>JAYRBT010000114.1:109869739-109970298 GCA_036023395.1 Myiotriccus ornatus
AAATCCAGTCTCTTTTGTCTGCATAAACCTTCTCTCAACTAATAGTAATTGTGTGGGGGGTGTAAAAGCAAATTGACGCAAGGCAAAACCACAACACATATTTTGCTCTCTAAAAAAAAATTAAAAAATCATTAGTAACCTTAGCTGTGTTTCTCACCAAGGAATTCATGACTATTATAAATGCAATGTATGATTTGTAAGCTTCCCCCCCCTCAGCTTATTATGTGTGCCTGGAGCACTGTTCAGAAAGGTCCAGAATGATTCTCTCACTCTTTAAGAGGAAGTGAAGTGCCAGGTTTTAAAAAGCCTTCTGCAATGTTGTTATTGTATTTATTTCTAGAGAAGAGCCCCACTTGCTCCAGCAAGTACCTCCTTTATCTCATTTGCACAAAGTGGGTGATTAAAGGACCAGCAGCCGTTTTCTCAGTAACTTTTTCCTCCAAACTCCTTAAAACCGCAGCTGTATTATTTTAAAGGTGTAAGGAGCATTAATGCTAGCTATAGCTTTATAGCAGTGAGTGGGATTCAAAGCACGGGAAATCATTCCTCCTGCCTCCAACAGTTAAAATTCCTTTAAAAGATACAAGAGTTAGAAGAGATGATCGTCAAAAACAGCATTAAGGCACTTCCTAATACAGCGGACTTGGAGCACGGAGCCCCTTCAAAGAAAAAGATAAAAAGGAGACAAGAAAGTAGCAGCGAAGCAGCGAATCACCCGTTTGATGTTGTCGGGTGCTTTAAAAAGAAGAGCCAGAGTTTTCCACAGCGCACTAAAACGCAACAACACAGAATTCGCTTCGAGATGCACCAAAGCTGCTCAGCGCTCGCGGTTTTTTATACACAAACGTCGCGGTTTGACCAAAAATTAACTCTACCCCCGGCAGAACCAGCACAACAACCCAGCTGTGGGACGCCGCCAGCACCAGTGCCACCTGCTCCCGAGCCCCCGCACGTCCCGGCCGCGCTGGGGAGTTGCGCAGCTCGGTCAGGACGGAGCTGTCCCGCCTGCGGAGCGCACACACCCGGCACCGCCGACCCGCCGGGCGCCCTGGGACGGCTCCCCCCACACCCGCGACTGCACCCGGACCGGGCTCACCGTCCCCACTGCCTCCCGACGCGGGACACTCCCGTACCCGCCCGGTCCCCACGGTGAGGTCCCGCTCCGGCTCCGCCCGGAGATGACCGGGCCGGCAGAGGTGGAGCGGGACGGGGAAGGCAGGGGGTGCTGAACGCCTGCGCACCCGCCGCCACCGCGGCCCCAACCGACACTGGCGGCCCCGCCGGGGGGGCGCGGGAGCTCGTCAGTGCGCGCGGCCTCCGCCCGCTGCGATTGGCTGCGGACCCGCTGGCGGGAGATCCGATTGGCTCCGGCGCGGTGGGCGGGCCGCGGGGGGGCACGGCGGGTGGGGGAGCGGGAAGTGAGGGGCGGGCGCTGAGGGCGGTCATGGGAGGCAAGCGGGGATTTCCAGTTTCGCGGAATTAATAAGGTTGGAAAAGGCGTCTGAGATAATCTAGTCCAACCATTGACTGGTCAGCACCCTGTCAACTAGACCATGGCACGAATTGCAACGTCCAGTCTTCTGTTAAACACCTGCAAGGGCAGTGACTCCACCACCTCCCCGGGCACGCCATTCCAATGCTTGACGACCGTTTTTACGAAGAAAATTTTTCATAATATCCAATCTAAACCTCCCCTGGAAAAACTCGAGGCTCTTTCCTCTTGTCCTGTTGCTCATTACTTGGGAAAAGAGATCGACTCGCACCTGGCAACACTCTCCTTTCAGGGAGTTGTAGAGTGGGAAGGTGCCCCCTGAGCCTCCTGCAGGCTGAGCCCCCTCAGTTCCCTCAGCTGCTTCTCAGACTTGTGCTCCAGACCCTTCCCCAGCTCTGCTGTCCTTGTGTGGACATGCTCCAGGACCTCAATATCCTTCTGTAATTGAGGGGCCCAGAACTGGACACAGCACTTGAGGTGCATCACTGGTGCCCAAGGGGACAATCACTTCCCTAGAACGCTATTCCTGATGCAACCCAGGATGATGGGAGCGGAGCTGAGGGGAGCCGTGAGGGGCCGAGGGGAGCAGGGCTATGGAACGCAGCTGTCACAAGCTGGGAGACGTGATGGGTTGCAGTGGAGCTCGAGGTTTTACGAGGGGCATGTTGTATGGGCTGGGTGGGGTGAGGTCCCTTGGTGTACAGGGTGTTTCCTGGCTGCCCCATGGCTGAAGGACGCTGTGGGGCAAGGCAGGGTGACGGGACGTGTTCCTGGGAGTTTCCGTGTTTTCCCAGCACGCCCATAACCTGCCTCCCGCCTCCTTCGCAGGTGTCGCAGCAGCCGCAGGGTGTCACCTTTGCGAGGCAGTGGTGATTGTCAGCGTGTCTTCTCCGTGGCTCTGTCTCCCCTTCGGTCACACAGCTCTGAAAGCTGGCTGTTCATATCTTTACACGCATGTGACCTTTTCTGTGTTCTCTTGTGAAAAAACTGATTTACCCTAAAACTCAGAATACAGACAGGAAATGGTGATTGTGTTGCTGAATGTACTTTGAGTGCCACCGCAGCTTCTGGATGGGCAGTGTGTGGCTACAATGGGTTGAGGTCTGTTTTGGGTCCTGGTGTAAGTTTGCTTCATAAATTAAGGCAAATAATTTACATTCCCATGGTTTTCCTTTTTATTACGAGGACGGATTAGTAATTCTGCAAAACCTGTTAAGTTACTGGTGTTGAATAACAATGAGATCAACTCTATGTAAAACATACTTTAATAGCACAGAGCACAAATCATCACTCTATTTTGAATTTCATCCTAAAAACTGAGAAAAAGACATGCCTATAGCTTCATGATTGACTGAAGTAGATCTGAATTTCATTCTGTGTATCCTGCTGTCATGTTTATTCTAAATACCACATAGATTTCAGCTTGTTTCTCTCTAATGGCTTTCACATATGTATGAGTTAGGCAGGTTGTGCTACCTGCCTGTTTCAGCTGTGGAGTGGCTCTAAAGATGTGGTACAGTAGGCTGAATAAAGTGACACACCTCTGATTCACCTTGATTTATGGAATGTAGCAGGTGTGGCAAAGCACAAGACTGTGAAAGAGGGGAAAAAAACAACTCCAGGTGAGCAAGATAAGAATTCTTGCAGCTCTGCACCTATTATGTGTCAGGTTCAAGTCAAGGTCTTTAGGGTTTTTTTTCCTTTTTTGTTATACTAATTCAGCTTTCTGAATATGCATGTGACAGTTGACCATGTGGAGGAGAGATGTGTCCTTTATGAAATTACTTTACTGTATTGCCTTAAAAATATTTAGTACACGGGGTGAACTAGAGCTCAAGGGAATTCACAACAGGTGCAATCTTTTACCCAATTTCATCAAGTTATGATTGAGTTCTTGTTGCAAACTTCATGCACAAATTCAGACAAATTTTAAGCATCAAGACTCTTTTGCCAACCTAGTTTGACAACATACTCAGCTATTCAGTCCAGAAGGCATGAGTAATCTCTTGTTTACACCTCCTCACATGCTTTGAAACCTATTTGCAGTATTCACCTATTCATGAGCCCAGCCTGTGTCCAATTTGACACATCATGCAGGCAGCACAACATACCAACTCTGTACTCTGAACTGGGCTAGCCAGTATGTGTCTAATCATGTATTTAATACAGCTCTTGGTTTGCCTACAAGAAATGGGTAAGTTATGTGTATGCTTATATTAAAAGAAGTAAAACTGGGAACTACCAAGGTATTTGCCTTTCATCACCTTAATCTCTTTCTGTATTGCATTTCACCCCACATTTGCCTGCAGGTCTAAGTACTAGACCATCCTAAATGCTGCCAGAAGCTGTACAGATTTTTTGCTGGAGCATAATTGAGCCCATGCAGCTCAAAAATCATTGCATGCATTTGTTTGTGTCAGTGGAATTTAGTGAATGCCAGGAAGTAAAGCGTAGGCAAACTCAAAATATTCTCTGTGTGTGGTAGGTTTAATAAAGCATTTCATTTCTATATGGAAAACTACACCCTCCTGTTGGCAGCGTTGTGGAGGGGAAACAACTCCAAATTTATTTGAATGAATTAAAATTGGGGTTAAATTTGGATTAATTTAATTGGGATTGTCAGCCTGGAAGAGAAAAGGCTTTGGGGTGACCTAGTTGCAGCCTTCCAGTACCTGAAGGGAGCCTACAAGAAAGGTGGAAAGACACTACTTACAAAAGCGTGTAGTGACAGGACAAGGGAGAATGGCTTCAAACTGAGAGTAGGTTTAGATTAGGAATTAGGAAAAAATTTGTTTCTGTGAGATTGGTGAGGCCCTGGCACAGGTTGCCCAGGGAAGCTGTAGCTGCCCCATCCCTGGAATTGTTCAAGACCAGGCTGGATGGGGCTCTGAGCAACCTTGGAAGGTGTCCCTGCCCATGGCAGGGGTGTTGGAACAGGATGATCTTTAAGGTCCCTTTCAACCCAAACCATTCTGTGATTTTACGATTCTATGAAAACTTGATGCTGCATGTAAATAGTTCAGATACTTGTCTTAAGTGGTTTCTTAAGAAAAAGCAGGGCATTTTCACTGCTTAACATCGAACAAGAAATATTTCCTGTATTTCCAATTTTGTTCTCAATTTTATCCATGTGACAGAGATCTCTGTGACCATTTTTGCACAGCGGTTTTGTAATCTGTCATTTACCGTGTTTTGATGCATCTTTATATAATTGAGATTAAAAAAAAATAAAAAGTGGTTTAATGAGACCATAAAGGGGCTGGGTAACTTACAGCTGTTAAACTTTATTAGACACTAAGCTTTTAGTGCCCATTTAATTTGAAGCATTGCTTGTATATGGAGGCTATAAACCAAATAGGGCTCTTAACCTTGCTGTTTCTCAAACTGTGTGGAAGGAAATCCCTAGGGCTGCATGACAGGCTGATACAGAGGACTCTGGTGCCTCTGCCTTCTTTATTTTGATTACCAGAGCCTCCACTGCAAACAGGCTTGAGGCTGAGTTGCTGGGCTTTTCAAGGGTTGCTTTCAGAGGCAAACAAGGATGTTGAAATGATGCCAGATTTTAAAGGTGGACAGAAATGTTTTGCTTAGAGCAGTTGGGCAAATAAAAAGTCAATATTTCGTAGGCTCTCAGGTATTCTAGTGGAGTTTCTAACCATGGGGTTGAAGACCAAACAAAGCAAAGTTTTATAAAAGGAACTGGAAGACCACAAATAAAGGGCTTTGAAACATCCAAATTGGGAATAAATATTTAGGCCCTGCCACAGGTACCTCAGGTTTTCAAATGTCTGTTGGCAATGACTCCTGGTGTTTTTAACAACTAAAAGCTGTTGATAACATGAGATTTGAGTGTCCTGTGCAAAGTAGTTTTCTATTATTTGTCTAGTGGAGAAGTGTCTGTCTTACAGAGTCAAATTTACGGATGTGTTTGCTTTAAATGTGTCTTTTATGCAGTCAGCAGCAAAAGAAAATCTGGGTGAAGGTGAATCACCATTACTGCAGTAGGGTCCCGGATTTGTGAACCAGCCCCTCAAGCAGAATCCAAGTCAGTGTTAGCTGAGCCATAAATGGATTTCTGGAGGCCTGCTTCAAGGACGTGCTGATTCCTGAGTGAAATGGTGTCATGATCAACATCTGCCAAACTACATTCTTCTGAAATGGTTCTTCTGTGTGTTTTGTCTTCCTTGCTACATCACAAATAGAATACAAATAGAGGCATAAAATGTGGGATAAAGGTATTATCCTCATGCTGTTTAGTACAAGACTGCCGGTGAATTAAGCATTACTGTTGAACTGTGGAGAGATGATGTGGTGCTAACAAAACAAGTAAAAGCTGAGGCTGGAAACAATGCAAGAAAGTTTGTTTGCAGTGATTTCATCCAGGTATTGAGTGCAGACAGGAGTGAAAACAAAGTGGTGTGCTTTTATTGCAAGCCCCTTATAATAAATCTGTAAACCATGACCAGTCTCTCTCCCAGAGCCCACAGTGTAGTTTCGATAATGTCCTTGAACTAAATGTTGCAAAGCTTTGGCAATTTTTGAGCTTTACTACGAAAAAAAGTTGGGTTTTTTTTTTTGGTAGAACCAGCATCCTGAATGGCCATGAACATTCATGATTTTTGCATTGAGTGCCCTTAAGTGAAATGGAAGGGTCTGATCCTATGGAATGCCAAGATCCCTGTGTTTCTGAGGGACACTAAAATTTGTTGATCATCGTTCACTTTCAGGTTCGGCTGTTTCCAAGAACTCTGAGTGTTTTGCTTAAACTATTTAATTTTTTTTTGCATCTCTTCTGGCTGGAAAAAGACACTTTAGAACAAGCAAATGAAGGACCCTACTTTGTTTAGGTTATGAAGAAAGATTTACAGGCTCTTTGCTTAAAGTGTGCAAGTATGTTCATGGAGGACAAGTAAAACTGAAGGACTTTTTAAATTTATGCAGTAAAATCATAGCAACCGAAAATGATCTGAGAAATTCCAATAGAAACATGTCGATATTTCTAAACAGGGCTGTGAACTGCTGAAGCTACTTATGGCACTGATGGATGAGCTGAAGTTTCCAGTATTGTAGAATGTCTAGAAGACATATAAGTTATTTGCTTTAATAAAGGTCTACCCAGGTTAAAAGTCTTAAGAATTTATATTAAATAGTGTAATGTGGCTTTTTACCTCAAATTATTAAACTCTGAGCAAACTTGAGGGATGATGTTAAGGGATCTGACATTCTTGCTACTTTTTGTTCTTTCCACCCTTTTCTTCCACTCTGACTTGAGCAATGCAGAAATTTCTTCTGCTTATCATTTTAAAATAAGCCCAAGGTGGGGGATGCTCACAGCCCAAGGTGACAGAACGAACAGATAAAGTTTCAGTAGCAGCTTCAGCGGTCTGGTTTTAACAGGCTGTTCTCAACGTGCCAGGGCCCTTATTGTATCTGCTGTCCTTCAGATAAAATCAAGTTGTCTAAGTGAACAACTTAAAAAATAAATGTCTGTGTGTGTTTGAGCTGCTGAACTGATCTCTGTGTTCCTCTGCAGAGTGAACCTGGCAGTTGTCTACATTCCTGGTGTGAGTTTTGATGTCCATTTGTGGGCTTCTAAATGTAGATGAGTTCCAACTTTGCTGTCTAAACAGACATATCTGTTTCAGGGACCTCTGATGACTGGGTTTTGCAGTAGTAAAGACCATCTCCAGAATATACCTAATTTCCTTTTCACGTGATAATTTCCATCTCTTTTTATGACATACTTTGAGGTACCCATTGCTGTCCATTGGACTGTAGAAAGAATCAGTGATTTGCTTATTCTAGGTGCTGGGCACTAACAGAACTGTAACTTGTGCCTTCTGTATGCTAACTGGAGTTGTAATCATGTCAGCTCAGGTATGTCTTGCTTTAAAAAGATAAAGGTTAGAGTAAAAATGGAAATTCAGTCATAAAGTAAAAAATAAACCTTGAAAATGAGGAGTTCTGTTGTTCATATTCTTTGTCGTATGAATTTTGCTGCTTATGGTTTTTGTGATTCTTCATGTTCCTGCAAAGCCAGTGTTACCAATGGCTCGTGTGGGACTGGATGGTACTGGCACTGTTCAGTGACACAACTTGGATTGCAGAACTAACACCCCAAAGTGTTGCTATTACTAACTTCCATTACTGCCTTCTCGATTTGGGAGCAGAGGAATTTAGGGAATGGATGAAATTGGTGATCTCTGTTTTATAATCTACCATTCTAATGGCTTTGGGGTTGGGACTGTTACTCAGAGGCCTTCGTTTAGTTATGCTGAGATCTTTATCTGCTCTCCTGCCTCACACAACCTCTTCCCTCTTACTTCTGTGCAGGACAGAAGTCCCATTGCACTGGACACAGAGCACCTCTGTCCAGTTCCTTTGCTGGAGCAGAGCATTTTTGGATGGGGAATAGGGAGGGAGCAGCACTGGACACAGGGGAGCAGGTCAGGACATGACCATCCCAGGTGATGGTGTGGGAGCCTCAGCTTGGATCTTGTTTGTTATCTTCTAATTTTTGAATTGTAACACAAAAGCTATTTCGTCTTTCCTGAAAATGAAAAGTAAGGGCTGTAAACCAGCGGAGAGTTCATGTAATGTGATGGGAAATGCACCTGATTTTCATCTGGGTAAATTCTTAAATGTGGTCGGGTTTCCCCTGGGGCGTTATCACACTGTCACAAGAGTGACGTCAGGATCTTGGAGCTGCCTGATATTTTTTTTTGCTCTTGGAGTGGGACAGAGGACAGAAGGATTTGGGTAGCTCACGATAAAGAAATCCACATCAACTGTATTTATTTATTTTAAAATAATATTCATTTTAGTCTCTTATTCCTTGGTTTACTTGTGATATTTTAAACCCTCCAGCAGGTGCTGCTGCATCCTGCAAATGTCATCTTCGTGGAGGGGGAAAAAATCCCCAGTAGTTTAATTTAATACAAGTTTGCTTTTTGTTTGGTGTCATGAATATTTCTGTGTTCTCTTTTCTTCCTCAAGCTTTTTACCAGCAGAGTTACTAAGGAAGGAATTTTTATGATCCCAGTGTATTTAATCCTGTAAGTAAAAAGAGGTTGAAGATCAGTGGGAGTTGCTGATCAAGGTCATGCTCAGAGCAAGTTGAACAGTCAAAGGTAGAAATAAGTTTGTCTTTCTACAAAAAATTAAGAAATCCAAGTGTTTTCTTAAAAATGTAAAAAATATTCATTAAAAAAAGGGAAGTTATCAAAGTTTCTAGTTGGCTCATTGGTTTTCCCAGGTTTCCTGAACTTAAGTGATTTAGGCTCACGATTTTCAATCAGTCTTATCTTTGGCCTCTTAGCTGGCCTTGAATGCAAGAATTTTACAATACAGATTGCACAACACATTTCAGAATCTCTGATATAGGACTTCTATGTGAACAATTGTGGCTGAGTTATATACAGAAAATGTAAAAAGTAGATGTTCTTTGTCCTATTTGCTGATGGACCACTTGTGCCAGGCAGGAATTTGTGGGTAGTAATAACTGAAATTAGACCTTCAAGATATCCTTGAAATTCTTGAGTTACATCGGGTCAGAAATGCACCCATGAGCTAAGAGATCTCAGTGTTCTCTGATACTTCCCTGCATCTTGTGCTGTACAATCACTGAGATTAAATTTGGTTGTTACTATGATCCTGGCACTTTTCAGGTTATCTAGGAACCTTAGAAGGTGGATCCAAGTTTAATAAGATGAAATATTAGTTGGCTTTTGATATTTAGTTTTAGTAGTAATCTAAACTATTCTGTATAAATATGTTAATCATAAATCCCAGGCAGGCAGCACCTGCTACTCTACTGTGTGAAACAGCACCTGTTCCCTTGGTTGCTCTGTTTGGGGTGGATGGAATTACCATCTTTCTCTCTCATGTCTGCTCTGTGTTTTTTTAAGATATCCAACCTGGCTGCGGCAGTTACCTCTCAGGAAGTTACAAGGATGGATCAGGAGGAAAACACCTTTATTTTTCCTTTTGGCTCAAACACAAAAGGTTAAATATAATTAGATTATAAGAATGCTTGTCATAATCTACATTATCCAGATGTAGTAAACATTGAGATAAAAAGCCTTTTAGTCAGTAAGGTCTGAAGTTCTCATGACTTTAATAAATGGATAACTTTATAATAATTTGATAAATTCAGGTTTGGATCTCTAGGGAGTTTCAGCTCCATTGAATTCAGTTTCTCTGGGATGTGTATCTCTCCTAGGAGGGCAATTCATTTTATGCTGATGCTGGCAGTATTCATCCACTTCAGATTCTGTGCAGTTTAGTGTGTCTCTCCATTCTTTAGAGAAAAGGAACTGCATAGACAAGGAGGCAAATTAGATTACTAAAGTTTATGTCTTATGACATGGAAATACATAATGTAAATGTGATTATAATTAATACATTAAGTGTATTTAATAATAACTAATACTTATTCAGTGCTTTCTTTTCCTACATTCCAGGGCAGCTCACAAGACTTTTTTAGAGTTTTGGCCCTGGTTTATAGATGAGAGGATGAAATTGCTAAATGTGAAGTGTGTGATCCCCAAAGTGAGCCAGAGGCAAAGCTGGAAAGAGTTAAAATTTACCACTTTATATTTTTTTATTTGTGTTTTTTAATAAATGATTATCATTTGTTGATGATGTTGTAAATAACCACTGAAATGTTGCAAAGGGTTGTGAAGAACAACTGATTACAGCTCCTGAGATACCATTCCCAGCAGTCAGATCAACAAAGGGGTTAAAAGTGAGACAGCCCTATCTTTTACTTGATTCAAAGCTCTCAGTAAATGATTGTTGGAGCCCTGCCATGTGTACCAGAGCATTTAGAAAGCACACCACAGACTCTGCTTCCTCCTGAGGAGCGCTTGTCTGTCAACATCTCACTTTATTTGTGGCCTTTTAAGGTACCAGCAGGCAGGCAAATCTCACCAGCCAGCAGTCATGGAAGATCCAGTCTTTACCAGCATCAGTGAAAATGTTAATGACACCAGTGTCTGCGAGGTCTCAGACTCCGAGGAAGACAAAGGAGGTAATCTTTATTATCATGTCCGTAAACATTCAGCATCTCCACCTTCTGTCACTGACATCCCAGAGAACATGGATGGTAGTCAAGAGAACTCAGAAGATAGCTGTAGTAATTCTGTGGCCTCTCAGCATGGAGATGATGGAGAAGATGGTTCTTCACCTCAGCATGGTGCTGGAGAAGATGGTTCTTCATCTCAGCATGGTGCTGGAGAAGATGGTTCTTCATCTCAGCATGGAGCTGATGAAGAAGATGATTCTTCATCTCGCCATGGTGCTGGAGAAGACCACTCATACCAGCAGACGGATCTGATGAGCCCAGCTCTGGAAGAGAACCATGTAGAGGTCACGATGTTTGAGAGCAACCTGCATTCTCCTCCAGATTTCCAGTTGCGTCAGAGACAGAGAACTTTTTCCAACTCTTCAACTTCCCTCAAGTTTCCCCTTAACTCTGTCTCTGGAGAAACTAACAACTATCGGGAAGATGTTGAGATTCACATTTTTGTAAAGGTAAGAAATCAGGTGCTCCTAAGCATACTCTAGTTTTAACCCCCAAATAAATGTGTGTGTCCTCCAAACCAAGGGAATGCCATACCCACTGCTTTGTTCCAACTCTGCTGCCTGTGTGCTGCAGGGAGCCAATCCCTTCACTTACTTCTTGCATCTTAAGGCACAGAAAGAGGTGACTTGTGTTGTGTTTCATCATTTGAGTGGAATTATGGTGAAAGTATTCTGATTGTTGCTGCAATTCATTAATTCTGTGAAATCTCTGCTGTTACAGCTAGACTGCTACTACTTGAACTGGTTTAGTTGATCCAGTTGAGCTGGATTTCACTCTCTATCTAGTAGCTAAGGGCTCAAAAGTGATAGTTATTAATACTGTGAAGAAAACTGAATATGTAGTTCAAATAAAGATCATGCCTGAAGTCTTTCTTTTGTTTCTTTCAATATTTAAATTAATGTATTTCTGTGATTTGTTGGATTAATCTATTTCTGTGACAATTTCAATATGTATTTTTCAATAATTTCCAGTTAGGTATAAATTACTGAAGGGACTTTCACATTTTCTCTAACCTTATAAAGTAATATGTACATTTCAAAACTGTAAACATCTATGTTATTGAACAAACACTATGTTTCCCTTCATAAAAGCACTTCCATTTATCTATTCTAAAAAAAGTTCCTTCTTTTTAACTACATAAGAAATAAATGTTTAAGGTCTTGTTTCCCTTGAATAGGATGACACACCATGAGTATAATACTCTTATTTCAAGGGAAGTCTCATGACGCTTCTCACTTTTTGACATAAATAATATCAGAATCTGTTCTTCGGTTCCATGGGGGTTGTAGAAGCAGGAGAAGAGATTTTGTTACCACACATAGTGAGAATGTCATGACAATGTCATTATTTGGTTACTTTAGTTTACTGAAGCAAGAACACGCTATAAACTTTTGGTCCTGATTTCTGTGGAAGTGGGCTGTGAGAGCCATCTATGAGGGTCCTTGGCCTTTTTGGTACTTTCACAGTCCTTACACTGTATGACTCTCTGAAGCAGCACCTCTCCTATTTATTTCTGTGACTGGATCATGGTCGTTGCTAAAAATATGTTACTTATATGGTCAAAGTAAGAGCTGTGGTGTTAGTTCTAGTTCATATTTCTGCATGTAGTCCTGCATGTGTCTGTTAAAAGGTCAGCAATTGAGTGTATTTTGTTAGCATCTATATGGTGTAAGCAACCTGAGTGTTATTTTGGCTTTAAAATCATCTATATTCCTTATTCTTTCATGTTCCTCTTGTTTCAAAATATTAATGTCTTCTTTTTCTATAAAGATAAAATAAGAAATGGGTGCAGAGGCTCCCATTCAAGCAGAGTTGTTTGGGTTAATTTGAATTTCTGAAGAGTGAGAAGAGGGGCATTTTGAAAAGAACTGTCATAGAGAAGGTCTGAGGAAGTCCTTTTCCTTGCCTTTGTGTGCAGAGTACCTGATTCTCCCATAAAGGAGCTTATCAGCTATTCCAGAGAGAAAGGCACACTTTGTGCTCTCTTCACTTGCCAAACATAAGCACCTGGTGCCTTTGAGATGTCCTTGAATCCCAAGGCTTCCTTACCTGGGTGGAAGATGAGACATGAGGCTCTCAGGTGATCCATGCTGTGATCCTGATGGGCAGGGCATTGGATACGGTTAGGTGTGTGACAGTGTTTTACTCCTTGAGAAACTGATGACATATAATTTTTGGCTTTTTGCTTTTTCTTTCTTTCTGGTATCAAGGTAATAAAGCAGTAACTCCCTGGAGTGCAGATCCAGCTTTGCTCTTTTTAATTACCTAGATAGCAAAAGTCAGCCTATAAAATGGAAGGTCACAGAGTAATATATAACAGGGGTAGTGAAATACCTGAGGGCAGTCACTTCCTGCACTCTGAACCAATATCTCAGTTGTGTCAATAAACATTACTCACAGATGGTTCCCTTCTTGTATGGTCTCTAGTGCACCTGGGGCCAGTGTTGCTCTGAAATTGGGTTCATCTTCTGGGTTTGGTCTTTTCTGCAGGCACCAACAGGGACAGCAGGACCTTCTGCTGTGGGACAATAGTGGGGATGACAATTCTGGCACTATTTTTTTCCTTCCTTTGTTTGTAGCACCAATAAATCTCTGCAGGTGGCTGGAAATGTGGGTGTCAGAGGTTGCTGCTAACTAAAAAGCAGATAAAGTGGGAAAATTAAATGGTTCCTAACTTAGAGTGCTGCTGGCTAGAACAGAAATTTAACTTCATCACGATATTGTAAGTATTGTTACATTAAGATAGTAGTTTCAGTCAGACTGGATAATCTTTACAGTAGTCCATTCTGTGTTGTTAGACATCAAGAAAATGTTTAAATCATATTAACTCATCTTTCACTGTTTATCAGTGCTTGGTTACTATGTCATGTCAGCAGACTACTTATGTGCCATAAGTTGGGAAAGGAATTCCCTGTACCTTTAACAGCAGAACATACAACGTCCCAACATGGAAATCTTTGTGTGAATCCAGCGTGTCCAGGCTTGTCACAGCCACATTAATGCTCTTTCAATAACCCTGTAATTTCTTCAAACAAAAGCCTTTGCAATTTGAGCAGAAATATGACAGACACACAGGCTGTGCTCCTGTGTGCACGGAACAGCCTGGCCTAGTCAGAGCTCTGAGGTCCAGCCTTCTCACTCGTACATTCTGTTTCCCTGTTGAGCAGCGTGTTTGTTCTGAAGGTTTAGATTTCTTTAAAAACTTTAACTTTTTGTTTTCATGAAGCTTGAGTTGTTATTTAAACAATCGTCCTCCTATTTTCTTTTCAGAAGAAAATGATTACCCTTCTGGTTTATTGATGACCTGAGACTGACTACAGGTTTGTACAAATGTACTCATTTGTGCCATAGGAGCAGAGTTCCTAAGCAAAGGGAGATAATTCTTTACCTGAGCAATAAACACCTTGTGTTGTGCAAAAAATACCAATATTACCATGGTTCAGCATCGTGAACCTGCGTGTTGGATCACTGCACCAGGGTAACAGAGTTATGGATGCTGGAGGGCAGCTCCAGAGATCCTCTGGTCAAACCCCTTACTCAGAGCAGGATCACCTAGAGCAGGTTGCTCAAGACTATGTCTGGACAGGTTTTCAACATTTCCAAAGGTGAAGAATCCACAGTTTCTCTGTGCAACCATTCCAGTGTCCTACCGTTATGGTAAAGATGTGTTTTCCTATGTTTATGCGGAATTTCTCATAGCTGAATTTGTGCTCATTGCCTCCTGTCCTCTCCGCGGATAGCAGTGCTTAAGAATGCTGTTTTAAGAAAGATATCGCTTTTAACTTCTCTCTACATCAGAAATTAAACTTTAGTAAAAATTTCTTTAGGTCAACACTAGGGAAAGAAAGGACATTTCTGGTTTTCCAACAAGATGCTTCCCACTCCCTTATTTCCGAGTCAGGAAGATCTGAGGGCTCTAACTTGCTGGCATAACCCTGTTATAGCTCCCTACTGACACACAAAGTGGAGCTGAATGACAGACTGTGTTCTTTGTAGGAACAGTGAGATTAATCGTTGTATCACTGCAAAAAGCACGCTGCTTCCCACTGAGTTGGCTTTTCTCTTGTTTTATGGAGCCTATTGGTATCTGGTGAGAAAATTTTGTCACGAAATATGTATTAGTAGGTTTAGAACATGAAGTTACAGGACACAGATAATTTTTAGCATGTATTACCTGCAGAGAGCAGAACCACATGATGTCCAGTCATAAGTTAGTGGTTAAACTGGTGGTTTGCTGAGCAGAATTGAGCATTTTGTAGAAGATGAAAAGTAAAAGAATCCCCAGCATAGATGAACTTTGGTAGCTTCCAGCAGGATGACCTGCAGGGGGTTCAGATAACTGGTGACGATGAGACTATAAGTTTTTCAAATTTTCAATGACCGCACTCATAATCTATACAGTAAACCAACAGTATTTGCAATTTTGGGCTGGTAGATATTTGCAAGCACAACTAGGTGTCCAAATACCAGGTGGTATTTTAATTGACTCCAACAGAGCACATAAGGATGGTGTTAAGCCACATCTTCTCCACTGAGGTTTGCAGGTAGTAAAATGAGTTTAGGCTGAAGGCAGGTGGCAGGTGTAACTCTCTATATGTACATAAAATTATAGTAGTTTGGCTTTTATGACATTTTAGCTTTTGAAAATATTTTTTATAATAAATCTAATGGAAGTAAGCAAATATTATTTTGGTCTTATGAATAAGCTTAGAGAAAGGTTGAATGATTCATAATCCACCTTTTAAATAGTGTTAACTGAGCAACTTCAGCAAGGAAAAGATCCAAGAACTATTTTTGGAGTTTTCCAGTCTTGACAGATTTACAGACCAAGATGCAACATGCTGAAGTTGACAAGTGCATGGCAGGAAATGACTCATGGAGATCCAATGTTCCTAATGTGATTTCTTTTTTTTATAATTATAATTAAATTAATGGTTGATTATTTCTTCAAATAGTCTTGATAGAGATTACAAGTACAATTAAGCATAGAAATACAAGTCTGGAATATCAAGTGATAAGAAGTGTCCTCCTGCTCTCAGTCTTATCCAGACTATCCCTAACAGACGCTTCTTTGGAAACATTCAGTGATGCCAATTCAGCACTTCTGCCAATTAGCCTCTGTCAGTGCTTAATTCCTTAATTCCTCAGAAAAACATTTTCTTTATTAAAATTCTACTGCTCTGAATTATGCTATTCTTCTTTTTAATAGATAGCTCCTTTACGTGTATAGAAGACAGACACCAAACATCCTTCTGTTCCTTCAGCTTTCCTTCAAGCTTGAGTCATCATTTTTAAATGCTGAGTGGTTTAGTGTGTGTTGTTTTGGTGGGGTGGTTGGGTTTTTTTGGTAGTTTGTTTTGTTTTGTTGTTGTTTGTTTTTTACCTTTTCTTGTCTTTTCCCAGTTAATTTATATAATTTTTAAGCTCCAGTTTTCAGATACAGGTAGTGCATATAGCATTGCCAATAAAAATTACTACAGCAAGTGCCTCTTTAATGAATCATCTGTCCAACTCTCTAGTCAGGACACTTTGTCTGCTGTATTTGTAGCACATTTCTGAATCCTTTGACATTTATATGCGTGATCAGACTCTGATGACTCGTCACTGAAAACAGCACGAGTTTGGAGTCAGAAAAGTGCTGTGATATAAATCCAGTGTGAGGGACACCACTGCCAGTGCTTTTGCTCTGCTAAGTCAGAAAACACGTCTCTAACACCTCCACACCACACTGTGCAGACACAGCATGGCTTTATGGCTCTCCCTTCCACCCTATCATGGATAGGAGACTGGTAATCTCTTAAGTCAGAACATATAGACTTAATAGTTATGTAATCTTATTTCTAGGAGGAAAACTGTGTTGTGGGTCTCTTCACAGCTGGATTTCTGCCTATCCGAATCACTCTGTGTGTGTGTGAAAAGATTAGCGGGTGGCCGTTCGGTTACAGATAACATCCAGTTCCCCGACTATCAGTCATGAACAGAACATGTGTTTTAGCAGCAGGGCAGAGCAGTTTGCTTAATCTTTTGGATACAAAGGGCAAAAGGTCTTGCTTCTGACCCTTGCTGGGTCTGTGCCTCATTCAGGCACCTTTTCTTCCTGTGGGAAGGTCCATGAATCAGTTTTCAGGTGACAGTCCTGTGCCACCCTCAGCTTGTGTCTCCGGTCGTGGCGGTGGCCAGCACAGCGCAGTAGCATAGCAACAGCTTCAGAATACAGACCTGTATTACCCAGGAAATTGCTCCTGCACAGTGATTGCAGCAGTGGCAAATACAATGTAAATATGTAGGTCATACCAAGGGAAAATTAAAACAGGATTTATTGACTCGTTTATTTTTCCATCTATTTTCCTTTTTGTGATGCTTTCTTTGATGTTCTGAAAACAAGACTGTTATCCCAGCTTGGAATGTTCTTTTCCTTTCAAACATCTCAGTGCCTACATTTTAGGACTGGAAAATGTTTGGATTTGTGGATTGATTACTTCCTTGCTGTCCATGAAAACTTATCTATGTAGTAATACTATTATGTCATCTGTTAAATGGATTCTGTCCAATATAGAGTGATATGTATTATTTCTAACTGCTTATTGCAGAAGTACCTAAAAAGCAGCTCTACTGAGCCTGGTGTTTTACATACACAAAATAATACATAATCCCTGCAGAGCTACTGAAATATGTAAATTATTTTGGAGTCTGCAAAAGGAAAGCAGGTTTTCTGCTCTGCCCTTTTTCTTCAGGTATCAAGGGTCAGATTTGACTTACCCAACTTAAGGTGTGTCTGTAAGCCATAAACAACTACTCTGCAGAATGTCCAGGCTCCTTTTGCAATAAAAAGCTATCTAAAATAGCACAATGGGATGTTAATTCTGGTGACCAAGTGCAGGCATCAGCTGTAGGGTGAGGTTAATTGTTCAGTAGACTCCATTCGGTGTGTGGAGTAGGGGCCTAGCTCAGTCTTCCAGTGATGGTTTAGGCATCTTAAGGCTTCCTTCGTGGCCTCCAGCTGCCTCTGCAGAAGGCCACAGATATCCCATAGATCCTTTTTTGTACATATTTACAGATTTCCTCAGCTACCCTAGGGCCTTTCAGTGCTACTGGATATCTGGGTTTTAGGCAACTTCATCAAGCCATAAACTTTCACTAAATGCAATGGCCTGGTCACCTGAGGTTAAATAAATTGAATGCCACCAGTGACAGCTTCAATACAAATCTTGGATTACTAGATTAGACTAGAAGTGAATTCCAGTATTGAATATTTGGAAACAAACTTCAGATTGATTCCCCCCCGCCTGCTCCAAGCTATTTAATTTTCATTTTTGGTTCAGGGTCCACACTGATCAACAATTGAGGTGCAATAGTTAAAAAAACTGCTCTGTTGAACACTTCAGCTGTTCACTGGGCAGTGTAACTTAACCAGATAAAATAATCTAACACATTTCCATGGCTGAAACCCAGCACTCTTTAACTTCAGTCAACCTTTATCCTTTTTTATAGCAGCAACCCCCATGTATGTCTTTCAACTGTATTTGTTTTATAGTTTCTTTTTATTTTAGACACCAGAGCAGACAAGGAAAGCCAACTGAATATATTAGATTTGAATTCCTACCAGTTCAAACACACCTTAAGATTTTAATTGTGTAAGAAAAATTTTCTTTGTTTCTTTGGGTCATAAGACTGTGTATTGGAGGGAAGTTTTCCACTCTACTGCTACTGAATTTACTGGTTTATTTAGAAATGTTTTCAGTGTCTTCTCATACCCTGTGGTGGTGGCAGAAAAGAAATATCTGAATATTTTTCTCTATCAGTGGCAATTTTTAAAATATTTACCACTGCTTAATGGTAAATGTTACCAATCTGTATGAAACTACCTTCTGTAGGAAACAAAAAAAGAAAGGAGAAGGCACATCACTCTAAAGAGTCACTGATTTGTCACCTGCAGGTGTGATTTTTATATTTAGATCTCAACAATCATGGTTGACTTTTTAGTGCTGGTATATCTGTGATAACGTTGTAAGACGTCAGTGGCTTTCATGAAGTTACAGTGATACAATTAGGGATAGAGGAGAAGTGAATTAGTTGGTGCACAGGTCTGGTTTCAGTACATCCAGCAGTGTTGCAAACCAGGTTTTTGATTCACAAGTTGATTGATTTTCTGTTGCAGCCTCCATGCTGTCACCCCAAACCAGTCCACAGGTGCTAATGAAGCAAAACTCGAGAACACATCTTCTGAGAGAAAAACAGTATCTTCCTGCTTATGTATTTATAAAAAATGAGGCACAGAAAGGTGAAAATCTGAACGTTGACCAGGATGATTTTTTTAGGGTTTCTGGTAAACTGAAAAAAAAAATTCTTGGGACCCAGATTTTCAGGATGTAAAATAGGGTCCTTTTCTGCACAAATAGCCTCATAATGTAATACTTAATAAAGTCTTAATAAAGGTCTATTTAAAAACTATTATTATTATTTTTGGAAATCTGTTTCAGAACATCACCGCTCTGATGATTTGACACCTGACTGTAATGTCCACATGACCTTTATTCATGTGCAAGTAATACATCCTTGCTCTTGTGCCAGCATGGTCCATTAGCATTCATTCTTGCATTTAGCTCCTTATAAAATCAGTTTAGTCTTAGACATCCTCAGATGTTTTTGGGCTAAACCAGCCAATCCTTTTTGTCTCCATTTGTGCCAGTCATCATAGTAATCCACTACTGCACATATTTTCTTTCACTTAGGTGCCATTTTTTTTTTTTTCACAGCTGCATAGTGGAAGCTTTGCATCTGAATATATAGTTATTTAATCACTTTTCTGACTTCTGCTCACATGTATTAGTGCCATTTTTTGGATTTATTTTAAAATCTCTTTGATTAAAAATTTGGCCGGAAGAGGTGTTTTATATTTGCCTCACACTTATACTTGCTCTATAAATATGTGCATCCTTATCTGTAACACTGATACTTTGGTGGCTCCTCATTGCAAGAGGGTCTTTGTTAGCCAAAAATGTCATTAGAAATTCTTCCTAATTTTAATATCTATTAGCTGTGAAAAATTTCTAGATAAATACTGGAGAAAATCATTCAGGAATACTGAATTTCATAGAGTAGATTTGTTGGACCAGGAGTTCTTTTTTTAGCTTTTTGTTTGTTTGTTTCTTAAATATCACACTGTGATTCGGACATGGAGGGTAACCTTTCTTGCACATTTCATGGGCTTTTTCACAAGCCATCAAGAAGTGCTGTTAAGAATGAAGACAGCACTCATATCGCAGTTGTTTAAAAAAAAAAGTAAGTTGTCCAGGAGGTCAGTGCTGCAGCATGCTGAATGCTCTGTTGCTTATTCCTGAAATGAATAAATCATGTGCCTAATGTTTTAGCATAAAAGAACTTTAATTCACATTTTTCTCAATAATTTAAAATTAATAAAATTATGTTTCTACTTAAATACTTGATTATTTTCAGATAAGGAGGAATAGAAAGAACTTCTCTTTTAATAATCTGGGGAATCCTTACAGAAGAATCACAGTAGGGAAGAATCACAGTGTTTAAGTGAAAGAGGAAGTTAAATCATAGAATGGTTTGTGTTGGAAGGGACCTGAAAGATCATCCAGTTCCACCCTCCCTGTCATGGGAAGGGACACCTCTCCCTAGATCAGGTTGCTCCCAGACCCATCCAACAAGGCCTTGAACACTTCCCAGGGTGGGACATCCGTGACTTCTCTGGACAACTTGTGCCAGGGCCTCACCACCCTCACAGTAAAGAATTTCTTCCTAATATCTAATCTAAACCTACTCTCTGTCAGTCTGAAGCCATTCCCCCTTGTCCTGTCACTACATACTCTTGTAAATAGTCTCTCCCCATCTTTCTTGTAGCCCCTTTGGTACTGGAAGACCACAATTAGGTCACCCTGGCTAATGGGGAACTCTGATCACCTGATAAATCTGGCCAGATAACATCTGACAAAAAGCATCTTTCTTACTTATGGAAGTGATTCAGCTGCTGGGGGACATTAGAGGCCTGATCCTGAGAAAAGCAGCAGCTGGAGGTTGGGCAGGATACCCCAGGGCATCTAACACGGCCCTTCAGGTCTGTGTCTGACCAGTCTAACCCCACCATCAATTTCTCAGAGCCAAAAGTTACTACAAGGTCATATTTCCATGAAAAGATGCTAAACAAATATGCTGGAGAAAAGTCCAGTATCAAAAATCTGTTTTACACCATGTGGCCTATTTTCAGGAGGCACCAGTCTGTCTTCCCTTTCTTAGGCAAGCACATAGATTTGTAAATATCAGCAGTAAGTAGTTTCTAGTTACATAGTGCATAGTTACATGGTGACAGAAGAAAAGAACACCTTTGTAAAAACCACACAGACCGTTTTATGTATATCACACTTCAGGACTGCATGCTTTAATGGACTTTATGAGGCACCTTAAATTTACTGATTTTTCAGCAGATATAGGCAGGATGCTTATCTGTTAAATCAGTAACAATTCACGTACTCGGTGTTTGCACTTTAATGAGCCCTTATAACGCATGGCAGAAGTTCAGAGCAGCAAATTCAGAGTCATTTGGCTCCTCCCTGTGAGATTGCTGAGAGTGAAGTTTGGAAGGAGCAAGAGTTTCTTGCCTGCATTGGGCGCGGATTGGCCGCGACACCACGGCTGATAACAGCTAAAAATAGCACCGGTATAAAAGCCCGGCCAGTGGCTCAGCTGTCCTGGCATTCCCTCCTCGACTGCCAGCCAGGGAGGAGACCGTGTTCTCCAAGTCCCTGCAAAATATGTGACCAAAGAACACCCTGCTGTCTAATCCCACTTAACAATTAACTTGTCAAGTCAAGACACACACTGGACCGTGTGACTCATGGGGACAGTAACCAAGTTATAGAAAAAAAAAAAAAAGACATAAATTGAAGGTCAGATTTTCCAAGCAAGTTTTCCAAGCACAGCATGGCACATGGGCTGGTGGAATGTCTTTGGAATTGTGCCTGCAGAATATCTGTGGTTTTGTGTACAAGAATGTTGTATATATACTCATATAATCACCTGTATGGGGAGCATACTCTGTGACGATGGAATTCTGAACGCTTGTATAAGCAAATGTGTTTTCATTTGACAATGGTTTGACTAAGCTGGCATTGAGGAGTTCAGAAGTCTATTCTTAGCTTGCTGTTGATTCTGGGGAAATTGGATCATTTCCTTGCATTTCTGTTCCCTTTCAAGCACTGCCTGTCTTCTGTTTTAAGCTGTAGGCTGGGGCATCAGTGACTTCAGTGACTGTGTGCACTGCAAGATAAACCTTTGGGTATCTGAAGTACTTTGGATGAATAAAGAAGTCTCCCCTTTTAAAGTCTGGCAAAAGTTACTCTGAATTGAAAACAGGATGTAATCATGGAAAGCATTAGGAAGTCCTAAAAATCAGCAGCATTATCAGCCCTATCAATAGTAAACTATTCCCACATGTATTACTTGAGTTGCTCTGAGTCCTCCTGTGTGATTTTATGAAGCTTTGCACTGTGAAGTTTGTATGTGTGTGTTCCCCTTCATTTTAGTTACAGTATTTTAATTTTTTTCTGGTTTACAGTAATACAGTGAAAAGTTTATAATATCTTGAAAGATTGACAGATGACTTGGCTAAATTGCCTTCAGTTTTGCTTTGATATGCTTAATTTTCTGAAAAGGTCACTTATAAGGACATTCATTTACCTTTTATTTTATTGTCTTAATTGCTCGATCTCTCATGGCAAATCAGATAATTGCAGAGCATGTTGGTTTGGTAGTTCTGTAGCCTTTTTCTGGTCCAGAGACCTGGCACTGACAGGGGTGTTAAAAACCCCTCCACACTGACTTGTGTGATGTAGATAGATATCAGAGCTGAGAGGAGTCAATCCTTACAACACATAAACTTCCTCCTTCTGAACTCTTTTCTTCTCCTCTCTGAAGGTCAATTTTCTTGACCTTTCAAAAGATCTTGTAGCAAAGAGCTAACTGAAGAGTCTCTTATCAGTGCCATCCTCTGCAGGGGAATTTAAGCTCTCTGTTGACATAATGAGATACCTTTATATATATATTTATTAATTTGTCCTGCATCAAATCTTACTTGATGCTTGTCTAGAAAGGGGATGAAGTTGCTAAGGAGTAAAGGGCTCCATGTCTCATCAGCACTTTTCTAACTGATGTAGGTCCCAGTCCCTTTGCTACAGAATTGTACCATAGTCATAATCAAGGTCAGAACACTGAGACTGCAAAGAGGACCCCGGAGCTTTGACATTCCAGTGGTTTATGAAGTATCTTCCAGATATTGCAGTCAGTGACCAAGGGTCCACACCTTCCCTATAGAAGTGATACCTGCTACATGCTCTGTGAAAATTTTGTGATTTTGGGAAAAGATAAAACATTTTTGGAAAATTTTCCATTTAAGAGGAAAAAATGTTATGTCTTTCTAGTTAAGACTACCCTGTATTCCAAATTCTCACAGACTTAAACAAGACCCCATTGCTATTGAGGCTGTGCTCAGAGCTGAATTTGACACTAAGATTTATTTTCAGTCTTAAGCCAAGCTCTTTAAAAATGGTTGCCACCATCTTTCTCTTAAGGATGTGGGACGTGGTCTGCAAAGTCCTAATAACCTGTGCATAGTGGTCACCAGCAAAAATGTTAGAGTGTATTTGCAGAAGAGGAGTTCACATCTGTGCTTAACTAAACACCTTCCTCCAATTCATCCTGGTTGTCTGAATTAACTCTTCAGTGAAAGGGTCCTCAAGCAAAGAAAAACTAAAATGAGATATAACCAAGTCAACATCAGGTGCTTCAAGATGTTGAACTCTTATGCTGAAGTTTGTAAGATGGAAAAAAAGAGCAAACAACTCACCATTCATTTCATAGCAACTTGAGGTGATGCACTAAGGAAAGTGAGCTGGCAAACTTCATGGAAACTTTATCACAGAAGAAGTACCAAAAGGTGAAATGAAAAATGAATGAGGGCAATTTTCTAAGGAGAACTGAAGAGTTCTCCAGTTCACTGTAAGGCTCGAGGCCAGCCAGCTGCACTAACCCAGGAGTACAGCACTGCCATTGACCAGGTGGACCATACGCAGAGGTTGCACTTTGCCCCATAGAGAGATGTAAGGATGTTGATCCCAGCTATTTCACACTAACCAACCGTGAGTTTATCAGGGAGACAAAAGCCTGAGGCCCTTTTTTAAAGCAAAACAGTACATACACCACAGAGGATCCTGAAATCCAGTGTGCAGATCCATGCACGCAACCTGCTGTGCAGGTACCGATGCCAACATGTGAACCCGTGGGAATAAGCCTGAGTCACGAGTAACTTCAAACTGAGTTGTTAAAGGCTTCATCTTTTAGACATAATGTGCATCAGAATGTAGAAAGTAATTTCTGCTCTCAGCCAAATTGTTTGCTAAACAAGAGTGTGAAACACAAATATATCCAATGAAATCAGCAGCAACTGTGCATTCTTTGGGCCTTATTTACTGTGAGAAATTGAAACCTACCCTGAGATCTGCATGGGCTGTACATGCCATTTTGAACACTTTCTGTAAATAATAATTCATAAATTGGGATTGGAGTAGTGTGTTGTGTGCTGGTCTTTTGCTTCAGGGGGATTTAATCCCAGTTTGCACATATGTGCTTCAAATCCTAATTAATTTAGACTTACTTTATGCCAAGAAGCATACCAAGAAGTGATCAGAAATAACTGAAACAGGGACTTGCACTAAGAACTCTTGTAAATTAAGACAAGGATAGGCACTAGTTACTCTGTTGCAGACTTGTAAGTAAAATCATTTCATTTCAGTTCTATAACAGCAGTGAGTCAACAATAATGGGTACATCCCACTTACCTGGTGCTGTTTTTCTCCATCATGCTTAACAGCGTGGAGGATTTATTTTGAAAAGCAAGGGCTGAGGATTTCTACATTCCTCCTTTCATCAGCTACGTTATCCATATAGCCCACAGTTTGGGACAATCTGTAATGCTCTCCATTGTATTCCCTACAATACTACTTTCCAGAGCAGTCTCAGTCCTGGTTGAAAGTATCTTTTGTTTTTAATTGAAATGACAGTTTTGGAATGATAGTAAACTGGAGGAATAAACCGCTGCCCTCTAGAAGCCTCTTCACTGAATGCAGCATTAAGAGATGATTTTGTACCTTTTCAGTGCCACTTCCTTATGAATGGATACCTGTGGCTCTCTCAGTGCAAGCACTGAGATAATTACCCATAATGAAATCCCTTTTCACACTGAACAGCAGTGGGTTTTTCTCTTAAAAGTGTTAATGCTTACTAATGTTACAGCAAAGTCTGATACTGCATCCATGTGAAAACGTAATTATATTTAAAAATAGATTCATGCTTTTGGAATAGAACGTACTTTGCAGAACTCCAGTCTGAGCTGATTCCAGTGATCTGCCTTTCTGTTAAACAGAAGAGTTTCAGCCAGAGACCTTTAGAGCTAAAATAATGCATTTTCATAATAAGATAAAGGAGAGCTCCTGTAGATCATGGCTGTGATGGATTCTTAAAGTTTGAGCTACAGAGTGGGTTATCTCCAATTTGCCAGTTAATGGACTGCAAAGTTTTCTGGCCTTGGTTTTGCCATCCCATCTTGTCTCTCGGGACATTCAGGCTGCACAGCTGTTGTATCCCTTGATGTCCTTTGTTCCATGCCCTTGAGTGTGGGACAATTAATAAGAAGGAAAAAAATCCCAGTTCTTCTGTCAAACCCACATGCTTTGATGTATTGTATGTCTCTGGAGCTGAGGGGAAATATCTGCTTGCCCAACCTTGACATGAGGATGATAAAAAGAGCTTTTACATCCTTGCATGTCTTGCACATCTGTGAAGGGGAACATTCTGTCTGGCCCCAAATATCGGACACAAATCCTTTTGATTTTTCTAAAGATCAATCAAGAAATTGATAGTGACACACTGTAATTCAAAAGGAAACTAAAGTGATTGGATTGATTCATTGGAGTTGTTAACTTGTTAAGTAATTAGCATGTCAAAGCTACAAGAATGCAATAAATGCAATTGCAAATTGCCAGTAATTCAGACCTGAACCTGGGAGAGACATTTTCATAACCTACTCACACATGCTGGGTTAGTACCTGGTTATGCTTAGGTGTGGGGTTTTTGGCAGCTAAGCAGTTAAATAATTCCCAGGTAAAATCATAGCCCCAAATACCATTTACTGCAGCAGCTGCACCAAGTTTTTACTTCTTTTCATCACAACAATGAAAAATGTTGCCTGTGTTGCATAAAACTTGTAATACCCCGCTCTTATGGAATGAGCTGGATAGAACCATCTGGAGATGGATATGCTTTGTGCCCTGATCCTTCTTGCTAACTTAGCGGCCTGCTGGAGAACTGCATGATAGAATTACACTCTGGATGCTTGGCCTCTGATTCACCCCCTCGGGACAAATCTTTGCTGGAAGTGAAGCTTGGATCAGGCCCGTGAAAGCTGATAGTGCAACAGCTCACCTACAATAGGTCTTATGTGGAGATGTGGCTTTTCCTTTTCTGAAGCTCTTCTCTTTTATTAATGGGATGACGTGCTCATATTCATTTATATATCTCATAAAACCTCAAACTATAATGACTTGGCTTATGAGGAGTTCATAATTCAGTGTCTAATGTTCTTGTGTGTAACTCAAAGCCTCTGCTACTTCTGACTTGTGAGAAAATGATAGGCCAAACTAAGCGACTCATTCTTTACAGTAAAATGAGAGTGTACTAATTATTTATCAGTATCTTACCCTTAATTTGCCCAAAGAAAGAGCTGATTTCATAATACAAAACAGAGCTATGTAGGCAGTAAAAACCATTATAGTCAAAGAGGTTCCACCCAGATGTAAGGGATAAGTCAGTTTTATATGACAGAAAAGCAGTAAATGCATGAATAGACTCCTAAAGTAGTGTGTGTATATATATATATTTCCTCCTACTCACTGCCCTCTACAATGTTTATCCTAAATTTAGCTTTCAGAATCTCTTTAAAAGAAAAAAAAAATCATTATATGAACAAGGACTCTGTCTTGTTTGGTCTCTTTTAGGGATTCTATAGGGAGATTTTTGAAAGTAAGCATTTTTTTGAGGTGGGCTGAGTCATTCTCTCTGTGGATACCTAAAAGCACAGCTGGAACACCAGATGTGTGGTATTCGGTCTACAGCTTCTGTAGCTTCTGAGCATCCCACATCAAGTCCTGGGGCAAGGAATGAGAGCAAGGTGATGCCTTATGGGTAAAAATGGATGGGGAAGGGACCTTCCAGGGGCACCATTGTCCAGAATCACCTTGAACCAGGTGTGATCTGGCCCTTTCCTGCAGTATTTTATATCTGGGTCAGGATGAAAATGCTTCAGGGCATCTTAGCTTCTTTTCTCTGTATTGCACAGTTTCCATTCTGCTTTGCTGAGCCTCAGCACAATAATCTTCATCTGCAAACTAATTATAACACACCACTGAACCCAGACAGTAATTAGGAGGGAAAGATTTAAATGTTTTTACACGATGAGTCTCTACTGAAATTGCTACATATAGAGTTTAACTTTCAGAAGTGCAAGGCACGCACAACTTCTGAAGTGGGAGATGGCACGTGCATAGAAGTCAGGCACTAAAGCCATAGATTTCTTTTACTTAATAATTACAGGAGAATTTGACTGACCATTATGTGTTTATCTCACTGCCCTGTGTTCCCTTTATTACCAGTGGAAAAAGTTAGACACTTCTAGGGCACAATTTTTCATTCTAAAATAGACATCTAAATAGGTCACATGCATTACATATTGTAAGTGCCGGTATCTCAAACACTGATTTTATTTCAACATTTTGATTTAGCATTAGCAGCATTACCTCCTTTACTGTGCTCACAGCTGGCAGCGTTTTCCCTTCCAGAGCCAATATATATGCTCTGTGATATAAATTGTTCAAAGCACTTGTCTATATCAAGATAATGTTTTCAATGAGGCTGGAGGTACAGGTAACTTCAGTCAAGTTGACCCACTTCCCATTATTTCCAAGGAAACCTCATTAAAGGAATATTACGTCATCATGGGGTGCTAAGGCAAAGCAATTTTTCAGCAAACCCCAAAGTCTTATAATCGTATAGTTGATAATACATTATTTAGGGATGCATTTTAGAGAGATGGTGACTACACTTAAGTTTTTGGCAGACTTTTATAACTGTAATGCATAATTACAGTGCAATGATTCTTTCTGCCACATGTAAGTACACTTAGCCCATGCCCTTGGAAGCTTGCCTGTAGGCCTAAGAGTAATCATACTATAAATGTTTGGTAATTAATGTGCCTAGTCCAAAAATTACATGTAGAAATTTGAAATCAAAGGAGTTATAACACTTAATTCTCTTACAGTTAACCTTCCAGTTATTTGAATGAGTGCTAATTAGATCTGAAAACCATAAGCACACTTTTACAGTAATTATAATGTTGATTATGTTGTAATTATGGTTGCAACAGCATAATGAGATTTACTCGTTAACCATTTCAGTCCTTCATGAAGTGCACACGAAGCAGCTGTTTGGGGAAATTCCCACAGATCTTATCCACAGGGCCATGGAGGTGATGGCTGTGACTGCTCTGGACCTGTGTCAAATGCCCAAAGGCCACGGAGGGGACTAGAGATCATCACAAAAGCACACAGCTAAGAGCACTTTCAGGAAAGGCGAGTGTTTGATCATGTCGAAACCATCCCCCAAATCCCTCTCTGTGTCAGAAGGGGAAGGTAAAACTGCTCATGTTTGGCAGCTCGAGCTGCCAACAGCCTGTGAGCTGGTACCAAAACAGAATCAGGGGGCAGAAGTGCAGGAAGGGGCTTCCCAAGGGCAGGAGGACATGAAGTCTCTCCAGGCAGTGATGGGGATGAGGAGGAGGTCCCACTACCCCGTTTGCCTCTGCCCACTGTCCCCTCCCATGCCAGCACTCCCTTCCTCCATGCCTTTTGGCTGTGTCAGGCCTTTCTGTCCTGTGCCACCTCATGCTTAGGGTTGCTGTGTGGTGACCTCTGAGTCATGCAAGGAATGCAGGGTGAAGGAAGGGAGTAGAGATGACAGTATGTCAGCAGCAGGCTGAGGCCTTTGGAACTGTTCTTCCATGCTCCACCCCAGTGAATCATTGCTCTTCTGTCCACCCTCTACAACCAGCATCCCGAGGGACACACTGAGAAATCATTATGGGACCCAAACATTCCCATTCCTCTGCTCCTGAACTTCATCAACAGTGCTGGCACCTACAGTGCTTCTCCCACCTGAGTATTGAGTTTTGGCTTCTGTGACCCTTTGTACCACACACCTGGGGGGTTTTGCTGAGGCAAAACTCTGCTTTTCTGCAGAGTCCTTGTACCAATGCCACAGCCCATGCACAGGCTCTTTTTTTCCTTACTGTTCCCGGCAATAACAATATTAGGATTTCGAACAGCTAGGAGCAGGACAAACACCCCTCAGAAAAGCAGGAAAAAACATCACTGTTGCTTAAAGCAACGAAACCAGGCTTGCTGAAGAACTTCCTTCTTCCCTGTCCCTGGTGCTCCCAGCTGTAGAATAAAGGGAGGGAACGACAGAAATGCTGAAAACGGGGAAGAACAGAATTATTTGCTCAGAGACTGATCCTGCCGTAGGTACCAGGAGATTCTCTCCTCCCTTGTAAGTAAACCCCACCCTCTTTTTTTATGCTCTGGGCGATTTTGTCTCCTCCCCTGTGAGTTAACCCCACCCTCTTTTTTTATGCTCTGGGCTATTTTGGGCAGGCAGCAAGGACTGCAGCTCTGACAGATGAGGATACTGTACCAGAGCGCAGCAGCACTTGTTGCTCTGAAGAACTACACAATTGTAACAGCGACTGCTTCTCTGCTGCCTGCCTTTTTAAAATTATTATTAATTTATTAACCTGCAAACTTGTTTTCTCCACTGCTTTTGATCTTTATCATAATTCCAAATGATATTTTAAGAGCTTTGTGAGAGCAGTTTGGAAGGGAAACCCACCCGCTGTGCAGTTGAAACCTCCTTTTGCCACTTAATAGCGGGAGATCAGCTGGTGGCCTTGGGGGTGAAAAATGACAGACTCTGTTGCTGCTAACGGGGAGGGAAAGGACCCTGAAATCGAGCTCTTTGTGAAGGTAAGTTGTGCTGTGAACTGGACACTGGTGTGACTCTCATATCAGCTCGGCTTCTACTGAATAATCAAACTTTAATTTTCTGGCACTGAGCTGAAGTGGTGCTTTGACAGCCTGTTACCTCTTGCACACATGCTCACACTGCTTTCTTCTTCGTGACATTAGAATTAGGTAATGTTGTGAAGGGAAAGTCAGAGTTCCTGTGTTTTATTGTTAATTCTCTCCTCATGAGTTTGTTCTGTTATTCTTAGCCTGCTGACTGCAGTGTACTGTGTCCTAACTTTAGACTTGAGGCTGTAGACTTCAGGTTTTCCACTATGAATCCTGACTGCCTTCTCCATTTTTGGGTACAGCATGATTTGGTACCTCAGCAGATGCCGTAAGGTCTCAAATTGAGATAAGGTGTCAGTTCTCTGATTGTTTCCTGCAATACTTTCTTCTTCTAAACCAGTAAAAACGAAATCAGTTTTACTCTTGGTTTCCTCAGCCTGAAGCTCATTCTGATTTTATAGAAGGGCAACTGAGAACAGAAACTGATTTAATGAACATATAGAAAAATGAGTACACCTGTTGTATGGTAAGGTTTCAGAATGTTTCAAGTTGGGTATGACTGTTGCTCTTTGGCTATGAAAATCTTGCCATTCACATCAGTGGCACAGTTCAAACCCATGACAGATACAACCTTTTTAATAGCAAACTTTGTGCAAACTCTGTCCCAGTGAAGAGCTCAGATTTTTGATGTTCAGAGTATGTTTTAAAGCCTCTACACACATTGAGGCTGAAATCCACTATGCCCATGTAAAATCATGGAATCATAGAATCATAGAATGGCTTGGGTTGTCCTGAAAGCCTCGTCTAGCTGGTCTGGAACAGGAGCAGGTGTTTGGTCTCTCCAAGCCTAAACCATCCCTGTAAATCAATAGGATTATTATGAATATGTGGAAGTTACCTCAGACCCTTTGCAAACAGGACTGAATGATTAGGAAAGCAAATTCCGACCTCTCCCTTCTGTCAAGTTGAGGGTATATAATTGCCTTTTACTCCCTGATGGATGTTTTGGGCTGTAAGTTGAAATGTCAGCCACATCCATGATGTGTATACGCAGTTTCTTCACACATCTTTCAAAACCAGTCAGTTCAGGTGCAGCTGTTCTGACCGAACCAGCAGTGAGGCTTTTTTCCCTAGTGAACAGATTTTACAAGAATTTCTGGTTCATAAATGCCCAGCGGATCCTTCATGCAGAGCTTAGTGTATTAAAACGGACCTGCATGGGTCCATGGAGCCAGACCCCTCACCTCTGGTGTCTAGAAACAAGTTATTTCTACCACAGTGAGTTTAATGGAGACATTTATGGGCTAAAGAATAGATTGGTGGGGTTGTTTGGCACTCTGTGTCGTCCCAAATGTATTCTGGAATTCAAACCTTTAGCTACTGATTTGTTTTAGTGCCCACACTTTTTTACTGAGGCTGATATGGATATTTGTGATATGTGGTTCCTTGACTGCATCAGCTGTTAAAGTGAAGGTCATTGCCCAGATTCATTGTGTGAAGTTCTGGATCCATAAGCTACTGAAATAAATGAGCACTGCATTAAACTGAGCCATCACCTGAAGATTTATAACTCCAGAAAGAACATTTTTAGTAATATGACTTCCTGCATAATGCATATTACAGAACTGCACAGAGACTCTCACGTAAAACTCATAATTTGCAGAGCTGGAGCAGAAGAATTGATGGGTATCTTCCTGGTGACTTTCCATTTAAAGTGAAAAATTGCAATTCTTGATGTTTTGGAAAGGTGCCACTAATTTAATTAAAAGTTTAGAAGGTTGTATAGTAAAGCATGTAACCAGAGTATTAAATTATACAGCTCAGAAGTTGGAAAATAAAAAAAGAGAAGAGCATCCAAAGGAGAGATGAGTGGAAAGCTGAAAAATAGGAATATGTAAGAGAATCATGAACAGGGGACAACTTTTCTGGACCATGAATTTGAAAAGAATAGGATATTATTAAGGGAAAGTAAACAGAAAGGGTGATCCAGGGGAGAATTTGCAAAGGAAAAGGCACTTGTTCTGTCTGTCTTAAGGCTGGAAAGAAGAACAGAGGAGTGGCAACTTCTGGAGGAGTATGAGATACTGGGACAAGTGGCAAATCTAATATACTAGACCAAATTTGAGGCGAGTTTTAATAGCAGAGGATGTTGGGATCAATGAGAAATTCATAATTTGATTTTTGTGGAATTAATACTTAACGGAAAGAGTTCTGTGCTGCATCGTTGGATGAACACAGAGAAAACACAGAGTTCAGTGAGAAAATATAGGACACTAGATGTGGCATGGAGGAAGCTACCTTCCACGAGAACAAATAAACCAGAAAGGGCTGTTTTTTCTCCAGCTAAAGAGTCTCTAATAAAAACAGTTTCTGTCTCAGGTTAAAAAAAGAAAGGTGTTACACAATTGCTCTATTTCCCTTTTCTATTTAACAACCAGGAGCACAGGAGCCTCAGAAAGACAAGCAGAGAGCTGGTTGTAAACAAAAGAGCTGTGCTGTAACCTAATGCAGGTTGGCACAGGATCTCCTGAGCCCGCAGACAGGCTGGGCACCCCCAGGACACGGCTGAGCTGCTGTAGCAAGACAGGTTAAATGGTTATCACACCTGTTTGTTACCATCCCCATCGATTTCACTCTTTTTCTAACAGTGCCCTAGCCTGGATCTGTGAGATATTTTCTTTTGTGAACAAGTGTTTGTTCTTGCAAGATGCCTGGTTGAGAGGTAACCACCCCAAATCTGGGGCAGGACGCAAGGAGACCGACGGTGAGAGCGGGGAGAGCTGAGGAGCAGTGAGGTCTGCCACCACCTCAGTCACATGGGCAGTTCATGTAAGCAGGGTTTTGCTGAACACTGAAACCCTACAGCAGCAATTCCCTCTCTAAACTTGTTTGACAGGGAATTGGAAGAGGCTGCCAGAGAGAAAAGCCTGATACTCAGCAGCGCGAGACGCTGTCGGCAGCGGCTCTGGGCAAGTGAGCATCAGGAGGTCGTGCTTGCTCTGTGCTTAACCCAGCTTGTCGTAACTCAGGTTAATTCTTTATGTGCTGGAGAAGCAAAGTGCTTCTGCATAAATGACATCGCAATGGAAGTATATTTAGGTTTTCTTGGTGATCTTATACCTGTATACTGTAATGGCTAAACTGAAATTGTGCTCTTGTTACACGCAGTAACAAAACTAAAATCCACAGGCGAGGACCACAGAACTTTTGTGGCTTCTTTCTGTTTGCAGTGGAAACGGGTGTTTGGATGTACATTTCTTGCCCTTCAGGATTAGAGCAGTGCCCAGTATTTAGAAAGTTACTTTGAAAGGAGATATGTTGTACACATGGAAAACAAAACATGATGCAAAGGAAATTGTCTATTTGCATTGCTCAGAATGAGTGCAGTCTAGAAAGCAAACCACACAAATGAGCCAAAGTACTTCTCATTTTAAAAGTCTTCCTGCTTTTGAAACACTCTATAACAAGATATATCTTAATCCATATTTCTGATAAGGAAAAGATGGTGGTATCATCATGGTAGTAGGAGGATGTGGGGTGAGCTGGCAGGCAGCTGCTTGTAGAAGGAGTCGTTGTGGTATCAGTGGATTAATATTATGGATATGTTCATCAGTATCCTGGGCTGCATCACAAGCAGTGTGAGCAACCAGTCGAGGGAGGAGATTCTGCCCCTCTACTGTGCTCTCACAAGACCCCACCTGGAGTGCTGCATCCAGCTCTGGGGTCCTCACCATGAGAAAGACCTGGTTCTGTTGGAATGAGAGTCCAGAAGTGGCCACTAAGTTGAACATAGGGCTGGAGCACTCTGCTATGGAGACAGACTGAGAGCTGGGGTTGTTCAGCCTGGAGGCCATGGGGAGACCTCAGAGCCCCTTCCAGAGCTTTAAGGGGCTCCGAGGGAGCTGGAGAGGGACTTTTGACAAGGGCATGTAGTGATATGGCTTTAAATGAAAAGAGGGCAGATTTAGATTGGACCAAATTCTTTACTGTGAGGGTGGTGAGGCCCTGGCACAGGTTGCCCAGAGAAGTTATGACTGCCCCGTCTCTGAAAATGTTCAAGGCCAGTTTGGATGGGGAATTAGAGTTGCCTGGTCTAATGGAAGATGTCCCCGCCCATGGCAGGAGGTTGGAATGAGATGATCTGTAAACACATTCCCATCTGCCAGCTGAAGACATAAAGTTCTAAATGCACTGAACGCTCTCATCCTTTTCCTCCGATGTGGAGCTGAGCATTCTGTGTGTGACCAGGCACAGTGCTGGGGAGTTTGCAGCATCTCACGGATATGGTACCAGCCAAAGGAAGGTTCAAGGACTAGCAGCACTCCAGTATTTGTAGGGCCCCTTGCGGTCATTCCCTGTTAGAGGATGATCACAAAGAGAAGAGGTTAGTCCTGGAATGGTCCTGATCTCCTGGAGCAGCAAACATGCATACAAGGAACCTGTGAGCCCTTTGTCACCTCCAGCATTTCATTTCGAGGATTTTTAGGGGTCTGTTAGGATTATGTTTAAAAGCAATGGCAAGATTTAGCACCAAACTTCCTCTCCCCGAATAAATGGATCAGTTGGAGAGCCAGGCTGTCAGGTCAGAGCAGTCATCCTGCTCATTTAGTGTGCTCCATCAAAATCCCAGGAGCCGCTGCTCTCGGGAAGGTGTTGCTGCCCCTCTTTTAGACAGAATTATTACTGAAATTATGTCAGGGAGGTATAAGATTATTTTTTAAATCTGGGATTTTTTCTTGGTGCATTTTCTGATTTTTTTTGCCTTTTTTTTTTTTTTTTTTTTTTTTGTTTTTAAGTTACCTCTGCTGAAAGGTGATTTGAACTAGCCTTGGTTTGGAATTTGATGAAGTGCTGCCACATAGTCTTAGTGGAATATATAATGTTACTCCTGGTACAAACAGTTGTTCTCCAATATTAAGGCTTTTGTGGTTTTAACGTAAGAGAGTCCCTCTGATAAGAAATCTGATTTCAGTTTCGGAGTTTCAAGGTTATCAAATATTGGCTTTACAAAATGGGAGAGATAAGTTGATAGGAACCTTTTAACCCATTATAACAATACAGGTTCTGTAAATGATTCATAGACTGCCCTCAAGAAGTTTTTTGGTCATGAGTAGAAATCAGCATCAGATCTGTAGGGTACAAGTTCATTTCTATTTCTTAAGAAATGTGGGTATTTCCTGGGTATTATGAGCTCAGCTTTTGGCTTCCATGCTAAATTGTTCCTATGTTTAGTAAAACTTTCTTGATAAAGAGGAAATAACAAAGATTAAAAAAGCACAAGGAATAATAATGATATGAGACATCTGTTTCAGCCTGCCTGGTGCTCCAAGACTGACAATAACATTTTTTTTGCACCCTCGGTAATGAGGTTGGCCAAGCCTTTCACATTTTGAGGGAGCCACAGCCACCCTACAAAGCAGACACACACAGTGTGTGCAATCTCTGATGCTTCCAGCTGTCGCCCTGGAAGTGGTGTGAGCACAGGGTTTATTATGGATCTTGAATTTTTGTCCATTTGAAGCTGTTAAGCAAACAATAGGCAACACAGTTCATGTCTCTTCCAAGCTTCTTTCCGTGAGGCAGTGCATGATCAGCAGCCTGAGTCTTCTCCTACAGTGTGCTGGCCTTGTGCCTTGGTATTAAGGTTACAGAATTTACAAGGTTTACCAGTAGTCTAAACACCAGGGAGGAAAACAATTTTACTGGGTTTGTTTAAACATCAGTAGATGTGTTTCATAAGTTCCATGCAGGGGGACTCAGGTATTTCAGTGTAACCCTGGCTCTGCTTAGATCTTGTCGAATCAGGAGTGACTGAAGTGACAAATCAATAGCAACTACACTACCAACCCAATTAAATCAGGGAAATGCTGCCTGGACTGATTGTTGCTTCTCTTATCTTTTTATTAAGGATTTTCAATAAAATAATAAAAAAACAGGGGAAAAACATGCATCTTGGCAAGATTTAATTTTGCTTTGAGCTTATGTTGTTAAAAGAAAACAATTCAATGAACTACCAAAAGCTGCCTAGCAAATGTTTAAAAATTAAAAGCTGCTTGTTTCTCTTTGTGATGAAGAAAAACAATACTTTAAAGAAGCTTTAGCCGGAATTATACAACCCAGCGTCTGTATGTCTGTGTGTCTGTTTTCTCTCTGAGTGTTTGCAGATTTTGTTTTGCGTCAGGACAAGTGCCTCGTTGGTGGGAATATTAGAGACGGGCAGTAAATAGTTCAAGCAGGCCAAGTTTATAAAATGACTTGGCAGGGATGTATGCACTATCCCTGCCACCTTGAACCTAGTTTGGAATGCTTTTGGGATTACTTGGGAGACTGGTTCTCAAGTTAAGAAGGGATTTTCAGCTCTGTCTCCTTCTGCCTAAGTTCATGATCTAATCATTATTTTATGGCTCAAGGTGAATCACACCTTGATCTGCCATGGTTTGCTTTTTTTTTCCCTCGTATAAATGTCTGTGATGATTAGAGTTAGGCCAGGTTAGGTGTATTTGAGATCTTGTTTAAACTCCACTTGCTAAGTCCTTCCCTTATTCCTGCTTTTCTGAGCCTCATAGTCAAATTGGGTAAATACTGTTTTAATTTTACCATGAAGAACTGGTGATATTCCTGATTATTACTGCTTGTACTGAGAAATAGCCATTGGTGTGCTCTGGGTGCTCTATGTTTAGCTGCAGGTTGCTCTTTTTCCATCTCTGGCAGCACACGACTTGTCAGGCTCACAGGTTGTTGTGTCGTGGTTCAGCGATGACAGTGAAGCTCCAGTAAGTGTCCTCAGGGAACTTTTATCGGCAATACATGGCTCTGCTGAGGCTATTCCAGAGCAGCAAATGTCACCGAGATCATTTGACATAACATCCCAAAAATACACCGGGATCCTTTCCAGAAGAGCCAGCAGGAAGTACGTCTGCCTGTGCTCCAGAGTTTAACGTTATCATCAGTTCACCTGGTTATGTCAAACAGAGTTTGATGAAAGGCTGTGTAAGGATTGCTTAGCAAAACATATTGATCATCACAGCAACAATATCACTTAGTTCTGGTGTGGCACAAAATATGGCAGCAAAATAATCCCAGTGGTGCTGCAAAGAGGTAACTTAAACACTATTTTATTAGGGTAGTATTTCTGGTTTTCAGCTAATATCTCTGGTAAATTTTTCAAATTGCCCCTTTTTAATGTTGGGCAGACATTAAAGGGCTGTGAGTTTGTGTGTTAGTTCTGTATATGAATGGGTTTCAATGATACTTCTGTTTTTTCAGCAAAGACTGACTCAAAAGTCAGGGAAAATCATTTGGAATAAGCAAGGGTTTAGTTTTGTGCTGAATTCCGTCTATAAATGTTACATGAATTAGGAAATATGAGCAGGTAGCTAAAGTGCTATAGTAGGGACTTTGAAAATAGGTTGAAGTGATTTGTTTGACACAGTAAAATTTAACATGGACACAGTCCAAAACAGATCTGTATTTCCTTTCCCTTCTTGTCCCTTCCCCTCCCCATTTGTTTGCACTTCTTCTGTATTGCTGACATGCAGTAAAACTCATCTGGATATGGTAGCAGTGATATATATGTACATATGGAGCCATGAGTTAAAAAATACCTTGTTTTTGTAGGTCTGAGGAGTTTAATCGGCATCATATATTCCTGGCGTGATTGTTATATCAAACTTAAAACTTGGAAATTTATTACAGTGGAACAAAAGTAATTCAAACTGTATCCAGCTGCATTTTGCAGTTTCGAAGCCAGCAATTTTATCTAATAATACCTAAGGGTACAACTTTCTCTTAACTTATTACATTTACAACATGTCATTGCTGTTTGTAATGCAGCTTGATTGCAAGTTCACACATAAATGTAGAATGAGTCCATTGGATGCAGAATAATGAGTCCATTGGATTTTTTTTACTCTGTTAAATTACATGATTCTTTTTTAATGACTGTGATTCTGTCCTTCTCAAGAATAATTTCATAACATCTTTTAGGATGTTTATGATTTTACTCTTCCATATGTATCCTTCTTTAATGGTGGTGAAGTGGATCTTCTGTGACATAACACAGATTCCTTTTCTGTTCAGGGACTCTGATGCACCACAGAAATTTCATGGCTACACTGTCAGAAGAGGAGATGGTCTCAGAAAAGAGACTGGGGCACAAAGCACCTGAGATGCAGTTCTGTAATGCACCACAGCAAAGCTTCGCCGTGTTAAAAAGGCCCCAGTGTTGTCAAAATCCAAGTCAACGTTTTTTTTTGACTTTCCATTCTGCAAACAAATCACCATTTCAGCACTTTATCTTAATAGAAAACAACAGCAGAGCTCTCACCAGCTGCAAATGCTGATTTTTATTATTTTTCTAGTCAAACTGTGAAAAGGCCCCACTGTGCAATTTTTTCAACATGTTAAGTTCAGTAATATGACCAGGTTTCTACCCAAATTCTTGGCAGGCTTTTATTACTTTTGGGCATTTCTGCTTCCTTCAGTGATCCAAGGCAAGGTATTCAGGCTCTCCTCACATTGATAAAATGTTGATACCAGTCCTTCTCCTGCAGATGTGGACACATAGTGGGATCAGGGAACATTCTTCACGCTTATCCCAGGGCAGGTTCAGGATCCTGAACGCCACTTAAAATAGGAGAGAAATATATGATGGGATCAGGTCTCCAATATAGAACTGTCTTCTGACAAAGCATATTGAAAATCTCAATTTCCTGGGCATAAAAAAAATCAAAGCAGAGGAAACTGGATGTTTGTCTGCTCTTAGGTACAGGCTGTTGGGTGCTTTATGAAGTGTCTGAACAGGAGCTAGTTCTAGTTCAGAGTTTGTGCAGATGTGCTGTATTTTCTGTAGGACCAACTTCTCTGCTTTTTCTGCTTGATTTCTTGTGCATTCAGACTCAAAAATTTACATCAGTCTCCTAATCCCCATGATTTCTATGTTGGTCCTGAGGGTAACCTGGTTCAAGTACTTCCTCAGAGGTATTGGATATCTGGAGCTCAGGTGCTTCTCCAATTTTTTCCCCCATGTCCCTGATTGCCAAAATACATTAAAATAGCTCCTTTATGTGTATTATTGGCAACTCTGCATAAAACTGAGATAAAGCACTAACTGAAACTCCTTTCAGGAGGGTTGTATTGTAATAACTCATTAATGCATCTGTAGGACAGTAGGAGCTGAAGCTATTCCTGATATAGATTCTCTGGCATAAGGCCACTGTATTAAGGATGAAGTTGCTCAGATAGTGACAGTTGGCTCTTCTAAATCCTCATTCTTGATAAAACTAATTATGTGTGCAGAGCAGATGACAGAAGCCCATGACACTCACCTGTATGTGCTTACTCAAAAATGTAAGTAAAATGTTCAAAGCCAGACCAAAGCTCATTTTCATTTACTTTACATTCCATAAAATTTGGAAAGATAATATATGGGAATAGTATTTTCAATACCTTTCAGTAGACCAATTTACTCAAAGCCCCATCCAGCCTGGCCTTGAACACTTCCAGGGATGGAACATCTACAGCTTCTCTGACCAAATATTCTGTTTCCTCTGGACTAAAAAAATTATCATGACTCCGTTCACCGTTCACCAGTATTTCAAGTGTTAAAAGCTATTCATGATGCTGTAAATGGGGTTTATGCACAAAGGAAGTTTGCTTGATTTAGGTATGGCTTTAGTTTCCCATTCTCTTTACCATGAAGGTGCCAAAGAAGATAAAAATTTTTCTAACTTCTGTTGCTAGTAAAGTGTAATGCTCTACTGCTTGGAAAAGGGCTCATCACCTCCAATGGGTGTTCTGCTGCAAGCCAGCAGTGCAGTTCAAAGTATGATGAGCTAATCCATGTATGCTCAATCTCATAAACCATGTGACAGCTAAGCTCAGCAACTGTCTGTAATTCAGAAAAGATAGTTTAGCATCCAGTTTAAATGTTCAGCAGCTGTGCCTTTGTTGTATTTTTTTAATACTTGTTAGTAAAGCACAGGATAATAATGGAAGATCTCTATTCTTCTTAGATGCTGATAGCTAAGAAGTGTTCCTAGATCCCAGTTCTGCAAAGGAGACTGTGCAGTCTGCTCCATGCTTTGCCAGCCATCTCTGAACATGATTCTCCTTGTAAAACCCAGTCCCTGAGATAAAAAAAAAAAAAAAACAGATGCTTTTTTATAGCAACTCTGAAGCACTATACAGTCATGGTCAACATTTCAGAGGTGCAGAAGCTGAGAAGCAGGGGCCTTGTGCAAGGACATCCAGCAAGAATTTCACTCCAGTCCTGTGCTCTATCCTTTAGCCATAGCTCTTGTGTCTTTTGGGTTTTGTACAACACTTAGCATGACTGATTCACTGTTCATGTGCCACACCTGCTTAGTAATTCACAGTAAATATTCCAATAAGAAACACATAAATCAGACTAGTCACAGCTATGCATTCTTACTTTTTTCCCATTGTTATTAGTAGGGAGGGGTCAAGGTTTAGGCTGTCTTTTGGCTGGGCATTTTAAACACACACAGAGCTAATGTGTGTTACGATATTGGAAAAGATGTAGAGAAGAATAATTTTAAGGGGTAAAAATACTTAAGATTGCCCTCCTTAAGGCAGTCTTTCTCATCTAAGTAAAAGAGCAAACATCACTTGACCACAGTATTAAATGTATCTATGGGTGGCTTTTTAATACAGTGGTAACAGGTATAACAAGACATAGAATCACAGGATGGTTTGGGTTGGAAGGGACCTTAAAGATCATCTAGTTCCAAGCCCCCTGCCGTGGTGGGGTCACCTTCTTCTAGACCACCTTGAGGTCAAATATAGTCAAGTTAGGACTAAACTTAATAGTAATTCTAAAGGTGATTAACTGTTGGAACAAACCACCAAAGAAGTCATGCCCTTTTTGCCTCTGATTCAGATCAAGACTAGATAATCCTGTAATGAAAACACACAGTTAAAGACAGTAAAGGAATAAACAAGCCACAAAATCTACAAACCAGGAAGGGATTGCGATCTTGGCAAACCAGAACAGGGTTTGGTTCAAGCACAGTGGGAATCCTTGATTTCTGTGTCTCTGAAAGACAGCACAAATTTGGTTGAGACCAGTCTGAGATAAATGATGCTGAGAGGCTGCTTACGTGTCCTGGGTGTGATAATGAGATGTGATAAATTCAGGTGGTGGTTAAATGTGTTGTTGCTTATCTTATACGCTTATCATGTCTGGGTTTGCAAGGGCCAGACTTTGGAAGGTCTTCCAAAGGCTGAGCAGATGAGTGCTGTGTCAGTACAGGTCAGACCATGAAGATGAGATGAAGGAAGAGCTAAACTGGGAGATAAGGGAGCCAAATTCCTTTTCTGTCTGTCATTGTCTAAGTCATACCATGTCCCTGTGCCTTGGCTTCATTCCCTATGAAACATTTGCATCAATGTTCATTTTCATATCTGTGTAGCCCAGTGCCTTGCCCAGATAAAATTGCATCCCTTCTTTTCTCTTTACATAGACTGTAGAAACTGCTCAAGTGTTGTGGTTTAACTCCTCACAAAATACAGAATTAATTTTCAGGTTGGGCAGGTGCTTTGAATTGCCAAGCTTGTCCTCCCTATGACATTTTAACACCCAAATAAACATCCTGCACAGAGCTGTCATTTTGTGTGCTGGTGCAAGTCTGTACCTGTGTATTGTCCGAAACAAGTGGTAATCAGAGAAACTGGCCCCAATGGATCATCGCTATTGTTGCTGGTGTTTTTCTAGATTGTGATTCAATTTGTGTGTGTCAACAGGCACGTTGTGTTACTGCTTTCCCTTTGCTTTTAGCTGCTGAATGGGCAACTTCGAACAGATACGAGTGCATATCATGGGAGGAAATGATTTTCTTTCACTGCCCTGTGTTTTGTGATGAGCCGTTGCTGCTGATTCAGTGTGTGACTGGAGACCTGTTTTGTTTGTTTATTTTATTCTTAGTATTTTTTAAAAAGCTGTTCCTGGATGAAGAGGGGTTGAATCATGGAATAGTTTTGCAGGTTCTAGGTTCTCTCTGAATGACAGTTTTAGGGTTTTTTTCTGTGCTCGGTTCTTTGAAGTGTTCAGGACATGCCAAGAGGATCCAATGCACCAAACTCCTTAATTATTAAGCTTATTTTGAGTCTTCAATTATCATTTGGATCATTTTAATTCTCTTTTCTTCTCTGAGTGTTAGCTCCCTCATGCAGTTTGACAAGGAATTCTATTTTGCCTTGAGTTACTGAGTTGCTCTTTCTTGTTCTGATATGCTCTAACTTTAGATATTTGGTTTAATTTTCTCTTTCAAGTCAATATCTCTGAGTCCCTCTGCTAAGCTCTAGATCCAGTCCTGGAGCTGTGTCTTGTCTGAGGTTCAAAAATGATCTCTTGTTTTCTCTGCATTAAGCACTACGTACTCAACCTGCTCAGAGGTGGAGCCACAAGGAGCTTCTGAGTTCATGAATGTAATCTTTTGGGGTTAAATCATCTCCAATTACATGTTTCTCTAAACACCCCATAAGTCTTACTTCTCACTATTCAGGCTGTAATAAAGGCAGGAAGGCTTCTTTCAGATTTGGGAATATCCACCTGCCCATCCTGGTACGCTGAAACCATCAGCCCTATGATATGTGTCTTCAGGAACACCTTGTTCTCTTACTGGGCTGAGCACAATCTCTGCCCAATGGCCTCATGATTCAGTGTTTATCTCAAAAGAGATGATTCAACAAGAATAATACTAATAATGTTAAAAATGCTGACTGTAGACAGCTACTCAGGTCCAACCTTGAAGCGCCAGGAAAGGATGTGACCAGGATGGGAATTTAGGGGAAGTGCATTCCCACTACCCTGACAAAGAGACAAACCTTGAAACACTGATTTTCTTTTCCAGGGGAAGGAAGTGCCTCTCTCCCCCAGCCTTGGCCACCACTCCCAGCCCCATCTGCACATGGCAGCACCTTGCTGCCACGGGCAAAAGAGCTTTTTATAATTAGCCTCTGTACATCTCTTCCACTCTGGGCACCAAGGATTACTAATTTTTTAATTTATTAAAAAATTTGTTTGAATGTTTATTTAACATTTATTTAAAGCCATATTCAAGGTCTTTGAGACTTGGTGCAGGTCATAGTAATGCCAGTTGTGCCATGCTATCAGAAAGAGGGATTTTGTGCGAACAGATGCTTAGCTTTTCAGCTGAAGTGTGAAATTATAGGATTTCTCTGTATTTTTTATTTTTCACGAACCACCTGTGTGCTTGACATTTCACAGTAATAGAAAAAAAGCCCCTTCATTTTAGAGAGAATATAGCTAATTTTTCAGAGCCTATTCAAGCACTTGAGGAAATTGGGCCTAACTTCACACAAATGTATAAAAAATGTTCAGAAATTCCCTTGCCAAATGCTAGTTTCTCAATAACCTCATTAACCTTGATGTTCCAATAAGTTTTATTCAATGGGTGCTTGGTGTATGGAGTTCCAGTGGCATTCTGCAGGCTGCAGTTGCTCAGGATAACTGCTCCCCAACAGCCTGAATGTGGGAACTGCTGTGGGAACACGGGATAAACCAAAATGCTGCCAGGGAAGCTTCTCAAATGAAGGAGAGTGAGATTCAGCCCTTCTGTAGAGATGATGGTTAGGCCCAATTACCTAATTGGGTAAGAGGATGGCACCAGAAGGTGGTAAGGTGTGAATTATAATGCATTAACCAGGCTGGGAAGCAGGTTAACTGTGCCTCTCACGAGAAACTGGAAATATAAAATGAACCCGTAAATATAAAATAGTTTACATAAAATAGAAATATTTAAATGTGAAATATATAGAAGTGGTGTAGAGGACTAGAAAGTTTGTAGATTGATGGCATGAAGTCTTTGTTTAATCCCTCTAAGATAATGTCTATGCTGGAAGCACAAGCGTGGCATAGGAAGTACGAGGTGCTCCTATCACAGCCCAAAATCCAGACCCATCAGCCCAAATCTGAGTGTTCAGACTAAACTGTAGTGACAAATTTTAACAATGATTAAGTGAATGTTTTCCTTAGAACAGATGATATTGGGAATAGATGGCATGGTCAAGGATCCCAGAAACAAGAGGGCTGTAAGTGGTGAAGAGATGTTGGGGAAAGTGCATAGTTAAGTAAGATTTTGTATAAAGGGATGGAAAGTATGAATTATTTTGATGAATAGAATTGAGTTAAAGGCAATTAAGGTGGTTGTTTGATTGTTTTTTAATGCTGGATAGTAGAATAGAATAAAATTAGAGGAAGTTCAGTCTAGGCACCAAGTTAAAATGTGTTCAGAGAAAGTTGTCAAAGCTGTTTCCTATGGCAAGTTTGTAAAGTCACATCACTGGAGCATTTCAAATGGACCCAAACAGTACAGACACAGGGATTTAAGAAATCATTCTGCACTGGGATGCTGAGTAAACAGGAAATGTGATCCAAATTCAACTCACCAAACCAATTATTTTTTCTATTTACTACATTTATGATACATTAATTTCAGAAGTCTGTACTGTAAAATATTTGTAAATTATACTGCTACTAATATCCACACTTATTCAGAATTTCTCAGTACCTTTTGGAAGGCATCATTGTTTTCCTGAGCACTTGCTACTGAACACACAAATTGTTTTGCTTTTAGGTGTCTCAAGAAACCCCTGCTTGCTGGTCGTGTGTATGTCTCAGATTCTTGCTTTCATTGCAGGTATTTACATTTACAAACTCAGAACTTGCTCTCTTGTTTAATGTTTCTTGTTTAATGAAATAGAGAATTGCATCCCCCTCCTTTGTAGATGGCTATCAGAAAAGACTGCCTTGTAGTGTAACACTCCTTGAATGGCTAAATATGACTGTATGTGTAGATGATCAGATGAACTAATACCGTAATTTTGGCATGTAGGAAAAAATACTAAAGGTGAAAAAATGTTGTCTAATCACTAAACTCTGGAATTATTTATCTGTGAGTAACTGAAAACCAGAAAAGTTGTTTATAGTCCATTTGTATTTTCACAGCAGTAAGTCTTGGTCCAAATTATGGTAGTATTGTGTCGGTAAATAGTTCATTGGAGATATTGTGGGTTGCACTGAGAAGTCACACCGAGATGCAACAGACCAAAGACTACTTTGAGCCTGTGATGTGCTGCTCCTTTGCAAAGTAACTCGATCTGCTTTTGGTGAAAATCATAAACATTCATCACATCTCAGGATGGAGCTTCTCCCGTACCCTCTGCAGCTCCTTGAGCTTTGGAGATGCAGAAGGAGATAGAAAGGCCCAGTCCAGCCTATGGGGGGACACCTCCTGAGGGCTACTAAGTGCTCTTTTAGTCCAGTGACCTTGGATCACTGATGAACAGTATTTCTGTGATGTTAAATAAGATACAAAATGAGACCCCTGAGGGCAGATTATGGCCTGTGCTGATGTGGTAAATGCCCTTATCAGCAACACCCCACCATCCAGACCTTTATTTGCAGTGCCTGCAAGTGACTCTGTCTTCTAATAGTGCAAATGAAGTAATGGAATTTCAATAAATAATTCAGCCCTGGGTTTGATTTCGGGTTCAGCATTAACTTTCAGCACCTGGCTGCTGTTATTATTTGTTAGTCTGATACGCTGCTTAGAGGCATGGAAATTTGGCTGCAATTCACCAGCATTTGCAGAATATGCCATATAACCAGATTACCCTGGTCAAAAATCCTTGGCTCATAGATTTTTAACAGACATCCAATTTCCAGATGTGCACAGATTTAGTTCTTACAAGAAAAATTGCGTTCAGGATTTCGGTACTGTAATGGGAGCTCTGCGTAGAGCTTGCTTTGGAGAAACGACTCCTGTATTTGCACCTGATCTCTACCAGAAACAGGAATAATTTGGCTATAATTTGCATTGCCTGTGACACCTTCTGACAGTGATCTGTCTCATTTTATTTTCTGCAGCTTTCCAGGGGGAATGTTTTTTTAATGTATCTAATTAGCTCTCAGGATATAGAATCATCAATATTTGAAACTATTAAAATTGGCGCTTTGTGAATAGCTAAATAAGATTAATTCCCAGTTTCTTTCTCCAGAGCACATAAAACCACTTATGGTTTAAATCACTTATTAGAAAGAAATGAGTGAATCCAAAGTATGACTCTGGTCTAACTGAATTCAGTGGAATATTTATCATCAGTGGGAATATTTTGTCTGAATACTAACTGTTCTGGAATTAGATCAGGTATATTATCCTAGAATCATAGAATATTTTGAGTTAGAAGGGACCTTTTAAAGGTCATCTAATTGGACTCCCCTGCAATGAGCAGAGATATCTTCAACTAGATTAGGTTGCTGAGAGCCTTGTCCCTCCTGACCTTGAATGTTTCCAGGGATGGGGCACATACCACCTATTATATTAGAATGTAATAAACTAATAGGTGTGGCACCAAAAGACCAGAATTATAATATGACCCTATAGGTGTAAGTTTCCAAAATGTAGGAGCTGCATTATGTATATACAGAGCATGAACAGCCACCCAGTATCAATATCTTGCAGGACAAGATTCTTCCAGTACCTGAAGGGACCCTACAAGAAAGATGGAGAAGGACTATTTATAAAGGCCTGGAGTGACAGGAGAAGGGGGAATTGGCTTCAAGTGGAAAGAGTACAGGTTTAGGTTAGATATTAGGAAGAAATTCTTCCTAATTCTTCACCACCCTCAGGTGGTGAGGCCCTGGCACAGGTTGCCCAGACAAGCTGTGGATGCCCCATCCCTGGAAATGTTCAAGGCCAGGTTAGATGGGGCTTGGAGCAACCTGGTCTAGTGGAAGGTGTCCCTGCCCATGGCAGGGGGTTGGAACGAGATGGTCTTTGAGGTCCCTTCCAACCCAAATCATTCTATGATTCTAAGTTAATTTGTCTTAATAAAAACAGGATTTGTGGCTTTCTTGTTCGAAGTCCATACCTCTTCCTATGAGATACACTGTTGTATTCAAAACAACCAAGCAGTCGCTGATGCTTCAGCATCTTGATTGACTTTTTCTAAAAACGGGATGATTTTCCGAATACTGCTGTGTCCTGCCTCCCCTAATCCTGTGACTGAGGTTCCTTCCAGAACTTAAACCCACACACATAAATGCAACTGATAGATAAGAAAAAAAGATTACATATATAAGTGATGTGACAAGTTAGGCACCTTTAGGAAAACTCCACAAGTGGGATGTTGGTGGTTGACTTCCCAGGGAGTGAGAGCTTCTCCCTGCAATGCAAGCAGGCAACGCTAGAGGGGATTTTACTACCACTCTATGTCAGGCATGTGCCTCTCCTGAAAAACCTTCCAAAACACATGTTCTAGTTCAGCAACAAGATATTGGCTACAGGCTGAGTGAAATCTATGTATCTATGATGCAAAAGGTCAGGAAAGATTATTATAATTGTCCCTTCTGGCCATGAAAGCTCTGAGTGAAATTCTGGTCCTGTCAAAGTCGTGGGCAAAATTGCCATTGATTTCACTGGGGCCAGACTTCACCCTGTGCAAGTCAGAGAGAAGCAAGTCTGTGCCACCAAGCATCCAGCACTGACAGCAAGAACAGCTTCATTGTCAGAGTCACTAATATAGACTGTATAGAAAAGATTTTTGAAACATCCTATGCCCCTTCTCCACTCTGCAGCAGGATGAAAATCAAGACCCATTTTACCCATTTATTTTCTTTTCATTTCTTAAAAGCCTCCACTAAATGCAGATTACGCAACCTCCTTAGAAAGCCTGCTTTGTGTTTCATTAGTCCTATAATTACACTGTGTTCCCCCCCCCAAAGCTTTATTGTTGCAAATTAAGCAAAATACTTAATCCCATCCTCTGTGGTCATGAACAACAATGGAAAATCATCCTCTTTGTGAAAAAAGTCTTATACATGGTCGAGGACTGTTTTGCTGTGGTAGAATATTGTGTGTACATCACATTATCCTGTTGCTGTTGCCTCTAGACGCGTATGCTGATGATTCCTGTTGTTTGTGATTTACGTAAAACCTCTTTCACTTCGCCCTCGCAGCCTCACCTGCTATTCCCCATCCAGCATTTGTGTGTCGCATTTTGTTCTTCTCGCATCTTACACCTTGAGGTTAATTTCTCTAAATTTCATTTAAGTGACTTCAGACACTTTGTTCCAACTTCTTAGCATCACTTTGAAGTCTGCTTCTCTCCTGGGAAATACTGATAACCTCTCTGCGCTTGTTGTTGTCAGGAAATTTTGCAAGGTTCTGTCTGTTCTTTCCCCCATTTTGCTAATGGAAACATTAAATATGACTCATCTTGTCATAGGCCTTCATGGTACCTCTATTTGTTGTGTTTGTAAAATAGCAGAAAACTTTATTATTACTGCTTCGTAAATATTTTTCAACCACTTATAGAAGCACTTTGCAGTAATTTCATACAGGTCCCATTCCCTGCTTTGTTTAATGAAATACAGTCTGGAGCTGATGTTGGAAACCTAACAGAGCTCACCTTCCAGGTACCTGCTGCTTCCCTTCTACCTGCAGTGCTGGGAACCCTGGCAGAGAACAAAATTTACTTGGCTTAATTAATGTCACGTATTCCTGATAAATCCATGTTGTCTTTTCTTATCAGCTTTAGATTTCTGCCTGTGCTTGTGAGTTACGGTTTAATCGTTTGTTCCAGTATCTATCTGTGTTAAGCTTATATATCTGACATTTCTTAAGTTCTTATCTTGTTCATATGGTGTCTCAATGAAATATTGATGGGTCACCAGAATACAAAGCTTTTAAAAGCCATTCTCTGAGGTTACGTCCAGTGGCTAACATGGGTACCCAGGATCCTGTGCCATGACACTGGTGAGTGATAGGAGCAGAATTGCTTTATTAGACTGGAAAAGACTTAGGAAGAAGTGTAAAGGATGATTGTTATTTTTCTGTCAAGCCAAGAACAAAAAACCTGTACTTTCAGTCCTCTGTGTCCAGAAGCACATGAGCTTTGTGAACAATCTGCTATCAAGAGCTGTGATGAGAATAGCAATTTTTGGCAATTTTGGGTTTTGAAGAATGTCAAGATTTTGCTCTAAATTTCTCTAAGTCTCGAAAAACCCCATTTTAAAACATTCACAATGTTACTGAAGAGAAGCTGTGGTGGGTTTTCTGTGAGGAGGGAAACTGAAACAGTCTCAGTAATTTTAAAAGAAAATTTTGGCTGGTGGGTGGGCTGCTGGGCAGCCAGGAGCCCTGGGAGTCCTGCTGAGCTTCACGTTGGGACCCCATGCTCTTATGTCTTTGTGTGGTCCCAGCACCCTGCCTACCCTCAGAGGGGTGGCCAAAGACCACAACTCCAGGCCTATTTTCAAGGTGGTATGGCCAGAGCCACTGCACATCTCCATCAGGTATTTGTCAAAATCTGAGTGAGCTCCTCAAAGAATATTCTTCCAGTAGAGATTTTCTTTTACAACACTCTTAATTTTTTTGTCTAGTTGCTCAAGAAGCTCACAGTCACAGCTCACAGTGATACTCCCTTCTTACTAAGGCTTTTAAAAGCAGCTTTTCATTCTGGGTGGCTTGTGGCCTGATTTTCCGAGTGTAGAGAATTGATACTTGTGAGAAGTCAGCTGCTTTCGAATTGTCTCACAGGACCTAAAACTGCTAGCCACTTTGGAAATGTCAGCCAGCTTTTGCCACCCATCCTTTAGCTCATATTTTGCTGACGTTAAAAAAATATAAATTAAATACATATTCTATGTGATTTCATTCTACAATACTGCTGATGTTACTAAATGACTTTCACTCTTCTGGAGACTTTTCCCTTATATACCACCATGTGAAAGTCAGTCTTGGTGTGCAGAAATTCTTCACAGCAGAGCATGCTGGAATATGGTCTCCTGGAAAAAAAAATTTGTCCCAGCCTTAATTCATATATGTGTGTTGGTTTAGGAAGTTTCATTGTAGTTCCCACTACCTTTAATTATCTAATAGTAATTCCTCATTAACTTGACCATATGCAAAGATAAGTAAGAGATCTATAAATATAAATGAGAACAAAATAATTTCTTGGTCTAGGGTGTCAGACCACTTTATGCTTCTCTACTCTGTTGATACTTGTCAAATCATTGGCCTTTAGTTCTTTGAAGAAAGAAGAGGTGATGGAATAGCATAGAACCCTTTTCACGTGGTGAGTTCAAACTGAAAGAAATTCAGGTTAGATATATGGAAGAAATTCTTTACTGGGAAGGTGGTGAGGCACTGAAATGGGTTGCCCAGAGAAGCTGTGACTGCCCCATCCCTGGAAGTGTCCAAGGCCGGGTTGGATGGGGCTTGTAGCTTGTAGACCCACTTGGGTCTAGTAGAAGGTGTCCCTGCCCTGCCCCTGTGATGAGACTGTATACCTGTGCTTAGTATGTAGTTTTCTACATCTACATTGAACCTGAATTACTGGAGTTCTAGGGCATCTCAAAGTTTATTTCAGAGCAAAACATGCAGAACATATGCAGTGGCCAGTGGCTCTAACAAAGCCCTTGAGGAAACCGAGACCTATTTGTGCAGGTTGATCACTGTGTGTGCAGCTGTTCTGCTACCAGTACCTCAGCTGAGGTGGAAGATGACTCTGGTCTTTAATTGTGAGTATCCTAAGCTATAGTGAAAAGATCCCTAGGAAGAAGCTGACCTGTATGACTGATCCCTTCCTGCCCATGCTGCCATTCATATGAATAAAAAAGTTTCAAAATCATGACTTACCAAACCTAGAGATAATATTTGTCCTGTCCACGGAGTCTTCAACCTGCACTTCCATCTTCTGAAATTCCTGAATGTCTCAGGAGTGCAAATACATCTCTCACAAAAGTGCAGAGATCTGGGAAGTGCAGTGACAGCTCCTTGGAGATCCTCGGCTCTGCTGACTTGCTGCCCAGCTGGTCTGAACCCAGTGGAACAAGCCAGCTCGCCTCAAATTGGCCGGCAGCACAGACTGAGTGAAGCTTATGTGCATCTATAATATGTGCCTGTATGTAATGCCAAACTTGGACAACATTTTGGCTGGCTTTTGGGGAGCTGGCTAAAGAGTTTCACCACTTCCTTTTTGTTTTGTCACTACCCTGACAGTCTTCCAGGCAAATGCTCTATTTTTATTTGACATATATGCACATAGTCTATTTCTGCGTGTGTGTCCTCAGGAATATATTCCTGTTCTGTCTTGCCCTCCTTTGGAAGGCTGCTGCTCAGAGCTTCTCCTAGCAAAATAAAATCTCGGAAAAAAGCCTAATGAAGTTATGATGCTGCAGACCAAATTTATTATTGTTGTTATAGGCCCCTGTTCAGGAAAGCACTTAAGTATGTGCTTAAGTCTATTGAAATCATCAGGACTTAAGAACATGCTTAATGTCAAGCGTATACTTCCTCTGAATTGGGATGTATTTCAGCACATGCTTAAATGCTTTTCCTGAACCAGAGCCACAGTCAACAAGAGCATCCTGTGATACACAGGGCTTGTGCAACGAGATTTACTTCTTACTTGAGACCTACCAGTGCTGCTCTATGAATGTGCACTTCTTAGCTTGCCTCTCCGTTGGTGGCACTCCAAATTGCTCACTGGCTTTTACATTTGGATGAGAAGTTGGGAAAGAAAAAAAGACAAGAAACTGGAAAGAAATGATCCTTACTAAAGCAATACCTTGGCATGTCTGATCTCGTGTTGCAACCAATGATTTTTCCCTACAATGGAGATTTGTGCTATTGTGTGTGTGGTATAATTACTAAGACAGATTTTTTTTCTTAATGGCACAATAAATAGGATATTTCCTGGCCTGCTCTGCTTTTCAAATAGGATTTTCACTTCCCCTTTGGGTTCTGAGTGTAAGGGGAGTAAGTGTCAAAAGGCAGGAGCGTTCCCAATTTTAAAACAGAGAGGGTGTAACCACGTGTAATGTGAGTCTCAATTTTGATTGCAGGGATGATGAAATCAAATCCCTCCTTAATCCTTACTGGGAAACATTGAGGTGAATTAGCCTGACTGCTTTTGTTAACTTGTTAAACGCCTTTTGAAAAAGAATGTGTTTTAGTGTCATCAAAAGTGTCTCCCTGCTTTACCCCAGAGTCTTACAGACCCCTGGCCCACATGAAGAGTGGCCTCAATGGAGTGAAAAATGAAAGAAAAAACAAATATATTATTTGCCTGGAAAAATCACAGTGCTCTGTGATATGCAACTCTTTCCAGCACTGCCATTTTTAAGATAGATGCTTAGTCATTATTAATGATGGTGTATTTCTCTAAAGTTCTATATTTTGGGAGTAACTGAAACTTGTGCTTTTTCGCTCCCTTAAGGTTATTAAAATAATATACAGCTGTCTGTGTGCATTGCAGTCCCTGTGCATGTACCAGTTGGATTATTTTTGGAATATGTGAGGAAGTTTATTCCAATTGTTTCATTTATAGTGAAGTATTAGCTTGAACTTGAGAAGAGCTCCCTGTTCGTATCATTCAGCTGTGCTGTGCAGTGGTTGGAGTCTCTTGATACTGCCACGACCCAATAAAAACACTTGACACAAGCTCATAAAATCACCAAGACTGTTTTTTCTCTCTCCCGAAACCTCCTTAATTATGTTAATTGATAATGTGCCTCTACAGCCCCCACTTGTGCACACAACAGTCTTTAAGGTTTAATTAATTCATTAAAAATAGCGGAACTATTTAAGGAGGAGTGCCTTATAATTAATGAAGGAGAACATCTTGTCCATTCTTGCCATTACTCAGATAGAGGCAAGCAGCTGGTATGACAGTGTGCTTTTCCTGATGTGATTATACCAAGTTCCAGAGCAGGACCTTGCATCAGTTGGTGTGAAGGACCTAAACAGCTGGAGATTAAGTAGAAAAGCATACTTTTTTAGTAAGTAACCAAATAAAAGTAAGCTTGTAGGAAGAAATGGGAGCAGAAAGTGATGTTTCCAAGATAGAGCAAAATACTTCTCTCGAAATTCTGCCTCTGCAAACTCCAGGCTTTTTTTGCTGTGGTCCCCATTCATCCCACCTAAAATCAGATACTCACTGGATTCAGGTAAAGTGAAAGGTGGCCACAATCATCTTTCAGATGTGCATCTTGGCCTTATCTGTTCAGAAGACCTTCCCTTAGGCATCTCAGTTAAACTGCAGTGGGATGAGCATTGGCCAAAGAGTCTCACCCAGCAAATCCTCATATCTGTTTTACTATACCACAGTCATGCTGGAAATTTGCCTTTTCAGGTAAGGTTCTTCTGCACTGGGAGAAGTTTCAGAAAACCCTTTCACAGCTGTGGGGCTTATAGTGCACTTTATCAACTCTGTCTCCTTTATCCATGCCCACAAAGCCTCAAGTCTATCCCTAGCTGCAATCATTAAATCAGATTTGCCAGAACTGTCCCTAGTTGCAATCATTATATCAGAAATATCTGATATTACTGGCAGGGAGAGTGCGTATATCATCAACTTGCTCCTTTTTATAAGTGGTTCATCACTTTTACTGCGCTTCAGAGAAGCTTTTATGCTCATTTGTGAACAGCAGCAGGAATAAATGGTGGTTCTCCAGCTTGTCAATTATTTGCTCCTTTCTTTCCATCCACTGTTTGAGTTCTTGATCTTGATTAAGGTATTACTTAATTCCTGCCTTTCCGAGCCCTTACCCTTGGACAGATGTGTAATAGATTTGTATTTAGGCACTACTGGGGTGCTTTAAGAAAGCTATTTTTCTTTGAAGAGTGACTAAGCCTGGGAAGTTCTCTCTTCTTTCTCATCTCCTCCTGGTAGTTAATAGACTTCACAAGGGATCTTACAACACTCTGATAAGCCTTTGAAGTTATTACCTAAGGTTTTACTCTTTCTGAGTACTAAACATTGAATTACTGACTGCTGTTAGAAGCAATGACAAAAGATTCACAAAACTGACAGAGCCTTGCCTATAATTTCTGCAGAAAAATAGCTGAATTTAATGGATAAATTGTGTTGCTGAGGAGATTTTGATTCTGTTCCCTCCTCTGTCACCAGTTTGCCTTGTGATTTGTGGTAGCGTTTTCAGTTGTGCCAGTCACATGAGATCAAAACCCATGAGTCAGTCCCCACCCAAATCATGAGCCTGGCTTCCAGATCCAGGAGCTTTGAACAGAGATCATGCCCTACTTTTTCCTTAGTTTATCTTTTGTTTCTGGAATTTCCTCTGCCTATTCCCAGTGTGTCTCTAGCAATTAATGTTTCCCACTCCTTTGGAAGTGTTGGGAAGATACTAGAGGCCTCGTTTGACCTACACAATTAATTTTATTTTTGATCACCAAGTGAATCTAATTTCTTCCAGATTTCACATCTTTCTCCTTTTCCCAATGACTTCTGCATCCCTTAGCCTCACATGACCCATCATTTCTGTTTCTTTCTTGTAATTCAGCTGCTCTGTCCCCCACCTTAGTCCTCTGATATTTAGAGAGTTTTTCACCATTTCCTTGAAGGACAGAGAATGTGTAAAAAAATGCAGATCTGGGTAACCCTTAAACTTTGCATGAGAATAGAAAGTTGGAGAGAGCAGGGAAATGGTGTTCCTGAGCCTCTTTCCTGAAAAAGATACAACACCGTTGCAGCACGAGAAGTGGGTGATGAGGCCAGGCAGGAGGTTGCCTACATGCAGGATGGAGACTTGCAGGAGGGCTGGAGCTTTGCTTGTTACTGTGAGACAAGACCCCTTTGCTCTCAAGGTATTCACAGAACTTGGCAAACCAGCGGTTTGCACTTATTTTGAAGGCAGTCAGGTGAAGAAAAGTCAGAATCAATGAGTTTGTAAACCAGAGTAATTCCAGAGAAGGTAAGATGAGAATCAGCCCTTCTGTCTGCACTCTCTCATCCTCTAACTCAGTCATTGATCTGTTTTTCTTCGAATTCTAGTTTATAACATATTGTTTGCAGACACAGTTATCCAGCTCCATTATGAAGGATGCAGTTATGATTAAGATGGTGAAAAAACCAAGGGGAAATCTGGTGCCATATCGCTGTTTTCTCCCATAGCATTTGCCTCTTTTGAGGAAGGGTAAGAAGTTAAAAGTTCTTGGCAATGGTTTAATCAGCAACTGTGACTTTGCAGTAATTATGGCATGCCTGGTGGTGCCTGGTATTCCCATGGTGACATTGTTGCTGTTGCCATGAAATTTGCAGAACAGTGCTAGGTATTTAACTTATAAAATTTTACAGAACCAGGCTACTCACACCTCAGGTAGATGGGAAAATGCATCTTCTCATTCTCATGGCCTGCCACTCTTTCACCCACATTGTTTGCTGATTCTTGCATATGCCATGTGCCAGATATAGTGCAAATCCATAGTTTCAAGTCAAACTGCAGCCAAACTCTTCCTCCCTCTGTCCGAATACCCCTAGAGTCTGAGCGTTTGAAACTGAATCTGAATCCAGAGCAAAATTCATTACATAGCCCTAAACCTTATGGCAGGTTGTCTCCAAGCCTTGAATCCACACTCTCTCCATAGTTTGAAAACAAGAAATATCATTTCACAGGCAAGGCCTGAATTTGTAACAGCGGGACGTGTCTAATTTCAAAATGTTTCTAGTTGTGCTGTGGATGTTTAACAGAGCTGCAATAATTAGAACTGATTCTTTCTTTAAGACAGAGAAATGCTACCTCACAGTTGAATATTAATAAGATACAATTTATGAGAGCCAACAGAATAATATAATATTGTCTTCAAAGGAAGAGGGCATTTACTTGCTTAGTTCTTTCATCAGCCATTTTCAGACACACACTGTGTGCATAAAATACAGTTGTGCATAAAATGCAGTTATGCAATCCGTGTGGGTCAACAGCGGAAGGTTGGTTGCTTCACCAGGATTATAAGAATCTTTTAAACACAATGGTACCACAAATTAAAATGGAAATCTATCAAAACCATTATCGTCCTGAAAGCTTTGGCCACAAGCATAATTATTGTAGAAGGATGTTGTCCTTGGACGCAGCTTTGGCTCAGTTCAGCTGGTGTTATTTGTATCCCTCCATGGCTCAAAGTCAGAATTTGCATGGCTAAGGACCATAAACTTTTAGAGGAAGAAATAGGCTGTTTCCTCAATGCTAACACTAGCACTTTTTTATTGTTTTGTAGTGGTTTGTAGGCAACTCATTAGGTACTAGAGATAGGAGCAGACTGAATGTGGTGGCTGAAATCTGCCTTGAACCTCAGAAGGATTCGTATGGAGATTTGTGTCTGGATCTGGTTGGTTGTGTTTGAGGTTGCTTTACTGGATGTGAAGAAGAGTGAGTCAATGTCCAGAATATTTGGGTTTAAATATAAGGTACACATTTTCGTTAGTAAAACAGTGAAGCAGATATTAAGCTGATATAATCTGCAGACTTGAATTGAGCAGAAAACCTGTCCTGAGCTTTTCTATCCTGTTCATGAAGCTGGAATTCCTGTAGGATGAGAGTAACTGAGAGAACATCTTGGATGTTGCTTGCCATCAGCAAAGGACACATCTCACCCAGAGCAGCCCTCAGGAGAGGCTCCATGTTGCATTTTCGAGCTCCTGACGAAGTCTGAATCCTGCAATAACTCCATTCTTGTGTTGATGATAAACTATATTAAATAACAGGCACTGCTGGTTATTTTTAAAATGGTCATTTTTCTTGTGACATCCTGTTTTCCATCTTGAGGGAGGTAAATGACTAATAAGTCTGAAACTCATTTTTCCTCTCTTTCCATCCCTCAGGCTGGTATAGATGGAGAAAGCATTGGGAACTGCCCATTCTCCCAGCGACTCTTCATGATTCTGTGGCTCAAAGGAGTGGTGTTCAATGTCACCACTGTTGATCTGAAAAGGTAAAAGCTGTTCAGTTTAACTGAAATAGTGAAATGATCCAGTGTTTGCCCTACACAAAGGCACCACCAAGTTCAATCAGATTTGTATCTAGCTTAGAGAGCCTGTGGTGCACACCAAAATAGTTGGGATTCAGATTTGGTTGTTGTTTTTTTTTTCACTTGAGGAATGTTTTTATATTAAACAGGGTGCTTGGGGGACTTTCAGAGTCTTCCAACCACAAATTACAGAAAAAAAAAAAAAAAAAAACAGCGCAGACTGATTTTGTAGGAACTATAAATATCTGTGCAACTACCTGACCATAAAGATTAGCGATTTCATGACTTTTTTCTCTGTTTGCAGAAAGCCAGCTGACCTGCACAATCTGGCTCCTGGGACCCACCCACCTTTCCTGACATTTAATGGAGAAGTCAAGACAGATGTTAACAAGATTGAGGAATTCTTGGAAGAGATTCTTGCACCTCCAAAGTAAGAACTTGAGATTTTTTTTCAGTCAATATTCTATTTCCTCGAAATGAAAGATGTCCTAAGAAGAGTTCCTAAAAAGCACTCCTTCCTACAACCTTTACTTACAGGAGTAATATTTATTTATGAAACTTGCTGGCTTCAGTGAGATGACTTCCATGTGTGAAGGTTAGTTGTGTGACTAATAACTGCAGAATGTTTTCTCTGTACACATTTCAGGATGCCCTTGTATGCAGAATTAAGGAGACCAGTACCAGAAAAATTTTGTAGGGGCCTGGTGGCCACATTTTGAAAAGCTAAAAATAACTTGGAAGAAATGCCGAGAATTGCCACACAAAATATCTGTGCCAGGAAAAGCATTTTACAGGGAAAAACTGGAGGATTCTGAACTGTATGGTGCATTAGGAAGTTTGGAAGGGGAACTGATTACAGAGGATGAGAGGCTCTGGAGGTAGAAAAGTCTAGTTGAGAAGTGACAAGAGCCCACGACTGGAAGTTATAACCAAAGTAATTCAGATTAGAAATAAGGCCCAGATTTTTTCAGTAAGGAAAAGCTACCAAGGAAAGGTTTAAATTTACCAGATATATTGCCTTAGTTAGTCAAATGTTTTGGACTTAATACAAGGATAATGGGAAAAAGAAATTGTTGGCTTGTGAGTTGGACCTTAGAATCTATGAATTAATGAAATTTGGCTTGGTTTGTTGTGGAGTGTTTTACCTCCAAGTGATTCAGCAGCTACAGGATAGTCCTGAGGCAAGGAATCAGATGTTTAAATTTTCTATACTCTGCTCCAAGACCACTGAAGTCAGTAGAAGTCTTTAGTTGTGTTTATCTTCCAAATCAATATATTCCTTTGCACCAGATGCCTATAAAAAGCAATTCAGAGACTGAAATCTTTATGTTCCTTCACCTGGGTAATCCTAACATGCCTTGCTGTTCCATCCTGGGGTACATTTTCAGCGTGGGGGATTAGATGTGACTGCCATTCATAATGGAGAGACTTGGCTGCCAAACTCCCCCACACCTTTCTGGAAAATTATTCTTCCTTCTGATTTAAGGCCACTGTATCTTGGATTGTGGTAACACAAAGCACAAGTACAATTACCTTTGTCTTGAAAGCATCCCTGTGTAACTCTCCTAGTACCTGCACTGATAGACAGATAACAGATACTGTTAAGAGGGACTTGCCAAGCTGTTGTTTTGAGAAAAACGATGGCGTTAATTACAGTTCCTTGTACGGGAGCTTTTGTCTTTCTTCTGGGAAATTGTATTTGTAGCCATCCCTATGATGCTGGTAGCAAGATGTTACTCTTCACCCCGCTTCTGCTTTTTCAGGTACCCCAAGCTGGCTGCTAAGCACAGGGAATCAAACACTGCTGGAATTGATATCTTTTCCAAATTTTCTGCATTCATCAAAAATACCAAGCAGCAGGATAATGCTGGTGAGTATGATCACTGCCAAATGTGCCAGGGAGTTTGTGTGCTTAGAAGTGGAATCATTTTGCCATTCCCTCATAATTTTATTGTAAAGTCTGTTCAGATGACATTGGGTTCTGCTGCTGAGCAGTGGGAGATGGTTGGATCAGTGGACTAAATCCACATGTTCACAGCTGAATGAGCTACATCTGTAGTAGTAAATAAAAGGCCACAGAGTGTTTAGTAGCCTCTTTACCAACAGCCATGACATGACTCCTGTCCATACTTCCTCCAGCCCAGCTTCCTCACCAGAACAGAATCCTTTAGTGCTTGCTAGAAGTGACTGGTGCCCTGTGCTACATTCTCTGCTTTGCCCAGGCACTTCTTAGAGCAGTGTGTGCTGACTGGACCAGAACATGCCATGACCCCTCATACTTTGTTAGATGTGGCCGTGAGACCCACTTACCTCATGATTATGTTGTTATAGCTAATTTGCTCATATAAACTGAGTTATATCAAGACATCCAATATAAAGTTATTAAATGAGAGAAGTGGCTTTAAGAAATGTAACTGCACTTGGTAAGCTCCAGACTTTCCTTCATGTGTTTATTTGTCAGAAGAAAGAACCCCTCCAGAAACCAGATGCCATTCATACTTACATGCATCCCACACTGTCTTCTTAATGAAATTGCTGTTCTTCTCCACATTCCTTTCCCCTAGAGAAACAAGACTTCAGCTAGTCTTAGCTCCTGTTGCTCCATGAAAGCTAATGGATTTACACTTCCCTGTCCCTGGGGATGATCTAGTAGAATATTTGCAGTCACTCACTGATGTGAATATAAGAATATAGGAATACCTCTTATCTTGTTTTACTGGTTTCATAGTCAGAAACTTAATGCCTGTTGAACACCATGTGCTCATATCATTCAGAGAAAACTAGATTTTTTCAGGCTCCAGCTCTGCCACCCATTTCATCTGTGAAATTATATTTCATTGCCCTGGGCTGACCCATGAGATAAAAGTGGATAAATGATGATTTATGTCAGATAACAATCTCCTCCGTCATATTTTTGTGCTGTTAACAGAAGGAAATAATTACAGTACTTCATTTCTCAGTGATTCTAAAGAGTTGGGTTTTTTTTGTCTAATGCTAATGAGATGCTCAGCTAACCTCTGTAGGAAGTTGTAAAAGGAAAATAAATTAAGAGTTAGACTAAATAGATGTTACAATGAAAGTAAAATATCTTGGCCATTTACAAGGAATTTTTATGGTCTGCTCTGCAACTGTAAATCTTCAGCTTGCATCCTAAAACAGCTATGGGTGTCTGTCCACATGCAGAATCCCAACTCTTGCTCCTCAGTGACTCTGCAATATGCAAATCCCTGGATTCACAAGGGCTGGCAGCATCAGACAGGGATTAATGGCTGTCCTAGAGATGTCTGCATCTGGCCATAAGCAGAGCTGGAATTCAAGGTCGGATATCAGCTACTGTGAGATAAGGAATCTAACCCTGCAAAGCACTCCACATTTTTAGAAGCTGCAGGATGATTAATGGGAGTTTTCCCCAGATCTGCCTAACAAACCCTTGGTTTAGGTACTCTTGAAAAGAAAAGGAAAATGCTTCCAATGGCAATTAAGCGCGCCAGGGTTATAGGGAAAAGAGATGTTAAGCTGCAGAAGAGCAACAGTCTTTGTTCCCTGCAAACGCCCTCACTCCATTTTTTTTAGCTGGTTCGTGCTCCTGTCATGTCCAGACACTGCAATCTCTGGACGTACTGATGCTCAACTTTCCTCTTTAAAGTAAAGTTTTTAGCTTTTTTTTTTTTTACATTTGTAGTGCTGCAGTGCAAGGAGAATAAAACACAGACAAGCAGAGTATCAGTAGTACACACATGTTTTTTCTATCAACAGAGTAAAGTACCTGAGGACCTCTGGGTCCTTGGGACTGTCAATGCAGACTTACACTTTGTGGGACAGAGATCTGAATTTCAGTAGAGTAACTGACTTCCAGTTTTCAAGGGCTAAGCAAGAATACCTTTTCCCTTATCCCAGGGATGTTTTACCCACCTTCCTGACCAGTTCATCTAAACCACAGCAGTTATTCTGAAGGCTGATTTGGATGGCAGATAATGAGTTAATCAAAAAGTGGTCGTGTTAGATTTCTTGAGCAGTTAAAAGACAGTGTCTGAAAAGGAAAGGACAGCACCACTGTATACATATTCCCACATGAACCTATTTCTTTTTGATTGGTGTTTTGTAAAATTGCAACACTGATCCAAAAAGAATCTGGGGCTCTAGCCCTGATCTGATACATGTCCTTTTAGAGCAGGTTCTGACACATTATCTTTCCTGTATAACAGTATAAATAGTTGTATATAGCTCTATAATAATAAAAAGCATTTTATATACATAAAATGTAATTATTTAGGTGAAGTCCCTTTCCCTGTCTCCATATGAGCAAGTGAGATCCAAAAATAACAGAGATTGCTGTTTGTTGTTATCTTAAATTGTTCCTATAGGTCACAGCTCTCAGATAAAGGTAATACATCTCACAGTCATCCTCTATATTTGCTCTTAACTCCAGCTGACTCAAGTGCTTGGGTTAATCTGGAAAGCCACACCAGTAACTGGGACATCAGTTGCACATGATCAAAACACAAATAGAAAAAGACTTGTTAATAAATAAAAAATAGATCACAGAACCCAGGCCATTATATAAACAATAATTTTAATTTATTTTAGTTGGGAATAGGGGACTGCTGAATACCAAGTAAGCTAAAGCAACAAACATCAGGTCGTTTAAATTAAGTTCTTAAATTGGGAGTCAGGGAAATAATTCATTAATGTGGGATATCAGGCTGGGAATTTGTAGCATCAGCCTATCTCTAGAAGAGTGGGTAAGGTGTAATTATATGTGATCATTCTTTGTAGTGTCCTGGTTTATCAGAGATCGTGTGATCTGTGCAATATGAGCTCATGCTACAGCCTGTGGCTGTTACATCTTTGTGGTAAAGTGGCATGAAGTGGTTGGGATAATTAAACGAGATTTATGCAGCATGAGGATACTGGATGTAAGAATTAATGAGAACCTAGTGCACACTGAAGATAAGCCCAAGCTGGTGTTTCTCCCTGGAGGGTTTACAGCCAGGGCCATGCAGGAATGTCAGGTTTCAGATGATGCTTGGCTGTGTCATTGCAATATTCTTAGCAGATGGCTCTGCTAACACAGTCTGTGGCCTTTAAGTAGCCAAACAGTTTTTTTCTTTCAGTAATGGAAAAGTTACTAAAGAAAACAGGAGATTGGTAACTTCTTGATTTAGTGTGTGTCTCTAAATCCTCACATGTAAATGAATATATTCAATGATAGGTATGTACATGTGTTTCTAAGATTGTGATACCCTCTGCTGGCAAATATGTGAATGTATAAAGCAAGCAGCTTTACACAAGCAGCTTTACAATCAGGGCCGAAACATGGCCTTAAGAAAAATAGGGTTCCTTCTGTCAAGACAGTTTCCTCTTAAAAATGCAACATCATCAAAAGAGAAGTGTTTCATAGCAACCTATCAATTTTGACAAATGGAAAAAAATCATGTTTTTTCTGGACAAGTTAAATTTACTTTGAAGTAAAATGCTTTAACATTACAGAGAAAAATAGTGATTTTTTTTTTTTTCTGGATTCATGCAGTACTTCATTAGCCACACACCGTTATGTTTTGTGCCTGGCACAGAAGCAGGTGATAACCTTCTCCTGTAAGTCTGCATGGCAATATGTTATTGATCATGATTCATTTACTTACCAAAGGTATTTGGCAGAAAGGCTGCCCTGATTTAATAGTTCCCTGAATTTCTGATTCTTTTTTTCCATCTTTGTTTTCCTAACTTTCTGTTTTATAATATAAAAGCGCTGAAAGTTTTGGAACGGGCTGGCGAGGGCTGTAAGCCCAGAAGCAAACATGCTCATGCCATATCAAAGTCCCACCACTTTTAAGCTTCTTGAAAGGGAAGGAATTGATTCCAGATTCTCAGGATGTGGCAAGCTGTGTTTAAAGAAAGTGTGTGCATTTATTATTTCAAGTCAGTTCAATTAGAACTTGATTCCTTCCACTCCCCGTGCCACTCGATAATTTTATAACAGGCCTGTTTGAAGGACTCATCCCCTCATCGTGGGATTAGATCTGTGTCTCGCTTGGGTAGCAAAACCGGGTTATGCAGTTTTCTGGCCCTTGTACTTGAAATGATAAGTGCTCCTTCACAAAAGGACACGAGTCCTTGGGAGGTTTCAGTGGCAGAAGTCTTGAAAATTATTTCCTGGATGCTCTTGCTCAAGTTTTCACAGCCAATTTGAGTGTTTCTGGTTGCTTAGTGATTGTTTAATATCGAGAAGGAGGTCTTGTCTGAGCACAGGAAAGTAAACCAAGATCTTATGTGTTTACTTTGGTTCCTTTGGTTGATGCTGAGCAAGTCACTCAAGCTCTGTGTAGTCACCAGGGTAGCAACAATTTATGTATTCATTGGAGGAGGATGAAATTTAATTAACTGGAATGCTGTGTACATATACAGTATCCTGCTTATTATTTTTTCCTGCGAGACTGTGTACTGCAAACCAAGGGGACAACCTCGAGTAACCACCCATTAACTGTCCCGCCTTAAATTGTAAGTTCTTTGGCTCACAGAATGAGCCCTTTGATTTCATGTATGAGTTTAAAAAGTTGTTCTTGAATTGAGTTCTTAGGGGGCACCAGCTCCAGTGTGGGTGGGCGCATTCATTAGTGGTACGGAAGGATATTTCACTGTACGGCTCTTCAGAAGGCGCTGAGCTGGGAGACCACCAACATGATTTCATGCAGAGGAATTTCCAGCCGTCTGACCAGAGGACTCCGCTTGTCTGGTTTGGATTTACATCAAGAGGCCAAAAATAAAAGCACATTTAAATCATTAACTCACATGTGATTAAATACCGTTCACCTCTTTCAGTAGCTCCATCACACTTTGTGGTTAAGCGCGTGAGGTGGGAAATGTCTCTCTCCCTGTGCTGTGTGTGTGTGTACAGTAGATATGCACACACACGTATAGGGCTGGAATTTAAACTGCCCTACATCAGTTTTACGGTGAGGAGTTACTCCTGCTAAGCAGAGAGTCAGACCCAGGTACGTGCACAGGCTGAACGGTGTGCGCTGATCCTTTCTAGAAGCCATCACATGCCTCTTTAAATCAGTTCACTCCAAACCCCAGTGTAGAATATTTACAGTAATACCAGTTCCATGGTGCAGACCCCTTGTGGCACCTGAGCCAGGGTTGGACCTTCTTGATGTGGTGGGGCAGACTGTGCCGTCCTGACAAGCGTGATCTGGTCTGGCTCCAGCAGCAAGTCGGTGTAGGAGAGCAAAACATCTGTCCCCAAAGCATCTGCATGCGTGGTGGGGAAGGGTAGGGGACTCACCTCCCTTCCTTCCAGACCGGCTTCTCTCATCCAAAGGGATCAGATTATAACTTTGAATGTGATATGGCTTATCCTGAGGATTTGGTCCTGTTCTGTGACTAAAGGCTTCACTCCGTGCTCAGCAAAGCTCCTGGCAAAGCTTCTCTTGACTTCACCAGAGCAAGTTTGAAAAGCTCTTTGAATGTTCTTGTACCCGTGGTTGTTTCCTGTGACAGGGATCTTGAATCAGACTCTAATTGGGGACCAACATTAATGCTTTATGCTTTCTGAACAGATTTTCAAGGTGCCATATAAGTATATAGGTATAAATATATAAATATGTGTGTGATGTCTGTGTATCAACTTGCCATTAATTTTTTTCCTTCTTCCTCTTTGGTTGCAGATTTTCCCTTTTTCACTACAAACCCCACATCTGTCCAAGGCCCAGCACAAGCCACAATTTGTCCTGTGCTATGACAATACCAAGTTTTCTCTGTCTAGCAACCAAGAAGGACTAGAAATAGCTTTTAAAATTGTTTTAGAGAAAAGGACTTGCTTTATGATGTAACATGTCAGGATGACAGTTTCTCTAGTGGAAGGTGTCCCTGCCCATGTCAGGGGGGTTGGAACAAGATGATCTTTAAGGTCCCTTCCAGCCCAGGCCATTCTATGATTCTGTGATGGTTCTATGAAAGCTATTTCAGAAAATTTTAAACAAGATTTTATGACTCCCCCTGAGCTGAATAATGTTGGGCTCGTGGTAGCTGAAGTGCCTGGCAGCTTTACAAAACCAGCCCTAATATAAAAAATACCCAGTCTTTAAAACATATGTAAAATAGCTTTTCTGCAACATTTGTGGCACATAAAGTACCAAATACACGTTGGTGAGTGTGATATAAAGCTTTTATTGCCATCCATTTGGGATGACCCACATAACTCACTCATGATATGTTAATAAAAGTGTTCACTCTGTCTCCTTATAAAAACACATGTATAAAGACCACTAAAACTGTGGTGATAGCTGTGTGCTAACTTGTTGAGAAGTGCTGCAAGTTGCATTTATCATCCATCCTAAACTGCTTTATCTACTTTCTGCCCAGTAATCAAAGACTGATTCTAAAATGCCCAGAAACAGCAGTTTGCAAAAAAAGTTTGCTAGAGAAATAACTCTTTGAAAGTTCTTCTCAAAATCATGCTGGCTGGAGGCCCAGAGCTATCAATATTTTTTCTGGGACCAGTGACAGCTTTAAGGACCAATATCTTTTGACCTGCTAGAACTGAGATCTGAAATTTTATGCCGTTAAAAGGAAGAGGTTTTCAGTTTTCCAAAGTGATAACACACCACCACCTAATCAGAGAAATACGTACTTTACTAGGGAATATTTCTGAACTTTCCTTCTTCTAAGACCTTGCTAATCAGGGTATGAAAATTTCCTGATGGAAATGTGAAAAATGCTATGTAGAAACAACACAAAACTCAAATTCTATATAAATCCAGATGTGATCAGACTACAAGCTCTCCAAGGGAGGAACTTGGTATGCTTGATTAGCAGTATTAGACGCAGCCATTCTGGGAATAGTAAATATTTGCAATTAATTTACTAACAGATGTAATTTTATGACACATCTGTGTTGAAGCAGCTTTGAAGACATAGCATACCATAAGGAGGAAGGGAAAAAAATTAAAGAATATTTGTATTTATATAAATTAAAGTTATAGAATATGCGGAAGTCATTAAGATTATTGATATGCTGAAATTAGGGCACGTTCTCATGCCTTTGCTGAACCAGGGCCTATATGCACAGGCCAGGCCTAGACTACAACACTTACAGTGGGAACAGTAGTTGGCAGATGCTCTTCCTTAAGAGGGAATTATTTCCCCCGTGTGTTTGAATATTCCTCCAAGTGCTTCTGGCTTTACTGGGGTGCTTTGTTCTGTTTCCCAGCCGAGCTCCCATGCTCGCACACAGGAGCAGTAGCACAGCTGGAAGTGGATTAGAGCAATCTGGCGGCAGCAGTCCTGGGAGGAATTAAGCGCCTCTCTGCTGGAATGGGAAGCCTAAATTACATTACTATTTAGAATTGAGTTTTAACTTCATTGCTCTGGTGGGTAACTCCCCTCAGCACGTTATACTTGGTGTATCCTAAGTATGTTCCCCACACCAAGGACTTAGACGAAGTTATGGCCTTACTCAGTGCAGTGTCCAAATCTTATATAAGCAGATGTTCAGATTTAAACACCCAACTGGTCTTAATGTCCTGAGAGGATTGTTCACAGGCTTATATTTAGCCATTGCAGAGCAAGCTATCACATGATAGAGAGCCTAGTGACTGGCTCCTGGAAGTCACTTTGCAAAACTGTTGGTGACTTCAAAGGCGAAGAATTGGCCCAGGATCTGTTTTTCCCAAAACAGATTTTTTTGTTTTATGCATGCAAATGTTCTTCATAAAATAACAGGGAAAACAAGAAAGAGACAAGAATGAAAATCAGTGTTGCTAATTTTCTTTAATAGATAGATCTTAAATAGATGACCTTTAGCTTGCAAACAGTGCTGGGAATAAGGCATCAAAATGGGAGTTGGAGACATAATTCTTGTCAAAATATCCTGATTTTTCTGACTGCAGAAAAAAATCCAAATTTCACGGACTTTGAGGCTAGGAGGACCTTTGGGTTATTTGCTACCATCTCCTGCAAATCCCATCCCAGTCCATTTTGCCATTGAGCAAACATGTTAGTATTTCATCCTTGAAAGGATTTGATTTGATTGAGCAGAGAAAAGGAGGAACTAGAGTGTCTTTGATGCACTGGAGTGTCTTTGGTCTTTTAGGCTTTTTTTCCAGTCCTTGAGCACTGTATTATTGTTCTCCTTTGACCTCTTCCTAGAATTCCTAATGCCTTGTTTTAATTGGGGACACCAGAACGCGGAAAAATGTTCTTAATGCTTGCCACAACAGTGAAGTTGCAACAGAGGGTATGTGGCCTCCCTACTAATACTTGAAATTTTTTCATACATCCAGATATAATTATGACTCTTTAGCTTCTCCACCTTTCAGAGAAGTTGAGGCATAATCATGATGATCCCTAGGTCATTTCATGGGGCTTAAAACAAAAAAAAATCTCAAAAGCAGAGAAACAATGGAAAAGAATTAAGATGTGAGTCATTTGTAAATCTCATCATCTCATGCCTTTTTGTGTCTCAGTAACAATTTCTGAACACAAAGGACAGAAAATACTGGAAACATAAAATAAATCTATTTGAGACTGAGATTTTTTTAAGTGAACTAAGGGATTTGGGAACTTAGTATCTTTAAAATTTCATCCTCAGGTGCTGCTAGATAGGCATTGCTGTGTTTCTCTCTCATTCCACCAATGCTGGAATTATATATAACGTACTTGAAAAAATTGAAGTGCAATTGGGATTATCCTGGTGTAAACAAAAGCAGACTTTATTCTTCTACATGCCCTGAATTGAAAGAAATTGATATTCAAGATTCAAGTGCCAACAGCCCGTAGAGGAACTAACTTTTTAAAAGTTTTTAAGGTCCTTAAATCTTGGAACACAAGGGGTCCCCACAGCACTGTCGCTAAAGCCCAGCTGCGCTATACCAGCTCACTTTACTCTTACTTTAATGCAGACACATGTAGTGAGCGTTCCTTTGTTGGTCCCAGAATCATCTTGTTTGCTCTTTGGTAGTAAAACAAAACTTTACACTCTGAGTGAACACACAGCATCTCAAAAATCAAGGTAGCAGGACAATAGTCTCATACTATAAATAATGTGGGTTTATAATCTGCAGGGATTTTTTATTTTTTTCCAAGTTTCTGATGCAAATTGGCTGCTGCTTGTCTGCAGTTGTTTTAGGGACACCTGCACAGGACTAGCATCGCAGAGGTCAGGATTAGGCCCTCGGGGATGTGCCCTAGAAATGATGGTTGTCACTTACGTGCTGCTACAGAGTTACAATGATTTGTGAATGTTCGGTGCTGTTCTTCCCGGGGCACTTGTAGGCCAGTAGTTTTACATTCACTTGCTTCCTGCCCTCAGGCTTGCTTGGACTCCTGAGAGACTTGGAAATGAAGCTTACTTTTGGTGTCATTTGAACACCTGGGTTTTCTTTCTTTAAGGTGCTCCACCTGCATTCTTGGTGATAATGTTACAAATATTGCATTTATTTCTTGCCTCCACTGTAAAACTGAATAAGGAAAGGCAAGGAGGAAGCCTGAGTTTTCAGTATAAAACTAGACACAAGTCAGAACAATCTTTCTAGATGGTCGAAAAATATGTATTTAAGTTTTTTGAAGACGTTATTGATTCACCTGTTTCACTAGCTTTAATTTGGGAGTAGGACAAATGGTATCATGAAAATAGGAAGATGCCAAGATGCCTCTACTTTTTGTTATATTTACTGTGTACCTCCCTCTAACCTGAAACATATGTCCACGGGTGGTGCATCACAGCTTTGTTAATGCAGAGTTTGTGACTGAAGTGTACTTCTATTCTTATTTTGTATATAGGAAGTTACAAGGCAAATGATTTAAATCGTTTTTATAAGGTCATGTAGAAAAGGTTGAGAAGAGGAGACTCAGGTCTCCTGAATCCAGGTAACCTCTTAACCCTTGGATCATTGTTCTCTGTCTTAGGAAAAAGGTACTTGGGGAACCAAGGTCTCGGCCTCTCTGAGTCATGGTCTGTGGAACTTTTTGAGACAGATCTGTCAAAATATAAAAAAATTTGAGATGAAGCTCTAATTGATCAATAAACATCATCAAAAGTTTGTTGGTGGGGTGAGGAGGGAAGAGGGATTATGAGGGAGGTATAATCTCATCTAAATCTGTCTAAAAGTTATATTAGTAATTCAAGAATCCTGGCTTCTTTTGTGATCAGTGGAGAGAGACATCAATCCATTTCTAAAGAGCAGTTTGATTTATCTTAAAATACAGATCTAAAGCTGGGTGATCTTTCTTTGATCTTCCTTTGGAGGTGCCTGCCTTTCATGGAAAATGCGTCCCTATATATGCCTGATTTAGACCATGTCTGAAAGGCGAGGTAGGACCAAAGTTGTGTGGCTGTTTGCATGTGTGCACCTGTGTTTGTGTGACTCACCCTCCTCCTGCTGTACAGTCACCTGAACGCTGACCAGGAGTGAAAAATCCCTTTTCAGAGCCCAGCTCTGACTTGTCTGGAGGATGAATATGAACCTCTGTCACCTAAAACAACCCCCTAATCAGGAAAATGGAGTTGAGGAATAAGAGACACTAATCTATTTCTCTTCTGTGTACACAACTAGGTATTTGTTGATTCATTAAGTGAGTAGAGAGATCACACCTTTTCCACATGGATGTGTAGGCATTTGTCTTTATTGTGGGAACATGCACAAATGTCTGTTCCAGTGAATATTAAATTATTTATCTGGAGTGGAAAATCTTTAATAGGAGAGATGAATCACCCCAGAAACTCCCTTTGGCCCAGAGTTAGACATCTAAATGCCTTGGATGCATAGGAGCACACAGCCTTCATCCTCCTCTGCATTTCCAATGGCTCTCAGTGACTGCCCACTCGTTGCTGCTGAGAACTGGGGATTTTACAAGGCAGAAACATGTCTGGGAAGGATGTTGCAATGCTCAAATTGGCCATGTATTTGCCCTTTGGGGCATAAGCCCTTATATTTAAGTAATTTTTTAAAAAATGGGAGGTATACTACCATCAGTTGGGTGAACTGTGAAATTATATTCAAAGCGTAGGATTCATCTCCACTAACTTCACCTCCCTGAAAGTGAGGTGTCTGGTCTGAGCTAGTCCTTTAGGTTTCAGCTGTCATTGACACAGCAAGAAGGGCATGTGTGGATTGAGTCACATTGGTTTAAATCAGGTGTCTCAGGCAGTTGGATGGAATTACCCTCTGGAGATGCTTAGTCCCTCTGAGCAGAGAGGGAGCCTACATAACCAGCTTAGACAAGGCACCTGACTCTGAAGTGGCTGAACAGAAGGAATCAAGGCAGCACTCAAATCTCAAGGGTTCTATTTAAGTCACAGGAGGGAAGATAAACTGTTCAATATGTGATATAGAGTCGTGTGTACTGCAGTCACAGCTCCTCCACAGAGGAGGATTAATCTGTACAGATTATTGTTACAATACTCTGTTGAGCCTGTCTAAAAAAAAAAACTGAGCAGGATGGAGAAAAAAGAGAGTGAAAATATGAATCCTTGGTCTGTAATGAGACTGTCAGACTCATAGAATGATATTATTTTCTTACCTTAAATTGCTGTTTCTTAGCTGGTTCCTTTTTCCTACCAGAAAACAGTATTGGGTCTCATACAGTATCAAACTCTGTGAATCTGGAAGTGATCAGGAAAGGTGGTTTGTTTTTTTAAAGGGAAAATAAATTGCAGATTGTTTGATTGCGACTGTGAATATTTATGTACTGTTCCCCCTTTTCCCTCATTGCGTATTTCACCAAGTTCATTTGCGTGTGTGGAAGGATAAATCTTACTGGAGGGCAGTGGGAGAAAGCAGTAAAAAGGGAAAGCATCAATCAGTGATCCAGGGTAGCAGCAGGAATCGTTGTTCATTTCTGTACATGGATCATGGTTTGTTGAACTTGCCTGGGCTTGACAATTAAGAACCTTGCAGTTCTGCCGAGGTCAGTCTCAGGTAGTTTCAGATGTTGGCTACAAAAGCCATGGTGTTGCTGGGCTTCAGTGACTTTGAAGCCTTGTTGCCACCGTGCTTACAGTGGTAATTACTTAGGAGGAGGGCCGCGTATATTTGACCTTGACTTGGAGAAAACATTTTGTGACAAAATGTTTTCTTGACAACAAACGCCACGGGTGGTGTGAGTAGCCTGAATTATTGGCAAATGTAGGTGGAAATTCGTGAATAGTATCTTGCTTTGAAAAGTAAGAGTATTTTCTCCTAAAATTTTTGAAACAAAAGGTTATTCTCTTTTTAATTTGGAAATGATACGTTAATTTTGAAGATTACCAACACTTAAAAAATTATGTGAAAATGGTTGAATGCCTAGGCATGACTTAACCAACCATCCCAAAACATGACTTTTTTGTTTTCGTGCTTGTTTGAAAGTCTTGCATTATTCTGCTTAAAGTTTGTTTTTAAAAATTAGCTAATTTTGCTCTCTTTTAACAAAAATCAAGTAGTTTTTATGTTTAATTTGGCTAAAGAATTGATTGTTCTTACTGCTCTTATTGTGCCCTCTATGCTTTGCATCCCTTGCCATAATAATTATCAAGTGAAATCCTCATGCTGCAAATGGTTCCACTCAGACACATAAAACAGGAGTCATCTCATCTCATTTTAGCTATTTTAAATTTAGGTAACCAGTCTGCCTATTCTCAAAAGAGAGAGAGAGAGAGAGATTGAGGCTTCTCTGGTGGTAATTCAGCTTTTCTTAGGCTACTATTTTAGGATGGAATGATTTGCCTTCCAGCGGCTCATTCAGGCCACAGAGATTGGCGTTTATGTGCTTTGTCTGCTTTGCTATTTCTCCTTGTCCCAACATTAAACAAGGAAGGAAATATTTGGAGTTCAAGGAAGGGGAAGAAGAGTCCTCGTCTGACCTCTGCAAATGCTGTGGGTGTGGGCAGCCTGACTTGGTTTTACTTTTTCCGAACCGTTTTCTCTTTTACTACTTTCTAGTTTCTTTCCATTTCACTTCGGCCTTATTTGACCCACAGAAAATAAGAGACGGAAACGACCGATGGTGATGGAAGTTTTCTGGCCGGTATTATTTCAGAGGTCAGATTAACTGATTGTAACACTCTCTTTTGGATTTAAAAGCTGCTGGAGAAATCATAACACCACTGAAGTCAACAGCAAACCTTCCATGGGCTTCAGTGTGCCTAAAATTTCACCCTGAGTACCTACTAAGGAATCTTGGTCGTGTGGACCTCTGCTTGACTTGCAGGATTGCTCCTGGCATTACATTTTCTAATGTTTGCACTTACAAGACACAAAGATTTCGCTCTGTCCCCTGGAAACAGTTGCACAGGCTAATAGTTTAAGGAAGTTTTTGCTTGAAGAGTTGACTAACAGAGCCAAAGTCTGTTCTTGGTTGAACTGGAGTAAATATGGAATAGATTGTTGACAATGCGGAGTTACTCTTCTTTTATGTCAGTGTAACCGAGAGCACAATTTTGCCAATTATTAACTTTTGTTATGTTATTTGTATTTCTGTGCATGTCAGAATTTGTTAATCTCATTGTTTAACATCAAGTAACCTTTTGCTGAAAACGGAACGTCGTTCTGAATTAGGTATCATCAACTAAATTGAACCTCACCCTGTGCATTTGACAGATGGTAATACATTCATTAAGTGTTCTGTGGTTGCTTTGAGGTTGGAAAGTGCTATTTTTCTGGCTTCTAACTCTGGAGTCTTAAATATAGTTGTTTAAAAGCGTAGTCTTGAAGGGAGAAGGAAAATTACAAAGAGCTCATAAGGGTTTTTTTATTAATATAGTTGTTTACTATTGGTGGGATGACAGGGCAGGACTGTGACTGCTCTCAGTTGTCTTTGGCTGCATAAGGAGCACAGAGTGAAGTAGTGAAGGCTGAGAGATGGCTCCACCATGGATTTTGTACATACATGGGTAGAACTTCTTGGAATTTGAAGTTATATTAAGTATATCCCTGTGGAGGCAATATGATGCTGAAGCCTTTGTGCTTGGTAATTTCACTGTCCAGAAGGATGGTCTCCAGGAGTTCAGACGTTTCAGCTGTTGATGGATAAGCTGATGACAGGGTTCCTCTCTCAGAAATGGTCACATTTGTGATCTCTTAAGTTCGTGCTGAAAGTCTGCAGGGTGGGGAAGTAATTGGAGGTAGAAATTTCAAAAGCAGCACAGAGCCACATTCTCAGACACAGTTCCACTTGGTGGTGTAATAGTGAATCCTCCACCGTGAAGTTACCAAGACAGTGCAAGGGTGAGATTAGACACTTTAGGAAAGGTTCTCCCCACAGCTGATTTAGGGGTCACTGAAACCAAGTGTAGACAAGAAGACTCCCCTGAACACAGAGGAAGCTCAGGGTGCTTAATTCAAATTTATTTAATTTACTCATTCAGGGAAGATTAATCCCACCCATAGGCTGTTATCAGCAAACCTGTTTAGTTATTTAATGATATTTCCCAGAGGATAAGTTGCCAAGGGAATTAGATGCTTAACCACTTCTGAAATTCATTGTGGGTGGTACTTTCACAAATGGGGAATTACTAATTTTTTAGTTAGTCACACCTTTTTAAACACCTTCATCCAGTCTAGTGGTGTGACTGGTATTTATATAACCTCTACCCTGGTGAGTGCATCCTCTCCCCTGTGCTCTAAGTGGAGACAGTGTACACAGTGATCCAGATTTTCATGAAATAGCCATAGTATGCGAGGTTTGAAATAAAATCTTCTGCTGAGTTTGCTCAGTAATATGAACCCAGACAGCTCTTTCCTCAGTAGAAGTCCCAGAACATTCAAATCTATAGGATATACTAAAGGGGTTATTTCTTTCCCTGGTTTCTCTTGACATTTTTTCACCTTTCACATAAAGCTTAAATATCTACCAGGTAAGAGAGAAAATTAAATTCTTTTACACATCCCCCTACTTTGAGTGGGGATTTCCCTGAGTACCTTCTCAAGGATCATAAGATTTCATATCACACAGATAAATCTGAATGTGTCAGGACACCTAGAAAGTAGGATTTGCAACATGGATATTTGCATATGGATTTCAAAAAATGCCTTGAAAACCATCAACAGGCTTTAAAAATCTGATCATATGCACCTAAAAAACATCTGATATTGCAATTTTAGGATCTTAATTCTCTTAGTTTTCAAAATTCTGTCACTATTTAATTGGAAGAAGATCAGTCCTCCCCTTTTCAGTACCCTTCTGTTTTCCTGGCTGTCCTGAGAGATTTACCAGGATCAGAAGAACTTTAGTTAAATACATGGGGTCATTGATGTCATAAGTAGTGGTCCAGTTCTTGACTATCAGGATATAAGATGGTCTTGACCATGTGGTGATTTCCCTGTGAGATGTCAGGATCCTGTGGGCTCATTTCCCAGCAGGATGTCAGGATCCTGTGGGTTCCAGCAGAGCCTGTGAATTAGGTCACAGATGTACTGAACCCTGAATATATGCTTATTTCTGGCCTAAAGCTGCTGTATGCAAGGGCCAAGCATGAATTCAGATAGAAGTTTTTCCCACTGTCACAAACAGGCTTCACTCCAGGCATTGTTTTTGGGACAGCCATGACGCACTTTGATATTGCAGAAAGAGCGAAAAAATAAACCCAAACCCTAATAAGTTCCAGCAGAGTTACATAAACAGATCTCACCTGCTGCTCCTGTCTCCATACACACACCTGACTCACCCCACAGGCTAACACAAAACATCTGATGTCCTACTGCTGCTGGAACACTGCTCAGATGACTCGGAGAACCAGCGATCCTACTGGGTGAAGGAAATACTGGAAAATGCTCAGCATTAAGCGAGTTCTTTAAAATCTGGTTGAGCAAAATTGAATTAAATCACAGTAATTCAAGTCTATTGTCTCGGCATGAATGCACTGTAAGAGGACACAGTCTGAGGCTGACCAAGAGAAGGAGAACTATCTACTCAACAGGTGTTATAGGTCAAACCAAAAAGAGATGGCTAAATCTTTTGAGTGTTGCCACATGGGGGTAAATGACACACTACAGTTACTACCCTCCAGTAGAAGTTGTGCGACTCAGAACAGCTGCAGGCGATTAAAGGCACCAGCATCTGACAGCAGAATGTCAGTGTCAAAATTCAATTTGAATTGATTAAATGAGGGATGGCAACACTTTTGTTTTATGGATGGCAGCACTTCAGTCGCTTTAGATGCTCTGCTTTCAGAAATAAAATTCTTTCCCTCCCTGCTATGTTTGTGGGGGTGTTTTCAGTTGGATCACAGTCATTTCTCCAGTCAATCAATTAAGCCAGGGTTTGCCACTGTGTCTCAGAGTCAGCCACAAAAGAGCTGGTATGGTTCCCTGGTGCTGGGCCAAGAGGCTTCAGTGGGAAGAAGGCATCAGGCAGCTTAATCTGACTTCCACCGCTGGCACAGGTTTAATGGATGTTAGGGCAGCAGAGAAATCCTGTTCTGTGGTGTTCAGCTCCCGCTCTCTCAGTGGCCCTGGACATGCTGCCTTTCTCTCTATGCCAAAAATACAGGGGTGGCTGACATCAGAGCCTGTAGAGCTACCTGTGCCAGCAGGCCGCTCTGTGAAGGGTGATTGCTCCAGCCCTTTCAAGCTTCTGTTGTGCTCTATAATTATATTTAGAATCATGGATTGGTTTGGGTTGCAAAAGGCCTTAAAGATCATGTAGTTCCAAATCCCGTGCCACGGACATTTCCCACTAGACCAGGTTGCCCCAAGCCCCACGCAGCCTGGTCTTGAACACTGCCAAGGATGGGGCATCCACAGGTTCCCTGGACAACCTGTTTCAATGCCTCATCACCTCACAGTATGGAATTTCTTCTATATAAACTGACCGAATTAACCCTTTTTAGTTTGAACTCATTGCTCCTTGTACTTTCTCTCCATATTGCAACACTGCCTGAGTGACTTGACCCACTGAGTAGACTCTCCTAAATGCAGTGGCAGTAAGTTACTCCGAGATATAAGATTTTACAGGATTAGGATTTTAATTCTGACTCCAGGCCGGATCTGCAGCAGGTATAAATCACTGCAGGTAATTTTCACCAGCTGAAATTCTGGCCCTGAGCCCATGAGTCATGTTGTTATTTTTTCACACTGTAAATTCTTGCTGTTTCTTACTTATGTTGCTTTAGCACTTTGGGGCACTTGTTGGGAGCCAGGACTCCCTGTGTTTGTCACCTTTCAAACAGAAAGGCAAAAGACCCTTCTTGCCCCAGAGTGTTTGCAGTTTAAGTAACACATAAACCTGCTTACAGTTATCCAGTTTTGTGTAAGTGCATTATTGCAATCAGGTTTTTGTATTATCCAGCAAGTGAAGCGTAAGAACACAAATTCTGTGCCTGGTTGAAAAATTTGCACTCTGCTGTAGAGGTCTAAGTGTTATTTAAAGACTGGAATTTGTTGGGCCAGCAGCAGTGTGGGACATGGTCTTTAGTAACTGTTCTGAAGTCTCCTCTCCATTGTGACACCCTATTTGAGACATCTCAAAGGGAGTATTTGCACCTGAGCTTAAACCTGAGGTAAATGTGAATCTTAACCCTGGCTGAGTATATCTCATCTCAGTTGCAGTATATCCTTCAGCTCCATAGAGCTCTGGTTAGCATCTTTGGAATTACTGCTATGCCTTTAATTACTCTGGAAGGGGGTTGGAAGAAGTGAAACTAAGACTTCTTAGAGATGAAGTAATGCTAGAAAATTCAGCTTCATTGCAGTCATATGTGGCTGCTTGGTTAAATAAAGTAGAAGAGGACAGGGCCCCAGTTTACTGTGTGACAGCCTCTACAGACCAGAAGAATATCTTAGGTTGTAGGTGTTTTATTGGTATATCTTACTGATAAGCTGTTCTTTCCTTCTGGCATCACTTTCACTGTTTATTTGTTGTTTGTCTAGTTCCTGTGTCCCTTTTTCCCGTTGCAGGATGAGCTTTACCCTCAGGCAGACTTTGCTGGGCTACTTTGTCATAAGATTGTGTAGGCTTTGGAGCACAAATTAACAACAAAGAGATGGTTCTTGGCTTTTTTTTTCTAGATACTACCATAGCCACTGACAGTGAGTGTTTATAAACAATTCTTCCTCTGCCCTAATTGCTTATTCTTTGGGTTTTTTTGGGAAAGCTCTTGAAAGAGGCTTGGTGAAGGCTCTGAAGAAGCTCGATGACTACCTGAGAACCCCTCTGCCAGAGGAGATCGATGCAAACAGCACTGAAGAGGAGAAAGTGTCCAAGCGCAAGTTTCTCGATGGAGATGACCTGACTCTTGCTGACTGCAACCTTCTGCCCAAACTCCATGTTGTCAAGGTGAAAGATGTCATGCAATGGTTCAAGAAGCCTTGTCTGACAGTGAGGTGCCCTGCTCTGGCAGCTGAGTGCTAAAGCCAGCTCGTATTTCAGCAGAGAGATCTGAAGTCTTAGAAAAGCAGTTTGAAACACACTTTTGTTCCTCAGTGTTTCCTATAATTTAACTAAGGGAACTTTGTATTTAGTACACAGGAAAACTGTCCCATCACTGATTAGTGGCAAAGACAATATTAAGTTCTATCTCATCTCTTTATTTTTACCCTGCTGCAAGTAACAGCAGTCTTTCCTATTAATTAGTTCCTAGTATTCTTAAGAGACTTGTCAAAACTTTAGGCAGTTCCCACCCATTTGTAACTTAAGAGCAGCAGTCCATCTTTTTGGGGAATATTTATTCCATCTGGTGTTTAACACAGAGAAGTTAACAAATCAAAGTCACCGCAGAGGTCCAGGATTTAAGATGTACTATGGTCGCTGGTACAGTGCAAATGGTGTACATCATCTTGACTTCTAAATGTTGTATTTATTTAATTTATCAGATGACATGTTGCTTTAGGATAACGCAAGTACCTGGCAGACCCTGGCAAGCAAGTGAGCTAGGAATTAAAGCCAAGTCATGCATCTAATTTGGCTCCATGAGCCAAAACATAAACTGAGCCTGGGAGCTGACTGCACACATGCAGAAAGAAAAAAAAAAAAATTAAAAAAGTGCATAAGTCACCAGGTAAGAAATGTGATAATATCCTCACAGGTTTAGCACTTTCTTTGGCTTGTCTTCAGTGATGACACTGGAGTCAGACAATGCAAAATGAATGTATGGCCCCTTACTGGTTCTTGTCTCCTTGGGATGAAATGAAAGATATCAAAAGAGAATTAAAATTTTTCTCAGACAAGCATCGCCATAGGATATTGCCTGAAAAACATTTTACAGATAGAAGAAAAGGGTAAATTATTTTTTCATTTGATGGAAGATGTGTGCTGGAAATTCTGAAAATCTTAAGTTTCGCAGCAGGTTTTATCTTCCCCATATGTGTGTAAAGCATCGCTGAAGGCAAGAATGCTTAATTAAATGCAGTTTAGGACAGGATTTTGACTTGCATATACCAAGTGAATCCTAGTAATAAAAACAAATCACAGTAATTTCTGAGAACATGACTGTCCTAAGAAATTTGAGATGGAAAACAGCTCTACCATGTGCTTTAGAAATGAAGGGGAACTCTGTGGCACATATGTATGTAATTTATGCCCAGGAACAATTTTATACTGTCAGAAAAACTGGAGATTGGAAGCACTCATTAAATTAGCTAATCCCTCCCTTCCTATCAGCTAGTTCACTCTGTCACCACAGGCTTATTCTATATAAGGGAAACTGAAATATCCCAATCCAGCAAGGTACTTAACCAACTAACTATAAGCACAGATTAATCCCATTGACTTCAGTGGGACTGTACAGGTGCTTAAAATTAAGTATGCACTTAACTATTTTCCTGAAAAAGAGCCTAAGTGTTTTTAGAAATCCAAAATTTCCCTTGATAGACAATTTCCTAGTCTAACAAGTCTTGTAATAACCATTTTCTCACCCAGTTCATCCCAGTGCTCCTGTTTCTAATATCTGCTAAATCATATTGGTTTCTTAATCATGGTGCCCATACCACCCTGAATTTTTCCTTTTCATGAACAGGGACAGACCCTTCCAACAGCTGTAGGTGGTTACATCCTCTGACACCATTGGCCAAGCAAAATATATTACATATATTAAAAATTAAAATATAGTATATATAGAAAATAATTTTAAATATAAATATTAACATGAAAAAATTCTAATTTTTACTAATGTTTTCCTCTTAAATATTTGTTTTTATGATTCAGCTCTTTCTTATGTGACATCTCAGCTTTAAGTGGTATGCTAAAAACTGATAAAAAAATCCCCCCAAAACTCAATATGGTAAAATTAATGGATTTCTGGTACCATAAAAGTAGTAATTTGTTGGCAGTAGCCCAGACACTGACTAAGAATGTCCTTAGCCCAAGTAGCATCTTTGCAAGATAAGGGACAACCAACAGTCTTTTCTCAGGCTTTTCTAAGTCACCAAGCATTTCTCTAATTTGGAATTAGTTCTATGACAGGAAAGAGTAAGAAGCCCTCTAGGAAGGAATCTGGAGAAATGTATCACGAGCAAGATGGTTTATTCCCCCTTTTGTCTTCGTTTTAGATCGTTGCAAAGAAGTACCGCAACTTTGAGTTCCCGACGGAGATGACGGGGCTGTGGCGGTACCTGAAGAACGCCTATGCCAGGGATGAGTTCACCAACACCTGTGCAGCAGACAAGGAAATCGAGCAAGCCTATGCAGACGTGGCCAAGCGGCTCAGCAAGTCCTAACTGACCTCTGTGGTGGCTCAGTATCCCCTTTTACAGACTCTTCTCCTTGTTGCCTTAAGATATACTTTATTGTTATGCTGTCTGGTTGGCATCCCTATGACTTCACCTGTTCCAAGTGTATTGGTCAGGGACAAATCTGCTTCTCCCTGGAGAAAAGTGAAGGCAGCTCTGGTGGGGTGGGTGGAGACCCTTTGAAATCTAACCTAAGGTCTGGCTCAACTAGTATTATTTGTAATCAGTATTGGAAATGAGTCTTTAAACTTTCTTGTTTCATGTGGGGGGTTATATCACCACCTGTAGTCTTTAGAGTTTTAAAAATAAGATATTAGCTGAAATTTCAGGTAAGAGAGTTAGGAACACATAGAACGGGTTCTTCTGTAGGTTATTTCAAGGATGCTTTTTCCCCAGTGCTACTGAGATCCTGAGGCATGAACAAAATACAAGAGAGGGGGGAAAAATAAGAGTTTGACCCTAAAGCAGAAATACTCTTAGTAGTTATATTTAAATAAACTCTCTGAATGCATATTCTGTCTTAGCAGGCCCAAGAGTTTATAGGGTATTTATTTTTAACTTGGTGGAAGAGGGGGAAGCCTGAGCGAATATGTCAGACTTGCAGATGCTACTCTGCATAAAATTTGCACGGTGTTGTTGGATCCAAATGTTTAAAGCAAAAGAGAGTGAATGAGCAATTCAGCAGGCAGCCCTTGGAAGAGCGGGGCTCGTGCCAAAATGCCCAGTGGATCTGCTGGTTGGTAGAGACAGACAGACACAGCAATAACGGGGGCAGCAGATTGACTCCAGCACCCACAGAGGGAATTGGCACAGCTAACCAAACCACGTAGGATATTGTCGTCTTGACTGTATGGCTGCCAGTTCCTTTATAATTGCTATCTTGGGAAACTTGGATCAGCAGTAGAAAGCTGTCGCTGCACACGAATTCCAGGCAGGGGAAGCGCTTTCTTCGTCTTGGGCTCCAGATGGGTCACTTTCAAGCGCTCATCATCTAACCCCAGGAGAAGTTTGCTCTGAGAGCCTCAAAGAGGGCAGGCTGAAACAGCGAGAGGCACGTTTCCAGCCAGAAATTCAGCAAGTATGCCAGCAGAAATCCATGCAAGATGCCTCAGTCCCATTCATCCAGGGTTTACCGATCCAGGTTCCATGATTCTGAATTAGAAATTTTTTTCTAACAGTGATTATTTTGTTCTATCTGTAGTTCCTGCCTGGCACATCTGCTTTATACTAGTGATTATTTGCACGTTCCTTTAGCAAATTCAGAATGACAGCCCTTTTACTTGAAACTCATGTGCGCCAATATGTACAGCAGTGCACATGGCTCATGATTTTTCATTTTGGGAGTATTTGTTGCTCTTTTAAAAGATAAAATGAAACTGAGCTCTAGCCTGATGTGGCTCCTCTTCCGATCAGAGCTGCTAGAGCTGCACTGATTTGAGGGGAACCTCACACTGGTGAGCTGTGACCAACAGGAACTTTACAGCAGGCCTGTTTGCAGCCAGAGAGCTGGCGGAGTGGAGACAGCATTGAGTGCCAGCCTCTGCCGTGTGATGCTGATGACAATCTGAAACCATCCTGTTGCTTTGGTGGGATTATTCCACTTTTCACACTAACCCAGCTGGGAGCAGAATGTTACTCATTAACTGTGAAGATCGTTTGTGGTTGACTATTGTTTCTCATGCAATGGTCAATTTGTTCTAAACTTTCAAAATGTTGTAAGAAAAATCCATGAACTCCCAAGTCTTCTCCTAGAATGGGCTGTTTTATCAGTGGCTAGACAGGAGGGCAAAGGCTCTCAATCTTTAAAATATTGCTGAGAAATCAGCTGGCTCAGAGAACACTAATAGCAGCCAGAAAAATCTAATGAGATTAGAAGTGTCTGCACAAGCACATGTGGCTTGTTAAAAACATTTCTTCATGAGATTGGAATTATTATTTGTGATATTATTTTCTCTTTTTTTTCCTTTTATCTCTGCAATTATTTATTTATTTATTTATCTTAATTGAGTTGGTCCTTTCTGTCTGTCTATCTGGCTTTGTTTTCACTCCCCATGCAGGTCAAGATGGCTCGGTCAGTTTAGAAAAGTGTTATTAGCAAAGCTCTGCCAAATTGTTCCTAGTGAAAAGTCTTCTATCTGAGCAATGGTCACAGGGATTTCTTTACTTCCAGTATGATTTGAAGCATGTTGATCAACAGAAACTACATTTTTCTCAGGTTTATACTTCAATCAGTAGCTTTGCTTAATCACAGTTGCAGTGAATCTTTGAATAAAAGACACACAGGCAGATGCAGATTCTTTCTCTCTGCTTATTATATTTACCTCCTAAAAGAAAACTGTCCAAACATGCAACAGATCTCAGGTAGGGTAAGCAAACCAGGGTCTGCCCTGATTTCCATGTCTGAATCTTCACCAGTGTGCTGAATCCTGTGGTTCTGAAACATTCTTATATGTCTTTCTGTAGTTTTCGTAGATGAGGGCCAAATCACAATCAGTTGCTCTTAGCGACCTCAAATTGCATCTGTTTTTGAAAAAATTATGTTTAAAATGGTTGGGCTTACACCAAAAAGAAAATGAGCTGTAAGTGCAATGAGCACTAAGATTATTTTTGTGTTCTTAAAAAACCTTTTAAGATTTCATTATAAAATCTAAAAATCCTCAAGCTACCTTCTTTCTAATTATTAAAAACAAAAAAAATATCTTTATATATCTTCATTTACCTAACAATACCTCCTAAATATCTAGATAAGATGTAACTATGGATATGAGAAAGAATAAGAGGAAAATGGAGCAATTTTCAGCTCCCATGCCTGTTCTGCCAGAATTCAAGTCTCACTCTGCATCCTAACTTTGCATTTTACTCATAACTCTATTATAGGCTGATACAAGATTATGGACAGGTTCAGGCATTCCCTGACCTTTGTTTGAGTTTGAAATCCAAGTTCATGTTTTCAGATCTGTAACTTTCGCTCACCTTTGTGCTTTTTGGCTTTTATAGTCAGAAGCAGGAAATACTGGAAATCCTACATAGAAAAGTGTTCTGCTAAGATTTTGAGCTCAGTTCTCAAAACTCAGGATCCATCACCAATGAGATTTTAAAGGGCTCCAGACTCCTTTAGGCAGGGTATTTTTGGTGACCTTCCATTGTATTTAGAATTATAAGTAATAAATATTAATCATACAGGATTGTATATCTACATTGGCAAGGCAGCATTTCTGAAAAGAATCTAAGTGACAAGACAGACATTGCAGATTTACAATAACTTTGTTCATAAATTTTTTTGCAAGATGTAAAGAAAGACATAGAGCAGAGGGGGAAGAAGCCAACAATGTGGATTTAATCATCTGCATTTCAAAAATGCAGACCAAATGTCTGTGAAGATGTCCATTTCATCCAAACATTTCTTAGATATTTATTTCAAAGCTCCCTGCTCAGTCAATCCGACACTCCATTCATATTGGAACTAATATTGATTTTTCTTCTATTAGCAGTGGTATGGGAGTGCTGGAGAATCCCATAGATTAGTTACTCTTATTCTCTGTTAGGCTGTTTGAATTGCCAAGAAGTCATTTTGCTGTACAGGTAGGACTAGGGAGTATCTGTTTCAAGTCTATTTAAATGAGGGCTTCTGAGAAACATTTTTTTTCCCCAGTAGAAATCACATAACGATATTGCTTTATCAGGTCTAGTGTGGAATATAGAGCTACAGGTTACTCCCCTGTTTGCACCAGCTGAAAAGCCACTGCCCAGCAGGGAGTGACAGTCTATATCACAAAGAAATTAGACAAAGTTCTTTTTCCTACAAGAATGTTCAGCTGAAATGCACGTATCATTTATCTTGAATATTTATTTATTTTGTTTTAACCCCCAGCTACCTTTCCTCCTCTCTTGTCCCTGCTCAAATCCAGCTCCAAGTTAGCCACAACCATTTCCTCAGTGCTGAGTATCAGAGTGCTCAAGGACGGGCACACAGGGAACTGTGTTTTAGTGTAACCCTTCCATCTGATGGGATGAAACCCCCTTTCTGCATCGACTGAGTATGGCTAATTAACTGAGTTTAAAGTATTGCAGAAATTTAGCCAGTGGAAGTCACACTCCTGTAAAGCCAGAAGCACATGGAAGCATTATTTTTTTGAAATGATGTTTTAAAGAAAAAAATATCCCCAAAGTCTTGTGTCTTCCTTCATGTGTATTCTTTCAAGCATCAGGAAGTTTGCATTTGTTTATTACTCTTCTAGATATATTCATTATTCTTGGATTGCCTTTGATATTAAGAAATATTTTTCAGTGAGATTTTGCCTTTTTGCTGAATCTTTCATCTCTTCATTAATTTTGATGTCTGCAATGACCTCGTAATTCCAGAGGTGGCAGGAATGCTGTGAGGTTTATACTTGTTGAGATTTTGAAGGAGGTAGTAATTTATTTTTTTTTTCTGGAGAAAACAGTATTAAAAGCATTTTTAAAAATGGGTCTTTTCATCTGGGATACTTTATCCAAGAGTAATAGACTGTTTAGTCTGGATTATGAATTTCAGCAGAAGCATGAGCAAGGCACCATGAAGGTGGCTTTGCCTAGGGATTTCTCTGAGATACTAGACATGTTCCCTCTGAGTCACAGAACTTCCCATTTCCTTGGTCAGGAGGGATCTGCTGGTTTGGGCGCTGAGCTATGACAGCCCACTCACTCAGTGCTCAGCATCGAAGAGGGGGCCTGTTCCCTTTTCTCCCCTTCTGGCTCATGTCCAGGGAAAGCAGAGAGCATTGAGCTGCTTTACTGCCGTGTCCCACATCCCAAGCAACACTTGGCCCCAGGAAAGCCCAGAGATCCCATCCAGCGCTGGTTTCCAAACCTTGGTCAGTCTGTGTTTTAACATGTGACATAAAGCCTGAAGAGCCCTGTAACCGCTCAGGCACTCTCCACACAGGGCTCAGCAGCCTCTCAGAGACCACAGCAATCATGTTACAACTGTGTTGCCCCAAATCATTCCCCTTTCAGCATTCATTGGAGAGATGCTAATGCTGCAAATACGCCAGAGGATGGGTTTGAATGTGGTGTGTTTGAGCTGTGCTCGTCAGCTAAGCAGCTCTGAATGATGACATTGTCACAGCTTAGCAGGTCTCGCCTCTGCTGCCAAGGGAACGACCCATCACCTGCTGGAGGAGCCGAAGCTGCTTCGCCAGTGCTGGTGCAACCATGATGAAAGGTTTCAGGGCCACCTTTCCTCCAGCCCAGCTTCCTTGCTGGAGTGTGTTAGAGCTCAGCTGGGGCCATGATCCAGCGCTAATGAGCATTTCTAGCTTGCAGCATGTGAATAGAGACTACTCATGTGTTTAATGTCAAACATGTGCTTGCCTGCTTGCCTGGAGAGAGGCCTAAAAGTCATGACAGAAAAGCCTATATTAATGAAGGGCATTATTATTCTCTTTCCTTTGAAACCCTGTGGCATAATTCCCAGTGGGGGAATTCCCAATAGGAATTCCCAGCAAAGCCAAAGGCTACATAAGCATGGAGAAGTTTCAAGTTGCGAAGATGTCCTTAAGAGAACAGAAAGCACTCAAGGAGAAAAGCAAGCAGCAGTGATATACAGGGCCTTGGTGCAGAAGAACACCAGCTCTGTCCAGGTGGTAACTGGAGGAACACGACTGGTGCTGCCAGGCTCTGTTCTGGTCTCATGGGGAGGTTCAGAGTGGAGCTGGGACCAGGCTGGCAGTGCAATGCCAAGGCATGTTCCCCTGTATCTCCAACCACACTCCCTACGGTGGTATCCCACAGCATAATGATGCCTCCATTGTGTCTGCCTCACTCTTATTATGAAGTGGCTTGTCTAAAGAAAGGGTGGGGGGATTTTTTTTTTTTTTATATGTATACATGAAGTAAAAACAATCCAAATATGCTTTAATGGTTCTCAACATGATACTGTCAATTCTCACCACAGGGTGGAATTTGTTGGTGGAAATTAAATTAAATTAAATTAAAAAAGAAAAGCTTGGCTATTGCTAATGGGTACTACTGGGAGCCCTAAAACCAGTTTGCAGTGTAGAACCATAACAGGAGTGAACATCCTTTAATTCCCAGAATTGCTTGGGTTTCACAGGGTCATTTTAACCTATTCTGCTGCACTGCTGAGAAGTTGCTCTTTCCCTGTCTCCCTAGGTCTATAAACTCTGAAGAATTTGGGAAATGGCTACAGGCACTGCATTAGTTTTTTTCTTTTTCGCTCTTTTTTCTCCTTCATTAAATGAGCTACTTTCGTTTGGAAGTAAGCAGTAAGTAAATAGAATTTGCAAACAGCAGATTTCTCTACTTTTTCATTAAGAAAGTTTTTAAGGGCTTTCAGGAAATGAGAGGTTATCCCCAGCTTTGAGAATAAACTGTGGTATAAAATATATATGGAAGTGGGATTCTGATTAAATAATTGAAGTAGAAAGATCACAGTTTGTTTTAAGGAGCATGCCTGGGACTAAATGAACAGCATACTCCAGTTACTGCAGTAGGGACTTAAGAATCAATTCTAATTTCTGGTTTTTTATTATTATTATTATTTTTAATTACTTATTTTACCACATAGAAACCGTATATACATATATATTTTTATATATAAGTATATATTTTCTGTTAATTTTACTGCATTATTTAATTCAATAGTGCTGTGAAGTTTGTTGGGATGGAGGGTGGCATAAAGAGGAAAACTCACACTCCTGAAAGGGCGCTATTATTTCTGTGTCTTTGATTTGGTTCCTGTTCGGATAATCAAGAACCACACCATTTAGTTGTGTAGAAGCAGGATCTCAACTTCACAGATCCCAAAAGTTTGACAGTCCCTGGGAGGACAGGGTAATTTGCTGTTTTGCAGTCTGAGCCGTGTAGTGGGCACAGCGCATTTCGGAAGGCGTCCAGGACTGTCCTTGGGTGAAGGAGCATGTTGCTTGCAAAGCACCCCAGTGAATCCCCTGCTGTTATAAAATGAGATTAAGCCATCAGGAGACGTGGACTGGCTAACCCCGAACCAGACACACTCGCCTGCAGCGCAGCCGCTAAATTGGTCTGACATCAGGAACCGCAGCGAAGGAGCTTGGCCTCAGAAGCGAGTCAAAGCAGCATCTTTGTCACCAGTCATTTTCTATTTATAATGACACAGATCTATTTTATAATCACGGGGAGGCACAACAAGAGTGTGCTTTGTTCTGCCTAAATCGCATTTCTCGTGCGGGTGCGTTTAAACACAGCCCCTGGCCCTTTGCCGCACACCACACACACCCAGGGCGGGCAGTTCTGGCACAACAATGCACACCCTGTCGTGCTTGAGTGCTCAAAGCCTCCTGTGCTGGAGCAATAAACTCCTGCTAAATGGCCTAAAAACGTTCCCTTAAGTGCACTGAGCTGCCAGGCCGCCTCACTTCTCATTTCCGAAGACTCTCTGTTGTCTAAGCCTTGGGTTTCAAACAAACCAGGAGTGTATTGTGTTGTTTAGTGATGGAAATTACTGGGCATTATTAACTGTAAGAAATTGGGGTGAAAAAACCCAACCCCCAACCCAACCCACTTTCCAAGTGCAAAACTGGCAGCTCGTGCTCCTGACTGTATTTTCAGAGATAGTGAACAAATTCCCAATAGTTGCTCTGAGAATGGATCCTCATCTGTGCAAACTCTTGGAGCTATGATGGCAATCCCCCTTTGCTCCTTTCTTTTCTTTTTTTTCCTTTTTATTGAAGAGTCCTGCTCTGTATTTCCTAGAAAATTTATGATCAAGTGATCAATAGATTTATTTTTGTAATCTGAATGTTTTCAGTTCTGAAGCCTGAAGATCAAAACCAAGTTGCATAGTGAGATTTAAGGGTGAACAGAAGTGCTTTTTTTTTTTCCCCACAAACCCACTCGCTTTCAAATCCTGACTCATTTAGGGCATGATTCTGGTTACTTTGAGGGGGTCTGAGGTTGAAGGAGAGGAAGGGGAGGCCATTGTACATGCTACTCTCCTTCTACTGAGAGAGGATAGCAAGAACTGGTCTGGAAGTTCTAAGAGATGTATAAGTTTCCTATCCAATATGTGAGCAACCTGTGCAGAGACTTGCACGGCCCAAACTGCCCCACGGTTGCTTAAAAACTGCACTGACATTCAAAAGCAAAATTTGAGCTGTTAACAACGACATGGTGATCAGACAGACATGGTACCTCTTCAGGGCATTATAGAGGCAAAAAATGGCTCATTTGAAAGACCAAGACCCAATCCGATGACTGGATTTTCTCCTCCAAAATGTCATTAATCTCAGAAATGCCTAATGTCTTCAGGGCTACCACCTGAATTATCGGACTAAAAGCAAGATCAGGAACTTGTAAGGAGAAAACAGGAATAACCTCTAAACTCAGACCTACTAAGGTTCAAAGAAAAGTAATTTATTTGTAAACAACCGTTTTATAGTGGCTGACAGTGAAAAGTAGCTGTGTATCCGGGGGTCTCCATCAGATAAGAAAGCAAGCCGGGATAAATCCCTTTGCATACTTGTGTTTTCCAGTTGAGTCACATCCTCTCTTAGTGGGCAGTTTTAGATTAGATTGCAACCTTTTGGGGTAGGAACTTTATATTTCTTCTCTGCATGTGCAGCTCCTTACACAACAGGAGCCTGATTAGGGTCTTTGTGTGCTGCTCTAGCCCTCATAATCTTTAATAATAGGAAAAATATAATTAAAATGTCATTGCAGTTCACCTTTAATATTATGATTGTGCGACTGTACTCTGTCAACTGTGAATAAAATAATGTCCTTTTTGTATAATAGGTAGTATATTTTATTATTGAAGAAAGAGTTACATTTAATTTTTAAACTCAAAAAAGTATCTGCTCATTGTTTCATTTTAAGCTTCTAAATAGATAAGCAAATATTTCTTTTGTATCCTTCAACTGAGTATCGATTAAATGAAGAAATTCATCTTCCTGAATTTGAGCTGTTTATAATTATATTCCAAGAGTGATTAACACCTGATAATTTGAATAAAAGTGGTTTATTTTCTCATTGGGTTATTCCTGAAATTTTGTTTTATTTTGTTTATTTTTTTTTTAAACAGGCAACTTTTCCTTGGCTGCAAGAAAAAAAAAGTGTGGTTACAGCTTGAATACAGCTATACTCATGATCTAAAAATGGGATATGAGAACTGGTGGGGTTATAATACATGTCTGTGAAATAATGGATGGGGTGAAATGGGGAATGATTATTCACTATTTCTCATATCACAGGTTATGTGTTCCTAATGAAATAATCAAGCAGCAAGTTTAAAATAATCAGAAAGAAATGTCTTTTTACATAGTGTGTAATTAAACTTTGGAGCCCTTTGGCAGAGGATGCTGTGCAGGTCAGAATATGGGATTCAAATATGGACGTACTGACTTCCTGAAGAACAGATCCATTAATGTTGTTAAACAAGAAACTTTGGAAGCAATTTCCATGTCAAGAAGTCCCTAAATACCAAGGCTTAGAGAAGGTCCATGAGGAAGTAGATTTCTGTTTGTCTCATTTCTTTCATTGCTTCTGCTGTGAGAGGTTAGACAGGGCTGAGGGAGGGCTGGATGCCTTGGCTGCAGGATGGCCTTTCTGAGGTTATGATACACAAATGTGAAGTATTTTAAATTGAATTCCATCACAAAACTTTGAATTTTTCTTCCACAAAGCAAACCACTTCCAGAGAAGCATTAGAGACAGAGGCTTGGAATCCCTCTCTTAGCAAATGACATGGAATCACATTCCATCTAAAGCAACAGGAGTTCATCATCCAACAGCTGCAGCTGGAGAGGAACAAGTAGAATTTTTCCAAGTTTACATGTCAACTTCTCTTCTTGTCACCCAAGATTATACCCAATGGGCCACATCTCTGTAGTATTGCATCACTCTAGTACCACATCTCTTTGATGTTATGTGTGATATAAAAATGAGCATCTATTTCAAATTCTCCAAACCCAAGGTGGTGCCAGCCTAATGTTTCTGTTTTAACTAGCTGTTATACCTGTTAGCTGAAATACTTATTCACTTGTTCAGAACTGTAGAAATCTAGGGCCTTGGCTGACTGTTTTTGGGCTAAGCTCTCAGTGTGCAAGCACCCAGGTGCACCTTTTTTTTTGCCCATTTTGTAGCCAGTCCTGAATGGAAGTTCAGCTTTGCTGTTTGGTCACTCAGCTGTGTAGGTGACCGTGGCCAGCACTGTTGTTGGCTGATTGGTGACATTGTTGTGCACTGTCTAACAGAAACTCACACCTTGCACAGCTCCATCACGTCCCTGCCCTGCCAAAACCACAGGTATAAGACCATTCCATCCTGATGAGCATCTCAGAGTGGTCAGTACTGAAAGCTTCACAGAGCATTGCCAGGAGCCCCAGTCCTTGGGTTTTGACCTACTGACCGCACATAAAAAGTGTTCCACACTGGTGGTGATTTTTAGTGTTTATTTCATTAGAAATCATTGCTTATAGCTCTGGCTCCTCTCAGTGAACAAAAAAACCTGACACTGGTCTCAGGCTCTCTGGACAGTGGTGTAGGTGATGTTTTACAGAAGTGAAACGAAGAGCATCAGATCCATTGGGCGCTGTGTAAAATAAGAGGTTTCTGTGCTTAAGTGATTGTGATTGCTGCCCTGAATGATGAAAAACGGGGTGAGAAACAACCTGGATCACTTATCATCTTTCCTGTCTTTATTTTATCATTCCATATGCATTTGCTCTGAACAAGCCAAAGCTCTCCCCTTTCCACAGCAATGTCTTGCTGCTTCTGGTCATTTTTTTGGTCATTTGGTCTCTGAAGGATCTCTTCTACCCAGCTAATCGCTCTCTCTGATGGGGATTTGTACTACTGTCTCTCTCTGCTTGCCATGTGAAAAATAGAGCCCTTGATGGGCTCTACGGAGCTGCTGGCACCTCTTCCTTCAGGGATGGGGTGGGGGGAAGCTTTGTCAAGGAGGGTTTAGTTTGGTTTCTCTTTTTTATCTCAGTACCTGATGTAACACTCTACACGTCCTGCTAGACACGCTGCAATCAGTCCAGTCTGCAGGAGTTTAGACATTTCAGGTGTCATCCATCCTTCATATCTTGTGCATGCCTTTCCTTTCATGAGCCCAGCAGATGCCTTTAATTGCCAGCCTTTGCTTCTTGGCTTTCCAAGAAGTAGCAGAGGAACTATGGAGTCCCTCTGGCAAAGGATGAAACGAAGGGGCCCAGCAGTGTTATGACATTTCTAGCGCTGAATTGGCTTCGGGAAGAATGGGCTCTTTCGTCCTGTTAGATAAGCACAGAAATCTTAAGCAGATGCTTGCAAAACATCAAACAAATATATACTTAAAAAAATAAATATAGGCTATACCCACATGCCCCATAATCTGGCCAATATTCAGCCACCGCTGACAGGATCTTGCCTTTCTCTGGTGAAGCCTGGAGGAAAAGAAAAACCCGCAGTCTAGTCATTCCTCAGCAGGACTGGAACTGGCTCCTCCAGCATCCCAGAGCTCAGTGTGGCAATGCCAGTAGCTGGTGGCCAAGCTCCAACCCGCCCTGTTGTTCAGCAGCTGGGGGGAAATGCAGCCCTTCTCTCTTGGGTGTTGTGTGTACACCCCAGGGACTTTTATCTGTTTAAGTTTCTCCCTAAATCAGCACTGTGGAATGCAAAGGGGAATTTAATGCCATAGGGAAGAAGGCGCAGCAGTTTGAAAATCCTAAATTGCCAAAAACAAAAAGAAAGGGTGTTTTCTTTAGTGCAAACGTAACCCTTGTGCTCCTGATTTCTCGAGCAGAGAGAAGAGGGGAGGATTTCTTCTGGTTCCCTCGCTTTGAAAGCCATAGGTTTTGGGAAAAGCTGGATGGAAGAATAATAATTGAGAAGTGTGAGCAAGAATTTGTCGCAAGAAGTCCCACTTCCCCCAACCCTTTGTTAAAATAATATTAAAGAACATTATTGGTGCCAAGGGAAGGACTTTGAAGAACCTGTTGGAGTTCAGGTCACCCATGTAATCCTCGTTCAGCTCCTTGTGTGCCTTGTGTACCAGTTTTCATCAGCTCACATACCACATCCTGAGCAGCTCCTGCCCTGTTCCAACGCCCTGGATGGGTGATACAATTAGTTTTCTTGGCATGGTGTGGTGCTGGCCCTTCTTTATTCCTTGTTTCTCAGCCTGTTGGGAAGCTCTTTAAAATAGTCATGGTATCATGTGCTTTCTGCAGCAGCGTTGTTTGTAACTGCTTCACAAACATTCATTAGACTACTTCATGTGTCCCTGAGGGGCATGGGATGATGTTTCCCAGCGTGGGAACCAAGACTGAAAACTTCAGATGTGAGTTTTCACTTTGAATGCTTGGTTTCACCTATTTAAGACATGTTTTCTCTCAGTATGTCACACTGTGCTGCAATTTCAGCATGCTGCTGCACAAATAAATTCAATGTGCTGGGATGACTCCCCATCTCTAGGACAGACTGGAGCAAAATGGCTCCTGTCCGTACTGGTTTGCCCTCCTAAACTGAATGACTGCCTGCAAATGGCTTATTAGAAACACTCCCTGGACAAATGAGCTTCCGAATGATTCCAGAGGCTAGTTTGGGAGGGTACTAGGTGGCCTAAGCCAAAGGAGGTCTCACATGCTAGAGATACGGATATGGTGGATATGGTGTATACACTAAGTAGTAAAGCCTAGTAAAGGCAGGTATTTGGGTTATGTCCCCTCTGCTTTCAAGTGCAATCAGGAGTGCTCAGAATCTCTTGCCCCTCAGCTGTTGCTTCAGGTCCCAGTGCCACCATGATGCTAGTACATAAAAAGTAGCAAATCTGGGGGAGGTGAGCAGTATTTGATTTTTCCTAGCTTTGGAGGGTTTGAGTTTGCAAGTTTAGTAATGTTTTACTGCGTTTTTTCCTTGTATAATGTTTTGTACACATATGCACATCTATTTCTACGTGCATGTGCACGCACACGTAGAGCGACATCCTTCCCTCTGCGCAGCTTTTTAATTCTGAGTATCTTTAATGATCTCAGAAAATCAGTGCAGTTGGTATTTGACCTGCCACAGGGGACCAGCTGGCTTTGGCAACACATCTCTGCTGAAGCCTGAGTTCTCGGGAGGTTATTTATCACACTGCAGTGAGAGTCGTGCTGCTGTGCCTGCTCAGCTGGGAGCATTCACTGTCCCTTGCCATGGGCATGATTCCCCAGGCAGAGCCCCACAGCTCTCCGAGCCAGTTGGATGCCTTGCTCTGCATCCAGCAGGAGTAGCGCTCATATTTATGGTGTATGGGCTAAAATCTTTATTCATAAAGAAGCAGCTTTAGGTTTTCATTGTCAGCGTGGATGCTGAACTAATCAGAAAGGGGAGCAGAAGGGTGGGGACAGGAAAAGAGGAGTCTGTGGGAATATAACAATGTTAAAGAAAAAAACTCTGCTTGCTGTCAGTTAAGTCTCTCCATTAGTTACCTCTACCATTATGGATTCATTTTAAGATCCAGACTTCAATATACATAACTTTAAATCACTAACATCCTTCATGGCTCTGTGATTTGCTGGTTCCATATGTAGCCTCTTGGCCCATTGCATTGGCACAGGTTCAACTCTTGTTCTTTGGGTTACGGTTTCCTCGCTTTGATGGGGGATCAGGAGGGGAAGAAGAGGGAAAGAGCAAGAAAGGGATGGTGAGACAGAAGGAAAGTGCTGAGGGAGAGGGAAAAAACAGAAGAAAAAGAGAGAGGCAAAAGGAAAAGTAGAAATAATAAGAAGGGAGAGAAACAGCTTAAAATAAATCAGAAGAAGTAAAAAAGCAGCACAGAAAAAGCAGAAAGAGGAAAACAATGAGAAATGTTGTCATGAGCAGCTGTCCCCATCCTGTTGCTTGTGGCAGCACTGGGATGCTGTGGAGAGGGAGGAGAAGGCTGATGCAGCCTTTCCCAAGTGCCCGGAATGGCACTGCCATGCTGCAGCTCATCCCCTCACAAGCGGGCTCAATCCCCACCTGAACTTTATAATTAAGCTCACTGAGATTTTGCTTGGGGTTCTGGGCTGACAGCTGTATTGAATTTTGGTTTGTTGTGTGATTTATCAGGGCCGTCGGTGGGTGTTTGGATGATTTAGTGCTGCAAAAATACCTTGGAATGCAACGCACAGCAATATCTGCATTATTAATAACAATAATAATAAAGATAAATGTCCCTCCCCAGAGCTTTCGATGGCTGTGCCACTCAATTTAACATTTTAACAGTGGCATGTGGCCTCTCCATGGCACCTGGTAGCGTCTGATGGATTCTAGCAGGCAAAGAAAAGGTTATTTGTCAAACACTCAGCCTCAACTGTACAGTATTTTGAAAGCTCCAGGTCAGAGCTTGAACCACATTCCTGTCCCTGACATCCAGCGAGACTGAACTTCGTCATGTTATTAAGCTGTCAGCAGCACTGGGGCGTTATTTGGATTTCTGGTGGGAACTCCTTGCACATGCTTGGGGTGCTCTAGTGGGATTATATCAACACCATTGTAAAACACACACAAATGAGCTGTGCTGTAATTACCACATGAAGACCTCACTTGGCTGGGTTAATCAACAGAGAATGGAAATACGAGATAAACACAAATGGCCCATCAGGATGTCTTTTCCAGTGGCAACAGTGCCATTGTTTCCTAGGAGACCAGCCTGATTCTGGGGCTCCTCTGGCAGCCAAACCCCTGACTGCTCATCTGTGCCATGGAGGAGAAACACGAAACTCTGCTTCATCCTCTGCACCAGCTTCCCATAGGCATGACCAGCAGGACCGGGGCAGGAAGATGCAGAGGGATCAAGGTATTTACAGGTATTAACAGTATCTGTGATATTTGCTGATTAAAATTGAAAAAAAAAAAAAAAAAGTTTTCTCCACATCCTTGCACCAGTTCCACTCAAAGATCTGCTTTGAGTGAGAGTCCTGTGCCTGCCAGGTAGGACAGAGACTGCTTTCTGTGTACCCCTCCCTGTGATGCTCTCTGAAGTGGAAGGGGCAATTACAGCTTTATCAGTTCCAGCTGCTTGTCGGGAAGGCAACACTTGGGAAAAGCAGCTGTCTGGGGCAGTTTGTTCTGTTGGTCACCATTCAACAAGCCACACTTTACTGTGCTTTTACCATTTGGCTTCTGGGAGAGACACAACCTGAATTAAATTGACGACACCTCCCAGTAGCCACAAGTCACAATGGCTAAGTGGGACCTTGGTGGCACCAACCCTGGGCAGTGCAGAGGGCCGAGATCCTCCTTCGGAAATCCTCCTTTCTCTGCCCAGTACACCAGACTTGTTTTACCTACAGAGCCCCTGGGGGCTGTGACTAATGCCATGAATGGTGGTTTGATAAACAAACTCTCTGAGCCCCCAGGTGTCCCTGCCTTCACTTATTTCTGGGATCATTTAGGGCAGCAGATGCTGAATGACCATGATAATCTCCTTACCATTTCTTCTTTCCTGTTCTCTTCTCCACATCTTTCTGTTTCATGTTCTGTGTTAGCTCTTGGCCTCCCATCTCATGGGGAGGGTTGAGGTCCACCAGGCATTGGGACTAAATGCAACTGATAAGTAATACTGACCAAGAAACCTTTATCTCCTCAGTGCCACCACCACTAGAGCAGCTGTTCATGCTTTAAGCCCACCCAGCAACAGAGCTCAGCTGCTTCCAGTGGGATGGGAGGGAGAATTGGAAGTGTAAGAACAAGGAAACACATGGGTTGAGATAAAGACAGTTTAATAGGTAAAGCAAAGGCCACACAAGGAAGCAAAGGAAAACAAGGAATTCATTCACCACTTACCATGAACAGGCAGGTGTTCAGCCATCCCAAGAAAGCAGGGCTCCATCAAGAGAAACAGTGACTGGGGAAGGCCAATGCCATCATTCCAAACTTCCCCTCTTCCTTCTTATTCCCCCAGCTCAATATGCTGAGCATGATACCCTATGCTCTGAAAAATCCCTTGGGTGAGTTAGGGGTCATCCGTCTCAGCTGTGTCCCCTCCCAGCTCCTTGTGCCCCCCCAACCTCCTCGCTGATGGGGTGAGGAGCAGAAAAGGCCTCGGTGTCGTGTGAGCTGTGTATGTGGCTCCTCAGTTAAGGGATATTCTGAGCATTGTGTATCCCAGATGAAAAACATTTTTTCAGCCAAAAGGAAATTCTGATTAAAAAATGTAATCCTGTCAAAATTTTCCATATGAAAGTTTGGGGTTGGATATGCTCTCAAAACCCCACCAAAACAGTTAATCTTCATTTACTAACCAGGACACCAAAGTTAAATATCTCATTGAAATTCAGTGTCTGGAAATTAAATTACATTTTTAAGTAAGATAGCAGCTCAAAAGGAATTGTTCCTTCCAGTGCACCAAAATGGACTATGTTTGGTTGACAGTCATTGCCGCCTCATCTTCACCCTTCTTGCTTTACTTAATTGTTGTCAAAATTGGTCAAAAGTGTGGCCAGCAGGTGAAGGAATGTGATTCTACCCCTTTACTCTGCTCTGGTGAGACCCCACCTGGAGCACTGCATCCAGCTCTGGGGTCCCCAGCACAGGAGGGACATTCACCTCTTGGGGCAAGTCCAGAGGAGGCCACCAAGTTGATCAGAGGGATGGAGCACCTCTGCTATGAGGAAAGGCTGAGAGAACTGGGATTGTTCAGCCTGGAGAAGAGAAGGGTTCGGGATGACTTTATCATGGCCTTCCAGCACCTGAAGGGAACTTACAGGAAAGACGGGCCAAGAATATTTACAGGGGCCTGAAGTGACAGGGCAAGGGGGGATGGCTTCAAGCTGAAAGAGAGTAGGTTTGGTCTAGATTAGGTATTAGGAAAAAATTCTTTATTGTGAGGGTGGTGAGGCCCTGGAAAAGGTTGCTCAGGGAAGCTGTGGCTTCCTTATGCTTGGAAGTGTTCAAGGCCCCAAGGGTTGGATGGGACTCTGAGACATTGAGGTGCTGGAGCATGTCCAGACAAGGGCAATGGAGCTGGGGAAGGGTCTGAAGCAAGTCTGATGAGGAGCAGCTGAGGGGGCTCAGCCTGGAGAAAAGAAGGCTCAGGGGAGACCTTGTTCTCTACAACTACATGAAAGGAAATTGTGGAGAGGTGGGGGTTGATCTCATCACCAAAATAACAAGTGAGAAGATAAGGGAAAATGGAAAGTTACTTCAGGGGATGTTTAGGTTGGATATTAGGAAAACATTTCTTCACAGAAAGAGTTGTGAAGTATTGAAACAGTCTGCCCAGGGCAGTGTTGAAGTCACCATTCCTGAAGGTATTTAGAAGGTGCGTAGATGTGGTGCAGAAGGACATGTCTTAGTGGTGGACTTGGCAGTTCTGGGTTAGTGGTTGGACTTGATGACCTGAACAGTCTTTTCCAACCTACACACTTTTTCTACACTTCTGTGGTAAATGATCACTGCCTCGGACTTAGGTTGCCCCCAGATTCTCTTTGCAGGTGCCCAAAGCTCGCCAGATGAAGCTTGGGTTGTATCTTTTGTTTCTTTGATTCCTGCTTGAAAACATGCATGGGCACATACTTATCCTTAAATCCAGGGCTGAAGTCAAAGGGATTGTAAGGTCTGTTGATCTGGGATAGAGTGTGCTTGAAGACGTGCTTGGTTTACTGAATGGGAACATTTCCACTGAATTTAAAGAGAGAGAGACTGATGAACAAAAGAACAAGGTAATGGAGAAGGTCAATGTCACTGGACAGGGGTGACAAAACAATAGAAGGCCCTTCAGATAACTCCATCCGCTGATCAACATCTTCAAAAGCAGTTTCTTTAAAATGTCCACAGCTAGGCAAAAATTAGCAAAAACTAAATCATTAGGGGTATCTGAAACATCAAGATGTGTAGACAAGAGAATTTGGAATAATGAGGAGCTGTGTGGAGATGAATTGTTCACCATGTAGCCCATGCTTTCCTTGTGGTTTTATGAAACATCTTAAACAGAAAAATAAAAAAGTAAACACCTTTGCTCCCAGCATGCTTGAGCGCTACGTTTCATATCCCATGTTACCAAGATTTGTTGCCCTGGTACTTGCTTTCTCTTTGCCATCAGTCAAGATCTGCAGCTTCTGAGGAAAAGACATCACATATTATTTTCCTAGTAGTTGCAAAACCAAAGGACTTAAGAGAAAATCCAAACCTCACTTGAAAAAGAGGGTTAAAAGTGTTTCCCCACAAAAGAGAAAGTATTGGGATATTTGAAAGATTACTCTTCCTGGGATTCAAGGTTTTTACCAGTGATCTGCATCTGTAGCCTTTCCCAAAACACTCTGTCATCAAATGATTCAATGTCATCATCAAAGAATTTTTGGCTACTGACTTGCCTTTAATAATAGTTGAGAAGCTTAATGAAAGGAAAGGTCTGCATAGATTTCTTCCTCAGTTGGATGAAATCCTGCCTTTTTTCTTTTTTCTTTTTCTTTTTTGGTAATATTTCTGCTCAGAGAAAATTATAGCCTGTGGTGCCAGTGATGTGCTCTGTATGTTTTGTTTATTACAGCGGTTTTAACTGGAACCATGGGTGAGGGAGTATCATTATAAAATTCTTGATACCCCTCATATATTTGTGCAAACATAGTTGTGGGCACCGAAGGCAGTGGTGGAGATGGCCCGTTTCAAAGCATTTTCTCCTTGTTTTAAAAATGTGGTGCATGCCCACATGCTCTCTAGGCAGGGAGAAACCAAGGTCCTGGTTCAGACCGGACTTCTGACCTCGTGTGTCCAGCCCTACCTGGGGTGAAGCTGAGTTTCTGCAGCTGCCTCTCCAGCTGAGCTGTGGCTTGGTGGTGGTACCCAGTGGTCAATCCCTTCCTGGTGTTTGCCATCAGGAGCATCGTGAGAAGCTGTGTGGCTTCTCCCAGGCGGACAGAGCCTGGAATGGTACAAACCAGGAGTGACTGCAACTCGTAGCAAAAACCTCACAGCCGTGTAAGTTACACATGTGCAGTGGTTGTGAGGAACAGGTGGTTCTATCACCTTTGTGAATAGCAAGTGTTGAGTCCCAGAGAGCTACGAATTCTCACCATGTCTTCAGTACCAACAGAGATGAGCTCTGGAAATAAGGCCTGCTGGTGCCTTCTTTGCAAGTCTCTATATTTCTTCACTATTTTCTAGCAGTGAATTGCTTCTGACTCTTTGTAGGACTGCAAGAAGTGACAGTTGTGGAGGAGATAAACAAGAAACTGTTTGAAATGCAAGAGCTCAGGTTTTCTAAAGAGCCAGGAGCTGGATTGCTTCCCTCTCACTGTATACAGGCTGGGGCAGATTTCCCAGTAAATTCAGCCAGAAGAACTGGATGTCTCCCACCAGGACATCGGTATCCCACTCTGCAACAAGGTTCAATCATAAAGATGTTAAACTCTCTTAGAAATCTGGCACCTGCCAATTGCCTGCTTATTTATTTATGTTTCTTTGTTATCAAGCATTGGAACAGGCTGCCTGGGGAAGTGGTGGAGTCACCATCCCTGGAGGGATTTAAAAGACATGTAGATGTGGCACTGAGGGACACGGCTTAGTGGTGGAGTTGACAGTGTTGGGTTAATGATGGGAATTGGTGATCTTAAAGTTTTTTTTCAACTTAAATGATTCTATGATTCTACAGATCATGAGGAATAACTTAGTTAATGGTAATGTAGCGTGGGAGGGAACTGAGAGTTTTATTTATCTTCAGGAACCTCTGTGTCAGTAAGGGCTGCATGTTGCCTCTGCAGAGCCCAGTGCTCCTCGGTGTGACCCTGTTAAGATGAGGGCTCAAACCAAACCTTTCAGGTGGGGTTGTCCTCATCTGAGGAGAACAAGCTGTTGACTACCTCAGACCAAGGTGTCTCTGCCCTCAGTGACCTGAGACGAGCACCTTCATAAAGCTGTTTGCCTTGCTGGTTGTAGACACATCCCTTAGGATGGGAGGAACGCTGTTCTTTTCCAGAGCATCACCTCAAAACTATGTGTTCAGCTTTATGATGTGTGTGAAGTCAAGTGAGAAAAATCTCATGTGCACATCAGTGGGACTATGGGTGGCCTGAACTGAAGTTCTGGGCTTGCACACCTTGCTGGATTGAACAGCCAGCAGCTGCTATAACCAACCCCCGAGTTTACCTGTGCCTCCATTGATTCAAGCACCCCTCTGAATGGGACAAATTGTGCTCCAGCCCCAGAAAGGTGCCTCTTGTTGCAGCGCCACAGGCAGATCAGGAGATATATAACTGAGAACACATTTGTCCCTCCAGCGTAGAGACAGCTGCCAGCAGAACATGATGAGTATGAAGCAAATCAGGGAAGAGCTGTAGACATCTCCCCCACCAGAGTCAGGAGAAAAGCTCTTATTGACATGTCTGCAAATCAGGGCTGAGCCAGATGACAGCTGTGAAGAAAGAGCTCTCTGTGCTGTAAGGTTGTGCTGGTTTACAACCAAGGAGGGGAATATTCTGTAGCCTACAAGATCCCTGCTGGGCAGCACCAAGACAAATTTTTCTTTCATCAGAACAACTGGAATTAATATGGACTTGTTCTTGTGCAAAAGAAGAAATAAATTCACTCTTTACATTTTCCCATTTCTCTCCTTCCCCCCACTCACTGAATATGCATTAAAAATGAGCCCTGAACTCTGTTCTGAAGAAGTGACAACTTGAGATGCACATGCTGGGAGTATTTGGGAAATGTTTATATGATGGGGTCATCTGATACAAAGAGGAGGTGGGGAGATGGAACAAAACCCTCAAGAAAGGAAGAAAATCAATAAAAGACTGGTCACTCAACCCTGGAATAGAGGACAAATAAGTAAGTAAACACCTTGTTGATTCAAGACATCTTGTTAGGAAGCCTATGAAATAAAAATGTGAATGGAGACCACAGTGTCTTGGGAGACCAACAGTAGTTTTGATAGTTTTGGTTGATCCATGTCCTTATGTTGCTGCTGCTGTTATTGTTTGTTTGGTTGCTTTTTTCTTTTTTTTTTTTTTTACCGGAGACACAGTGTCTTCCCCTATGCTGACAGATTAAACAGTGCCAAGGAGTATTTCAGGTTCAGCCGCTCTGTTGTCTCTGCTGCTAAACTGCCTGAATTTTCCCCAGTAGGCATCTGGCCTGATCCCAGCAGGGCCCAGTTGTGAGCTGTGAGCTAGAAGAGAGCTCACACTGTTCCCAGGAGCAGTTCAGATGCAGCTTCCCACTTTTGAGGGACTATTTAGCAGTGTGGACATGGACATCCAGCGAAGCATTGCTCCCACGCTTATGTACTAACATAAATGCAGTCAATGTGCCAGGTGGCCAAGAAGGCCAGTGGCATCCTGGCCTGCATCAAGAACAGTGTGGCCAGCAGGAGCAGGGCAGTGATCCTTCCCCTGTACTCTGCATTGG
>JAYRBT010000114.1:109970398-110094431 GCA_036023395.1 Myiotriccus ornatus
AACTCCCCTTTCTGTACCCCCAGACCACTCCTTTCCTCCCCAACTCTCCCTTCCCCCTGTATGGCTTGTGGCCAATCTCTACATTTCCCTTATCACTGACCCTCAGGATTTGATGTTCCTAGCAAGAATCCCACCTTTGTTCCCGTCCTTCCATATTCCCCCTTATATAAACTGACATCTTGTTTTAATAAATGCCATTTTGGGGTCACCCGTGTGTGACTGTCTCCTATCAAAGTGTCCTGCGAGGGTCTCTTCTCGGGGGACAAAACCCCCCCGCGATAGACTTGATGATCTTGAAGGTCTCATCCAACCCAGTTAATTCTATGATTCTATGATTCTATGATTCTTTGTTAAAGTGAAATACTTAAATATTTATCTATCATAAGCAACTAGTGGGAGATTTCTGGAAAGTATTGGAGTGGGAACTCACGGGACAGCTGAGCACCAGGATCCTGAAGTCCTGCACCTCCACTCAGGTGGCTCTACTGCGTGTCCCAGCCCTGTGTGAGCTGAGTCTCCCCTGTAAATTGGTAGGAAATGGCACACTTATACACTTTTTTTTGTTGGATACATCTTTTGTCACTTTAATGAGCTGAATTAGCTCAGCAAAAAGCTCAGCAAGAAGGCCTGGGGCAAGAGTTGCAAGGCTGGGGGAGAAGGAGAAGGAGCAGGGATCCACAGAAGGTAATGGAGGGATCTGCAAGGGTCTCAGTGGAAGTTGAGCTTGGGCCATCAATGTCCCCTTGATACTCATAAGATCCCACACACAGGCTTACACACCTTCCTCACCTGGGACTCCCCATTCAGGAGGTTGATTTTGTTGTGTTTTGGATTTTCTCTTCCCTCTCACAACATATAAAATATTCCCATCTCCCCTTTCTCTGCTCTGTTGTATCTCTGCCCATGTTTTCATAGGGAGCATGTGTACTTCATGAGTGTGCAGTCTTGCACATATGTTGCTCACGCCAAGTATGAGCCATTCTGTATCAAAAACAGTCATTTATGGGACAGGGAGTAGTCAGAAGATTGCTATTAATAGCAAATCCTGGCATTTGTCAGTGACTTCAAAATCTCTGGGTGCTGGGAACATATAATTTCTTGCAACAGCCTCCGACTAGCCCACGTGAAGAAATCAAGTTTTAGCACGATGCAAAAAAACTATTCTCAGGTTGCATGGTTGTTTCAAGGGATTTTCTCTTCCAAAAGTCCAATTATATATTAAAAAAAAAAAAGGTAGGAAAAATGCCTATTGTCCATAGGCTCTAGCCCTTTTTTATCACAGTAAGGATAGGAAAGGATAAGCACTTTTCATGAGAAGTGACCAATTCAACAAAAAAAAATAGTGGAAAGGGGAAAACAAAACAAAACAAGTCAGCCCAACACAGAGGCGTTATTCAACACAAAAAACTAGGAACAAACAAAACCAGGAAAATTACTAGAAATTTTAAAAAGTCTTTAAATTTTAAACCATCTTTAAAAAGATGGTTTAAAATCAAAGGAAAAAGAAATGACAGGCCCCAGTCACCTGTTTTGCAGAGCTTTAGTCTCTGGGGGCTTTTTTAAAAATTACAATTAGATTTGCATGCATGTTTACCTCTGTTTTTTAAACAAACAAAACTGGCTAATTTTACTGTACTATCTTGTATTGATAGTACTTCAGGAGTTATCAGGGTTCTTTTACAGGTAAGGAAAGTGAAGCACAGAGAAACATTAATAAGACAAGTGCTAAAATACAGAATGTCTAGACTATATCTCCAGCTCCTTCGGTTATGATTGTCCATGGGAAAATACCACCTACTTAAATTTAGACAGTGTTTTAGGAAACATCTTGTAAATGGGTTTAGATGGAAAGTCACTGTTCTCCTGTTGTGCACTGAGGTTAAGGATTTGACCACTGGCAGAAGCTGGACAAGTTTAAGTAAACTAATACAACTGTGCACAGTGGGAACAGCACAGCAGATAATTTGTTTCTGTAATCCATGTGTTGTTGTCACTTATGGATTCCATTGAAAAAGAAGGATTTTTCTTTGCCCAAAATTTAATGGAAAGTGAATAATCTCTAGAAATTTTTAAAAAATTTGACATGTGGATAATCAGTCCAAGTGAGGAGAAAAAGGTTAGAGGTATTTGGTGGCTTAGGAAGCTCAAAATATAATTTAGAGTCTTTCACTGTCATGTGATAGATCTTACTCTGCCCAGTAGTTCCTACCTTTTTTCTATTCTTAATGATAGTTCCTACCAACTGGGCGCGTTTGCCTGGTGTTTATGAAATAGATGCTTTTAATGAACTTAGTGCCTTTATACCACGGATTCTTCAAAGGAAGGCTGTACATCCAAATTTTCTCTGTGTGTTTTGAGAGAACTAACATTCATCCTGAGAACAAATGCCCTGTCTCCGTATGCTACCTCATCTTCTCCTCTCTCTGCTCCTGCTGCTGTTTGTGATTATGGGCACTTAGTTTGGTAGGTGCAGTTATGCTCCTTAAACTGGTTTGGGTAACGTAAGCCCTCATTTTGAATTGCTCTTTAGAAATTCCTTGATATACAATTTAAAGGCTGTTCCAGTTTCATCTGTGTGTTGTAGCTGTAGAAGTTTCTCTTCAGGGTGCATCTTTGCTGGAGGCAATTCTCCGAAGAACTGCTTTCTTCTTTTAGAAAGAGAATTTTTATTGGTAAGGTCTGAGTTAAAAGTTATATTGTTTTCCACCCTCCTGATATCAGGGAGTTCATTTGAATAAACTTATTCTGCCTCGAAAGCCAAACCACATGAAAAAGGGGCAGCATGAGGACCCAGGATTTCGGCAAACAGTTCTAGTGGAATTGGCAGAGATGGATCCAGACACAACCATCACCAGCTGCCTGCTCTTCCTCTTTGTTGGGGCTCACTACCCTGCCCTGCTGCTCAAAGTCTGGTATATTCACATCAACACCAGCAGCATCAGCTCATAAATGGCGACTGGTAGAGCTGAGGAGGCAGAAAGTTCCTTGGACACTAGCTGTTAGGTGGAGGCTAAAGTGGAGGTGATACAGACCCAGGGAAGGTGATACAGACCCAATTTTCCAGGTTTTTCTACCTGCCTTGCCCACTTGCACCAGTGGAAAGGGACAGAACATGCCCCAAATAATTCCTTTAGCTCAGGAGGACAAAGCCACACTACTTATGTGCTGATGTGCTGACTGTGTGCTAATGTGCTGATTGCCTCTTGGCCATTAAATGACATGATAAATCTATTTGCATGTATGCCATAATGATTTGGCTCAAATCCTGATGGGTCATGGAATCATAGAATGGTTTGGGTTGGAAGGGACCTTAAAAATCATCAAGTTCCAATCACCCTGTCATGGGCAGGAACAGCTTCCACTAGACCAGGTTGCTCAAAGCCCCATCCAACCTGGCCTTGAACACTTCCAGGAAAGGGGCATCCACAGCTTCTCTGTGCCAAGGCCTTACCACCATCTGAATAAAGGAGTTCTTCCTAACATCTAATCTAAATCTCTCCTTTTTTGGTTTAAAACCATTCCCCCTTGTCCTATCACCACCTGTCCATATAAAAAGTCACTCCTCCTCTTTTTTATAGTCTCCCTTTAAGTACTCAAAGGCCCCAGTGAGATCTCCTGGAGCCTTCTCTTCTCCCTGCTGAACACACATAGAAGAGAAGTGTATGGTACATCCCCACCCAACCCACTTCCAGTGGCTCCATATTCACACCTCTCAAAAAAAGTGGGGAATAATAAATTTCAGGAGGTGCGTTGCCTGCGGAGAGAACGCACGATGCTCTAGCGATGCCCAGCGCCTGTGGTTCTGGCACCAGAGGAGCTGACTGCTGCACTTTCACCAGCGGATCACTTAAGGCAATGGAGAATTCAGTTCAGGGAGAAGTCAGGGAAATTGCTTGTTTAATAATAGGGCAGGAGTCTTCACCCACCTCTTTCACCCTCGCCTGAGTGCTGCAGAGAGTAGTTATCTGTATGAATTGGCTTCCTCAGCCAGTCTGAGTCATTTTTCTGAGTCAAGTTTTAAGGGATTCTTTGTGGCTACACATCGACTGGTTTTGTCCCTGGCATTCCTACAGGAAATTCAGCTCCACAGTTTTGGTGTCAGACTCAGCAAAACAGCCCTAGACTGAGTGGGAAGAGTTAGACCCTCTGGGAGAACAAAGACAGCATGAAGAGGCAGGGTGAGGAGAGGTTACCCCATTGCCCTTGTTATTCTAGTTCTGTGGATAACCAGAAGGTTACAACCTTCAGCACTTCTGCCAGTCAGAGCTATTTTTGATTAAATATAAAGCCAGGAAGTTTTTAATATGGGCAAACCAATAATGGGTTGCGTCACTGGCAAATTCTAAAAATTATAGTGCTGAGTCTTTGTCAAAAGACATTTGCCTACACTTTTTTTTTTTTTTTAAATTTAAATTTCTTGTTTTAGGTTCAGTCATGGGATCAAATATTAAGAAGTAATTTCTTGCTAAAGACATTACCTATAAACCTGTGTAGAAGCTGACAACCTGGTGTGGAACACTAATATAACTTCATGTAGAAACTGAGAAGGGTATGGTCAGCAATATGTTCTACACTAAGTGACACTGACCTGTTATACTATGTTTATGTCTTCCTGTGCCCTCCAAAAACTCCACATCAGAATATATGTGGTAGCTGAGCAGTGATCAAATATGAATTAGATGGAAGTTGTGTACGGAATCAGATCAATAGAAAGAAAAAATGAATGTGATGAAAGAAATCATGTGTTTGGCTGGAAGAAGGTTACAAGATCAGTTTTTTTTCAGGAATTCTGCTTGTCATTAACCATTTTTTAAGAATGAGCACATTTAATATGGCCATTTGTCCCTTTAGCACGAAAGGCTGTTGATCTGCTGCTCTACTCTGCTCGTGAGAGACTCCACCTGTGGTGCTGAATCCAGGTCTGGGGTCCACAACAAGAAAGACGTGGGCCTGTTGGAATGTGTCCAGAGGAAGCCAAAAAGTTTATCAGAGGGCTGGAGCAGCCTCCTATTAGGGCAGGCTGAAAGAGTTGTAGGTGTTCACCCTGGAGAAGGGAAGGCTCCAAGGAGACCTTAGAACCCCTTACAGTGTCTAAAGGGGGCCTACAAGAGAGCTGGAGAGGATCTTCTCACAAAAGCATGGAGTGACAGGACAAGAGGGAATAGACTTAAGCTGAAGGAGGGTAGGTTTAGGTTACATATTAGAAAGAAATTTTGAGTGTGGTGAGACAGTGAGGTCGTGAATGCCCCGTCCCTGAAAGTGTTCAAGGCCAGGCTGGTTGGGAATTTGAGCAACCTGGTCTAGTGGAAGTTGTCCCTGCCCATGGCAGGTGGTCAGAACTGAAAGGTCTTTAATTTTCCTTCCAACCTAAATCCTTTTGTGATTCTATGATTCTCTAATTTGCTGATGACACAAAGAGAAGGACTGGGGTATCATGCAGGGAGATCTGATGTTCTGAGAGTGAGAAAAGCAGAAATAGTATGATATTCAGCAGAGCAAAACAGAAGGAATTCGCTTTAGAATGTGTAATGGGATTTTTTTGCTAGAATATCAAACCCATCACCTGGAAGCAACTGAGGTGCGAAAAGCACTAGCTGATTAGCTGAGAGCACATTTATTGGAGCCATCAATGTAATGGAATCAGAATAACACAAGTCTTCCCAAAACAGGAGATGTTCCCAGCAAGGAAGGTGTTTGCCACTGTCATAAAAGATCCACAATATTGCCTAATTCCTGGGTGCCCATTGTTGGATGAACCTGAGAAAATCAACCCTGTGAGAGCAGACTCAGGGGTTCCACTAAATGGGCCAGGTTGGGATGCAGAGACAACCTCACCACATTTGCACAAAACTTTCCTCAAGCCAAATTGGCTTTCACATGGCATGTGATTGGACCTGAAGTACCTCCTGCAGAGCTGTGAAAAGAAATCCCCTCGTAGCCACCTCTCCATTGACACCTTGTGCTGGAAATGCAAAAGGTGCCCTAAAGTTGCCCACATCCATGCAGAGCAACCTCTTCTGAAGCCTCTGCTACCAGTCCCACTCTGAGAAGGGGCCATGGTAAGATGAGCAGCTATTTCCAGTTTGGCAGCCTGGCAATTTTTGTTTCCCTGGGAACTGGCAACTGCCCACATATGCTGAGCCACTGTGTAAGAATCCATAATTAATGTCACATTTGCTCTACCATCAGTCTAGACACATTTGTCTAAACTATTGTTTTTAAAAAAGAAATAAAAATATAAAAAATGTCAATCCCAAACAGACAGAGAGGAGAGAGTAAATAAAGCCTGGCAGGCTCTTTTGCCTTTGATCACTTTTGCTACATTCCTAGTTCGTTTTTGAAAGAGTCTGGCAGAGATTTGAAAAAGTGATTTCCTTTATCCTCTTCGACTTTACAGTTGCCCTGCATTAGTTGGCATCACATAACAGAAACGCTGTTATAGTTAAATAAAGTAGACACCATGTTTAAGGTTTAGCAGAGCTATGTTGTATATTATTTGGGCACCTTTTGCTGTTGTGTTTTTCTGGTGTAACTTTCCTCAGCTTTAAAATGTCCAGAGACGTTCAGAAAAAGCTTCACTTATCTCTGAAGTTTAGTCATTTGTGTAGTGTTACACTGAAGGAATAATATTACAGAGGCTTTTGGATCAGAAGTATATCATTAAACATCCAGATGAAAGCACAGGGAAAATTTCAATTTATAGGATCCTGATTTGAATTTTGCTTTATAGCACATTATGATTTGTTCTCAAAAACTGCAAGTAAAGATGGCCATATAATTTCTTAATACATGATGCTATTTTCTAATAAAAATGAAAAATTAGTGTTCTTTCTTTCTTCTTCCTTTCTTTCTTCTTTCTTTCCTTTCTTTCTTCTTTCTTTCTTTTCTTTCTTCTTTATTTTCTTTCTTTCTTCTTTCTTTCTTCTTTCTTTCTTCTTTCTTTTCTTTCTTCTTCCTTTTCTTTCTTTCTTTCTTCTTTCTTTCTTCTTTCTTTCTTTCTTCTTTCTTTCTTTTCTTTCTTCTTTATTTTCTTTCTTTCTTTCTTTCTTTCTTCTTTCTTTCTTCTTTCTTTTCTTTCTTCTTTATTTTCTTTCTTCTTTCTTCTTTCTTTTCTTTCTTCTTTCTTTTCTTTCTTTCTTTCTTCTTTCTTCTTTCTTTCCTTTCTTTCTTCTTTCTTTCTTCTTTCTTTCTTTTCTTTCTTCTTTATTTTCTTTCTTTCTTTCTTTCTTCTTTCTTTCTTCTTTCTTTCTTCTTTCTTTATTTCTTCTTCCTTCCTTCCTTTCTTCCTTTTCTCTATCTCTCTTCCCTCCCCTTCTCCCCACTCCCCTTTCTCTTCTACCATTGAATTTCACTCCTCTAAAGCTTTGTGAATAGCTTAAACTACTCATCTAGGGTTCCTTGGAATTTAGTGGAGTAGGACATCCCATCTATTTTTTTACAGTTGCCTCTTAGGGTGTAATAAGGAACACTCCTCTCCATATTTTATACAGGGAACTTAGGCAAGTAACTTTGGTGTCACCCTAATTCATAATTTCAGGTGTCTATACATGTTCATATCCACCAAGTTGTCTTGAGCCCCATTATAGTCAAAATCTTATAGGTATAGCTAGTGGAACCTTGGGCAAAGAACATCTTACCAGATGTAGGTGTCCACAGCAAGATGAACCTCACGGCTCAGGATTAAACATCCCCTGACGAAAACAGGGGTGGGATGCCCAGCTCACAGGCAAATGTGTCTTGAAAGCACTCTGGGCATGATTCATCCCACCCTTCATCAGTGCTGATCTGTCAGTTTGGAGAAATGACCCCTCTTACTGCTTTCACTGTCTACCAAACTTTATGTGATCTGGAAAAGTTGCCTGTAGTGAATTTTTTTTCTTGAGATGGGTGAATTAGAATGACCTCAAAGATATTCTTTAGAGATTGTATCTACCTATTTATAGCATTTCAAAGTTCTTATCAACATGATATCATCACAAAAGCCTTTTAACTGGAGACACAGAAGAGCTGCCTTTTGGTTTTAATGCATTCAAGCATTTATGCCACCCTCATTCACACAGTTTCTGAGCATTTAACAAAAGAATGCAAACAGTCTATATATTTACCTTCTCCAAGTTTTGTCTCCTCTGATAAGAAATAAAGCTCTAGTAAGCTCTCCACACAGCTCTCCTCATTATACTCTTGCAAATACAAGAAAAAATTATTATTGGATTAAAGGAGAAGGATACACCAATATCAAGTGTCTTGCAAAAACCTGTCTTTAACTGGTTATAATGCAAATCACTTAAAATTAGGGGGAAGTCTATCATAACCAGAGGTTGTGCACAGTTTGTGTGAGCAATTTTTTTTTTTTATTTTACATTGTGATGACAGCCTTTCTATATTTCTGTCTGAGTGCAGGGGGTTTTAGAAAATAAGCAATTATAAGAGAAATTGCAATGAATGGAGAGGTGAAGGAGGAAAAGTCAGAAGAGTGAGGGAATGGCAAGAAGCACAGTGTACAGAGATAACATTTTCCTGATTCAAGTAGCCCAGAGCACACTTAAAAATGAGGCTCAGTTGGAATAAATTAAGTTTTCCCTATTAAAGTAGATATTTTAATAAAAGTGGTGTTTCAGTTCCATTCACTATTTATATTTTGACTGAAGAGCTCAGACAATTTCTCTAGACTCAAAGCAAGTGTTTGACATCCTTTGCACACCGTCTTTCCGAAAACACAGCTCAGAGAGCATGCTGAAAGGCCAAGGCCTATCTTCTAAAGCTCAGTACGAAGGAAACCTACAATTGTACACAACTTTCATCCAGGAATTTAAACATCTACCCACTGTTCTACCTCATGCACACACATGTGCACTGGACTCCTGTTCCCTTTCTCTGAGTGAACATCAGCAATCAAACAATGACCTGCAAGTTGGCTGAGGAATGAGACACATAATTAGCAGCGAAATAAAAAACAGCTGGTGCAACTGAATAGCTGTTATTCTGAGCACATGAACCTGAAAAGATACTGTTTAGTTTATAAGGCAAACAAAATTTCCCTTCTGTTTGATCTAGGAGAGCATCTACCATCGGGAGCTGTCCATTCTCATTTAGTCTTTCTGGTGCCAGGGCCAACTGTGCAGAGTTATAAACAAAGAGCAGAAAGTATCACTTTCCTTGTTAATTTGACAGTAAACAGTACTAATTGGACCGTGCAGCTGTTTATTGATACCACCCCCCCAACAATTTAATATACAAAACAGTAGCCAGTGAGACTGCATTGTTTATAAAATTCAAGGAGCCAGAATGGCCACAATCTCTTCTTGTAAAGCAGACATCAGGAGGGGCTGTCATTTGTACATCTCAGCCTGAGCCAGGGCAAGCAATGGAAATCACAGAATCATAGAATGGTCTGGGCTGGAAGGGACCTTGAAGCTCATCTCATTCCAACCCCCCGCCACGGGTAGGGACACCTTCTGCTAGACCAGGTTGCTCCAAGTCCCGTCCAGCCTGGCCTTGAACACTTCCAGGGATGGGGCAGCCACAGCTTCTCTGGGCAACAAATGTAACAAATGCATTGCTGAGATCAAGATGAACGAGTTTTTCTGCGTGGGTGTCTTCAAGATGCTGTTTCCAGAACCATTTCTTACAAGCCTTTCTATTTTCTGTGATGCCAACAAGAGCATTACCATCTACTGCCCTAGAATCTGCTCAATTGGCTTTCAGCATCATGACAATGAAAATAGGTCTTATGTGTTTATTTATAAGACATCCTTATTACTAAAATAGATGAAATGCTGTATTGAATAAAATAGCAACTGGTGAGATTTGTGCTAAAAAAAAATGAAGCTGAGCCTGAGGCTGCTCCAATATTGTGAGATAAAAATGGAGGAGAAGGATCATACAAAGGCATATAAATTCACATGTGCATCTGGGTTGATAGGAGCCATACTACAGTCTTCATCATCATCTGCTAGGATGAATTTCTTTAGACCATCATCATCAAGGGACCATGAAGGCAATCACCAGTTATTGTCTTGCTAAATACCTTCTGTGTAAAAGCATCCTTTTGGCAAGATTTTACTCTTGTGCTGAGATGCTGAATCTTCTGCTCCATACAATATTCCCACATTTCTCATGTGAAATGTAATGAAATGGTGGCATTAGGCTCGTAATTAGGAAACACTTTCTCTTTGTTTCTCAGTTTTTCTCCAAGGATTTATTACTTTATGACCCACAACTGCTGAGTACAAAGGGTTGGAATCATAGAATCATTAGGGTTGGAGAAAGACCTCTAAGATCATCAAGTCTAGCACTCAGCATCACCACGTTCACCGCTAAACCATATCCTCAAGTACCCTGTCCGTGTCTTTTAAACACTTCCAGGGATCGTGATTTCACCCCTTCCCTGGAATTCTTATTCTAATGCTGGTAAAAGCTGAGTGGTCTTTGCAGCCTCTATTCTGTATTTTTAAGGGTAAAGATAAGAGTATCACAGAAAGATTTGTGGTTCCACAGAGCACAGTGTTGAATAGTTGTTCTGTCTCACCGTGGTCCAAACTGGTGAGGACATATATTACTATTCCCAGTTGTGCTTGCAATCTGTGGACTTGGTTGGAAGATATGAATCATGTTGCAGAACAAGTAATTACTCCCATGATATATCAAGAGGTAAAGCTCAGCAGGTTTCATTCAGGTGACAGGGATAGTCTCACTTTCTCGTTTTGAAGGTATTAGTGGATCAAACTGACAGTCTTGGATGTAACACTTTGACTCAGGTCATCAACTGCAATGATCCTGGGGCCAGTAGTTTACTCTGGCCATCATTTTTTTTCCTAGTAAGGTAAAAAACCCTTTTATTTTAGCACAGAGGTGGCCATTAGACACTGGTTTATTGGTAACCTTTCCAAAGCAGAACTACTCCAACAGGCTGAATTTGTTGTTACATCTTGATATGGGTGTGTTGGTGCTTGAGGACTGTGGAGAGAGAACAGGGGGATGACAGTGCCAGGCAGAGTGATGGGGCACAAGAAGTGTGTCTTGAAGGACCCAGGGAAGCTGCAAGTGGTCAATTGTGTTCTGGGGGAAGGCCCAGGCTGCTGACTCTGCTTGGGGGGTGTGTGTGGGTCAAGGATCATCCTTCTGTTGGCAGCAGTGGCCATATGAACCACAGGGCCAAGCTGCCACCAAAGGGTATGCTGGGAAAGTGGCTGGTCTTGCAGAACAGCATCTTGGGAGGGTGGAGCTGGTACTAAGGATACCTTTCCCTAGCCAAGCTTATCTTCCACCTTTTTTCATTTGTACTTGTGGTTTTGACCTGGAGCTACCAGATGCTGGCAGAGATCTTCAGCCTCCCCACTGCACTAAGGGAGAAATTCTACAGCAATTCCATCTTGCTGGTTTTATTTCTCAAGAATGCTCTAGACATGGATTTTATTTGTGTGGCTATGCCCCTGTGACCCACTGCCAGGATGTAAAGTGTTCTGCTGAAAAGCTGATGTCCCCATCCAGAGAATACTGAACGTAGAGAAGCCTAAAAAGACAACATCAGCTGTCATATTTGAGAAGAAAGTATAATAAAAACAAAGTCAAGACTTTTCTTGCCCAATTTGCATGATTTTTATTTAGACATTTTTGCTTTTGCCTTTTCTTTTCTCTTACCTATTTTGCTAATGCTTCCTTGGAGTGATGACTGGTGCTGTATCAGCCTTTTGGATGAAGGATTGTTTTAAAGATTGTAATGACTGTTTGGAAGAATTCATACCACTTTATTATGCCAAGTTTTGATTGGATCACTCTTACTTGGCAGAGATGGTGATATCAGCTTTGATTTTTATTTTAAATCACTGTTGCCCAATTTTCGAAGTCAACAGTTTAATAATTAAAAATACATGTATGGTTTTCATTGGGCTGAAAGGGAATTTAGGTGTATATATAATACACTTATGTGCATTGACAATTCATGGTGTAGCAGAGAGAGAGATGAAAACTGCTTGCCATCAAATATAAGAAATCCAAAGAACAATTTGGGTGTACCAGCAGAAATACTATGACTCTATTAGCTTTGAGATTTTATAAAGAAATCGAAAGGAAAAAAAAATATGGTTAATGTCCATATTTTCTTCCTAAAACATAAATAAGACCTTAGGTATTTCAAATTACATCCTGACGCTCTTTTTGATTCTCACTGCTTGCAAAATCAGGAACTGCACAAATCTGTGGTGCTTACACTTGTCTCAAGACATGTAGCTGCTGAGATGTTCCTGAGCTCTCTTAGGTCAGGATATTAAAATGTCGCCTCTTGTGACAAAGCTGGGAAGAACTGCTGGTTCTCAGGCTGGTGGTATGTTTGCAAACAAGTAGGGCTGAACCTTGCACTATACACACCCTGTACATGGTTTCAATAGTGGTTTAAAATCTACCAACTGCTGCTAAGAATTGCTCTTCCAAGTGAACCTGAAAGGTGTCTTCCCCTCAGTGAGCTCAAGCAAGCTTAGCTTAGCTGGGAAATGTACTTCCCTCCTCTTCTGGAGTTTGTATTTGAGTGGCATCAATAGCAGATGTGCTCAGTGAAGAATCCTGTGTACAACATATCCTGAACTGGCATAGAATCACAGAGTCACAGAATGGTTTGTATTGGAAGGGACCATAAAGATCACCTAGTTCCAATACCCGTGCCGTGGGCAGGGACACTTTCCATATCCCAGGTTGCTCAAAGCCCTCTCCAACCTGGCCTTGAACACTTCCAGGAAAGAGGCATCCACAGCTTTTCTGGACAATCCGTGCCAGGGGCTCACCACCCTCCAAGCAAAGAATTTCTTCCTTATATCTGATCTAAACCTGCCCACTCTCAGTTTAAAGCTGTTCCCCCTTGTCTTATCACTACCTGTCCTTGTGAAAAGTTCCTCTCTGACTTTCACTTGGCATCACCAAGTTAATTTTGTGGTTTTGTGTTTTCCTTATATGATACCACAACTTCAGCAAGGGGGCTTTGTCTGAAAGGCAGAAAGTTGCCTACAGCCTCAAGTTTTCTCCGCGTTCCTGACTTGCTTTTTTGTATCACTTTCCACATCCTTTTGTACCTGCTGGGCTGAGGGAAGTGGCACCAGCAGGAAAGCCAACGAGTGGTTGCAGGTGGTCTGGTAGTGCACCTAAATAAATCATTTGTGGACTCCAATTAACAATAGCAAGCCTGAAAGTGTGGTCTAGCACTTCTCTTGGGCAGCTGTAGAGCAGCCCCTCCACATCCCTTTCTGATGATTTTTCTTCTGTGCTCGCTGGACTGTTGGCTCCAGACATGAAGACCAGTGCTTGGACTTGGTGAACCTGGCTTGGGTTTGCTCTCTCTCCAAGTTTTTATAGAAGCCAAGGCCTGTTAAAGATTTACGTGACTAGGGTCTTAACGATCTTTACAAATGATAAATTTCATGCTTTGTTTCAATATTTGAGCTCAGAACACAGTTTGCAGGTTTCTTGAGTTACTGTAGATGGCAACTGTAGGACAGTTGTCCCTGACTCTAAAATAACATCTAAATGGTGAGATTTAAGCTCAGGGAGCCAAGAACAGGAAGGGTCCTCCCAATTGAAACTAATTGGATCCATGCTCTGATATCCGTGCCTGTTTCCAAAAGGGTATAATGATTCCAGCCAGACTGTTTGCTCAGTGTCAGTCTGAATTTAACTTCATGCTACTTCTCTTTATTTTAATTTGACATTATTTTCATGTTTATTTTACCTAATAAGTGAATCATTTAACTATAAAAGACTTATTTTGGAGGGTTAAGGGTGGAATCTGGAATGGGTGAAACTTGGAATAACCACTGACCTGCTCGATTACGTTGGAGTAGGGCATGAGCAATGATGTCACATCGGGTAGGCAAGCCAGACACTAAGGGTGAACAGGCCTGCCATTCTCCCTTCCTCTTCATTGGAAATGTCAGTAGACTTGTTTGAAGGACAAATGGGGTTGAGTTTGTGATAAAGACACCCTGAAGTCTCCACCAATCAGAATATACTGATGCTATTGTTGAATTTTACCTTGAATAATGGATTTTAAGAGAAAATTAATGGCATAAATACCAAAACCCCACTGTTTTGCTCAATCTGCAGTGTCATGATATAAATGAAATATGAGGGATACACAGTCTGTGATTCAAAAAGTGCACTGTGAAACCAGGAAACTCTTTCTGAAAACTGAGCCCTTTCATAATTTCTCAGACTATCTCCCAATATGTGTTGTCAGTTCTTTAACAGTGAATTGTGTTATTCCTAATATATGTTGTTTTGAAGGTATAATTTAGTAAGAGATACGTTAGTGTCTCATGACTTCAAGGGAATTTGTTTCCTTTGTTCTCACTTGAGGTGGGATTTATCTTGTATAACTTTATAAATCTACAGTGAGGATATCCACATTCAGGATGCTCACCCAGGCATCTACTTTAAGCAAAGGAAAAAATAGGATCCCTTGGGGATTGCTTAATTTAGCTTGGTTTTATTATCCATATTTGGAAAAGGCCATGAATTTAAAATGCATCTTTCCTCATTGACTATTGAGAGAGCTGGAGTGGTTCAGCTGGGAGAAGACTCCACTTAATTGTGGCCTTTCAATCTATAGAGAGTGCCAATTAGAAAAGTGAAGGAAGACTTTTTACCAGTGCCTGCAGTGACAGGACAAGGGTCAATGGTTTTAAACTGAAAGAAGGGAGATTTAGACTGGACATAAGGAAGAACTTTTTAGTATGAAGGTGGTGAGACACTGGAATGACTTGCCTTGAGAAGCTGTGGATGTCAGTGAAGGAATTCAAGGCCAGCCTAGGTAAGCCTTTGAGCAATCTATTCTAGTGGAAGATATCCCAGCCCACGGCAAGGGGGTTGGTCTGCATGATCTTTGAAGGTCTCTTGCAACCCAAACCTCTCCATGATTCTATGACTATAAAGTCCAGAGTGGCTACTTCTATTCAGAAGTCCATATTTTAAGGGTATACCTGTGGTTAGGTGAACTTGGTCCTTGGCGTCTAAAACTGAAAATTTGGAAATAATGGGGTCTGACCCACATCTTGTCTTGGCCAAAGCATAACTTTAATATATCTACCCATGTTTTCCAGAAAAAACAGTTGTTGCTGGTCTGGAGATTTCCTGCACAGTTTGAACTACCTGCTAAACTATCCTTTGTTTGACTGGGATGAGGTTACTCAATGATCCAATTCACTTGGCATTGAGGCTTTGTCTTCATTTATTATTTAGCCACCAGGAAAACTTTGTTTAATCTGAAAACTTCATGAACAGCAATTTTTATTATTGTTTTCAGAACGATGATCAAAAGCACTGAATGCATGACACAATACCAATCCCTATAGGAGCCCAGTGGATACACCATATTAAAAACTAATTTCCTGATGACATTCCTATTTCTGAGATCTCTTAGATAATAATTTCTTAATTCATTTCACTTATGTACTATTAAGAGTATGCAATGTTCATGGTTGCAGAAGAATGATGACACAGTCAACTGACCTTGCAAAAGCCTATATAACTCATAGATTTCAGAAAATATTATTATAGACCAAATGTGCTGTTTCAAAAGAGAACCAAGTTAATTTGAATGTACTGACTGGCCCCAATTACACATTATTTCTAAATTCTTTACTTATTAAATCACTTTCCTGCATTCCTTTATTTTTGCCATGAATTCAAGTCACATCAGTCTTAGCTACCTGCATCATCTCACTTTTCTGCCTTGAAAACTTGCACAAGAATTTTGATTTTATTTCTGTAATTCTGAGTTTCTACAGTTATTAAAAGTAAGTGTCAACTCACAAAAACATCTTTCAGGTAGTTTTTCAGTGCAAATTACTAAGATTTGTTGAATTAAAACTTTTTAATTCCTCATAGCTGCCAGAGCATGTTTCTTGAAGGCAGTTAGGCTGGAATCCAAACTCTCTCCACACCCACAAACCACAGTCACCTGAGTTCAAGGAGAACCTCTTTATATGGGTTTCATACAAGCCTTGACTGAAACACCTGACTACACATGCATATTGTGTTAACAATATGCAACACTTATACTGAAAATAAGTTGATGCAAGATCAGTATGTTTGAGGAATGACTGACCATGATATTGTGCCACAATAAAAAAATCTGAACTGAAAAAAAAACCTGACAAAAAGACCAAGTAGCTGGCTTGCACAAATCCATACCTCGACTGTCTTTTTCCCCTTATCCTCACCTCTCAAACATTGCATACTGAAATCCTTCTGTGGGCCAAGAAACAGAAGGGCAAGTCCTGCTCTCATTAATCCCAATTCCAGCCCACAGAAGCCACTAGCCATCAGCCACTCCTTCTGGCTGCCACTTTTAGCCCCGTGCTGGCGCTTCACTTCTTATGGAAAACCTCACTGATGGGATTTAGGGTAACCAAAACCAAATGTGACTGATTTAAGAGAAAGATGGTGGTGTGGTCAAGGCACTTGACTTGGTTATGGGAGACATTATTTCAGTTTTTGGTCATCTCACAGTCTTGCTGTGTGACCATGGCTAAGTGGCAGTGTAAGAGTGATAGTAATGGAAGCTACCCAGGGGTTTTGGCTACCTCTGGGTCATATTTTAGTTGAGACAATGAGGATGTGAGTGAGCTAGTTTTCATTTCACAACCATGACAGGCCTGAAAAACTTTCTTTCCACAGAAGAATAGTTACTTAAAGAATAAAGAAGATGTAAAGAATAGAAAGCATTAGAGCACAAGCCATGAAATCTTGTTACTACATGATACCTGAGTAATAAATAGTTGATGAACATTTAGTCATTCATAAAGCATCATTCTTACTAAGATTTTTTTACACTATTCCTTCATATTAATAGAAAATTGCTATCTTAAGGAAAAAAAGTGATTTTGCTACAAGGTCTATTCTGTTGAGCTGGAATACAGCCCTATAATTGTCTTGCTTTTAAGCAACAATATTTTCTTATTGAAATAAGGCTTTGTGCAATCAGACAACCTGTATCAAATAAACTGATTTAGGCAGATTTGCCTAAAGTTGTCTTGGACTCTCACCCTCCCTCCACCACAGTAATCTGATCCTGCAAAATTTCACAATGAGTTTTTGGCAGTTGTTGCCCTAAGGTCCATGACTCTTCCGATAAAATCTTAGGAAATGATCGGAAAAAAACCTTCAAAGCTAGAGAGAGAGCACATTATTACAGTGGTTGACATAATGTCATCTGGAGGAAGACATTACCACTCAGAAATTGTCCATGGCCATGTGGTGAGCACTGTGGCTTCTCCCAGCTTCAAAGCTCAACATGGTAGTTAACAGATGACAATACCCACTTCCTCAGCCTTACTGAATTTACTTACTGGGCTTCTTGAAAATTATCTTCTCCACCACATGAGTGACCAAAAAGAAAACCTCTACAGAAAAAAAATTCATTAGCATCTGTACAGTGGAGTCAAATGTGCCCAAGTTTATGTGCGGCTTTGATGTGTATGAACAAGTACTGACTCCAGACTTTGTAAATTTGGTATAATGTGTCCCTAAATACTTTTAATGCAGTTTTTGGACACAGTGAGAATATGAAATCTGAGATCAGATATTTTGCAAAGAAAAGCATACCTCTGCTTGTGTGAGTCCACCTATTTAGGAGCTTTTATCTACTTGTCTGTCTGCCTTGATATTCTTCGGTCTGTCCATCCAGGGAATCATTAAATGCCCACATGCATGATTTGACTCTGGATATTTTTCTGCTGTGTGTTGAGCAGCTGTATTTGAGACTGACTAGGGCAGAAGGATGGGATTAGGCTTACTCAGAAGTAGGAAAGAGACTGGGAGAGGTAAGAGAGGAAGGGGAAGAAGGAATGAGCCCTGGTTTTGTGCTCAATGCAGTCTGGATGACTCCCAGCATTTCTGTTGCTCATTATTCCTTTGAAGTCAGTAAATGTCTGTGAAAATTACTGCTGAAGTTTTCTCACCTCTACCTAACTCTGGTGGAAGAGGACAGTTTACTCTCACTGCTGCTTTCTCTTTTATCTTTAATAATGGTTGATCCACAGTCTGCGTGAATAGAGTCCAGTCCTTCCCACATGAATGGGATGGTGGCACCTGATGAGCCATGGAGGGGGAAGGGAGAGTGGGTTTTTTTTTGAGACCTAGGATATTAAATTTGAAAATTCATAAAGAAGTAATCCAACCATGCTGAAAGAACATTTTATAGTTGCAGAATCAAGCACTTAAAAATGATAAATGCCCGAATTAAGGGTGTCAATCAAGTTCCAAACATTGCCTTCTGGCACTGTAAATTATGGTACTCTTTAGTTATCTCATCACATACAGTTTTTTCCTCAAGGCTCCTGTCTCTATTAATGCACATGTAACAATGAGGAGCAGAAGAAGAAATTGAAGATCTGCCTATTAAACTTGCATCGAATGAAGCAGAGCTGCGTGCAAACAATGGAGCTGCAAAAAAAAAAAAAAAAAAAAAAGAGCTAAGATCTCCAAAAGGGGAGTTAAACTGCTAATTTTGAGAGCATACATTTTTGACAATTATTATGATGTCTTCTTCATCTCTGTATCTGGGGAAGTGTTGACTCAGATTATAACCAACCATCTGAGCAGTCATCATTTTGACAGAGTGGTTACTCTGAGGCATTGCAGATTCTAGCTGGTTGTGAAACCATAAATACAATCTTCACACCCATTCAAACTTAGAAGATTTATAGAGACATACCAGAATTACTATTGCACCTTTACTCTTTTGACTGAAACAATAAACGATTAAATCTTCCAGAGATTTTGACTCGTGAACTGGGAAGTCCTTCTGGTTTCTGTAATCTCATTCATTCCTCTCTTCCTGGTAGGGGGGAAAAAAAAAAAAAAGAAAAAAAAAAGGAAGTTTTCTTGGCCTGTCAGAAGACAAGCACATTCATGGTAGAACTGGTGGCCTCTGTCCAAGGAGACCCAAATCAAAGATCAACTCAGAAAAAGGTGATCTCAGCATCTCTTCAATCTCTTTGTATCATTCAAACACCTCTGGTCTCGCCATTATCAACACGGAGGTGAAACATGGTTTCACTTGTATCTGCTCTGAACCTGGACTTAAATCCCTTCTACCGTAACACTTGGCAGAACAAGCCTGAGACTGATGCACAAATAAATCTGTTTTGGCAGCAGATCCAGAACAGTCACTGACAATCCGTTGCAAAGGTCAGTTAACCCTTTAATTATCACTTAGGTCTGGAGTAGAAGGAGACCTGGTATATATAGTCCCCATGTCTGTACAAACCAACCCCAATGCCACTGCTCCTACTGAAAATGGCAGACAGACAATAATACTGCTGCTTGTCATGTGTGCAGGAGCTAAGGATAGGAAAATTACACACAAAAGCATGAAGTCTAGTTTTTATTAGCATTTTCAAACCTGTTTTGTAATCTTACTGATGTCTTTCCAATATAGTTTTACATGTGTTTGTGTGACATATCAGAATTAGAGGAATATAAGCTTGGAACTCTGGAAAAGACTTCATGAAGGCACTGAAGACATGAACATCATTCATGTCACTCTTGTCTGCCTGTTCTAAAAGGTCTTGTTGCTTCTTGTTTGTCTTCCCTTCCTCCTTGTCTGCACCTTGTGTGTCCAAGCTCATAAAAATTCTGAACTGGCCAAAGCAGAGTTTCGAAAACCTCTGTCTTCCAAAGGAAGTTATAACTTCAGTTATGTGTTACTGTCTGGTAAGATGTGGTTAAAGGAATCAGATTTTCACTTTGATCATAGAGTATTTTTTGGTTTATCTTGGTTTTCTTGGTAGAAGGCATCTCTAGAGGAAGCTCTCGTATTCTCCAGCTGTGGAGAACTTGTCCTCCCCATGGTCTCAAAGAGCAGCCCTCTCTGCCCAGCACAGTGAACAGTTGCTCTTGGGGTGAGGGAATGGTGCTTTAATCCTCTCTCCTTTACCAGGAGTAGTTTCTGAACACCTTCTTTAACTAAGGACCTCAACAGGCAAGTCTGTCTCACACCATGTCCAACATAAAAGCTTTTGTCTTTATGATTTGAAGGGACTTCAAACATTGTGTCTGCTTGTGGTGAGAGTACTTACCTAGAAAATCACTGCAGTGAAGTTCAAAGTGAATATCCAACCATCTGCCAACCTGTGTCCCAACTACATGTAATAAATGTGTAATGTGTACCCTCTCAGATTTGTTGAAAAATTTCAAATATGTCCACATAAAATTTTATGCTATTTCAGACAGGTTTTTTTTCAGTCCTGTCTACTGTCTCCATTTCTAAAAATTATTTTTCATTGCTTGATGGGTTTTCTCTCTCTTTTTTTTTTATTTTCCGCCTAATAACATTACTGAAAAGTGATGTGAAATAGATAAATCTGTCAGTTTCCTCTTTCATTCTCAGACTCACACACATTGAACGAGAGGGGGTGCATGAAGTGGGGAGTCTGCAAAAAAATTTAGAAAATCATATGCGTGCCCTTTTTACTTCTGCAGTGAATGAAAACCTAATGTCTTGGAGTACCAGAGTCCTGCAAGACTTGCAAAGCTGGCTCACTGCTGCCAAAATCATGCTCTCATTTGTGGCTCCTCACACTTCCTTGACCACAAGAGAGCCTGGAGACAGGAATCCACCACTGAGGCTTTGAAAAAGTTGCATTAGGTTATTGAGCAATATTCATGAAACTCTCCTTGTTATCCTATTTGCGGTGTCTCTTAGCTTTGCAACCCATAGCCAAATGCCAGTTTCTGACTGCATTTTTACCTAGGATATTGTACATTTTCACACTAGATGGTCTGGTTTCTGTGTTATCCCAGGCACAAATTAGCTGGGAAAAATGTATATGACATACACATGCATGTACACATCCCTCTATGCTGCAAGACCTTTGGGTCACAAAGGCAAGCAAGAAATTAAGAAAAACCACAGTTTAGGTAGCTTTTGCAATCTCAGTTTTCTTTCCATGTGCAGAAGGTCTACAGAGGTATTTAAAAGACGTGTAGATGTGGCACTTGGGGACATTGTTTAATGGTGGGCGTGGCAGTGATGGCTTAGCGGTTGGACTTAGAGGTCTTTACCAACCTAAACAATTCTATGATTCTATAACGTCTCGAATTCAACATTCAGATTCTATCTCTTCCAAACCGCCTTGATCTCATCCAGTGCTCAGGATCAGCAGTCTTGAGGGTGAGCAAGAAGGGCAGAGATCCAGGAGATGCTGTATGGCAGTACCATACCTCATATGAGGATGTGGGGAAATGGAGCAGGGGACTGCCTGGGGAGAAAAGAGTGCTGTAAGAGCCCCACGTGCTTTCTTTCTGAGATTCCTGCTCTTGGTGCTGTGAACACTTGCGCATACATCTCCCCATGTAACTAGAATGACTTATCTCCCTTCAGCTGGCAGCACATAAAGCTTGCACAGAAAGTTCGTTTTTTCCTTTAAAAACTTTACAAATTGCCAACTTCAGTAACTGTGGGAAAAGCCTTAACAGACAAACCCAGCAGCAATGACTGGGTCAAGCCCTGCATTTGAGGGTCTGTCTTTTCTGCTGCCCTACTTATACCCATTTCCCACACAGCTGGAGTTTTAGCTATGTCCCTCCCCAGCGACCTCCCTCATGCTGCTCAACTCCAGCAGGAGGAGCAGTGGGAGCACACGAGAGGCCTCCCCCATCTCCCAGCTCCCCCAGCATTAACAGCACCCCTTCCACAGCCAAGAGCAGCAAATTATCTGGAAACTCATATTTGGCTCAGGGCTGGAGGAAACTCCAAAGCTGTTAAACTTGAAAAAAAAGTCTCTGTGGAGTGTGTGCGACCTCAGAGTTCCCAAAGGCTCATTTCATAGGATAATTTCGCCGGGTAATTTCACTGGAGAAGGTTTTCGCAGGAAAAGGCATGTCTCTGACAGTAGGGTAAGCCCCTTGATGAATTCCAAATCCCTGCTCCGGAGAAGAGGGATAGTAGAATTTTTTAATGAAACACCTATTTGGGTTTTGTTGCGTTTTATACAGTGAGACAATGGAATTATTTTTTTTCTTGGGCTCTGTTTTGGAAACAGGTGAAAGGCATTTGTAAAATTTCAGCCCAAATGGTTAAATTTAAAAAATTATGAAGATCTATACAAGAAGTGTCAGAGTGGGAGTACTTTCCTTACTATAACCCAGGATATAAAAGTCACAAATAGGGCAATGTCCTCTGAACAATGGTATAGAGCTAAGGGTTCTTGCAGTTCTGCAGGTGAAGGACTGGCCTCCTACAGCTTCTTCTCAGTGCTGTCACAGAGAGTATATGACACACCAAATGGTGTTAAAGGAGGGTTGGAGCTTCCTTAGTCACCTGTCCTCACCTCTAGTAACTGTATTCCTGGGTGGATACAGGTGTACCCTTAAGAGGATTGGCAGCATTTAGGGATGCAGCACGGGTTAGGCTGCTTGCTATTTAGCAGTGCCAGGAGGAAGGATTTGTGGCAAATTTAGGGAAAACAGCTGATGATGCCTTGGAGGCATCTCCAGTGTTAGGTGGGAGGTAATTCAGGGATTTGGCTTTTATAGAAGCTTAGAAGTATAGTACAGCACCTGAGACCTTTTGTGGCTCTTGTCCCCAGCAGTTGTGCAGTACAGGATATTGTTTAAAATCATAGAATCACAATGCTTTGGGTTGGTTAAAAATAATCTAGTTCCAATCACCCTGCCATGAACAGGAATACCTTCCACTAGACCGGGTTGCTCAAAGCCCTGTCCAACCTGGCTTTGAACACTCCCAGGGATGGGGCAGCCACAGCTTCTTTGGGCAACCTGTGCCAGGGCCTCATCACCCTCACAGTAAAGAATTTCTTCCTAACATCTAATCTAAATCTCTCCTCTTCTGTTTAAAACCATTCCCCTTTGTCCTCTCCCTATCTGCCTTTTTAAAAAGCCTCTTTCTCTCTTTTTAATAAGCTGCCTTTAAAGATGGGAGATTCGAACTGGAAACCACTCTTAACGAAGCCAAGAGAAAGGCCTTGAAAAACTCTAGAGAGAGCCAAGCTGTCAGAAAGTAAGAACAAACACTGGTGTTGTCCTCCTGCATTTCCAGTGGTGCATTTCAAAGAGGGAGCTGTGCCATACAGATGCCACGTCCACCCACAACCTTGGCACCAAGCACGGCAAGAGATCTGCGCATTCATGACGGATGGTGATCCAAAGTGCACGGCTCTCACCCTTTAGCAAGTACCCTGCTAATCACCTCGATGGCCACAGGAGCAGAGGGCAGCTGGTCATCAATTACCCTGAGATTCCTGAGGCTGGAAAGGGCTGATGGGGCTGAGGTTGAAGATCACGCTGTGACCCTTTTGCTCCTCTCCACCGGGAAAACAGCGAGACTGGCTTGGAACAAGCCCCTGTGAAATGGCAGGACATTCTTGAGGTTGGCTCCATTATAATTTGCTTTGGAAATATTTTGGACATCTCTCTTTGTTGGGCAGGGGAGGAGGAAGTATCTGAACCTTTAAACCCAATGTGTCTGGCTCTTTTCCTACTTACTGCTTTGCGAGAGAGTGAAGGCAACACTTGAGCTTAGAAGAAGAGTAGAGCTGGTTGAGGGTTGCTCTGCTAATAATTGCCTGCTAATTGCTATTATTAGTTTATCTATTTAAATGGTTTATGCCAGTGTGTTTTGTTTCCGTATTTCACCATCTCTAAAAAACAAGAGTTCTTGAGACACTTGGACAGTTTAAAAAAGGCAAATTGACCTCACAAGTAATAATTGCTGCATAAAAAAATCTATCCTGCTTTCTCTTCACCTGCTTTTATTTTTTTTTCCTCAGACAGCTTTGGACATAAAATAATATTCTGGTAGCAACAGATTATTTTCTTTTTAGCAACAAGCCTGAATCCTTTACATCATACATACAAGATACATATGCATACAGATATCATACACAGAATACTGAAAGGGTATTGGGGTAGATAAAGACATGAATATAGAATCTGCTGGTCCAAAATGTGGATTTAGAAGCACCAGCAAACTGCCAGGTGTGCAGGGCGCGCAGAACCTTCTGAGTCCTAGTGCCAGAAATTTCACCTCTCTGCCTCAAATTATTATCCTATAAACTGGAGTTAATTTTACTTGTCACTTTGTAAAACACTTTGAGGAATATTGGCCAAAATTACCATCTAGGAAAAAAGTGTTATTAATATTATTAGGACTGATGACACAAAGTTAAGCTGTTCCAGTTTCATCCAACGGCCAAACACACGCTCCAGTTTTACAAATTGCAGTGTGGGCTATCTAATTTCACGAGCACACTTGCCACTCGGTGCCACAGCTTTATACCTCTGGCTCCACAGTTAATGTGAACTGAGTATAATCACCATAGAATTTATGTCAATTTTGTGGAAATGTTATGATTATTCACAGCTGAGACTTCAAAGACATCTTAAAGCATTTCACAGCCATAGAGTTTCCCGCCATGGGTCTCACGGGATCTACCTGCTGCACTTGCCACCGAGCCTGGAAATTTGCCCACTGAGCTTCAACCTGCGACCACACAGGGAGCCCAGCTCCTGCACTTACAGAAGTGAGCCTGGGACAGGAATATTCCCCTTTGCTTCCATTGATTGGCTCAAAAGTGAAATTTTCTGGTCTGTGTAGAGATGGACAGAGGACCATCCATAGCTGAAATAATAAAAAAGGAGGGTCCCTGAATTATCTCTCTAGGGTTATATTTTATTCAACAATGTAAATAAGCACTAATCTCCAAAAGGCTGGAAAACTAACCTCTGCTAAACCTCTGCACTGAAACTCAACCTGTGTCAGGTGCTCATCAGGTCACTCACCCGGTCTGTGCTGGCTGGTTACTGCACAGTGTTCCCGATAAGCACTGTGGGCAATGACACACTGGGGTTTTTGGGAAAGAGGGAAAAGGACACATGGACATGATCTATGCTCTTAGGACCAGAGAAAGGGCCCTGACCCATTTAATTTATTTTAGCAAATGTGGCTGTTCTGAGCAGGATCCTTTGGCCTCTCTAGTAATGTACATCTTTAAAAAGTCATTTCTGGGATGGAATATTTAGCAAATTGTTTAGAATTAATTATGTAACTGAAAACAATACAGAAAAATTTCTTTCATGCGGATGAAAGAGATGCTTTTATGACCAGAAGTATCACAGTTAAAATCTAGTCAATCACCCTTCCTATGGTATCCAAAATTTCCTCACACACACACTTGAGATTGAGTGACAAATATTTTTGTTAATTTGTCGGGAGAAATGAGAGGTTTCATAATTATTATTATAGATATGGTGCTTAGGGACAGATTTTATTGGATGACTTAGCACGGCTGGATTAATGGTTGGACTCGATGATCTTAGAGTTTTTTTCCAACTGTAATGATTCTTTGATTTTATAAAAGCTAAGAAAAAGTATTTTTGGTTTTTTTCAGTGGGTATTCAGAGGGTGAGTAAAACAGGCTGAGGACATTTGACAAAATGTTTCAAAATATTTTGTTTTGAAACACAATGCACAGAAAATAATGAACCATGTAACATATATAATTGAAGTAAAACCCTTTGGGTCTGAGCAATATCTATCTGCTTTTGATACCCTTTTACTACCTATATGTGAGCTTCTGTTGCATGAGAACTTGCTTAAAGTCTCAAAATAACTTTTTTTTTTTTCTTTTCCGTGGTGAGGAAATGAGAGGTCTGAGTCAAAAATCAAGGTCTTCTTATGCTACATGTTGCACAGAAGGAGAGGAAGAAGCAGGCTGCGATGCTAAAAGATAACTGTCTGGAGAGATGAGATTACAGGCACTAAAATGCAAGTACTGTTTTCCTTATGCTATAAAAGAGGAACTAACAGCTACATGCATCATGCAGAGGTTTGAATACCAATTTCGTCTGAGATGAGACATTTCCAGCTTGGAAAAAAATCTATTCCAAGAAGTATCAGCCTCTGTAACCTCTCCAATATTGTCTGATCTTGCATTGGAAGGCAGAGCTGTTGAAATGGCCTTCCTGTTGTATCCAGTCACACTGACAGTTTGATGCAAAAATGGACACTGTCGGGGTTTGAGGTTGACACCAAGTTCTGGTCCGGCACTCTGGTTTCACCTTTCAGTGACAGAGGGAGAACCGTGCCGGGCTCCATTTCCTTTTTTCCTTCCAAGAGGTTTGCTCTGCTCTCTGCTCTCAGCAGCTGCTCTCTGGGACTTGTAAAACAGAGGGTGCTGCTTCATAAGCAAAGTAGAACAACCTCCTTCTGGCCTGAAACTTGTGTGAAAACCGAGCTCCAGGTCAGCAGAGACTGCACTCCTCCACTCGGAGGGAGCTCGTCTGCAGCACCGAGGTCGGAGCCCCACGAGTGTCGGACGAGTCCTGCTTACCTGACACGTCATGGTGCAACTCGGGAACCTCCAGACCGGAAAGCCGAGCTAGAAGTTGTAACAACTCGTATCCACTGTGGGTTGGTAGAAAGAGGACCTGAAACTCAGGCATGCCATGGGGGGCTTGCACAAGCCACACATCATTCTCTGCGTCAAATTTTGGTCCTCATGCATCACTGGGAGTTTTGCATGAGAATTAAGGTTTACTGTCAAGCCAATAAAATTTCTACCTTGTGTCAGGTCTTCAGCTGCGGGTTTTTTTCCCTTTTTGAGCAGTGAAATGGTGTCTAATGCATTTGCAGCTAAATATGGTTGTAAGATTAGGTAAGCACGATAATAAAGGGTTATGGAAATGCGCTGACCACAGCTCAAAGCACAAGTCACAGCATATGAGAATGCACGTGTTTGGGGGTTAGGTTTATGAGAAATAAAGATCTGAATGATGCTGTGCTTGCAGACCATGGGCCTTGTGTTTTTCTTAATGCCAGGGGTGATTTATTTCTTGTAAACAGTTTTGCTCAGTTGGGGCATCCAGTTACTACAGACCTTGTTTGGTATAAAAACTAACAGCATAGAAAAATATTGCTCCAGCAAGGTTTAACTGGTCCTCAGCCCAAACATGTGGCTGAACATGAATTCCACTGCTTGAAATATCCTCCAGTCGCTCAGCAACATCTTAATGTCAAGAGGAGATTATAGTCAGCGTTCCCGTTGAGCCGTGACTCAGAGGTACTGTATGGAAAGAGGACATTTCCAGCAAAAGCATGATATGGAAACTAAACACAGAAGTGCTGGAAATCTTCCCTCCCATAGAAAAAAAAAAAAAAAAAAAAGAAAGGTGAAAGGCTAGCTCTTCTGAAGTGGAAGTTTGGCTGCTGCTGGGAACGTTATGAAAATACACATTACATGCCTGGTTCCTCATATATAACTGTGTTTCATAGCACGTTTCATCACCCACCTTTGCCTTTCCTTTTTTAATTCCAAAAAGACTCAGGAAGAGACCTTGCTTCTCAACAAAAATAAGTGTGAAACCTTGGAAAGGTGACATTTTTGCAGGAACTCTGATAACTTGAAATGGTGTCATTTTGCTTGTGTTGCATAAAAACTGGCTATTCACATACCTTAGATACTTTGAGAGGTATGGAAATGTTTTAAAAAAACATGGACCGAAGAGATTGGCCTCAGTGAAATTTACATTAGAAAACCCAAGGAGACACTTAAATATTCATAGTTTCCATTTCTAATCTTTCTCCCCATAAGTTTCCTGACATATATAATTCTCAGCTATGTTTGTGAGATGCCCAGCATCCTGAGGTCAGATGCATATTTCTTGTTGGGATCCAGATTGGTTATTTTAAAATTTCTGATCCTATACAGGCTTGCACACAAGGGTAACTATAAAATGATCGGGACTATATGCAGTTTTAAAGCCAGCCACATAACTGTGTGTATATATATATATATATATATAAAAGTATTTGCAGTATCATGTGATACAGAATCTAGAGGAGAAAAACAGTGTATGTAATATGTCAGTCTTAAAAGGTTGTGCTCAGTGCTATGAAATGCAGTTGGAGGCCAGTCACTAGCAGTTTGCACCAGAGTTTATCCTGGAGTGTTTAATATCTGCGTTAGTGGCCTGGTTGATGGAACTGAGTCCTTAGCAAGACTGCAGGTGATATAAAAGCTGAAGGAGTGGCTGCTACTCAGAGAGACCTCAACAAGGTGGAGAAATGACCCACCCCAGCATCCTCATGAAGTTCAGCAATGAGAAATGGGAAATCCTGTCCCTGGGAAGGAACAACCCCATGCCACCTGAGTGGAAAGGAACCTTGAAGATCTGGGGTTCTGGTGGATTTTTTAGCCTGAGGAAGAGAAGGCTTGGTGAAATCTTACCTCTGTGTATAATTACTTGGTTGGAGGAGGCAGAGGGAAAGAAGATGGAGCCAGACTCACCTCAGTGGAGCCCAGTAAATGAGGAAAAGGCAGTGGGAACAAACTGAAATATAGCAATATTCCACTTAGTCATATAAGAAGCTTTTTTTCACTGGGTGAGTGGTCACACACAGGAACAGGTTGTCCAGGGAGGTTGTGGAGTCTTAATCCTTGGACATATTCAAAACCTGATTGGACACAGTCCTGTGCAACCCGCTGCAGGTGACCCTGCTCTGAGTAGGGGCTTGGATTAGGCAATCTCCAGAGGTGCCTTCCAGACCCAGCAGTTCTGTTATTTTGCAATTCTTTTGAAGAGAACACAATTATTTCGATTTATCTGATTCATTATTTCCTCAGTTGCTTAACTTCATTAAAACCCATAAAAGTTTATAGAGAAATTAAATGATGGGCTTTGTTCAAGAATAAATCTGCTCTGCTCATATCTAAGGTCGCTTTAAATCAATTACTTGTTTTAGGCTCTCAGGTATATTGGGTAATCTTATCTAAAAGTAATGAATTTCACAGGTTCATTATTCATTTTGTTAAAAAGTTCTTTCCTGTCCTGTGTTTGGAAAACTTTGTTTCCATTTTTTTGTTCTTTTAGCTCTCTCACTGTGAAGGAGAACACATAGAAAAACTTGGGTTTGCCTTTTATCTCAAATATCTTCTCATAAAATTGTAGCTATGCAAAACCAGCACATGATACATTTCACTAGCATTGGAATAAAAGTTGAACAGAACAGGGTGAAGCAACCTAAATTATTATGCATGGAGTACCCAGTTAATAGCCTTTTGCTGAAAGGATTGTCTATTCGCATTTTTTTTCAGTATTTTTCTCTTCACTTGACAATTTTCCAGTTTTCTAAGTGCAGTGATTCAGTTCCTAGCAGAGAATGGCCTGGGTCCAGTTATGACACTGCCCTTAGAAATCATTTGCAATGAGACTCTGAGCTGGATTTCACAACCAAGAACAAAGTTTATGGGTGTTCAAATCCTGAGTTAGATATGAATTTTGTACTTGGGGTTGTCTGAAATGTTTGTTGTTTTTTGTTACAGGAGACCAGGACCTCATTGTTTCCTCTGCATAAACTGTATTAAAAGTGACTTCTTCCAGTAAAAAGCCAACAGTCTTAAAAAAAAAAAAAGCCTCCACTTTTCTGCATTCAAAAGCCATCAGAACAGCCTGAAACTGTCCACCTCTTAGTAGTGGACACCAAGACGTGCAGTGGGAGGTATCTGGTGTCTGGATCTGGAATAAATCATCCAGTGGGATAGAGCTGACCAATGGCCACCAGTGGGATGAGAGTAAGCCAACAGATAGCCCTGGAATAAAAGCCACTGAGACATTGCTGGTCAGTATGATAAGGATTGGGATAAGATTTTTTTTTTCAAATTGGTCATCTTTAGACAGTACAGCAAAGGAGGTGTTTAAGAAGGGGACCAAAGTAATGAAAATGGGAAAAGTTTAGAGAATTCCCATGAGGCAAAAAGGTACATAGCAATGATGCTGACTCTTGGAGAACTGTAATTTGACTCTTTCAGCTGCAGGTCAGAGGAGAATCCAGGCTCTGGTTTCTGTAGCACTGAGGATCCTATTACTGCTGGCGTAAACAGGAACCTCTTCCAAATGCAGATAAGCAGCAAAGGATGTAATATTAAATTATTCTGCCAGTCTAGAGGTGACCCTTCTGCAACAGGCTTGAGGCCCACATGTGCATGGCAATGCAGTGAGGTATATCCCACTACTGCTTTCATGGTAGGCTAGGAGGGGGCTCTAGTCCTCAGGGCTGTCAGCTGGGCATCTTTCCTGAACACTACATTTATTTTAAGAAGCAAATATTGCTGGGATGATGGGTGCACTTAGCCTTGATGAAGTCATTAATGTGGTTTCCAGCATACTGTTCGTAAAATTCATGGCTGCACTTAATTGCTACCATGTTCCTCCTCCTCACATATTCTTATATTAGTAAGAAAAAATGTTGAAAGCCCTAATAAACTACACACAGAAGAGGAATGCTTGAACTGCTGTTAGCTGGTCACATCACCACAGATATGCAGGCCAGTTGTCAAACAGAGGACTGTGTGTCACTTAAGGCACCGAGTAACAGCACAGCCAGTGAGGTGGCTCAAGCCCAGTTGTCCTGACCCAAATGCCACCAGCAGACACATGTGGCTGGGTGAGATGGGTGGGTGGGGAGAGGATGGGAGTGCAGCTTATTTACTCTTAGAGTTGTGTCACCTTTTTTGGTTGGCACTTCACTCCTGCAAAGCTGAGCTGGGGCCTCACTGAAGAGCACAACTCACTGACACTCTTCTAGGAAAAGGCAGGGTTGTCCCACCAGGGAAATTTGGCCTCATGAGAATTCCTATATTCTCTGTTTCTGAACTTGCATCTCTACAAAGGGCCAGGACAATGCCTGGGTTCTGTCCAACCTGCCTAATTTGGAGCTTTCTTCTGGAAAAAGGGAAAAAAGGAAGAAGGAGAGCAGAAGGCAAATTAACTGTTGGGTATCAATTGTATCAAACAATTTCAGGCATTTTAACTAATTTTTCGCATTTAGCTTGCTAGAGATTTAGAGAGTTGTATTTATCTCACTTTAGCTTTTTAAAAGCTAAGTTTCTTGTCTAAACAAGTTGTTTATTCACTTGGTGTGGTTAGCACCTTCACATTAGCACCAGAGAAAGCTTGAGCAGTGACTCTGCACAGAGAGCAGCATTTCAAGGGCATCACCTTGATACTCATATCCAATGAGAACAAGACCTTCTGCTTTGTAGTCATATCACAGCATAGTGAGATCAGTGGAGTTACACCAAGCAGGCACCCAGTGTCCAGTATCCAATTTATGCCAACACACAGGTTGCTGGAGGACACTGTCGGGGAGCCAGAGTCCTCCAGCTGGGTGAGATGGATTGTGCTGCAGAGTGGACCGATGGTTGCACAACTCAGACTACTGTGGTGGATTTCCTTTGAGTGAGTCTTTCATACTGGCCTGGGGTTTGGGCTCTGTGGGCGGCCCAGTGCTTAATGACTTGGGGACTTGCCACTCTCTCCTGCAGAAGCTGTTTGGTCCACTACTCAAACGTGCATTGGGAAGCATCTGGCTGTGTATAACACCTCTAGAAAAGACTGAAAACATGCTTTCCCACTTGCCACTGTGGGTGAAAAAAGCTGCAAGCAGAACATAACTATCCTGGGCGGGATTTAACCAGAAGATGGTGAATGAGACCTTCAATTTGAAGTCTCCTGGCTGTAGCAGAACCAGGGAAAAAAACCCCTTTGTTCCCATCTCCCTCCAGAAACTGACATTCAAAGCTTAGCAAGAGGCATTGACAAAATATTTGAGGGCTAAACTTATCACCATCTGGAATGGGATTGCCAGAAAGAGAGCGAGAGAAAGACTCCTTTTTCACATGTAACTTGTTTAATAAAAATAAAATTCCTCTTGCATTTCTGACATGGGACTGTAACCACTCCACCTTAACTCGCTTTGTCATGCTCAGATCTATGAAGTAAGAGGAAATTATGGAAATTTATCATGTCTGGGTTCTCAGGATTGATTATGACTCGCTGCTTTTATCTTCCAAACAGTCACTAAATCTAATTGCCTTGTTGTAATGGATTAACCCCTGTGGTCCACAGTAGCATTTATATTGTGTTCAAAGAGACTGTTACAGAGTTAGGGTACGTTTTTTTCAGCAATATATACTTTCATAACATGTAGGTGCTCTTTGGGCATAACTCACCCTTTGTGGGTCTTGGGGGTCTAATTGGCTCACTGCGCTGCCTTTCTGCGGGGGGTGAATTTCATATCACTTTGGGAGCAAGTATAGACGGGTCAAAGGGCCTTCCACAGCACAACCATTTCTTTTAAATTACAATACAAGCACATTTTGAAATCCTGTGTTCAGACATCAGCATCTGTATTGTAATCAAAAACATTCCCTTGCTGATATTTGTGGGATTAGTGTTATTATTGGTCGTTGTACCTTAGCCCCTGGGAAATCTGAACTCTAGAGTCAGGTCCCCAACTTGGAGTTGTATAAATACAGACCCTGTGTTAATAAAGTTCCCACCTAAGCTGTCTCACACTGTGTTTTCCAAGGGCAAATGGCTCACACACAGGCCCTTCTGGTGACTCAGTGGGTCCTGGTGACTCTCCAAGTGTTGGTAATGAGATCTGGTACAGCAGCAGTAGGTGTAAGGCAGGGAACAAGAGATGGCTGTGTCCTCAGTGTGACAATGAGCACTAAAAGCATGCTGGCACCTCAAACCCTGACCAGTATCTTTGGAGGTGCATTAGGAGAACAATGCTTTAAGGAGGGCTAGGAAATGCAATTTAAAAAAAAAAAAAAAAAGTGAAAAATTCAGAGGAATTACAGGCAGGACCTGCAAAGATGTCATGTGGGGTGGGGCTGCCAGTGTTAAAGGAGGAACACAAATGTCCCCATTTATATCAGAAATAGGGAAGGAGATAGAAAGAGAGCAAGAGAAATGGCATCAAAAAAATAGAGGAAGGTGATTTTGCACCTTTGAAAGCGCTGGTGAGATCTGACTTGGAGAAAGTTCAAGAAGAAAAGGAGACAAAAGGGATGATGGACAGACAAAAGTGAGGCAGGGGAAAACTGCACTGCAAGGTTTGCTAATATTAGAACGTAGAGTTGCCTGGGAATTGCTGATATTCTAGCTAAATAATTTTTAGGTAAGTCACAGGAAGATGTACTGGGTAAGAGAGAAATCAACCAAGTCTTGGGCTCACCATGAGAGTCTCTGCACCCAACAGGGCTGATTGAGAAGCAGCTGGGAGTGAGGTCCATACGTGGGAGGAAGATCAGGCCAGAGAAAGAAAGGGAGACACAAAAGGGAAGAGTAGGGAGTAGGGGCAGAACCAACCACCACCAAAGCAGAGACCAGCAACAGAGATGCTCAGGAGAGTATGGGCCACGCTGGATGAGACCCAGACTAATGGCCAGCCAGCTGGTGAAGCAGGAATCTGACAATGGATGTCAGGACAGAGATCAGACATTGAGATAGGCTTTTGTAAAACACCCTATAAATGAGACTTGAATCAGGTTTGAGGTTCATAAAATGATTTTTAGACCAGTAATTTTAGATTCATTGTAGAGTGAATAGGAAGCAGTTGTGATCGGTGCCCCACAGTCAGTAAATCTAATCAAACACATTCCCTTTTTTCATCACACAAAACACAATCTGAAATCAGTGTAACTGAATGTTTAATAGCTTTAAGCAAAAGAATAGAGCAGGTGAACAAATGTCTTTAAACTGCTTGCTTTAAAGAAGGGACAATGGTCTGATGCATTTTTGTGGGTGAACAATTATCAATATCATTAGTTTTATTTTACCATGTACTTTTGATTAAAATGATTTGGGAAATTCTGGTCTTAACAATTAGCAAAATAATTGCTTTTAAAGATCTCATTCACTCCCAAGTTAATTTTATATCCTGATTGTCATACTGATAAGTGCTTAAATGAGTTGCTTCACAAAAATTTTTATTGGAAAATGAAATCTGTTTAAAGTCTGTTGAATGAAAATACTTTTAAATTGCAGAAACTGCTATGAAATGCTTTCCCACTGTCTTTACAGCCTGAACAGCACAGTTTAGGTCGTGCTGAAATGGCTAAAGATGAACTTTTGTTTCACCCCTCCATTTAGCACAATGGTTTCCAGAGGTTAGTTCAGGAGACTGAATTGCTGATCACTCACTCGATGTCTTTTGACCCATCTTAAACTCCGATATTTTCCCACTGTAGCAAGTCACGAGGATTCACACGAGCAGGCTGAGATTCCTGTGTCTAGGGATACATTATTACTGTGGGTAAAACCATGACATCTTTGCAAACAACAAACCTTTCTTATCTGGGATGAGCTTAACTGTACTACTCAGAATCTGTATTGCAGAATAATTTATAGCAGTTCATTGGGACACAAGCTGATACAGAGAAAGAAAACAACATTTTTACATTTTTATACACAGTTTTTGCAAGGAGCTGTAGACTGGGTTAACTGTTTCACTGCCTTTTAAGGCAATTTGTTAATGAGACCACAGAAATTTGCCCATTGAGAATGTAAATTCGGTGCTGTTTTCCCTATGCACATATTTTTACACAAGCTATGGTACTTCTGGATGTTTCTGTGGTGTGCTTCACCATCCATATTTTGAATACCAGTGTCACCTTGGTTTCAATTCTACCTAGTGGTGATGAGTTCCCCAAGTTAATTGTGTGTAGAGGTTTTTGACACCGTGTTAGCAACGCTTGAGAAATCTGTTTTTCTGCCAAAGTCAAGGCAAGGTTGGGGTTGTGGCTTCTCCATGGCCTCCCTAGAGAGAGCCCAGAGCCCTGTTACAGAGCGTTCAGGTGTGGTTCCACTGAGAAGGTGTTCACAATGAAGAAAGTGCACTTATGCAAACCCACCAGCTCGGGGCCTGAGGACCAGACCTTCTCCTTGGCAAGTGGCCACGATGTTGTTCCGTGAGCATGTGTGTGTACGTGTGTGTGTGTTTCTGCTTGTCAAATGGGGAAGACTGATTCTAGCGAAAAGAATAAGAATAAAAAAAATGAAAACAAAACAGTCACCAAAAACACAAACAAACAAAAAACCAAAACACACACACACAAAAACCCAACACCAAATGAACAAAGCAAAATAAATGGTTAGTCTCAAAATGAATTTGACACCAGCAAGCTTCTCATCTGTTCAGACATCTGAAGAAGGCCCAGGCACTGGCAAGAGGAGGATTTAAACAACAAACTAAACAGTAGAGTACTGTATTTATGAGGGAACAACATGACAGACTCTATTTAGGTTTTATACCAAAAGCTTAACCTTTTGCAGTCTGTGGGTTTGAGCTGCACTAACAAGAAGTAATTGCTGCGGTGGATTATTTTTTTTGCTTATGGTGTACGGCCCCAGGCTTCTCAGTGTGGCTTCTCCCAGAGCTGGCACACAATAACAGAGGTATATGCCAGAGCTGCTCTCACTTCTCCAAGGCAATGAATCAGAAAGGGCTGTGGTCTAATCTGAACGCTTTTTTTTCCTAGGCTGGAAGTCCATTTCTTTCTTAGAAACCAGGCAGACTTTGCAATCCCTCCTGCTCTCTCTTCTATCCCCCCACAGATAGCTCACTGGAGGCATATATACACATATTTTGGCTGAGCAGCATGATGGATGAGGAGCCTGGTGACATACAAAGTGCAATTTTCTTTATTTAGATGTCTGCACCTCTCCTGTAGAGAGGGGATTACAAGGATGGGCAGAGCAACTCTTCCTTTCATGCTGGTTGTCGGCTCCCAAGATGTCTCAACACAGCAAACAGCTCCAAGCACAAATTCAGGGAAAAAATAAAGGCCAGAGTTGACAGAAGTTCAGATTCAACAAGTTATTAAGAGCTGCTAAGTGTGTCTGGGCTCCTCACTTTCCCTTGCAGTCTCAGGGTTGACTGGGTGCCCTGAGATTTCATGATCTTCTGTCAACAATTAGCCAGAAAATTAAAACTCATGAAAGCATAACAGCATGTCTTTACATGGCAGAAAAGTCTGCTTGCATGCCAAGAAAAAGAACTGGAGACTCTGTGGGAACAGTGCCATTTGGAGACACCTGCCATAAAACTATTTATATGCATGTAGATATGTGTGTGCACGTACCTGTCTCTGTGCATGCATATATATGTGTGTTGATGCACGTATCTAGCCATGAAGGGGATTGATGAACATGTTTGTTGCATTTGAGACAAAACAGTGTATTTTCTTCTCCAAATATCACCTTTATTCAGTTTTTGCAATGCTCTCAGATGATTCACTCAATGTATTTTTAAAAAAGAATTCCTTTGTGTTTGGCTTCATTGCATGGATTGCTCATGACAATAAGGTCTGATCTAATGTTCCATCACCTCAAAGAGAAGTTTTCCATTGGAGATATTGACTAAATACTAAGGGGACTAGAATGTCAATAATCTGATTGTTACATGGGTACACATATGTAACACCTGGAGTCACAGCTCTCAGTAATAAATATAGCCGAAAAAATTAAACAGAGGCTTGAATTGTTTTAATGGAGATATAATCAGTTTGAGCAGCTGGAATATTCACTATAATTCAAGTCTATCCTAAGACTTCTTTCCTAGGAAAATTAGTTTCTTTTATAAGATATATGTGCTCTGCGCAGACTGCAGGCTAATAATTCACAAAAATACATAATCAATAAGTCCCATCTCATTTTTTGTCCTCCACAGTTCCCTTGGATTTATTCCATATTAATGATTACTTATTAAACAATTTTTACAAATTATTCTGAACTCATTGGTCAAACATAGCCAGGTTTTTGAATGGGAGTTTCCACAACTCACCCATTCAGTGTATCTGCCTGCATGTGTTTGTACACTTCTCGCTACATCAAATATTCTGCTATGAAAATGCATCCTTTTTGGGGTTGGTTTGTTTGTTTGTGGGTTTTTCATCATTAGTGCCTTTGCTTAGCACAACAGTAAGTGTTGCAATGGAAGTGCACATGGTCCTCCAAACTTTACCTGTTTTACTCTTCCTGGTGCAGAGGAAATCCAGTAAATCACAGATATATTCATAGTCAGTGAGCATCAGTGGCTGGTTTACTTCAAATGCTACACCCGTGGCAGAGGTTGGATCCCAGTTACCTGTGCTTTTGCCTATTCAGACAGATGCTATTTCAGCTCCACTGAATGACAGTTCCTTTTAGGAAAGTGTATGTTTTTATTATAGTGAATTTTATGGCCCTAAAGATGAGCAGTTGCTGTTTCCTGGAGCTAAAAAGGCAATGGATCTGCATTTACAGCTTGTAGCTGACTACTTTCCTGCAATCTTAGTTAAAGGCAAATAAGAGCTCTTATAATTTAGCTGGGAAGATGCTGCTGTACAGAGGGAAGAAATCATCTACATGTTGATTCTTAAACCCAGATTGTTTTGTACACAGCAGCCACGTACCAGCCAACTCCTTATCCAGGAGCTGCAAAGCTGTGGAGAGCCCTGACCCGCTGGCTGACAGGTTTCGAGCTGTCTGAAGGCTTGAGATGAGGAGGTCAAAGCCAAGTTTGGAGGAGACTAAGTGAGGTGACCCAGGACTCTGTGAATCCCTGTGTGTCATCACTGATGGGGGCAGAGAGAAATGTATTCATGTGTGTTGGCTAAAGTAAGAAAGTGAACATGTTTCAGGGACACTGCACATACACAGGAATATATGGAAGATACCTTCAGCAGCTGTTGCAGGTTTATTGTCTTAAAAATTGTTCTTTCAGTTTTTCCTCCCAGCCCATGTTTTCTAGCAGTTCTTCCATCCTTGTGTGAGTTTCACTGATGTTCTGGTCAGCTTCTCTCTGGTCAGTGTATACTCTTCCCTAAGAGAGGTGTCAGAACTAGATGCTGTATCTCAGCTGGGGATATGCAAATACTGAAGAGAGCAGGAGGGGTGGGTGCTTCAAAGTCTTGTGGACTACCCTGCACTTTATTGTGTTGGCCTATCTTTTATTCAACAGCACGACAGCATTGACATACATTCACTCAACTTCTGACCCACTGTAACACCTTGACCTTTTTCAATAAAGCTGCCAGTCCTCATCTTCTATTTGAGCAGTTGATTACTCATACTCCAATCTGGATTTCTGCATGTCCTACTATTAGATTGCACCCTGTTCTTTCAGACCATTTCTCTATTTTGTTCAGCTCATCCTGATCCAACCACTCCGTACTGAAAATGCCAGACCAGGGCAGACCCGTTCACACGTTTTATTTACCAAAACCTGAGCTCTGTTTTCATGGAGGAGGCAGAAGAATTGATGGGTTCAACAGGATTGAACAGACATCATGATCTCCTTAAAGAAGTGTAGAAAGTTTAGCTGAGGTTGAGTGGGTGTTTAGGAGGTAAAATAATTTACAGCTATACATGCAGATAAGACTGATAAATACTGAAAGAGAAGGCACAGGAGCAAAATACCTCTGGGCAACTTCTCTTCTTTCTCTCTTTAGCCACACAAACTACCATTAAGTGACCTGATGGCTCCAGAACTTCATCTCATGCCATTATCTACTACATTACAGCAGCTGAGCCTCCAGCTTCTCATCTCCAGAGTTGCAAATCCAAAGCCTTTCACACAAAGTTAAGATGGAAAGTGAGTTTCCTCATGAAAACCCAGAGAGATGTCAGTGTGATCTGGCACTCCCGAGGATTTTGCTCTTTATGGGTCAGAAAGCATTAGGGAGGTCACTTTGTGCAATAAAGTGGAACATTTTGATATGCAATGTTCTTCCTGAACCTAATATATATTGTATGGTCCAATTACAAAAAAAAAAAATAAATCAGGATGCTAAAATGCTAAAAATTATGGTGGGAGTATTTGGAGGGAAAAAAAAAAAAGCTCAATTTTGGAAGTGAAATGAAAGCTTCAGGTAAATGTTAAAAAGTATGTTACATGTAATCCTGAGAAACTATCTATGAAATTCTAAGAATTTTTAGAAATCTGTTGATTCCTTATAGCAAAGGATTATTGTAACATTATGAAAATTAGTGTAAATGGGGTCTTTTACTGTTAAAACCTCCCAACTACAAGAAAATTCAGTATAATATATTTATATACATATTTGTGTATTTCATAAATGGTTCACTGTAACATGCAAATTCCTTGGCTCACAACACACTCTACGCAGATGGTGAACTTTAGTCAGTTAAATAAGTGGAACATTTCACTTCAAATTTTTTCTTTTATCTTTCACCTTTCTCTGCCATTTCCCTCCCATCTTTCCTGCCAGCTACTCCACAAAGAAGCCTGGGAACGACTGTAAGGCAGCCTCCTCAGATCGCTTAATATTACTTCTGTGAGGACAGACTGAATTCAAAGGCTTTATATGAGAGACTGGGAAGGTCTTCATTTCTCCCTTGGCGGTGCTTTTATGCTGATAAATTGCAGTTTGCTCTGTGTGCTTTCAGTTCAGAGAGAAGATCTGCACAGGCTGACAGCGTCAGCAGCCTTCTAGAGCAGTCAAACCCCCTTTCAGCTCATTTATGGCATTGTGTACAAAAGCCATACATAGCCTGCACTGATTTTTAGACTCGATCCATGCAACTTATTTCCAGTTTTAGTACCATAATCACAGAATGTTTTTGGTTTGAAGGGACCTGAAAGACCACCTAGTTCCAACCCCCTCCCACAGGCAGGGACACCTTCCGCTAGACCAGACTGCTCGAAGGCCTGTCCAGTCTGGCTTTGGACAATTCCAGGGATGGGGCAGCCACATCTTCTCTAGGCAACCTATGCCAGGGCCTCACCACCCTCAGCTGTGCCAAAGCACCTCAACCATGTGCTCATCGTGCCAAGATTAGATCTGTGGCTTCATAGATGCTCAAGGTTGGAATGGGTACACCATGGTAGATTGATTTAAGTAGTGAATTTAAAGCCAGAAAGCCAATGAAAAGACATTTAATATGGAGATGCACCTACCAGATTATCCCCACTAACCTGGCTATATATTCCAATAATTTTTGTTTGATAAAGCCATAATACTGTATTGGCTGAAATATATCTTTGACATTTTTATAGCCCCTTGAAAATTTCCACAGGTGAGTATTTCATTGCTTTCCTTAAAGTTTGTGATAATGAATAATCACTTCCATTGTCATATTTCCCTTAATAATTTTTGATACTTCCATTCCCATTATCCCTTTCTCTGATTAATTAAAGACCAGTTGTATTCTGTGTCTTTCCTCCTTGATAACATTTTCACAGAATCTAATTGCATTACTGCTGAATTATCTTTCTGATAAACTCCATGGAATGAAGAACTTTAACTGAGATTGAGTTTCTCATTGAAAGTGATTTCCAGTAATTTGAGACTTGCCTTTCAAAATTTCTTTAAATATGGAGTCACTAGAAGTGATATATGAAGTACTCCAGAATTTTGTGATGTAATTCCACGCAGAAGACTTTCACTTCACCTGTCAGACAAAACTGGAGTCTTATATTGTTTCTAATAATTAAAAAAAAAGAAAAAAAAAGTGTTTTGCTCTCTGCTGCAAAGGGAAGTTTTAAATGGATACAGGCATAGGCTGTAAGCTGTACCTAGATTTGGATGCAAACCTTCATATGGCCAAAAATGGTGGATGGATAAGTTTCTTGGAATCATTTGATGGTCACTCCACTTTCATTCAGACTTCTTGAACTGCAAGACAGCTGAAGGTGAAGTCTATGAGATAAATATGTCTGCAAAAGTGCTGTTAGCCTGAGCAAGGCATCAGGCTGTTTCCTCTGCCCCGAAGAGAGCTTGATATTAGTAAGCAATTTCTGTTTAGCAAAATAAAATTTTCTAATTGCCTTTTTTCATCTCCTTTTTACAGCAGCCCTGGGCACATTTTCTTACTGCTTTGGCAAATGGGTCAAACTCCTTTTCTTTTACTCCCCTGAATTCAATAGTTTGATTACTATCAGTTGTTTGGTAGCCTAGCATGTGCATTGTTGAGCATGAGTGTTGGACTCTGGCCTTTGGCTGGGACTGACCAGCAGAAGGAAAGGAAGGGAGATCTGTTAGTCTGTGATGAAAAGATGAAATTTCTAGGTGTTGAGGGTTTTGTTTAACAATATGCTCCCTCCTATGTCAAAAGGAAAGATAACAAATCAGTTTCTTTTATGATCTCCTTTGAAATATCGCAATTTTAATTTTTTTTTCTTCTTTCTCTACCTCATGTTAATCCCACAGATTCTCAGGGCAATGGTAGATTCATTGCAAGTTCTATTGATTTTTTCATGTGTTTTGTGGCAGAGAGCACAGTGAGCAAGGTGCTAACCCTAATCCCTGCCCTGTCCATTCTATTGTCCTCAGTGAAAAATGTCCCTTTCATATTTCCCAATCACATGTGGTATTTTCCTGCTTTTGGATCATTGTCAGTGAACAGGACAGGAACTTAAATAAATAAATAAATAAATACTCTCTGATTGAAAAGATGGGTGTTCTTTCTTCCTTATCAGAGTAATTCATTATCACCACATCCTGAAATTAGATTAAAAGTGATGCAGGTTACAGGAAACATGAAGCCTGCTTCATGCAACTACATCATGCCCAGGAATGTGACTTTCTACCAGTATCTCTATCATTTTGCTTTCAGGTCCCATCTCACAATGGAGCTCCTATTTTAATTGTTCTTGTTTTTCATCAGACTTCTAAGTCCTTGTCTTAACTCCCCTCAACTCACTCTCTTCAAGTCTTGCTTGACAGAAGCAAATCTTTTTTCTGGGTTCTGTACTTATGAAGGGCTGAAACATTTTGATGATTTTTCCACAGAAATCCAGCTTGAAGGGAGGTGTGTGGCATGGAAAAAGTTCAGACAAACATTCAGAGACAAATGAACACCACAATGAAAAAATACCATGCAGCATTAAGGCAGGTAGAACAACTTTAAAAACTGAAGTTGAAATCTGCTTTATAGGTCTTACAGAAGATAAAGTACATCTGATCTTCAGGAAATGCTGTACCCCTTCTTCCTTGACATCTCTTCTATTATTATAAGCAAGATGCTCAAAATGCCCCTCTAACTACCTTCTTGACCAGCCTAAAGTCAAATCTAGTTGTAGAAAGCTAAGAAAAACTCAAAACTCATGGACAAACAAACTGAGACACTGTCCTGTCTGAGGTGAATATTCAAATGCCAGAGGAAGTCAACAAGTCCATGAAAACTGCTGTGAAGCCAGTCTGGGGCTAATCTACTTTCAGGGCTAATCTGCTTTAGGTGCTTTGAGAGATACTCTGGTGACGTGCACCAGCATAACACCCTAAAACTGATAGCCTAGCTTTTTATAAATTATGAGAGCTGCACGCTGCCCTAAGGTTAGCAGAAGTGCGACGTGCTCAGTTTTATTGATGTTGTGTTTCTTTTCTTTTCTTTTCCAACAGTGAATACTCTTTAAATTACAGTAGAAACCTCCACCAGTCCTGATAATAGGGATAAATCTGGCTTGTAGCTCCGAGTAATATATACCCTTCACCCCAACACTGCAAGATATTAGCTCAAGGATTGTCAGCCTCTTGGGTTTTAATTAATGAAGTTCCTGTTAAGGACATTTTTTTCATCACTTGCTCTATTCCAACACATTTCTTTCATTTGAAACCTGAGCACTCTGCCAAGCAGGCCCACAATGTCAGAAGGGGAGGGAGTGCCTGTCTAAATTACAGTCGTCTCTCTGTTCAACTTGATTCAATTTAGTAGAATTTCACTTTGTCGAATGACAAGATGCTGTATTTTGACAGTTGCCTATTTATGCTAAAGTAGAGGCATAATAAAATCAGTTTGGCATCTGGCTCACTCTATCTGTAGTTTTTACTTAAGAATGATGATTTTTTTTGTTGTTTGACTGACATTATTGTTTAGTTTCTGATTTGTTGTGCTGGACTGTTTACCCATGAGTTTTTTGACTTTTGTTTTGGTTGGGCTTTTGTTGTTGTTGTTGTCAAATAAAAGCTTTCCTAAGAAACTGGCATTCTCTTCCTTGAACACACCCTTCCTCGGCTGCAAGTCTAAAAAAAGGAGACAGCATTGTTAAAAGGAAAGAATTTCTTGTATACTTTTTTTTTCCTTTAAAACTTACTGGAAAAAGTTAAATGCGACAAACCGAACAAAAACCTCCAAGAGTTTTAAAACAACAAATGCTGAGTCTGTGAGTAAGAGGCATTATGTTACTGAGGCAAAATCCCCTCCTGGCTTTGGTATGAAGTTTGTGTGATGCTGGGCTGACAGGCCCTGTGTTGGCATGTTTGTGTGTGTGTTTGTTGGGCTCTCCACTGTAACGTGTGACCCCCTTCCAGGAGCCCATTGAGGACCGTGACTGGCATTTGTCATCTGCTGTCTGCTCTGTCTCATTCCTTCCCCAGGACACAAGTGTGTGCAACGGGATATTTTGCTGTCTCGAGGAATATTTTCGAGTCCTGTGTTAGAGGAGGTAGCTCAGAGGCAAATGCCTTGCATTTCAGCAGAGGACGATGAGTTTTGTGATATTCATTAATTCCTGGGGAATTTAATTCTACAACTTAGCCCAGGCAATAAGAAATCTTTGCCCTTACCCTTATTGCAAAAAATTCACTTGAGACAGGAAATTTTTTTTTGTTTGTTTTACTTTGAACTTGTTTTGGGTATAGAATCCTAAGAACACGAAAGCCCCGCAAGTCACACCTGACATGCTGCATTAAGAGCAATCATTTTCCTTCCTCCCCAGATCAATATTTCTTACAGAAAAGAGGCACAGCCTTTGATCTCAAGCCCCAGAACATAACAGTCCACACTCAGCTTCATCACAGCATCTGCAATCCCAACCCAATTTGTGAGCTAAACAAACAGCACTTGTGTCAGAACATTTCTGTCATCCTGCCTAACTGAAGGCAGGAGGATTTTGAGAAGGAAGGTTTAGTACCACTGCTCCTGGACTCAACTCAGAGCAAGACCTGCCTGATAAACTACCAGTTTCCAGCTAACAGGGTGGAACCCAGAAAGATGGACTGCTGCCATCTCCTTATGTCTCCCAGACAATCAGAGCATAGACCTGGGCCCTGAGGCTCAGGCACTTGCCCCTCAGTCTAAGGCAACTGGCTTTAGTCTTAGTTGCCCCAGTTTGAATCAAGCTTTGTTCTATACGGACTCAGAAAGATTTTGAGGCATTTCTGCAATCTCATCCCTCTGTTCTTCATGCCCAAGGTAGTCTTGGATGTTGGCCTTTCCTCTGGGATTTTCTGAATATATCTGCCCCAGTGTTGATGTACATTAAAAAAAATAAAATTCCTCTGATCAACAACATAATTTAAATTAAAAAATAAAGCCGTGTTTTGTGATCTGTATATTATATTCATTGCAAAACTGGGGTTTTTTTTGGGTACTTTCTGAACAAAGTATTTTGTCACGGTCCTAATTAATCATGATCACCACAAATCCCTATCGATACATGCCTGGGTACCTTATTATTCCGGCTATCAGCACAAGGTTTTATTTCAAGCTGAGCACTTAGCAGCAGCCCCGTCAACTGGAGGAAGGAAAAGCCTTGGAATCCAGTGTGTTTTCATGCCAGTCATAAAGAGATCCCATCCTCGGAGCTGGGATCTGCCCTGAGCTCTGCCTCTGCAGCATGACAGCCAGGTACAGCTCTGCAGTGTTAAAGCCTTTCACAGGGTGGTGGATGTTAGAAACTGTAGCAGGAGCCTATCATTGCATAAATACAGCATCTATCTTTATTGAGCCCTGCATTAGAATCTCCTTAAAAATCTGTGGCTAGTTGTCACTGGCAGAGTTTACCATTTGCTACATGCATTTGTCCCAAGAATTGCAAGCATAAAGCAATTTTAAGCTCTGACTTTATGCTCAGCTATCTCAGGGATGTCAGACTGGAGAACATCACCTGGATAAGCTAATCTACTCCCCTGTGAGCAAAGATGTAACAGATGCTAAGTCTGGGAGGTCCCCTAAGGGCCTTTTCTATGCACAAATCCAAATCACTGGCTACATTCCCCAACACCCAGCAAAAAACAACAGCAACAAAAAATTAGATCTATAGCTCAAGAAAGCAAACAAAACTATAGCATTGCACAGGATGAGCCCAGGAGAGACTCGAGCCATTGACGTTGGTTTTGGCAGCTTCAATTACAGGACAATGGCCAGGTAAAAATGCCCAAGGAATTCAGACAATGCACAGAGCTGTTGCAAATCTGATATGGAGAAGATTTTCCTGGCTCTGTAACTGATGAATGGCTTAAACCTGAGCACAGGAGGCAAAAGAAGTCAAGAGGGAAGCAACAGTGCACCTGACCCCTTGTCCCATGACTGACTGCTGCCAATCCGTGATAAATCTGAGAAAAATAGGGAAAAAATAAACACCAAAAATCAGCAGCCAAGTTGTTCATCAAAGGTGGGAAAAAAAATCTTCTTGGCCTCTCTAGGTATCCAGTGGAAACCCTGAAGCATGGAATTAATTAAATACAAAGAAACATAATTAATTTAATTAAATGTAGTCCTTTTAGAAAGGTTTGTTCTGATTAATGCCTGCTACTGCAAAAGTTTATGAATGCATTTAGCCCCATTCCCAAAGACAACATTTGAAGGATCTTGATTAGGGCAGCTAAGAGCTCACTAATGTAAGTGAATTCCTTTCACTTACAGTGTGAAAACAGACACAAGAAATACCATTTTAAACAGCACAGAGATCAAAACATCCCTGGGTTTAATATCTTCTGGGGCCAGGAGGCACCATTCAGATCACCTAGACTGACTCTCTGCATAATGACAACCACAAAACCTCACCATGTGACTCTCACATTGGGTCCAGCAGACTCTGATCCAGCCAGATCCTGCCACCCATTTCCATAACATAAGGTTTGGTGGGGCTTTTTGATACATCAATTTCACCCTCTGATAGCACTTGGCAGTGCCTGAGCTCAGATTTATTAAGTCAAACAATCTCCCAATGAAGTGGCAGACCTTATCATATCACTGGTCTTAATCAGTTCCCACACAACAAAATCCATTAAATAAAACATCCCACCTCAAAGCTTTGGAAATGAGTCCCAGTCACCTCCAACAGAGTTTGGGAAACTAAGGCTCAGAGACTGGCAGCTTGTTAGCATTGTGTGGTCACGTATTCCAGGATGTAGTAGATCTGCTGTGTTTTCTAACCTCTAAAATCTGGTGGATTTGGTTGTCCTTCTTTTTTCCCCCCTGCCAGATGTCTTAGAGGGGTGTTTTCATAAAGATCTGGCATACCTATTTGGAGGGATGTGAAAAGTTCTATGGAAGAGTGGCTAACTTGTCACCTGTTATATATATTTTAGTCTCTAATATTCCTAGATTATCTCCTTAACACATCTGATGTGCTTCATCTGCAGCTCTCAGAATTTATTGTCCTGTGCATCATCAGTTACAGGGTCAGGAAAATTGTCTCTATATCAGAGTCTTCAATGAATTTGGGTGTTGTTATCTTAGCTGTTGCAAACAGTGAATACCACTGGAGCAGAATTCTTTGCATTTCCCAAGTTCACCACACTTAACACTGTGAATACTTTGAATTCTTATGAATGGGATCAATAAAGGTTTTAAGAACAAGCATTGTGTTTAAGGATGACTCTGTGGAAATATTAACAGCTTTACAGAGAGTTTACTTCTCTGCGAGAGACATTATAAATATGAGGAGACTTGCTGTATTTAATTCACTTTTGTCTTTTTGGTGTTAATTCATCTTTTTTTTTTTTATATCTTAGTCCAAAGTAAGGCAAATGTTAATAACCTCTACCTCCAGATAGGAAGCAGATGCAAGAGATCTTAGCTGTTCTTCCCAAGGCCTGTTATGAGTTTTGGCTCAAATGTCAACATGAGTCAACATTTTACTTTTAGTGACAGGTTGGTTTAGTTTCTTACTTAGCATTGGTTGAAACACTGTGAATCCCCCTTAGAGATAAAACGCCGCCTCCTCAACAGAAAATTGTTCTAAAAGCCTTAGTGACATTTTCCGAAGTATTTTGTGTGTTTTCTCCCCATTTCCTTGAAACTGCAGCGAGAAGGAATTTTATCATCAAAGTGAGCAGAACTGGCAAGGCATGAATGAACACAAACCAAGGAGGCTCCCGGTCGCGTCTGCCTTTGATGAGATCCATACCCTGCACCTTTGCGCTCCATCTGCGGGGAGAGCCCAGCTGCCAGGAGAGTGTTTCTTCTGCAAATTTCAACTCCCCTCCAGACCCTGAAGAAGTGACCAGAACTCGCCTGGATTCACACAGTTCGTTGGGTCACTTTTATGAAATCCTTCAATCTTTTCCTCTTTTGCTAAAGGTTGGGGGGGTTTTGTTTGTTTATTTCCCAGCATATATTCCTTTCCATATAAGCAGCTGTTGGGTTGTAGGAGGACGAACACCCACACAGGTAGTTGAACAGCAGGGCCCTTGCAAATCAAGCTGGGCAAATACAACTCTTTGGCAAAAAAAACAAAACAAAACAAAACAAACCAGTGCAATTAAATAGTTAAGGAAATTTGCTGGAGAAACAGCAAAGTGCAGGTTCAAATCTTGGTTGTGAATATGGATTTCAGCACAGCTCAAGCAGTAACTGTGAGCACTGGGCAGACATCAGTTGCCCTCACCTATTTGTGATCAGAAAGGACACATATTTAACAAAGAACTTGAAGAGGCAGGATTTGCTGATGAAAAAGATATTTGTTGAAAATGGATAAACCAAAATCCTGGTTATCAATCCTCGACATCACCTCTTCTTGGCAGTGGGGCAATTATTCAGCCTACACTGTCCTTGTCTCACCTGAACTAAAGTGGTACCAACTCCAAGTATTACCTGTGGGTACCAAATATATAACACACCAACAGGCTCTAGAAACACCCAGCTGGACCATTACTATCTTTCTTAGACCTTCATGTTTACAGGACATTGTGTAGTTACAAGTGAGGCCTGGAAAGCTGTAGACTATTGTCAGGTGGACTCATATGTACAACCACCACACCACCACAAATTACCCTCAGCTATATGCTAAAGCAAATTCCCTCTGCCCACATTTCTCCTGAGCTACATTTCATTATCTGTTGAGTCTCTGATGCCAAAGGCAATTTTTTGCCTATCTGCCTCTGCTTTCTTTTTTCACGTTCCCCTCCCTCCAAATGAGTACCAAATACTGAACCCTACTGTTCTTAATTCAGGCAGACTTGGGGCTTCTTTATGATTCTACGATTCTTTCTGTCTCTTTTGTTCCAAAAGGACCTGACAAGTGGTGCCAAAGAATTATTTGACCTTGACTTCCGCAGTCAGCCCTTCCTGCCCACATGTGACAATAGAGGAAGGAATTTTGCGGGGCCGAGTCGCCAGTGCCAACCTGAGCTGAGGATACTCCATTATTGTTGATGGGGAAGGACACACATGAGTGTGCCAAGTGTCCTTTCGGTCACTGCAGGGTGCTCCTGGAGCAGACTCTGACATCAATCCCCTGCCTGAAGCACTCAAAGCTTCAATGAGCTGGAGATCAGAGACAGGCTTAAAAGAAGAGAGAAATCATTTTCCTTCTAGGTGTCAAAATCCCATGTAACTGTTCAGGTTACTAGAAAAGGATCCTGTTACTCTGCTGAATTTGATCAATTCTTATGCTTTTCCCAAAATTCCAAGATTTAAGTGAATTCTCTTCCCCTTAAAAGCAAAACATAGCAGAAAGCAGGACACAGAAAGCAGGACGTGGGGCAATCATTTCACTGAATGTTGCAAGGACCATGGTGTACTGTTTCATACAGGCACTGAAAACATCATATTTATACCCAGAGTTTGCCAACAGGATGGCAAGAACCTAATTTTGAACTCTAATCTCCAATCTAATACGATAAAAGCAAACAGCAGAGTGGTGAACACACTGAAATTTATTTGCCTTTGCTATATATTCAGAGGCTTCTCTACACAGGGCAGCTGCTGTGAAGCAAATTCAGGTGCGAGTTTACAGCACACACTTCCTTTAGCACTGCCATCTCATCCAGACACACCTTCCACAAGTAAGTGTGGAGCTTGTTGTTTGACTGCACTGGACTTTGGGAAGAGACTTTCAAATCCCCAAAGGCTTTGAACAGCCATATTACTTGTGCGTGTGAACTGCCTCAGTTAGGGACCTCACTGCTATATATGCCAATGAAAATCCGTTCCTAAATCTCAGCTCTATCCCTGCCCGATTCAGTGCTTTTTGAAAACAATGGAAACATGGGATAAACTGAATAAATATCGTAGGACTGCAGTAAAGACTGTACGGGAATTAGAAACTTGACATGCTTATCCTGTGTGAATAAAAATCAGATTTGCCACTGAACTGGCTGTGATGAAAACGCAAGAAAGCTTCTGAGAATATTTGGAAGCTTTTCCCTGACTAATATATAGAAAGCAGATACTGATTCCTAAATAATTACTGAGACAAGAGTTACATTTCAGCTGGAAAGCACAAAGCATCAGACTGCAAATATGATACGTGGGAAGAATGACTCACATACAAAAGGGGGTGATTCAAAATGGAATTATTTACTCTTGAAAGTGTCTGTTTATGGGACGACTTGAATGAAATATTGAAACTAAGGATTATAGTGCATTTACACTAAGCAAGAGTTTCAAGGATGGATGTTTGAAAGAAGAGGGGAAAGTATTACGTAGAGGAGGCAAAGTGCTGTATAACTGCTAGAACATGGACTTGAAGTCCAGAAAACAAATAATGATTCATTGCTAAGGCTTTGCACTGCTAAGACCATATGTAGCTGTCTTTTGGATAAAGAGATTTTTTTGCTCTGTCTCAATTCCCTACTCTACCAAGTCAAAAATATAATAATTCTCTGTTTTTTAGGGTCATAGTGAGGCTTAACCCATCGATTTCTGTAAGCACATCCTGAATGCCTCAGATGACATCAGCATAAGAATTGAAGGAGGCATTGTTTTAGTCAAAGAATAAATAGCCAGGAAGGATTTTGGTTCAAAGGAGCTGAAGGCAAATAGTATGAGCATCCTTAAGCAAAATTTAGATGACTTCACTGCTGATGATAAGGGAGTATTCAACTGGTTTACTCTTGAGAGCAATCAATATGTTAGAGGAAGACAGGACTTTTTTTATTAACCAGAAAACTCTGCTTGGTCAGTTTTATAAATGACAGTTCATTTTTAAAGCATTTGCATTTAAAAAAACCCAAAACACCTTGCCTTTCTCTACCTCAAAATGTTCAAAGTATTACAAAGATGACAGGATCAGCACCGACATTGCAGCCCCAAAGCACCTAGCCCCTGGTCCTGGTCCCACACAACCTTGTATCCAGTTTGAACACACATTTTCTGCACGACTTACAGTGGAGAACAGCTTTCAAAATCATCTTTTCCTTCTTACAGTTGGTGGAGAAGGTATTTAATTTATGGAAAGGATTTCACAAAAGGATAAGCCTTAAGAGGTAATACAGAAGCTAAAGGCAATGGGTCTGAGACAATATTTCTTATTTTAAATTACAGCATCTTTCATCTCTGACTATGGCTGGATGTCATTTTCCCTCCCAGTCCTCTCTGTATCTGTTAAAGTATTAAACTAATCAAAATAGTAAATATTAACAAATCACAGGGCCTGTCATATCTTAAAGGCATTCAGCACTGGGGAAACATTTATTTCTGTGATAGCTTATTGCACGACCAGCAAAAGCATTACAGAGCAACTTAAAGTTCCTCCAGAGCATCCATCTATGTCTACTTCAGAGAGACAGTAGCATCCCCAGTGATTGCTGCCCCATGCCTGGAAGTGTTCAAGGTCAGGTTGGATGGGGCTGTGAGAAACCTGGTCGAGTGGAACCTGTCCCTGCCCATGGCTGTAGGTTTGGAACAAGATGATCTTTAAGGTCCCTTCCAACCCAAACCATCCTGTGATTCTATGTCTCAGCTTCTAGCAGGGGTTTCAGCTGCGCAGGTATTACATAGGTATGTTCATCCTACCTATATGTTGTGTTGAATACAGATATTCTCCTTCAGTGTCTCCTATGTCATTTAGAAAAGAGAGATAATCTGTTAACAGTGTTACGGAGCCTGATCTAACTGCCTACAAACCTCACCTTTGCAGAGTCATTGTGAGATGGTCTGGGCCCAGGTGCACTGGTTTAATTAAACTCTTAGAAAGCTGTATCTGTTCTTAAAGGGCCCGATCCCACAACCAATAAAGTCAGTGCAATAAAGTCAGTGCAAAATGCCTACACTGACTTAAAAGCACAATCCAAAAGCCAGCGGTATCTACAGCCAATACCTAAGGCAAAACCTGGGGCATCAAAGTGGTGCTTATGAAAAACTGTGACTGAACACCTCTAAGGTCTAGGAAGCCATTCTAGGGGAGATTCATTTTGGGGCAGCACATTCTGCAGGGTTTATTTCTTTTGAAATGTTGTTTCAATGTTTTCTGCTCTGTCCTGAAGGATATAGGGGATTCCTGCAACATGCTGTGTGAGCAGCCAAGGAAGATTTTGGTTTATCCTTCTGCCTTGTGGTACGTGTTCCAAAGACAAGCCTTTTCAATCCAAAGCAGTTTATGGAAAAAAGTGATGCAAGTGTGTGTGTGGGGAAAAAAAAAATCACCCTCATCTTTATTTTTTGAGATGATGTGTCATAATCTTTCTAGTTAAAGTGCTTTCACTAGCAATTTGCTAAGGAAAATATGAAATCAGAATATTAAAAAGTGGAAATTAGACATTTGCCTTTGTAGATACATAATAAACAGTCAAACTTAATTAGTTTCAAAATACATGCTAAGTATAATCTACCAGTACTGCATCCAAAATGAAAAGAAACCACGGAAAAGATCTGCATAGCAATATGTTTGGCATCTGCTCTGCTCCTCAGAGTCACTCTTCATGAGTGTTCAGGGCAGGATTTTTTGTGACATCTCTTTCTGTTTGCACAGTAATCAGTCACTCAAATATGCAATCAGTCCTCAAAGAAAGAGGAATTTCATTTATGCCACGAACTCCAGATCACACATAGAAGGACCATATTCGGTTCATCCAAGGAACACGGTTAGATACCAGTGCTCAGCTAAGGCATTTATATACATATATCTCCAGTACTAAAGTCATGTCCTGCTTAATATTATAAAAATGCATAGCCTTTTGCATCCTGTACTTCTGCCAAGGGCTACAAAAATCCTGGGGTACTGTGCCTACAGACAAACCACAGCTTTGTCCTGGCACGTGGGCTACATCTTCTTTCTACTTGACATTGTTGCTATAGCACAATGACATTTTACAGTGTTCTCTGTGCAATACTGTTAAGTTGCATTTTCAAGAAGAGAAACTGAAGAACTGAGCAATGGAATCTAAGACATGAACAGTACTATCAAGGAGCTAAAGCTAACCCGTTCTTCTCAATTTGAATTTTCAATAGAAAAATTTTCTTCAAGTGGAAATAAATACAGAACTCCTTAGTCTTCCTATGAAATTGTTATTCAGGATAGTGGGAATTTTAAGGAATAATAACTGTCTTCTGCTAACCTTCTCATGCTATTTTATATCCTACGTGATGTTTTACTGTCCTAAGAAAAAGGAACTACATATTGGCTATATGAACACCTGCATAGAATAATTCTTTGAATAAAAAATACTTAGAAATATAATACAATAACTCCTAGGATAAGTGATTAAAATTTAAGGAAGATTATTGTGGAAAAAAAAGTATTTTAACCAAAGTCACACATTAACAGCAGAAATAAGTATGTTCTTATATACAGCTTTGCTTCATACTTACAGTGCTCTACTTAACATATTACATCCTATTCTCCACTCAAAATTATCAAAGGATGGAAGGAGCCTTGAGAGGTCATCCAGTCTTTTGCGGGAAACCACCCTTAGGTAAGTGATAGCTGTATTATTCCCAACAAATGCTTGTTTTACCTGTTCTTGAACACCTTTTGTGCTGGAGATTCCACAGCCTTGCAAAGCAATCCATCTCAGCAGTTAATTACATTTATGTTTACATTTTTTCCCACAGGCTATCTTAAATCTTTCTTGTTGCAATTTAAACTTATTACTTCTTGTTCTATCTGCACTAGACATGACGATAGTTCATGCTCTTCCTCTTTACTACTAATTTCACATATATGAAGAGCATTATTGTATCTCCCTGCAATCTTCTCTAAAGAAAATTCTACATAATCTTAATTCCTTCCACTTGCAGGCCATGTTTTCTAGCCTTCTTACCGTTCTTGTTGAACTTCTGTGTGTTTTCTGCCACTGGACTACATCTTTCTCGAACTGAACAGAGTAATTCAATTTAGATTTAGCCAAACCAAGTGAAGCAGGAGGTGTATATTACATATTTTATTAATAATATTCCCTATTGTCTTTGTCAAATAGCATCTTTTTTTTATGAATAATTTCTTTATTTTGGGAAAACTAGTTTAATTCTACTCTGATCCCTTAATATACTTTCAGAATTCACTTTTGGATGCCTGCATAATTCATGATCCTTGTAGTTAATGAGTTTTTTCTCTCCCCTGTCACAAACTAATTCATTAGGGGATTTAATCTTACCACAGAAGACTACTACAGAACTCTGCTCACGACATATTTCCTGGTAGAGATTGTAGTATTGGCAACCATTAGTTTCTCAGCAATTTCTTCTCTCCCATTTATAATCCCTTTGATTTATTCCAAAGAATAGCGTTTCAAACAATATCAAAAGCTTATCAGTAGCAAGATAAAGTACCTATGCATCTCCCTTATCCCAAAGGTGTGTTGCTGTGCCAGAAAAAAGAGTTAAGCTTGGGTTGGCAATATTTCTTTTAAAAAAAAAAATCCCCAACAGCAATTATCCCTCTTGTGCTGTTTCACAGGCACTGTAGTTCCCACTAATAACTCTGGACCGCGGAGTCACCTGGCCTTAGGATTTGATGGGAGACCTAAATAGCTTGATTTGCAGAACAAGTTTCTGAAGTTCATCGTTTCCTGCCCCCACATTACCCATCTTGACTGTAACAGTGTCAGCAGAATGGCAGCCTCTACATATTCTCATTCATCTACAGATGATGATATGGATGTTGTTTCAATACCAACTGCAGCCCAACCTCTGACTCTCAACTGTAGGATTTAAAAAGTGTATTTTTCAAATTTATTTCCTGCTTTTCAGCCATATAGGGTTGGAAGCAGTAGCTGTGCTGCTGTTACCCCAGCAGCTGACCTGGATTGGGTTCTGCTAACAAGGGGGCTCCTGTCCCTGCTCCCACCCTAGGAGCACCAGCTATGGGGTTTTCTGCACCAGTCTCTGCAGACAGAGCTGCAGTTGCTCAACTGGACAAGAGCCAGCTCAGAGCTGAAAACTGAGAGGCTTCGTTAGTGTGGTGCTTGTGCCTAAACAGATCAAAGAGTGTGCTGGAAGAGCTGGGCTGCTCAGTTAGCCGCTTGTTGCTTTGGGATCAGAGCTACTTCATCCCAACCATGCTGGAGTCCTGATATGTGAGTGCAGCTCTGCTGTTTGTGAAAGGCCATGCTAACAAATTCACTTTGTAATGCATATTCAAGCACTGGCTGCACCTTCTCTTTAGAGAGAAAAAGAATCTCTGTCTGTTATTTCAGTATATTATAGAATCATAAAATCATAGAATCACAGAATGGTTTGGGTTGGAAGAGACCTTAAATATCATCTAGTTCCAATTGCCTGCCATGGACAAGGACATCACCCACTCAAAGCCCCATCCAACCTGGCCTTGAACACTTCCAGAGATGGGGCACCCACTTCTCTGGGCAACCTGTGCCAGGGGCTCACCATCCTCACAGTAAAGAATTTCTTTCTAATATTCAATCTAAACTTACTGTCTTTTAGTTTAAAGTCACATGTAACAACCTGTTTTGTTGCCTAAAAGGACATCAAGGGACACAAAAGGATAACATTTTAAAGAGGACTTTAAAAAATCCTTTTACATGTGACAGAGTTGGTTTCAACTTGTCTGCTTCTCCCTGTAGCAGTAATTCTGGGTCTCCAGGTCTAGACACCACTGTAGGAAGGCAGCTGCCTCCCATAGGCAAGGTAGAGGATTCACACTTGGACAATTTGCAAACTGTAATTCAGGAGGCTACTCTGCCACCAAGACACTGTGCAATGTGTCCCTTGGCTCAGCATCACTGCTGAAAGTAACTTCCAGTCTTTGTATTTCACATTCTTACCAAATATATTACTGCTTTACTTGACACCAAAGCCCAGGAACAGGAGGGTGAGAGATTTCTGTCGGTTGTGTAATGGCTACAGAGGTAGGTCTGCCTTAAACTCTTTATTATTAACTCTGGGACACCTTGTCTTTAATTCTCAGAATGTAAAAAGCAGAGAAGATTTAGTTTGCAGTACATTTGCAAAAAAGCTCAGACTATACAAATAAGCATTTTGCAGCAACTGCAAGTACAGGCAAGTTTCAGAAAGGGAAAAAAAAATAATCTGATGGATGTCATCTTGTGGTTTTTTGCTAGATTAATGAAAAGCCCACACAGCATAATTATGTTTACAATAAGCTTACAGGAGTTTTCCCACAAGGTAGAGAAGAGTCATAGAGGGATCAGGTTAAACCAATTATTTAACCTTTACAGAGCTAAACTTGCAAGTGTTTTAGAGGGAGGGAAAATGGACTATTTCATTGGTTGCTTAGAACCATATATTAAAGTAGTGGTCTCTTTTTTTTATTCCATCACGTTGCAAGAGCACATCCTGGCAGATTCAATTCAGATGATTGGGAAACAAATTGCTGGGTGCTTAGATGAGTTAAATATTCCACTGCTAGCACAAGTTTGCTTTTTACTACCATGAATGAGTCTCCTCACAAATAATCTAACATGTCTGGTAAGGCTCTTCACAGAACGTGGCATCCAGATTGAGGGGGTTTAGTGATAGAGTGAACAAATAAATCATTGAGCTCGACTGGGAGATGTTGCATTCACTAACATCAAGATTTCCTTTTCTGGAGCTGGTCTTTTGGGCTTGAAGCAAGTGGGCAGTGGTGGAAAGCACTGAAAAGAAAACAATATAGTATCATTTATCAGGCCTTTTGCAATGTCAGCTCTCCATTGTTCTTGCTTAAAAAAACTCCCATACTTCTTGGCTTTCCTAATTCATCAGAGAGACATGCAGTTGTTCTGGTTTAGACATTAGCATTTGTTTTGTTTATTCCAGATCTAGTGGGCAAAAATCAAGTAAACTTGATTAATTCAGTGGTCTACCTATGTTTTTTTGCAAAGGGTATGGCAAGTTATGATATAGTAGAGCTTGAGAAACACAGATATAACACCCTAGGGGATAAATTCTATGGATGTTGTTGACAGAGCATCTGTCTAAATGATCTTCCAGCTAGTACTGGGCAAAATCAAAAAAAATTTTTTTTTTTTTCTGACAATTTGAAAATGTGTGGGGGAAAACCCACTGCTACTCAAAATTCCAACACTTTTGCAAACTGCATCTTGGGGAAAATATTCAGAACACTTGATGTGTTTAGTCTGGATCTGGGAGTGTCTTATTTTTCATGGAGATAAAAAAGGGATTTTGTAACAAATTGTCGTTTCAGTCGCAAAATACCAAACGATGTCTTTAAAAAGTGCTCTCTGAGCCCCACCCAACTACCAGCCAACTGCAGCCAACAACATGCTTTACACATCAAATACTAATCAGCTGGCATATGAGAAGAACGTAAATGAAAATCATATCCAAACAGTCAACCTGGGGCTCTCCAGCTACTCGCTCCAAAGCCATTTACATGTGACTCCCATGCTGGCATTGCACACAGGTTGGGACCCACTGGGAAAGCCACCCGTCTGGCTGCAGAGAAATCCAGCACAGCATCCCAGCCTGTGCTAGGATGGAGCACCATGCTCAGAAATGAGTAACAGGACCCCACAGGGAGATGTTCACCTTTTCCACCTGTGAATACCTCCTGGCACTCCTCTGCTCCCTGTTCTGCCTGCTTTGTGTAGGGTGGGTCTCATTTATATGGTGATTTTGGCAAGCAGCTGACAGGGTAAGGGAGGTGCAGCACCTGGGCGTGCATGGACTGATCTTTCCGCCGTGTCCCACAGCAGGTGACATTTGCTCTTTAGAAGGAATCCAAGTGGCAAAACCCAACAATAAACCAGCTGCTCACCTCCCTTATTGCTACCTGGCCAAGAGACAGCTCAGTCTGCAGGCACAAAGCCGTGCATCAAACAGTACTCAGACTTCTCGTTGGCTTTGGTACAGCTGCGACGAGATAATGCCTCAAACATTTCAAGAGCCAGGTCAAACATTTTCAGTCGCAGAGTTTCCAGTTCAGCAACTCAGTTCCTATTCGGGCAGCAAAGACACACAATTTTCCAGTTGTGCTTGTCAAACATGAGGGAATCGTAATCTTTTCACACCTCTGAAAATTAAACCAATTATCTAGAAACCATAAAGGAATTGGCTGACTCAAGGTCTTATCCAGGAGTGGGAGTGGGAATAGATGTAGTAATGATCTGAGGTTTTTCACTGCATATATTCCTCTCACCATTTTAATCAGAGCACTGAAAGCACTACAGAGCCAAGCAGAGATACTAAACCACCTGATGAATGGATCACATTTTCTGATTCAGTTGCATTGCTGCAAGCAAACAAAGCATAGGGAAAAGATAACTTTTGGTGACATGTCATCTCTAAGATTATGTCCTGACTCCAAGTGAAAGAAAAACTTATAAACGTTCTCTGTCACAATAACTTTTAAGATTGCCTAACAAATACTATTAAAACATTCTAAGTTTCAATTCTTTGTGACTTTCCTAAGATTCTGTGTTGGGACCGACATTTTCCATTTTGGTTGCTAGTTTATATCTCATTTATTTTCTTTTATTCCTTTTTGGAGCGGAGAAATTTAGGGTGAAATAGTCATTTGTAAGAAGACTAAATTAATTTTTGGTGTTAAATTCTGGGCACGATTCCCTTTGGTTTCTAATGGGACTCTCAAATTTTACAGCTGGCTGGCTGCTATGTTTGGGATGAGTCTTTTGCATTCCCCATGAGAATCTGCCCAGAACTGGCAAAGTTTCAGGCTTTTGAAAAACCACAATTCACACAGTTTTAAGAGATGTTAGGCAACCTCCCCAAAGCCTCCCTCTGTCCAGTTATTCTGTTATCTCAAGTGGCAGAAGTCTGAGAGTGTGATACAGAGGCTCCAGCCCTGCTGATTGCCCATGTGGGTGCCAGGACCATAAGTCCCCTGGCCAAGTCTACTTTTTCAGGCTGCCACCTTAAAAACCTAGGAAATGAAACAACAAATGTTAACTGCAGGATGATGCAAAGATTAGGACTCACCAAATTTAAGACTGCTTGTGCAACTCCAGTTCAGTTTCTTGTGTCCCAGTGGTGTTCATGCAGATTTTAATGGCTCGATGACATTTCCCATTGATCCCTGTCTCATTCAGTGCAAGGAGGGTCTGCTCTGGGACCCAGCGTTCTGAATGAAGGGGACACTTTCAGTACTGCTATCTCAATGCTTTCAAAGCACGAAAAGGGTAAGAAAAGACTAGAAAATAAAGGTTGCAGGACAAAATCTGGTGGTCTCTTGGTTAAATTAACTGGGTTGGATTCACTTCTATCCTGGTGTCTGTTCAACAGATCTTTGGTCACTGAAGCCAAACTTTCCCCCACAATTCATTAACTTTGCATTTCTCATCTTCCAGGTATCTGATAAGATCATGGATTCTGACTTGAAGAAGCTGCTGTCATTCCCAACTGCAGCCAAGATCAGGCCATATGTCTCATGCTGTGTCCCCTTAGATCCCACTTTCCTTGTCCCTGTGCCTTGCTTCTCTGACAGACCAGTGAGGATAACAACACCCCCTCCTCTCTGTTTTGGGAAGACAGATGAGTGAAAGTTTGTGAATCCCTTGGATCCTGCGGTGGTGAGCCCCACAGGCGAAGCCACAAGGAAATTAATAATTCTGTCTTCAGAATGAGATTTTTACTGTAAATAAGGCCTGGGGTCACACTTCAGATAATAAGCAGAGAACAAAATATTGAATTAGGAGAGCACCATCCATTCTGAATGAGGTGGTGGAAACTATACTAGCTGTTCATTTAATTAAAGACTTATATAATTCATACACACAAGAAAAATGATTTAAGGTTCATTTTTGAGTTAAGAATTGATTTGCAACCTTAATAATGTTCTTTTAAAACAGTGTGTGGGTGGCATGTATGTTTGTTATAGCCTGCCAGCCAGGTAATTCAAGAAAAGAGGGAAGTTTTGAGCTTTCAGCCCCTGGTCATTTCTTATGGATAATTCACTACCTGCACATCCTTCCTGGAAGCAGCTACATGTATGTTACTGATGGCTTATAAAAACAAAACAAAACCAGAAAGATGTAATGCAATATTTATTTAAAATCTCTGTTTTGGGAAATCATTGAATCATGTCTGTCTTGAGGCATTGTGGTTCCTTTTCTAAATACTTCTTACTGAACATATTTCACCGTAAAACAACCAGTCTTACGGCTGCCCGTTCCAGGGCCAGGGAGGAATTGTTTGAACAGCAACTTTCAGCCTTTCAAAATTAGAAATTCTTTGTTAAAGCACCTTTTATTTTCTTTAAGATAAAAATCCACGCTTTTGTTTGAGAACATGAGTTATTCTTTCAAGGGATTTTAAAAAACTTGTCCTGAGCAGGATGTGGATCACTGGGTTTTTACCTATGAGGGTGCTCTTTTTTTTTTTTTTTTTTTTTTAATTATGACAGCAGGCACCTGGAGTCTTTTAGGGTTTTTGCCTGAACTCAGCTGCATCTGTCATGCTGATCCCACTTCCAGCTTCAGACACTCTTGCCTCTTGTCAAGCACCTACATCTCTTTGGTGGACATCTAAAATTAGAGGAGCCTGACAGAGGAAAGCATCGAGTCTCTGCAGGTCCAGCAGAAGTCACTAAAAAATCAAGATCTGACCTTGCAATCTTTGACTTTAACCTCCCAGGAATGTGTCATTTCCTTCACTAGGAAGATAACAGTTTCCAGCCTTAGTGATGCAGTTTGAAATCGGAGGAAAAATTTTATTTTCTACTGAAAAATACTAGAGTCAGAAGGCACTTTAAAAAGAAACTGGCTTCTCACCCCACAATAAGTGCCCCCAAATTCAAAAGCCTGGTCATCTGGCTTTCTGGAGGAGGCGGGGGAAAATTCTCTTCCTCTTGGTCCACTCATTCTTGTTTCTTATCTCTCTTTTTTTTTTAATCTCTCTTTTCTCCTTACTACATAAAAAGACAAGGTTGCTTTCCTGAGCCTCCCAGGGGAGTTTAAAATACTCCTAAAAATGATGCCAAAAGGACTGTAAACATATCTCTCACTGGGATTTAATTAGTAGAAAGAGCTGTGCAGCCACAAAGTGTATATTTAAAGCAATCTAATAGCCATTGCCACGATGAAGCCTAACATGCCAGTTTCTGTCTGACAAGGGGTCTGGACAACACCTTTGCTGTAAAACCCAACAAACAGCCAGTGAAAGCAATAAACCATATTTGCTCTGTTGCCAAGTCATCAGTTCTTATTTAACCAGCTAATGCAACAAAAACTTGATGCAAAAATGTACTGCAACCTTCTCCTACCCTCCCTCTTCTGCTCTCACTCTTCCTCTCTCTCTCTGGGATTGGTTTATTTAAAAACTATATTTCTGCCTAGGCATTCAAAAATGCTGAATGCCTCAAGCAAACTAGTAGAATAAGCATGTTTCTCTACTGTTTCTTGGCAGGGTCCACTGCCTGAGTCCTGCTTTAAATTAAAGCACATGTGGCTTGAGTTTAGCATTATCATGAAAATGAAATTACCACTTTAGAAAAGTCAAGTTATTTTGGAAGTGAAAACTGCAGGTCAGAGCCCACCAAAATTCCAAAACCTTGCTTGAAAAATGTCTCATTGAAGGTTCAGAGCTGCTGCTGTGGACAGTGCATCCTTTTGGGTCCTGATTTATAGCCTTCCTCTTCACAGTGTCCTACATTTGCTACATGCTCTTGGGAAATACCTTACAGACCTTGGCTCCTTGTCACTGGCTCCCTCTGCAGCTCCTCCCATGGAAAGGGGAGAGACATAAAAATTATCTATCAGAAATCACTACAATGACCCGAGGCTTATCCTACTGTTTTGAAGTCCTTTTGAAAATTGCCCTGGCACTGGTGAATACAACAAAGCCAAGTTGAAGTGCTGGTTGTTTGCTCAGCTAGAACCCCTCTGTGCAATAATTTTCTTGCCATCAGGTGTGGAGATGAGGCAGGAGCCTGCACTCTCCCAGCTTGGAATGGGTTCTCCTGTGCTCTTTTTCATACCCAGAGTTTTGAGTAGGTGGTAAAACTCATCTGCAACATGATGGTTTGGGCAGGGTCTGGAGTTTGCATTTGTGTGTGTGTATGTGTGTATGCATATTTGTATTTCACCTCTAACATTATATACCTAGGTTAACCATATATTTTTCTCCTCCTCTGGGCTTTTTATCATGCGTTATCACATCAGGTCAAAAAGCCTGCAAACATATGTCAAATTTCACTGTCCTATTGAGAAGTGGCTTGCCACATGGTAGTAATGAGCCATCTATAAGATGACGACATTTGCCAGAACCTTAACTCTACCAAAAGAGTGGATTGTTAAAGAAATAGCGTCAGATGGGCTTGATTCTTTTGCTCCACAAGATTGGTTTTTATTTTATTGCAATTCCATTGACTTCAGTGGAGTGAAGCCAGTCTCTGGGAGGGTTGGAGTCAGCCATCAACATGCCAAATATTGCAGCTGAAGTTGGAATGACCAGTGCGTTGTATAATCCTGTGGAAACATGTATGGTGATTGTGCAAACGGAGCTGGTGACCTGGCTAAGAAATCAAGCCACAGTAACTCACCCTGTTTCCTACACACACGAGCATGTACACTCATACACTTAGAGAGAAAACGGCATCTGGAAGACAATAATTCTTCAGCCAGCAACTTCAGAGACTTTTGGAAGGACAGGAGAATGGTGAGTGCCAAGAGAATTTTCCCCAAGCTAAGAGTTAGTAATATTGCCTTGCCTGTTGAGGTTTGCCAACATGACTGGAACTGAGAGTGAAGTGACTACTGATTTTCAGAGAAACTGAATCAAGACTTCATCCCTTTCATGGAACATCTAGAGTCGAATGGAATCAAAATGAATAGAATAAAATAATTCAGTTGGAAGGGGTCTACAGTGATCATTTAGTCCCATTACAAGTACCTCTAGTAGGTACCTACTCCTAACTTTAATCCACCTACAGCCCCAAGAGGTGGAGTTTGGCCCAAGTCCTAGTATAATTTGGGAGGCAGTCATGAGCAGAGCCCAGGGCCCAAGTTTCTTTGTGTTGTACTGTGAGACACCACCACTGATATAATCAAGTGATGCACCTATTCAGTATTCAAGGATTGGTCATGAGGGTCCTTCAGACCTCCTTTTAGACTCATTCCTTTTTTTCTCCCATTTCTATCTCTTCCAGAAGGATTTTTTGTAGGAGCAGTCATGACTAGGTTTCCAAACCTTCACAGTGAGAAGAAGGTGAATTTTGTTTATACAGGAAGATCCAGTGTAAGAAGCCTGGTTTCATCAGTCACAGGGCCTGAGGGCCTGGGGATGAGGAGAAAGGAACACTGATAGTTTTAGGTAGAGCACATGAATTCAAACACATCAGAAAGTTCATGGGCATCTCTGACACAGCATTAGGCTGGGAAGGGACTGACTGAGGTCAGTGGGTCTGTGGAAAAGTGCTGATGGGCAAGTGGGTAGTAGTGGATACAGCAACCACTTCACACTCAAGCAAATCACAGCAGTACTTAATTTTTGTCAGATCCTATGAAAAAAAACACCTCTCTCAAGTTTAAAGTGGATGGGAAGGTACACCTCTCTCAAGTTTAAAGTGGATGGGAAGGTGAGTGATTTAGATGAGGAGTCATTTAGGCATGGTGAGGATTGGCAGGGAGTGAGGATGCAGCTGCTTGTGATGGGCTGTGAAAGGCTAGGGGGCTCTACTTTATGTGGAAGGAAACACAAAAAGCACTGTTTCCTGAGGCAGCAGGGCTGAATACAAGGTAAGGAACAGACTAGAGAGTCACCACACGACTTCCCTCCATCTCCCTTCCTGGGCATTTTTAACCAAACTTGAATTTATGCTCAAGATTTGCTGCTGCTAATCCTCTAACTGACCCACATGGGACCCTTCCAACTCGAGATATTTTATGATTCTCTGATTGTACCCCAATATGTCTCCACCCTCTAAAACGACTACTCCCTTCCATCCAGTGTGCCAGCATATCCTATGGTCAGTTGAACATACTCTGTACTCATTAGGTAGTTTTCCAACACACTGGTTAGTTCCAGTTGGTGTTACAGGTTTCTCATCACCAAGAGAACACTTCTATCTATGGTCATAGGTTACAAATTATGCAGTGAGTGGCCAACTCTGCTCAGGCGTGGTTCCAACCAACCACCCTGCTTCTGCAATTAGCAAATAAATTATTTTCTAAGAAAGAGGATTAAGTTTAATATCTGAAAATATGATTTTCAAAGGTAAAGTAAGGCATCTGGTAAAAAAAATAAATTGTTCTTAGTGTTCATAAATAATAAGAGGCTTTAAATCTGCTATTGTCAAGTCAGGAAGGAGATCCTGGAGTCACTCTTTGAAAATATGAACACAGGTGTCAGAAGTCTAAAAAGCCAATAGAGATAGAAAACTTGTTAGCAAAGACTAAACCATAAAGCAGAAAACATTGTTTTTTAACTATATGGGCTCATTTCTTGAAGACTGTGCAGATCTGGACACAGGGGGAGAATAGGAAAGGTGAAGAGAATAGTGATCAATGACAATCAGACGTATGCATGATATTGTATTTGCATAAAGAGAAGCTGGAAAAGATACAGCTGACAGAGGCTTGTAAAACTGGAGTATTAGAAGAAAAGTAAACAGAAAACAATTTCTTTCCTTTTTGTAGGAGGTAGGAAGTGGAGAACACCACAGAAAATCATCAGTCTGCAGGTTCAGACAATAAAGAAGTACTTTTTAATTAAGAAATGTAATTAAGCAGGGGAACTCATTGTAGCAGGCTTGTACGGAAGTGTGAATGAGTTTAAGGTGGGATTCAAAAATCCATTAATAATAACAGGTGTCCTAGTGAACAGACTGTAGCCTCTAATTCAAAAAAATCCCTGCCTGAACAGGGACTGTTCTGTGGGACAGTGAGTGGGAACTAGTAAAAATCCCTCTCTATTCACCTGCTCATCATGAGCTTTACCATTGCTCTATCACAGAAATTAAGAGGGAGGATCCCCTTTAATATAATTACTCCCGGGTTGGTGCACTCAGTGTGGAAAGCCCCACATTTGAATCCTCTCCTTGGCTTTCAACCCAGACTTTTTTCCTCCCTGCAAAGTGCTGTGTATCTGCTGAGCCATCCTCTTCCCTGAGTACATCCACACTGTCATGTTAGCTCATGCCTCAAGTCTGTGCTCAACCCTGAACTCTGATCATCTCTGCCAGTGTTAATCTCATCCTCTGACTCACGTCTGCAATGACCTAACTGGCTCTCCGGGCAGAGGAAATTCAGGAATTCGGCAGCAGGGAAGTAGGTGGGAGATGATCTTGTCTAGTGCTTAGTGCCTGCATTTGAAACACCTGCTTGACAGTTCTGCAGGAATACAAGGGAATATATATAGTTTATTTTCCTATAATTAATACACATATCACATAAACATGAAAAATATTTGTGTTATATATTATTTCTTAAGTATATGTTTAACTAGGAGAGTAAAAAACCTGAGGAAGGGCAAGAGTGGGAAATTCTGTCTGAATATCCTATAGACCTTTCCTGTAGCAAAAGGGGGTTGTTCAGCTTTGGATTCCCATTACAGACCATGTAAAATGTCACTAAAACTAAAACAGACCCTAAACAGCCACACTGAGAGGCAGAACTTCAGCCTTACTTCCTTCTCCCACACTGACCTGACTCAAATCTTGAGGGCCCCCATAAAGCCACAAGAAGGGAGTCAGACAGCTAGTGGGAGTCAAGGCTTAGGGTGCCACATGACTGCAGTTCATGGCCCAAAGACCTTGACAATGTTCTAGAAGGTTCTAGAAGGAAAGATGTCTGCCAAGGAGTGATGGAGATTTAAGGTATGTAAATGAAGATGAATACCTGCAAACTGGTCTCTAAACTCCAGGTACAGTTCATGAAGTTCTAGCTGGTGGAGGTAATGTGGTCTTTAGACTGATTCACCTGACCAGATCCAGGTGTCTTAACCTGCAAGCTGACTCCTATCCTGGTTTCCTGTGGCAGTAAGAATCAACAGTTCTGAAGGAAATATATATGTCTTTCTAACATTAGATTTACACTAAGACTCTCAAGAATCTGAATTTTGTTTTGTGGACCCTAAAAAATTGCCAATGCTGGCTCCTTTACTGATCTAATACTAAGTCTTTCTGTCCTGTAACTCCCTTATTTTAAGAAGATGACAAGGCTACTTCATTTTTTCTATAAGATCCAGGGAAGATAAATATAGCAAAGGTTTTTAAGCTTTCAAATACTACAGTTCAACGTGAAATACTTGAAGTAGATGTATGCTAACTAAATAGAGCATATAGAAGTTCTCATTTACAAAGATAAGAAAAAAGATATTTTGTTTTAAATTTTTTATGTATAGCCCAGAATTCCACAGCCCTATCTCCATACTTATTGTGAAAGTGTGAGAAAGAGCTACGTGTTTAAAGACTGCAGTATCTCTTATTTGGTTAATGTCCTACAAGTATTTAAATGAGTCATTTGATGGCTCTGCACTTCATGATTGGTTAAGCTATTTAACATACTTTATTGCTTCTGTGATTTATTGCCTGGTGAGGACACTCAAGAAAGTCTGAGAACCTCTTTGGGGTTTATTGAGCTGGTACATATTTTATGCTGATTTCAAATAAATCAATGTCTATTATAGCATTAAAAATGGGAACATTGGAAAGAACGTTGAGGAGAACTATTTCCGGAGCTTTGTGTTCTGCTTCATGCATAAAGCATGAGGGCTTCATTAACATGGAAGTATGTGCATGTGAACCTTTGGGTCCTTATTAATCATTTTGTGACTAATACATGGAGCTCAATGATTCCCATAAGCTTCTCTAAAAGAAACCATAATGTATACACTGTGTGAGATGGTTCCCCAAAGGAGCATGTAACTGTAATGTCTCAGATACCCTGTGGGTAGGCATCTCTTGATGGATGCACTGTTCAGCATGTCCTTCCCTGCCCCATTCATTGCTTTTCAAACAAGACCATCAAGAAATAAAGCAGAGCATCACCAGTCCTTGTTTTGTTTAGCCGGCACCTTGGTCATTCACAGTCCTCAGGAGTTCTGTTGTTGATTAAATGAGAGTGGGACTGAATCAGAAATAAAATTTAAAAAACCACCCTATATAAGCTTATTGACCCAGGACTTCACTGTGGTGTAAGTGCTCATGTGGATGGAATTAGGGTTTCAGGATGATTAAATCACAACTCTTTCTCTTGGCAGTTTTCTGTAGACCAGGAGCTCTTCTCTGAGTACCATCCCAAGGCTGGAGAAAAATAATGAATCTCTAGTTGGTGCTAAATGAGAATAATGGGGTAAACTACAAAAGTGCTCCCCAGATGTTTCCTGGAGTAGCAATTCCCAACAGAGGACAAGAAGGATAATGTCATGGTAGTGCTGAATGTTCTTTCAAGAAGTCTTTTGCAGTCTCTTCCAGCCTTGTGCACTCTGCAAATTAATATATCTACTCTCTGCTTCATGGACTGACCTGTGTGGAGATCTCTTGACTAGTTATATCTTCTGATTTTGGCAGATTCCTACCTACTCAATGGATATAATAATTTGGTCAGGTTTTCCCCTGAAGCAATTTCACCTGGAGTGTGTCTTCAGTTTGCTCACGAGAATGGCGAGAAAAGCAGCAATTGTGAAACACTTCAACTTTCCCCAAACCTGTTTTCCTGTTTTGAAAGGATACTAGATTGCTTTATTCTTGGCAAATCCTGCTGGTACTAGCTGCTACTCATGTCTTTAGTATTTTCCAGGTGTAATAACTTGTTCACTTGTTGATTCCAGAATTTTTCCGGGGCTAAAATGTAAACTGACTGGCCTACGGTTCCTTGGCTTCTCTATTTGCCTCTTTTTATAATGGATGCTATTTCCAATTCCAGTTTTTCACCTTTCTGCCAAAGGCTTGTCTAAGATAATTGCTAACACTTGTAAGACTGCTTTACCCTGCTCTTCCAGGCTATGTGTGTTTGTGCAAGCCTTGTGGTACAATAGGAGTGGATCAGTCCTAAGAGCAACTTAGTGGCCACACTCTGCTTGTTTGGGTTTTTCCTCAGACTAGCTATAGTTTGATCCCAGGGACTTTATGCCCATTAACAACTACTAATTAACACTCCCAAAGTGTGTCTTTCTGTTTAGTTTCATTCTGAAGCCTAAGCCTGTCTGGAAAGAAAACCAGAGCACAGTAAATGGAGATGTTTAGGAGATCCTCTGTAAAAGTGCAGTCCCCAACCAAACTCAAGGGATGTGGAGCTGCACTCTCAGCATCCCAGATCAGAGATCATCAGTCTCAACCAATCTGAGAATAAATAAATCATGGAACTAACTACTCATTGCTCATGATGTTGATCATTTCAGGCCTTTAAATGAAAACTTATTGAAAAAGTTGTTAAATGTATCCTTGTTTCAGCATCATCTGACAATGGTTCTTCCTCTCTGTTGGGTAATAGGCCAGATCTCCTTGGCTCTCTTCTAACTGCTGATGAATCTGTAGAATGATTTCTTCATATGCTGTATGTTTATTGAAACTTTAATCCCATTTTGTGTTTTGCCTTCTCTGACGATATTCCTAACATGTTTCTGTGCTCTTCCCATATACTTGTCCTAGTAATCTGTCCTCATGTCCACTCCCTGTATGTTTCTTGTGCTTGAAATACCAAGGGTTCATGCTTTAGCCAAGCAGCCTGCTCCTGTGCTTCCTCTTGTTTCTCTGCACAGGTTAAGAGCCAATACTGCAGCATGAATTTGGACACAATGGTCACTTAAGATCTCCTATGAAAACAGGCTGAGAGAGTTGGGGTTGATTAGCCCGGAGTGGAGAAAACTTCATGGAGGCCTTTTTGTGACCTTTCAGTATATAAAGGGGCTTGTAAGAAAGTTGGTGTTACAACTCAACCTACCAGGAAGGAGTAACTTCTGTTTTATTATTAAATCCCTTGGAGTGAATTAAAGTAAAAAGATACTAGATGATCAGTGTTTGCAGATAAATATATAGGATTTATTTTAGAACAATTTGGTTGCAAAAGAAAACAGGTATGTAACCATTTTGGTTGTAATATAGCCATACAAGAAAATGTGTAAGGGAAAAGAGAGAAAGAGAGAGAGAAAAGAATAAAAGTTCATATTCACCACTTCAGATGTCTTCCACCAGCTTGGTTGTTGTTGTCCCTGGTGTCTTGGTCTGTCAGGGAGTGGTGAGGGAGCTACAGCTTTGGACAGCTTGTTACAGTAGCAACGTTTTAGGGCAATTAAAAAAATCCAATTCCTCACAGTTGGGGCCAAACTTTTTATCATGGCCTGTTGTGACAGGACAAAGGGGTAGGGGTTTTAAACTGAAGGAGGGACAACTCAGATTAGGTATAAGGAAGAATTCTTTTACAGTGAGGGAGTGCAACATTGGCACAGGTTGCCCAGAGAAGCAGTGGATGCCCCAGCCCTGGAAACATTCCGAGTCAGATTGAACAGGGCTCTGAGTAACCTGATCTAGTGAAAGGTGAACCTCTCCTAGCAGGGAAGTTGGAATAGATGACCTGTAAAGATCCCTTCCAACCCAAACCATTCTATGATTCATGATTCTGTGATCTCTTCCAGCCCTTTATTTACATGATGCTGTGATGGTTTTCTTTGTGATGCCACAGGAATAATTTAGTAATACTGCTGGTACATTGCTCCTTGGAGAACCACAATCTGTTCCAGTAAAAGACTGTTGCTTCCATTTGCAAGAAAGGAAGAAGAACATGACCTTCGTCCAGACCTGAACCAAAGGCTATCCAGGACTTCAGGTCATTCAGGAAAAGGGTAGGATGGCACATATAGCCACAAAGCTGTGTTTGCAGAACAGCACTTCATAGCAGGTCATGAATAGACATGAGTGAAATTTAGCAACTGGTCTGGCTGAGGATTAAAAATTCTATGAGTCAACAGACTGGCTTTTAACCAGAGGGAGTCGTGTCTAGCATCCTACAGCATCTGAAAACCTACTATAGCCTTGCAAGTGTCCAAAACCTTATGCAAAAGCAGAGATTTATTTTTTTTTTGTGGTCCTGTGTCTGTTTGGTTTCTTCTCTTTCCTTTTTCTTTTTTTTTTTTTTTTTTTTTTTTTTTTTTTTTTGCACAGAAGTTGTTCTGAGGACACAAAGTTCTCATCCAGAATCAGAAGTCATGGCTTGTGTTACAAGAGTACAGGAGGACTGGCAAGAAACACAGAGCCCATGAGAACAAACTAGCAGCACAATGGATTTGCAATATTTAATCAGGTTCTTGATGATCACAAATCTTGCAACACATTCCAAAACTACTAAAAACGCTATACAGAAACCAGCTGAGCCAATATTTAAAGCCTTTTTAATTTAACAGAACCCATTTTTTATAGTATCCAGGATATGTTTCTGGCTTTCCTACTTGTCACATGATCTCCTGTCCAGATGTGCTGGTGTATATCTAGTAGTGGACCAGCCAAACCACAGCACTTTCCTCCTGCTTGTAGCATGTTACTGTAATTCAACCATACTTCTCCCAGCTACAGAAGCACTACATTAATATGTGGTATAACAACAATAACACAGGAGGGGATAAAGCTAACCATAACTTTAACTATGTATCTAAAAATAATAATAATAATAATGGAGTGACCCTATTCGAAGAGGTTAATTTGTGTGAAGAGTATAAAATCCAAATATGCAGTTATTTTGCAAACTTCCCCTTTTTCTCACCTGCAACAGAAAATTTTTGCTGAGGAGAAGATTTCCTGCAGTTTTCTACAGGAAATTAGCCTCCCCCTTTGTTTAGATCCCACAGATTCTAAGTGTGCTCACGGGCAGCCAGCTCAGGTCTCCTACATTTTTGCTGCCTTTTTTTTCCTCAGTGGTGGCTGCTACGAAGAAGGAGAAGGGAATTCCAGGCTTGTGGGTTAATTATTAACACGATTAAGCCTGGCAGCATGCTCAGAATTAGAAAGGAAAGGCCTGAGGGCTGATTCTTCCCTCCTGTTCACAGGATAACCCCACTGGTCTGACTGCGACCTCCCAAGGCAAGGGCTGTATCCACACTCCCCCATGGAAAGTTAGTGGGATTCTTATGAATGGCTCCATTAGGAGCCGGATGGGCTGGATGCCAAAGAAATCAGTGGAGTTGCTTCTGATTTACACGGGGATAAGCATGCGGGTGTATTAAATCCGTAATCCTCGTCCCCGCAGAGGCCAGGAACTCGGCGGCTGGGTCATGCAAAGTGCCACAGAGAACCCTCCGGTGCCAAAAGGCAACGAGGACCCATCCACGCCAAAGAGCATTGTCCCTGCTGACCCAGGGACATACCCGGGAGCTTAGGAGCTGAGGAAAAGTGGGTTCAGCCAACTCATCCTAAACAGTGATTTCACCTCGTGTGCTTTCGCAGTCTCCCCCACCCCAGGACCTCGGTACTTCGCCTTATATATCGTTCCTGTGCCTTAGCAAGGTGGAGTCATGTTATTTTAAAGAAAGTGAGGTCCAGGCTCTTCCTGCCTGGCTTGGCACATGCAGCTTACATGGCAGAGTCTAAATGAATTAGACATCCTCTGCAGTCAGCGCAGAAAGGAGCCCACCAAGACCTCACTGCCTTCTGAGGCAGTAGAGCTACTACACTTATTTATGTCCCTAATTTAGATGGCCTGGCTCTAGCCAAGAAACACGATGGGCATATTTTAAGGGTATGAAGCACTTCTTGAGGAAGAGTTAAGTACCTAATTCCTGCTGAAAGCTGAGGAAATGATGAGTCAAACTCATTTGGGTGACTTTGAAAAGCCTAGTGATCATTTCTTCACTTTTACAGAACTGCCATCATAGCCTCTGGTTCTGTAATGGAGTTCCTTGGCATACTGGGAAGCTGAGCAGAGATCCCTGGATTGCACCCTCACCAGTGATCTGTACTGGCACAAATACAAAAGGCAGCCAGTGGCTCTCACCACCTCTGGGCCCAGAATTCACCCCAGGGTACAAAAGCTCCCCTTACTGAGCCTGAGTCACTTTAACACCTCACTGGTTTTGGTGACCTCTCCCCTCCAGGTCTCAGTGTTGAATCTGTCTTGCCAGGGATTTGAGCTGCTGCCTACTCACCCAAGGAGCAGTATCACTGGAAAAGCTCTGGGTGTCCATTTCCTCAATAATACAAATTACCATTTATTATTTATTAAATTAAATTACCATTTAATAAATATTAAATAAATGTTAAATTATAATTTGTCATTTATTATTCATTCGTTATCATCAAAGGAAAATATGAAGCTCTGCAAACCAGGGACTGATGACTTTGTAAGCACCATGCACCCCAGAAATACACATCCACTCCCACACAGCCCATGGATGCTTCATTTAATCCTGCCCTCCCTCTCATTTCCACCCCCCTCCCTCTCCTCTTCTCTGCTTTTTTCCTCCTTTTTTCCTCTCTTTACTTTTACCTTCACTGCTTGCTCTTCAACTTTCCTGACTGACCTCAATCTTATATCTTTAGTTCTTGAGTGACAATAAGTGCCTGCCTGAGCACTGATAGTGAAGATTTATTTCTCTGTTTTCAAGTAAGGAGATCTTCACACACACACACACACACACAGAAAATTATATATGTTTATTGTTCTTAACAGGAATTTGTTCTAATGAAGGAAAAAATAAAACAACAACTAGATTTTTTTTTTTGTGAAATCACTGACATTGAGACACCTCCTCCTGGTATCCATTTATTCCCTTAATAAAAAAATTTTTAAAAGTCTTTCACTGACCACACAGCAGGAAGGGAATTGACTACTTTTGTTATTTCATCAGTGTTTTCTAGCTTGGCCAGGCAGCTACTGCTAAGAGGGTGTATGTGTAAATATACTTTATAATCACATTACAAACCACTGCTAAGCAGAGCCAATGCAGACTAAAGGATCTGCAATCAGAAAAGGGTTCCTGCAGTCCTGGAGTCAATGGAAAGGTACCTTTCAACTCCAATTCACAGCAATTTTTATGGAAGAGTGGCACCTTCAATGTCAGTGTGTTTGTATCCCTGCCATTGTGTCGGTGCAGTTATCCCTGACTAGCTGGTAAATTGTATCTAATTGAGCTGTATTTATAAAGAAAGCTTTATCCATGCATATATTACGTAACGAACACTGCCTCGGGAGTGTAAACTTGGGCCAATTCTACCTCGTGCATTATCAAATGAAAGTTCCTAAATTAGAGTCATGAAGTTGGTCCCTTCTGTGCAGAAGAATCACAGAATGGCTTGGGTTGGAAGGGATCTCTTACAGATCATCTTGTTCCAACCCCCTGCCATGGGCAGTGGTGTCACCCACTAGACCGGGTTGCTCAGAGCCCCGTCCAGCCTTGAGTACTCCCAGAGAAAGCTGCAATGTTATCTGGACACAGCCAGGGTGGCTATTCCCAGAGTCATGAGGGAACAGTAATAAAGCTCTCCCAGCAGCTTTCCTTTTGGTTTCACCCACTTCAGCAAACATGAGATAAAACATCAGACGTTGCCAGTAAATGATTGTTGCTTGCACAAGGAAAAACCCTGCAACTCACTGAACTGACCCTGTTATTTACTCAGTTTTAGATGACAAAGAGTTAGATGAAAACAAATACACACACCCCAAAAGCACATCAGTATGTCTTGTTATCACATTTACATGCTTTTGAAGAAAGTTTATAGTGCAAAAAGACATTTTCCACCCTACCTTTCTTTTCATACCAAATGGATGGGAGTCAGTGGATTATTCATGAATATGTAAAAATTTAAACAGAGCTTGAACTCACCATAAGTTCATTCCTCAACTCTCAGTGCTAAAAACATCCTGGTCTCTATGCCTAGACATCTCACTCTAAATTTCTTTACGTGTAATCGTGATGCCAATAATCAGTCTAATATGCTCATGGAAGCACATGCCTCTGGTATATCTGGGCTTCCCAAAGCCTATTTTAATATTTTAATTTATCTGAACCATGTGTATTCTCAGTTGGCTCATGTAAAAGGCAGCTGAAATGGAGATAATAGTTCAGATGTGCAGAGCACATCTGGTTTCAGGTGCCATTGAAGGCATTTGTCATTGAAAGACAAGGCCATACTAAAAGACCTCTGTTGCTACTACGTGACAAGAAGTTGATAGAAATAGATAAAAATAGTATTTTCCCCACAGAACTCATGGCCCAAAGGAGGGTGTCCACCACGAAAGTGCACTATGGACTGCGTACAGGGAAAAGGGATAGTGGACAGTGGAGAGTGACTTCTGAGACCCTGATTGTATCTTTTAATCATTATTTGAGAAGAGACTAGAATTCAGATCTTTTTTCATGACTGGTGTAAGGAAAGGCAGCCTTTTCTGAAATTTTAGGAGATCTTAAGCTATGCAGAGTAGGGTAGCTCGATACAACAGGGCTGGGAATAAGGTCAAAGCAGAGAGGCAACAGCATCAGTAAAAGCCTGGATGTTGCTGTCATCTGCAGCTGCTTTGGTGAGAAGAGGAGGAGGAGGTTATTTCAGGTGAGAGCCAAAGACCTTCCTGTAGAAGCTGAAGATGATTTCTTCAGCTGTGACTTTTATTAGGATACCATTTGCTCATGAATCTAGAAAAAGTAAAACTTTTATAAATTTGAACTAACAAACTTACCTCTCACAAACACGGAAATAAACTCTCAGTTTGCTACCTTTTCCGTTCTCATCCACATCTCCACCTCACTCTCTGCTCCAGCTCCACCCCAGCAGACCTCACTGGATGATGCTCAAATCATCTAACAGCAGTGAGACACATCTTTCTGACAGTGGGACACAGATAGTGATGCCTTCTCCTGGCAAAGCAGGCCGCTGCAAACAATGCTGCTTTTGTTAACGTTATTTTAATTTCCTAGGTCCTCTTAATCTATGAAAGGGAAGATGGGCCCTAAAGGTATTTGGAAGACATCAGTCCTTCAGATGTATTTCCTTGTGCAGACTGAAAGATAGATCCAGCAAGGGTGTGAGCATGTTTCAAAGGGATTGAAGCAAGGACATTACGTAAGGCAGGGAAAAGGATACCCCCACAGGATCCCTGGCTGTTCCCTGAAATTGCCAGACTGCAATCAAAGGGAGACATTTTTGTAAATGATTTGAGAATAACTTGTAACACTTGACTTCTTTTTATCTGTTTTTCCTGTAGCTCAAGCTGTTTATGTGTTGTGATAAATGCTCAACCAGTGTCTCTAAGTGACCTTTCAAAACTACACAGGCTGGACTGCCCAGGCTGCAGACAGGCTTTCTGGAGTGCTGAGCCTGTTTTGTTTGGGCACATGGTTTAGACCCAGAAATGAGAAAAACAAGAGCAAGATCCCAGACCTGCCACGGTTTCGACTTCTGCAACCCTTTTCTCTCTGCAAGTTGTGAGACGTGGGGGAATTGTGGCTGCCGGCAGCAGATGCTCTGTTTTACCAATCCAGCACAGTAACCAGCAGCCCTCGCCAGTTTGTTTTCCTGTTTGTTGAAATCCTAGCTTCCCAAACTTCTGAAAAATATTTTTAAGGGATTTTAACCATGGCCTTTTGCATGGGAGTTATTTTGTATTTTGTGGATATCATCATATACAGAAGTATTTTCTTGATTAAGTGTAAGCTTTATTAAGCTCTCTCACAAGATTATATTCCTTCTTCTTCTCCACATCTCTTTTGCAGTATGACCTCGCTTTAGATTACTAATGCAGCTAGATGCATCCTGGATAATTTGGCTTCATGCAAAGTGTCATTTCCCTGCCATCTCTATGTTGATACAGTTATTGGTATAGTTGAACACTATTCAATAATTAAACCAGGACCAAATCTCATCTCTGCATTTGTGAAGGACAGTGCTGCTATGAAGAGTCATCATGTACAAAAATGTCTCCCTTGTACTCAACAGATACCCTGTTCTGATGTTGATGACAATAATAGCATTCCCATTTCTCTTTAGGCATGGCCTCATGAGGCTGTTGAGACCTGGCTTGAAAATCCTTCCTGGCATGAGCATGGTTTGAGGAATTCAGTCCCACTGACTATCCAGGGTGTTCAAAGCTTCACTGACACATTGTCAGATGGTACAAATAAAGAGGAATTTTTAAAAAGTGAACTGAAGTTGTCACGGTGATCTTATTAAAAAGAAAGCATAAGAGGGAAAGTGAAAAGTTTAGGAAGTGCTAATTCATGGTATGGCATGGAGTTTCAGTAGGAATCAGAGATTCATGCTATTGCATACAGGTGGACCACAAACATGCCGTCAGTTCTGACTCACATCTGCAGCAATCCATGTCTTATGCCAGAATTTTTACCACTTGTGGCGGACAGAACAGTTGATACCACAGTGAAGTGACTACAGAGTTTTTAAATGGCTCTTTCTTTCCTCCTCACTGTACATCATGGATTTGTCTGCAGCAAAAACACATGTTCTTTTAATTGAGTTCAAAGTGGGGAAGGAACCAGGAAAGGTTTAAATTACAAATGGAAAGAAAGAAGTTTGCACAGCAAGGCCATTTGTGTGACCTGCTCTCCCAAATCCCCCACTCCTTCCAAAAAGTGTTCAAGAGTTTTTCTTGCCTCAGACTCTGCAAAGTTCAGCCCTTCCTAATTTAATCACTTAAACTCTATTTAACTGCAAAATCCAGCATGCTCACAGCTTTCTGTAGATGGTTATCAGATCTCCCTCAGCCCTTGCTTAGCCAAGATGCATGCACGACATTCTTGTAATCCTTGTAAAATCAAGGCAGACCAATCTATTCAGTTTTGAATGTGCACAGATATGCGTCTTCTCCCAAATCTATCAGTGATCCACAACAATTTATTAGCTGCCTTAGCCATCTACATAAATCCAGTAGAGGGAGGCATTACACAGATGTGGTTCTACAGCTGAGGAACTATCTTCAGATATTTGGGGTCAACAAAATGAAGCAAGGTCACAAACAAACAAAGCTCTGTCTGCTTTAGTGGCCAGTTCGATGTGGAAAAGAGAGGAGGTTTTTAAAGGAAGGAGGAAACGTGTTTCATGGGATGGCAAAAATTAATATCCCAGTGCTCGAGGTGTTTGAGAGATGAAATTACCATAAAGGGAGGGCACTAGGGGAAAAATAATCTCTGATTTAGATGTTCCAGAAAATATACAGAATAAAGCTTTTCCGTGAAATCCATGCATGCATGAAATCCGTAGTGTCTTGTGTTGATTTAGCAGATACAACTCATGTAACTACACATGTTATTTTCTCATCCATTTAGCAGCCTTACAAAAAAATTGGTAAAGTGTAGCCTTACTTACTTATTGTGCCTGTTCTTATTTCTGCTCTACCATTTTAGTTACAGCTGTGGTAGCAGGAAAAGTTGTTATAAGGCAGGACACTTACCCTGCAACATGTATGCTCCCGTTGGGAGCCCTCAGAATCAAGTTCTCATTATGAACTCTATTTTCGCCTCCCACATTGTGAGCAGTAGAATAGATGGGGGGGAAAAGGTTTTTGGCCTGTAAAAAATATAGAATTTCTTCCTTAGGAGAAATGAATTGAAAACTAATTTTCAAGGAAGCAAAGCTTTCTATCAGCAGTACCATTATTTCTTATTATTGGTTTGAATGGCTTTAGCACCTGGGACCTTCATCTGTGCTGAGGCATTGCAGCTTGCTGCAGGCTGGTCCACGGGAAAAATGCCTCTCTAAATAGGCAAAGGGAAGGTGCATGGTTTGCTCCCATTTTACATATGGAGACCTGGTAAAAGAAGATGTTAAGGGACTTTTCCACGTTTATGCTGCCAGCAATGCAACCCAGATCTCTTGAGTTTGAGTCCAATGCTTTAACCACAAAACCCTCCTCTCTCCAGTTTCAGTGTTTAATTAATGATGATGATGTCTGCAGCTTCCTCTTATCAAGCCATCCTTTCATCAGTGATGGTATTGTGGTTATTCCCCTGCCATGTGTGTGGCTGTCTTCCAGTTATATTACCAGCTCCTGAAATCATGTTCTCAAGCGTAGAATTTGCTAATCTTTCCCAAGTCCCTTCTTAAATGTGAAGCTGAACTCTACTTTCAGTGCACATCCATTTTATTTTACTGAAGAATGTAAAGCAGTAATGGTAAAACTTCTTGGGATATATGGATTAGCTGAGGTTTCCAGTACCATCTTTGTAGCCATCTAGGTCTGTCCCTTTCTTCCTTCCACCAGTTCAGCACTGGAATCAGTTTTACCAAGGATTTGAACATCAATGGAAAATGGTCTCTGTCCTTCATGCCATTTCTAGCTGAATTGGGGGATAAATGTCACTGGGTCTTGAAGGTTTTTCAGATATGGGGGTTTTGGTCTTTATTCCTCATTACAGCAAGTCCCCTTATTCTATGGTTCCATAATATTTATCCCTCTCCTTTGTGAGCATCAAGGGAAGAGCTTTGTAGGGATTGTTTGCCACCTTCACCACTTCCCTCTTGTTAAGACAGGACTAGGTTCATTATCATGACAGAGACCTGAATCAGGACCAGTTGTAGACCCTTCTATCAGCTCTTCATCGAGCTGAATGCATTACACAGCATGTCAACAACATTAGTTTTACTAATGCTGCTCAGAGGTGATAAAAAAATACTTCATCATATCACCCTAAGTGGATTTGCTTCGTTACGCATCTTATCTTACTCTAGTTGACCTTTTTTTGGATAAACCTTCAGTCTGGGGGTCTGGAAAGAACACACCTCTGTCAGGCAGTTGGACTAAACAATCATTGTAGAACTCTTCCAACTGAAATATTCTATTCTATTCTATTCTGGTATGTTCTGTTCTATCATCTTTTGGTGAAATAAAAGACTAAAATGAGCAAGCTTCCCACGTGTGATACACTGTGGGTTCATAGGAATGCTTTTGCTTGTAACTGACATTAATTTCGCATGCATCACCAAGATATTATTTTACATGTTCTGTGATCAAAAAGAGGCAGAAGAGGTTTTAAAAGTATTGAGTTAAGTCTCTAGAGTTGCTGCATGAATAAATAAAACAGGCCAGGGCTCAAGTCCAGCTGAACATGGCATAGCTCAACTCACCTCCAGAGCAGGGTGGCCACATCCAGTCTGTGGGGAGACATCCTTGATCCACACCAATAACCAGACCTAAACTCTACTTGGCACGATGCTGGCTGGCCTGGAAAAAAGTAATTCTGGACTAAGCACTAACAATTTATCAGTCTGGAAATTCTTATGCTGAGGCTTGTGCCCATTCCCTGGGTATTTGAAAAGTACTGACATAGTCCTAGTCTCTGGTCCTAGCCTTACATTTGTCTTCATTTCTTAGCAAGACTAGGAAAAAGCAGGATAAGCCTCAATTCAGCCATGAAGGGCTGTGGACTGGGTGTGCAATGGGTAGCACTTCTTAAGGTAGAGGAGAATGGTCTCCTTTTGTGTCTCCAGCTCCTGCCTACAACCACCAAGGCCGAATTAAGTCCTTATGGACTAAGAACAAGTCCTGGAGCCCAAATACATTCCTGTCTGGCCTGAAAAAAACTCAGAGAGATGGAATAACAGTGACAAATAAAAGTCGTCTCATGATTGTGAATGGGGATCATCTCACCAAGCATTTGATGCCCACAGTGCAGACATTTCTGTCTTTGAGCTTTCTTCATCAAGAGAGGGAAACAAACTCTTGCTACAGCACAACTAATGTGAAATGTTTTAAACATTTACTTTATGATTAAATCAACCGTGCCCTAGAAGGGTCTGTTTTATTGTCCACTGGTGGCTGGTCTAGACAGTTAACTCAGATGGAGCCGCACACATGGCCATAGGGTTTGCTGCCCTTGTGCCTGGTTTACGGGTGGAGTGGAAGCAGAAAAATGTGTGACACCAACAAGAAACCAAAATGGGGAGAAGTGAAGAGAGGGGGCATTCTCTGCAGACATTTGTCCACTGGAGATGTTTGAATCCATTCTAAGGTCTCCTGGTCAATGCAGTGGGGCATTCAGTGTTTGCTCTATTACAAAAGTGTTACCAACTCACCATTAGTGTTTTTTTTCCCAAATTAATGCAATTTAATTATTAGATTCCCTGTTTATGAATGGGAAATATTGGCTAGGATACCTATGGGAAATATTTGGTTTCTTAAAATTTTTCTGATTAATTTTATCTAGTAATTTTAAGGAAAAGAATTAGATACTCAGTCTGTCCTTCACTGCTGCCAACAGTGCCTGGCAGGCTGGTTACACATACAGAAAATCTCACCTGTCATCAGTAAAAAGTCAATCCTGCAGTCCACACTGGGGCACAATTCCCACCCAAGGCACTATGAAACCCTCAGGAATAAGGAAGACTGGACTGTGCTCTTATTTGGTCCAGATTAATCTCTTCTTGTGTTTTGGTTTTCATTCCTTTTGAGAGAAAATAACATTTGCTGTAGTTGACCATTTGAGTATCAGCCTGTCTCTAGGTCTCAGACTGGCACACACCCAGTGTTTCAATCAAAGCCAGTAGACTGAGAGAGAGGCAGAGCAGTCCTTGTAAAGACCCTGTCATCCAATTTTGCAGTGTTCCAGAGAAGGAAAAACTTACTTACAGACCCCTGTGGTTACCTTGAAGCATGAAATTTGATTACCTTTCTCCTCTTAACTGGTCATCAAATAATCCTACCATTTTTTAACTCCAACTCCAACTCCACTTTAACTTCAGTGAGTATCTGACTCACTGAGCTTCTACAGAATGAATCCATCAGTCTTGCTTTGTCCTTCATATGGTTTTTGCGCTTCCTTTTGCATATGCTGGAGTCCCAGTTTAGCCTTAATGCACTGCTGCTTAAGAGTGCTCTTAACACTCAGACAGCATTAATTGATCTTTGGACATATTCTCCTTCCCCATCTGCTTCACTGATTTGTTCCATTCAATTTCATCCAACACTTCTCACATCAAATTGTGCTGTAATTTCCTCTGCTGAAGTTCAGCATCCTTTGTGTTCGACTCCTGGGTCTTTCCATAGTTCTAATTACAAACCTGGAGGATTTAGCTGGAATTTTAATGGCAATATAATAGTAAGCCTAGAGCCAAAACAAGTACTCTGTATTTTGCAACTACCACGAACTCAAAGGCAGACCAGGCAGTGGGCTTTAAACACAAGTGTGCAAAAAACGTTTGAGGAGATGTAACTTAAATTCTTTTTTTTTATCCTTGACCAACTCATTTTATTAGGGAATGTTTAATTTATTAAACTGAAATATTCAGACACTCTAAAGAGAAAAGACTCAAAAAAATGTAGTGTGTGTTTCATGCCAAAATATTATTCCAGAGTTTGCCACCCATTTGTGTTTCAGTAGAAATACTTGCCTCCCACTCCTTGGCACTGGCTCAAAACTCTTTTTCTTAAAGGAGGTTCTGAAAAAGCATCTGAGTATTAATTTGTCTTTTGTGAGAGGTTTTAGTGTTGTTATAAATCACTATAAATCACAAATCAGGCTTTAAATGGGAGACTTCATGGGCTGATCTCACTGTGCAAGGCTGTGAAAATGAAAAGCTTAAAGCAAATATTATCTTGTATATGTGTTGTATTTAAATTGCCTTTAGCAGACTTAGTGGCCTGGTTTTGCCAGTGTCTGACCTGCTCCTCCAAATGGTGAAGGGAAGTGCAGTCAAAGACAGCACCTTCAAGTACCGCATTCAAATTTACTGGATGGACTTTTCCACAGGGATCTCATATCCTTGCAAGCATTATTGGTAAATTACCCAGTGCACTATCAGAATTTAAGATCTTAAGCACCACAGCAGCACCTCTTGTTCTGATAGCAAATATGTACATATGTACATACAGTCCTGAGTGTTTCAATCCCCCAGCCAGAGACCTGATAATACCCCATATTTACATGACATTTTTCATTCTGAGCCTGATACACCAACCATGTGTAGGTAATTATCAGTAATCATTGCTAATTGTTTTCACAATTCTTTTTCCACTTTGGGATCAACTTTGAAACAGCAGCTTAACATGAGCTCATCTAAACGTGGACTTTGTGAGGACAACGTTTCTGAATAGGAGCTGTGCAGGGAGTCCAATGAGACAAAAGCATTCCAAGTTGGAGCGTGGCCAGGACACCAAAGCCATTGCTAAAAGTCTTGGGAACTTTAATGCCCACAAAGTGGTCAGGACCTCCACTGAGTTTTATGAGTGTAATGTCTCACCCAAAGAACAACTTCTTCAGCAGCACAGTACCCCATTGTATCGCACTGGACTCGTTCATGTGCAGGGAGAAGAGTACCATTCACTGAGCCGCTCACGCCAACGCGTCCGGCAGACCAGACGGTCTTAGGGCGCCGTCCAGCCCAACAGACCACCTGTCTTGGCTCACCACAGGTGGCTGGACGCCAGTGGGAGATGGCAGAGCTCTCAGCTTTCTCAGATAAAGACGTTTTTTGGGGCCTCAGGGGATTTGTCCATCTTTACTTGGAGTTTGTTCATACCTTCGTGCTTCAGCTCAACAGTTTGCGGAGCTGAGGGGGAATCTGAACGAGGGCTGGAATGCTCTTCCTTCGGGTCTACAGCAGCTGGGGTTAGCACCTGAGCCCTCTGGGCGGTCCAGTGATAATGGGCTACTGAGAAAACCTCCTGGATCAGTACACCCTAACACTGCCCAGCCCAAACTGCCATGCTTCAGGTGACCTAAATACACACTTGAAAAGCTGTTGAAATTGCAGCTACCTTTCCACCTTCTTTTATACTGCAGATCCATATATTTTTGTCAGTGTGAGGACCCTGCTGTGTGTTTAGCCCAGCAATGCTGAACTGGCACAATTTCCACAGGACAACCCAGCATAGGTTAAAGCATGGGCTCTCTGAGTTTTTAGTTTCCTCTGCCATTTAGAGGTAGCCACAGGACCCTGCTGCTTCCCCCAGTGACTTTTGAACATTTCTCTGCCCACATCCAACAGATTTACAGCACCTCTCTGCAGAAAAGAGGAAGACAAACTGAAACCTTTAGGTATGTGATGAATCTGCAGAGTTGCTATAGGATGTCAAAGCAACTGCAGTAATTATGGGACAAAAATCACTACTGACAGTTCAACTCACTGCGCCAACTCACTGCTCACATAGCTAATCTATGCACACCGTCAGTTGATGGAACCAGGAGTGAAGGCTGGTCCATTGCTTTCTGCAAAGGAAAAGGTGAAAGATTAACCCATTATTTAAATAAAAACAACTTTGAAAGCTTCTCTGGGGGATTTACACAGAATTTAGAGGCCTGTGTACGTAATGGAGTTTTCACTGACACCCAACCAGAGGCAGGTCCTGGGACCATGAATATCTGAGCAACTATAGTGAAGAATCTAAGAAAATTTCAGGCTAAAATGGGAGATTTTCAACAAATCAGTGTGTGGTCAGTAGAAGAAGTACAAAACCAAGCAGACTGAATGCTACCTGGCTTTGAAATTGGATTTTACATATCTGAATCCTACTGTGGTTGGGATTTTGACTGAACAAATCCTGCCCAGAGAACACAAACATCATATAACATGGACTAATGTGGCTTAGCAGGCATTACTTCCAGATAACATCTGGAAATCACAGAGAATCATCTGAACATGAGCTAACCATCATGCAACACAAAGAATAGATTTCAGAGTTTGGATTTAAATAGGAAAGTGATGATTAAGAATAGAGAGTGTACCTACAGGGGCTCATGCCATGTGGAAATCTTGTGGGTTGTCTTTGACTTTTGTGTCTGGTCTCCAGCCTTTACCAGTGAAATAGAACAAGGTGCAGAAATTTCAAGAAAGAACCATAAGGGTTGTTCAAGGATCCGATTAGGAGAATGGTTAAAGGATCAGGACCTCTCACAGTGCAGTACCAATGTAGGACAAGGCTATGGGTCTTTCCACAAAAGTTAAGTAGTGCCCGCATGGCGAGGAGAATTGAGAGCAGAAAAATCATCAGTGTAGCCAGCTAAATATTACAATACAGTGAGAACAAAAGCTAAGCAAGTCAGATAACACAGAGCATGAAATCAAAGTGTGACATGGAATTAGCTTTTAAGACCTGACGTGGAACATATTCACTGGAAAATAAAAAAGATTAGGTATTACTTTTGTCCAAAAAAATCCTTATCTCAAATACAGGTTTGAATTAGAAAGATGAGTAAAAACCCAAGAGGCTGTGGAGATAATTGCAGATTTGCATGTCTCCAAAGTCCATGGAAGAGTGAAGGCTTGGGTTTCCCTCTGTCAGGTGACCATACAGAAGGCATGCTCCAGGTTTTTCTCTTGGTATGAAAAAGGGAATCTGCCTAGGGCACGCTGTCAATGGAGAGCCAATGATATGAAAATATGGCCAAAAATATGTTTTGGAAGCATCAACTGCACATCAGTGCTGCAGGTTATCTGTTTATCCAGGAATTTGGAAAGAAATCCTGATAGTTTGTGGGAAGGAGGGAGTAGAGGATGGAGAAAAGAAGGGACGGAAGTAAAATATTGTTGCTTTTAATTTTTGCTATGGTTTGTTAATTTTGGCATGTGGGAGGTGGAATTGCTCCTGGCTTTTCTTTTATTGTGATTATACTCTTTAATGTTGGCAAACACACCTGGAGCTGACAATAGGCGTTTTTCAGTAGCACATTGTTACGAATAAAATAATGAAGCTAAACACAAAACTGAGTGTGTGGTTATCTTAAAGTGACACCCTAAGGCCTTATTGTTGTAGTTTCAAACTGTATGAGCCTGTAACCCTGGCAACAAATAGATAAAAGAAGAAAGATATACATTTACCTCTTGGAAGGGAGGAAACCATTTGTAGGGCCTAATTCCTGTGGTCTTTCTGCAGGTAGAAGTCCTGAGCAGTTTTATCTGAGTTAAGATCTAAGTAATGACATCAGGGTTTGGCCTGCCATTATATCCTGATTCTGTTTTTTCTTCTATCACTTAAACAACAAGTAAAAATAAATGCCTATGGAATTATGATTGCTGTAAATAATATACAGGAAGTAAGAGTGTAAAATAAGGAATGCTTTTGGGTGATAAATATGTTCTTGAATAGTACACATCAACTAAATGCTGACATATGCTACATGTTCAGAGATACAACACTGAGGCTACTGTTTTTAATTCCATAAACCTATATCTTTATAAGAAGTATTTGTATAATAGTTGTCTATACTTTTATTCATACATTCATGCACACCCTGACATACACAAGCATGCACATTAATAAAATGTCATTCCTCAGAGGCAAAGGCGTCTTTACTTAAGGACTTTTAAAACCAAGAAACTCTGAGTCTTTAACCCATAGACAGATTTGAAAGCAATGTCAAAGACCACATTGTTTTTTACACTGGTTTGTTAAAATCTATGGGTCTCAGTTGGTTATTCCGTGGTAGTAACTCAAAAACCAAGACAAAACTGAGTGCATGTACTCATTGATTTGGAAGCTGTCCCAGACTTGATGAGTATAAAAGATGAAAGACACTTTTCTTCTTGCTTCCTCTCAGATTACTGTTTCTACAAAAATTCCAGGTTCACTCATAAGTCCCAGAGATCTGGGGGCACATCAGCTCAACAGACGTGCATTGCATGGGCTGTGGCACTGTGGGAGAGGTGAATATTTTTTTTCTGAATCCTTGGTTAGTAGCTACAAATATGAAAATGGTGGACAAATGCAAACTACTAATACTGATGCTGTGCCAGCTGTCTTTTCCCAGTATTCAGGCTGTCATAATTTCATGGTTTCAGTCACTGCTTCAACAAATAATTCAGGACATGAAGAAAGGTGTTAGAGTGACACTGAAGATGGAAGCCAGTCTTCCATTGGAAGACTCTCACAAACTTAGTCTTTTAAGTTTGTGAGGGTCTTGTATAAGACAGAAAACGTGCTTGAATACACATTGTTAAAGATGAATTTAACAGTTATTTAACTCATATTCAAACAAAAAATATTTAATATGTGCTTTATTTCCCTAAAATGGATTTTATTTCACTGAGGTGAGTAATAGCAGCGGTTAGGCTTCTGTGAAATCAAGAAATTACAGAATGTGGGGGCTCCTGAGAAGTGGGCACTCATATTTTCAGTATTTTTTGCTTTTCCTTAGGAAATTTATCCCAAAGAATGAGTCTCTAATTCTGAACAATATCCTGAAGACGTGTATCTTCACATTCATTATTAGCAGGTGGCATCTGGGTCAAGACCACGGAAGAATATTTTAGCAGGTGGTCTTGTGAGGTGATTCATATCACTTCTGCTTTCTGTTTGTAAGAAGAAGTGAGGGAGGTTCAGCAGAAGAATAGCCCCTGCCAGGAAGGGCCGTGCCAACAAGAAGCAGTACCAGTGACTCAGAGGGTGGCACGTTCTCCATCTGAGCCAGTGCTGCTCCCAGTCATCACCCGAACTGGTGGTAGGAGAGGTTCAGTGGTACAGATACTGTCTTTCAGACATAGGAGACTGATAATAGCCTGAGTTCTCATGATCTGTTTCCCTCTCATTATGATTTTTCATCTCATTTTACTACTGATTTTGGGAACTGATACTTCCTAGACTTAGCAGTTCACTGACAAAACCCTGATGAATTTAGCTGAAGGAGTCTACTAGGCTACACTGTGAAGACCACAGAACCACAGAATAGTTTGGATTGCAAGGAACCTTTCAAAATCATTTAGTCCATGCCCCTGCCATGGACAGGGACACCTTCCAAGGGACCAGGTTGCTCAGAGCCCCATCTGACCTGTCCTTGAACACTTCTAGGGATGGGACAGCCACACCTTCTCTGGGCAACCTGTGCCAGGGCCTCATCTCTATTCCAGTAAAGAATTTCTTCCTAAATCTGTTCTAAATTGATCCTCTTTCTGTCAAGCCATTACCCCTTGTCCTGTCACTACATGCCCTTGAAAAATCTTCAGCTAGACCAGGTTGCTCAGAACCCCATCCAATCTGACCGTGAATGTTTCCAGGGATAGGGCATCCACCACCTCTGTTCCTGGATATCGAGATATTCCTTTCTATTCAAGAAGCCTCTACTCTGTATCATGACTATATACATATATATATACATGCCAATGAAAAAATTAAAATATACACTTCAGAGTCTTGTTGAAACCTCTTACAAGGAAGAGATCATGTTTAAATATGTCTTTTCTCCTCCTCTTTTGTTCACATAGACTACACTAATGGACTTTCAGTACTTAAAGGGGGCTTTGAAGAAAGATGGGCACAGATATTTTAACAGGGCCTGCAGCAATTTGACAAGAGGTAATGGTTTTAAACTAAAAGAGGGTAGATTCAAATTAGATATAAAGAAGAATTTTTTTATGATGAGGGTGGTGAAACACTGAAAAAGCTGCCCAGAGAGGTGGTGGATGCCTCACCCCTGGAAACATTAAAGGTCAGATTTTATGGGGATCTGAGCAACCTGATCTAGCCGTAGATGTCCCTGCTTATTGCAGGGGTTTAGATTAGACGACCTTTAAAAGTACCTTCCAACCCAAAGTAGTCCAATAATTCAGTATTTGCTGCTCTAGAGACAAATCCATGTCCACTGAAATTTCCACTTAAAAGCAATATAAATGAAGATACTAGCAATAGTGATTTCCAAGAGACACCAAGAACCTCTCAGATGATTTTCTTCGTTGTGAAGAGACAGAACTCCAGGCAGCACAGATTTCCATTGCTTCCTAGAAATTAGTGCATCCGTGGTGAGTCTACATCATGGCTGGCGATAGGAAAGAATGAAATATAGAAATACATTCAGGACAGTATCTTCATCTGACGTAAATTCGATTGGATACCTTGACTTTCATGCAAACACAGTGACTTATATTGGCCAAAACTGTGGGCCAAATAGACCTTTCAGTCTTTAAACATGCTCCAGAAAGAAATTACTAAAAATAGAAATATTATTCTGGAGAAGAGTGAGTGTAAAAGGAACCCAGGGATGAAGCTGATCAAATAGACCTTCACATGAACACAATACAAATATATATATATATATCTGAATTATTATGCTGGAATAACTCCAAGCTGTCTTTTCTTCCCAGAATGGATATCTGGGATATTTTTGTTCACATCTTGATAGTTTTTATTGTGCGATAATTTATAGGCCAGCTGATGTCAGCATAATCAGAGTTTAGTACAATTTCTTCTTCTTTTTGCTCAGCAGTGTTGTATTTATTGGCCTGTTAAGTTTCATTTCATTGATGTGCAGCCTGATCCAACAGAACATAACTTTGAAAAACTCCTGCAAACAGGATCTCTCCCTGCACTTTATACTCCCCCTCATGCTTCATATCCTGACAACATATTAAAGGATTCTAATATCACCTTCCAAGAAATAGCCAACTTTTGCTCATAAATAATTTTAACAGTTTTGACTTTTCTGGATATTTGTAGGTTTTTTTTTTTCTTTTATTCCCACTTTGTCTCACAAAATGACAAGTTCAGGGGCAAAGTCTGATTGACTGCCCCACATTAGACATTTCACAACTGTCTAAGCATAGTTCAGATGTCACCAAACCCACTTGAGAGGCCTCTATGGAGTTCAACAGGTTATCATTTTCCTACTGTTTGATTTGTGGTTACTCTGCTTCAGTAACTGTAAAGAAATTAGTTCCTGGCTAGACAGGAACTGGTAAAACGAAAGTGGTGTTGATAGAGGTGTTACTGACATGGACAATTTTTTCCCCCTGTGAGTGGTATCTGTCCTGTCTTGTCCCAGTGCATTTTCTAAAGTCATTACTTCTAATTACTCCATTGGCATTTTTTAACGTGTAAAACTAATCACGTTGTCTAGAAGCCTTTTTCAGCCATTTCTTCTTTGAGTTTTGATATCTACGTTTTATGGTCTGCAATCAGCTTTCAGTAAATACAGAGCTGGTCTGCTGCCTTTCCCCCATGAAGCTGCTCTTTTGTTGTTAGATGGCCGTGCATTCACGCACACACCTCTCCCACAGAGGAAATAGATGTGAGTTGAGACTGCAGAGGTTAACACTGCTGAGGCTGCCGAAAAGAAAAACTAAATCCAACTTGCGCAAGTGAAATCTATGTCAGAAAGTTACACAGCTCCTCCAGCCTCATTCATGGTACACTGAATTTGTCCTGTAACATACCTATTATTTTTTTAAAAACATGTGTTTTCAGGGCCATATTTAAACTGAGAATAAATACAGGTTTTCCAGGGCAGGCATAGAAGAAAAAGCCCTTCATTATCTTGCCTATATTTTCAACCGATTCTTGCTCAGACAATAAATAAGCCAAAGAGGGATGTATTTTTCTCTTCTATGGAAATGTTGATATTTTGAACTTTTTCTTTTAAAGGAGATAAAAGTACTCAGATATAAAATTCACTGTAGTTTGGGCATATTAAACTTTTTTTCTGAGAGGAAAAGATATCAGTTCCCCAGGTAACAGCAAGAGTGCTTTTTGTTTTACTTTAATTAGTTAAAATTTTAAAATAGAACTTGTTTTAAAATCAAAACAAAACAAAAAAACCCTTATGATATTTAATTTTAAAAAATTGAAAAAGATGCTGCTTGGAGTATGATCACTTTGAAATTTTGGATGAACTTTCCTTAAAAATGCCATGAAAATGGCCCTTCCTGAAGAAATTTTTGGCTGTTAGTGCATCAGCTTTTTTTTTAAAGAAGATTTATAAAAAAACTTATAAAAGAACTTTATCAGAAGGCCCTTGATGTTTAAACATACAGGATTCAAGAATAGGGATAACTCTTCCTCATTACTGGGACTCCCATTTCCTTTGACTGAAGTAAACCCTTCAATGTCTTTCAGCTACTCCTTGGCTCATCCAGTCCAATTCAATAGGGAAAATGAGGACAAGAGAGTTTCATCATAAGCTGATTTCACATCTTAAGTTAAGCTTTTTGCTCTGAAGTCTCCTGGTTTGATCCTGGGTGTCAGCTACTGTGTCAGCTGCCACATGGGCATCACCAGATGCTGAGAAATTCCACCTGTGAAGCTCGATCGTGCCTCTGAAGCAACTTAGGTAATTTTTGACTGGACTTTTTCATTCTTCAGCTTTGCTTTCCTTTGCAATTTTTTTCTCCCTGATCTCTTATTATTTGTCAAAGCTTTTCATGCTCAGAAATCACTGAGTTCATGCACCCTGTGGCTCCTGGGTGAGCACTATAGGTAGCCAAAGGTCCCAGTAAGAGCAGCCTATGCCTGGTAGACCCCAGTGAAGATGCCTGGAAGTCAGAGCAGTGCTGTCCTTTGCATCCTGAGGACTGGCTTTTTGGGAAGTTCCCAAAGTAGTACTGATGTGGCAGAGCACAGGAGTCATATACTCTACAGTATACCCTTGTAATGGTTGAGTCAGAGAAATTAGAGATGGAAAATGCACTTAGGTCACTTGGTCCATTCCCCAACTGTTTAAAGGTTGCTCCCTACAATGTGTTCTTCATTGCTTTGTCTAGTCAGCTTCCCCCTTTTCCCTGGGGGGACCATTCCACATAGTAATAGACCTCGTTGTTAGGAAAATTTTCCTGATGTGCAGACTAAATTTTCCTTGGCTCACGTTCATCCCACTACTTCAGTTAAAACCTCCTAGTCAGCTCTTAACTTCTCTCTACCTCAGGCCCTTTTCTTCCACCGGAGGAAACAAATGAGTCTGATCAAGTAAAGCCCTATGTGTTTAAAAAATAATGACATCCTTACCTCCCAAGAGTGATAGAGAGTGTAGAATTAACATAAAATGTGCAAATTGCCTTATTTTATACGGAAGAAATGAATAAGCCCTTGGAAGCTTTTATCACTTGTCCGTTGGCATGGCTTGAAAAGTCCAGTGTCTACCACCATTAACTAAACACAAGGAGTCAGGTCCCATCTGGAACAGATCAAATTGCCCTAGCTGGTCAATCAAAGCACAAAGTTCCATGGAAATTTATTTCACCTAAAGGCCTGTGAGCTCCCTTTCCAATCAAGTTTAGGGAATAAAGCCATATACCACTTCATTGGTGACATATATCACGGACTGTGAGACACAGGACTGGTGTCACCAACACTTCCACTACTTTTAGGAATCTGGGATAAACTGTAGAGTGTGGGTTTCCACTCACAGATAGCCAAATTATTCTAAAAATCCTAGCAGAGCCACACGACTATCTGATGTTTTGATTCTGGTGACTGGGAGAAAAAATGTCATTTTCTATTGACCCAAAATAAATACTCTGAAAAAAATTTGAGGAAATGGGTAAAGTAGTAAAGCAGAGGAAACAAAATGCTTCATTATTTCTTGGACTACTGGCATGGGTTTAATATCTTTAATAAAATAAACATTAAGAAATAGAAACAGTCTTTGGCATTTTTCAGACTTTTTTCGGGGCCTCTTATTTTTGTTTTGTGACAAAAACAATTTGTTGCCATCACTGTGAATCACCAAGGCTTCAGCTCATGCAAATCCACATTTTTCTGTTCAAAATGTGTTTTAAATTACAGTTGTAAGTAGTAAGCTCTTCATGAAGGCTATTCCAGTAAGATCTGTCTCTCAATAAAATTAGATTTCAGCCAAAGTTCAAGATAAATGGGAAATCCAGGGTGAGTGGAAGATGGGAATGATGTAGATCAAATCAGATGTTGACATTATATGATGTACAGCAAGTGTCTGGGAACCACTTCCACAAGTAAAAGCAGTAGTGAGAAGTTACTGCTTCTGCCTGGCTTATTTTAGAGAGAGAATCTGCAGCAGAACCCAACAAGGGGTTGTGGTGTACTTCTCTGTCTTCAACTTCTACATTACTGAATTCCTCTTCTTCGAGAGGAAGATTTTGGTTTCATGATATCACTTACTATTAATAATTACTTTGTACTGCTTTGGTACCTTTCCATGCTAAACTTCGCACGATGACACAAAAAAAACATAGTCCTTGCTCTGAAAATGTACGGCTTGGGTGCAAAACAATGGGGGGCAGAGAGCAGTCAGGATTATGGAGGAGCAGATGGACACCATCCCTCAGTGCTGTGGTCCTGGCACACCCAGGAGAAAGGACAGTCTCATCCTTCCATGATAGGCTGGACAGGGCCTGAGTAACCTGGTCTAGTGGAAGGTGTCCCTGCCCATGGCAGGGCAGTAGAACTGGATGATCTTTAAGGTTCCTTCCAATCCAAACCATTCTATAATTCTGCAATTCTATGTCATCGGAAAACCTGGCCCAGTGTATGTCACCTTTATTTCCTTCAAGACCAGTACTAATTGCCTTGTGTCTTACAGCCTAACTCTTCATGGCTAAGTCAAGAGCAGGGTTTCAGTGTCAGTTAAGGGGAAAAAAATTCCACGTGGGAGATGGCCAGAAGCGTCCATCAAGCACAAAAAATGGTGCTTTTTAACTTGCACATGACATCCTGTGAAAGCAGTCTCCCAGCTCAGCCACAGCTGGGAGCAGTGCTGCCTGCCTCAGTGTTTCTCTGGCACAGTGGGCTCTTAAGCCAGCTGGGGCTGGGCACACCATGTGTTTCTATTAGGTCCTGTGGGTGGTGTGAGAAGAGAGTTTCCCAGCCTGTGGGATAACTGTAGAGTTATGGTTTGATCACTGGTGAATCAGTTACCCCACCCCAGGCACAGCCATGCACCAGCACGACCTGGGACAGGGACAGCCGTGGCCACGGGGTATCCCTGCCCACACTGGTGGTGTACCATCTCCTGCCCCATGACATCTCTCACCAGGCTGGCAGCTCTGGGCTCAGGATACAGCCTTGCAGTTATGGGTGCAACCAGTACCCTGACACAGGTGTCCTGACTGTCTGACTCCCGGACTGAAATAAATTGAACAGACACTACAAGAACTCTGAAAAAATTATGTAGTGAAGTGTCTGGAAGGAAACTGGAGGCACACAGACCCTACAGTTTGGTGAGCAGAGATGTCCACAAGGGCATCTGGCACAGGGTACCTGCTTTATGCTTCCCATACAGGGCTGTGATGAAAAACCATCTTGTCTGGGGGAGGGAGCTCACTCCCAGGCTCTGCACTGCCAGCTTGCAGATGGGCTAATGGGAAGGAATGCACTCCCTAGCAATGCTTCCTTATAAATTATTTTTACTGAGAGATTTGAGTGTCGTTACAGTGAATGTGTGTACAAATACTGGAAGAACAATATGTGCTAGAGAAAACGAAGCGAAAAACCACCCGGCTTCCTATTTCTCCTGGGTAAACCTGTGATTTCTCCCACCTTCTTGAGTTGCAGTCTAATACAATATTGTACAGCCTTCTGCCTCCCTAAATAATTCCTGCTGGAGTAGTAGACACTGAGTACATCACTCAAATCCCATGAAGTTGTTTGGCTTCCAGTTCCACATCCTGAGGAGTTAACTCTCTAAGAGAAGGGAATGATCTGGGAGTCCCTTGGAGTGCTCTCCTGGCACAGGATAACTCCTGGCATGGTGCTGGAGCTGCATATTTTGCATGGGCTTCCAGTTTTACTGTCAGTCCTATTCTCCTGAGCTCCCATTTCCTCTCTTCCAGTTCCTCACACATCTATTGTGACTCAAATAAATGTGATATACTGATGCTTCACCAATTTGAAATGAACTGCAGTTACCAACAGAGGATTCATTTAATTTACTTCCAGCCATCTAGAAGTCAAACACCTGGCTTAAATGAATGGTCTATAGTCTGGGGAGAGGGATGGACAATGCCAGAAGTCAAATGCCTTCCTACCTATTTTAAAATACCTTTTCTAGGCCAGGATGAACTGCACTCTGAAAGCCTTTCCCATGTCTGTAAAGGAACTAAAAACCCAAAGTTTATATGATTCAGGTGTGGTGACTTGAAACCCATCCTTGATATTAGTTTAGAAAGTAGCTGTGAAAGATGAGATCTCTGTGTTTAGGATTTTGATGGGTAGGCCAGAAGGGACTGTGATGATCATCCATGCTGACTCTAACAACCTGACCTCCAGCCTTTAAATTTTACACATCCAGAGTGTTTCAGGGCTTTTTAGTAAAAAACCCAAAGAACTACCTGTCAATTATAAAATAAATCTTGTCCTATAAATTGCTGCCTTTGCAAATAACAAGGATGTGGAAGAGGAAGAAGAAGGAGAGACTGAAGATGAGAGTTTGCAGAAGGGGACCCCACGGCTGCAGCACTTGCAGAGCCCTGTCCAGGCTCAGGCTGGCTCAGAGTGGTAGGGACTGACCCTGCCCACAAACAGCCTCTGTCTGCCTCCTTGGCCCCAGAGCCAGTTGCTGTGCCCCTGTGAGAGCCAGCAGTGGTTACCAAGTCGATCTTAAAGCTGCTAGTTCTGGCTACAGGCTCTGGCCCTGCCTTGTTGTCAGGGTGCCGCAGCACCAGACAGCTCAGAGTCTAGACCGCAAGGGTGTTCAGCATCTAATATCTTCAGCTGTGAGACAACAGAAATCTCATTCCTTTAGGAAGAAGCTCAGGAACAGCACTTTTGCTGTCCTGCCAGCTGGGCATAGCATCTTTGAGAATGAAGAACACTGCCTTCACAGCTGAATATAGGCAAATTTTTCAGGCTTTTTTTCTGGATTTGCACGCCATGGAAACTGTTCCCAAATCCCTCAGACACCTAAATGAAGCCAGACTTAACCTTGGTTGATAAAGTATCAGCAGCTGCTGCACAGTAAGATTTTCTGAAGTTATGGCTGCACGTCTTGCACATATCTGAAAAACTCCACTGAGATTTTCATCAGCATTAGGCCATGAAAGGTTACTATTGGAAAACAGCAGGATAAATCAAGCAAAACTATCAACAGTGGGAGAATATGCTATTTATTTACTACCATGTAAAACTGAAAGAGGGAAAGATGGTAAAAATGAAAAATATTCCTTCTATTTCTTTTTAACCATAAAGCTTTCCCCTTTCTTTCTTGTCCTATATTTCATATTGAAAAGAGCAAAAGTGATTCACTTCCCCTTATTTTTCCTTTATCATCTAAGGAAACTGAAATGGCAAAATCAAAAGGTAGAATGTTTTTAAGATACTCCTTTTATCTCCCTTTGCTGAAATGCATAAAATTAAAAGGTAATGTAGGACATATATGAAATTACTTTTTTTTTCTCCCACCTTTTTGCTAAACACAGCAGAGGAAAAAAAGTCTGATCTGCCATAGGAAAAAAACCACCATGATTGAACAGGGTATTTGCTTTGTCTTTCAGGCACAGACTCAAAAATATGGATAGGTTTATATATAAATACATATGCAGTAACCAAAACCTCAAATTCAAATACACCTGAGCTTTGGGGAAGTTTGTATATGCATTCAATCTTTGTGGCTTAGGCTCATCTGTAACAGAAATATTTGCAAATAGACAGAATACTTCCTCTTTAATCTTATCTAGCAATCTGTCTGTTTGTCTGGGATTTTCCTAGAGATGGCCTCAGATCCTGATATCTGAGGGCTGCATGGCTAAATTAAGGAGAGATCATACGTGACTTCACAGAGGCCTTTATTTTTTTCTATTTGCCATGAGCATGTATTTCATTTTAAGCCACTGGGATGAAAGGCAGTAGCCTGGCTCAGCCGTCACCGGCCTTGTGCTTGGACCACCTTTGGGAAAATACATTCATAAAATCATAGAGTGGTTTGGGTTGAAAGGGGCCCTAAAGATCATCTAGTTCCAAACGCCCCGCCGTGGACAGGGACACCTTCCACATGACCAGGTTGCTCCAAGCCCCATCCAAACTGATCTGGTTGTTTGCACTATGGACAGACTGTGGCTAGCAGGCACAAAATAGCTCTGCAAGGGCTGTGAGTCCAGCTCTTCCAGAGCTCAGAACACATCCTATCCTTCATATCCCAGCTCTATTACCTCCACCAGACCAAACAGTGTCCAGTGGTACCTCACCAGCTACACTACAGGTCACATAACTCAGGGGGCAAAGTCTGGATTCATGCCCAAGAGCTCTTTCTCCATCCACAAAGAGGATTGTCTGAGGTTTCACGCCTTCAATGCCACCTTTAGGCAAGCTGCTGCAGCTTGGCAATAGGGAAAAGATGGTGAAATGTCAGGATCTATCCACGTGTGCCTGGCTAATTGTTGTAAATTAGCTCGGCCTGTTTATGCGCTTGAAGAACCCCAGGCACCACTGGCAAAGTAAGATAGATTGACTCTAGCTAAGCGCCATCAGATCTTGATCTCTGGAGGACAAGAGGTGGTCAAGGCTGTTTGTCAGCTGTTCAACCCCGGTGTTGCTTAGACAACTACCCTGCATTGTGTTTTGGACAATTTATCACGGCGTGTACCTGCGTCAGTAGCTACAATTACCTCTGAGATTTAGTGCACCGGGAAAGGCTCCAATTTCAACAGAGCCATGCCATGCAGGATGGATGGAGAGAAATAGGGAATTCTGTCAGAGTTTTATTGTGTCCTTTCCTGTCTGCATCCCCCCACAATGCCCAGAGGGGTTTTGTCACCTCCTCGAGTATTTTCTCCTCGTAACTTCTCACCACTTCAGATCCTCAGCATTCACTCAGCATTCACAGTGCGAGACCTCCCTGACTCCTACCAGTGCTCGTGTGGTTAATGGGTGAGAGAAGGGGAGAGAGCACATCTGAAAGGAATGCAAAGAAACATAAACAATTTTATTAACAAGACGACAAAACTATTTTTTAATATATGCAGCCATTTACAAGGAGCAAACAAACAAACAAACAAACAGAAAAACCCACTGGGGAGACGTGGTCGGCGTCAGCGACCGCAGCGAGCGCACACAGACGGTGTGGGCAGGTCTGGGTAGGGTCCCTTTCCTCCAGCCCCTATGAGCAGGGTGAGCCTGTGCAGACCTGGCCCTAAGGAGGGGGGGTGCCACGTGCATCCTGCTGCGGTGCCAGGGACGATGCCAGCTGGGTGAGGGCTCGGGCAATGGTGGAGAGGTGGCTGTTCATCGTCCGCAGTTCGGCCAGGATGTCGCTCACGTTCGCCGACGCCTGCTCAGAACTCGGAGGCATGGCATGGGTAGCTGGTGGTGGGGAAGCAGCCCCCGGAGCACTGTTTCCCATAGGTGCTGCCTGGGGATTCTCATCATGGGAGGGCTGTGGGGGTGGGCTGTTGCAGGGCTTCATGCCTTCCAGGGAGCCTGTTCTTACGGGTGGCTGGTCTTCCTCCTTCCCTTGGATGGTGGCAAGTGTTGCTGAAGCGAGGAATGGCAGCCAGTTGATGAGGTGGGTGGCACCACTGGGTGGGACTACTGGCAAATAGATTCCAGGGTGCAGGGATGGAGTAGAGGCAGGTGGTGCAGGAAGAGAAGGAAGTCCAGGGAGAACAGTGGCAGCAGAAGTGGATGTTGATGGTGAAATAGGAGGTGGTTTGGGACATAAGGCTGCTACACAGGCAGGTAACGGTGGTGAAAATGATGCAGTACCAGTGTCAGAGGAAGAGCAGGGTGATGTTGGAGCTGTGAAAGGTCCAGGTTCTTCAGAGGTTGGTGGTGAAGTGGCAGCAGGTGGAGCATCAGGCGTGCAAGGATCTGAATCTGTAAGGAAGGCACATTGTGAGCCTTGATTCAAACATTTACTTACATGCACGGTCTGTTGCCTGCTGTCCCCTCAATGGGACCAGGCCTTCTGAAAGGGGGAATTTCATCAGCTGGCAGTGATACTCTCTGTAGGCCAATTAGAAAACAACAGATGTACTCAAAGACAAGAGCCTATTGTAGGTAAACACAAACTTAATATTATAAAACTAAATTATCTTTCCACTCTCATTCTTCATAAAGCCTGTGGACAGGCCTGAACATTTTCCTGGTTGGCGTCTCATAGCTGTGCATTAGCTGGTGAATTCCCTGCTGTGTTTTCCTGGCCAGCCATAGAACGATGGTAATGTCCTAACTGACTCAGATCTCCTGTGGAGATGTGAGGGCTGGATGGCTGCTGCCAGAGCCAAAGTTAATTGCTTCTTTATAGAGGGTCCCAGTTTTCAGCATTTTGATTTGAATAGGCAACTAAACACCAGAAAGAGTAAGAGCTACTTGGTGGCTTAAACTCATCAATAATTTTATTTTTTTGGATGTGGAAACGTGACTGAGTTTAGACAATCAAACTTAGGTGTATATCCCTGCCTAGATCCCTTCAGCAGCTTCAACAATGAAAATCACATTAAAAAAAAAAGAACAAATAGATAGAAAGAATGTTAACACTGGGCATCCCATCTTGACACCTGTGCTCTCTTGCCAGTAGTTCAGTGGATCTCGTCCAATGTCCCCTGTGGTCATTAGGAACATGTTTTCTTCAACTGAATTCATCAGGTACAGTCTAGGATGATAAAGCAGCCCCTGGGGGATACACAAAGGCTTGCAGAGCCACACTAAGATCCAAGGTGCTCTACCCATTTTTCCCAGCTGTTAAATACTGTATGGTAAGGATGATCCTATTTTTGCAATTGTTCTGAAAGACAGAAATATAATAGGAAATGTTTGCTTTTCAACAGCCTCAAAGATATGCACTGGTGGAATTACTATGCCACTCTGTAGATCTTTATTTTAGCATCGGGAACACATTATACAGGAGGTGGTGAGATGCTACAGGAGTGGTCAGTGTAAGACAGATGGATTTTAAAACTACTTCTGCTGCAATTAAGTGCAAATTTTAAGGCACTACTGTGGATACAAAGACACAAATTAATAGATTTACCTAGGTTAAAACAACCTAGAGAAAGCCAAGTACTGAGGTGTTAACACCATACAATTATTATTTCTGGCATCTAAAAAATTTGATGTGAGAAATCCATTTTCATTACTGGCTGGTTTGGTATTCCAGATAGCAAACTGAAACTCTGACTCAGAAACAAAGAAGGCTTCTCCCTGTCATTTCTAACACCAAACCAGCTGGACATGCAGCAAGCAAAAGTCCATCTTTGTCCCACATGGGACCACCGTGTAGTTCCTAATCAGACACACATGTTGCTTAGAGGGGATTATGACACAAAATTCAGACTGCCTTGATGTCCCTGAAGTTTTTATGGAAAGTTACTGCAGGTTCCTTGAAACAGTTTCCTTCCTTTGTGTATTGGCTCTCTGCCCAATGCAAAGTCTCTGCCTTCACAGGCGCTCCATCCCTGTCCACTCGAGGTGGGCTAAGGATTCTGGATGTTGGGTTTCTAAAGTGCTATTGATTTGCTTTTGGTTTTTCAAAACAAAAACAAAAATAAAGCACAGTTCAAATACAGGTTCCTTTTCCGTCCAAACCACCAAAGTTTGCAGGGCTGAGATGAAAGGTTCAGGTTTGGCTCTGCTGTGGTGTTAACCAGCACAGTGTTTGTGGTCCATATATAGCATGGCTAATCCCTGTCCACACTGCCCAAACAAACCAAATTAAGTGTAACGTTTTTCCATACATTAGATAGCAGAGGAAGCTTGACAGACCTTGATGTAATAGGGTTTACTGCTGTGACAAATAACTGTAACAAATGATTCCTAAATGATCAAACAGCAAGCGGGGTTAAAATACAAGTAGTGGCAACTAATACAGACAAAAACAGAGGTAAAAATCAGAAAACCAAAAGCTCTTCCTTTTGGTTGAAATCTTTCCAAGCAGCATGGTTTCCCTATCAGAAGCCACAGCTTTGTCATCCCCCTAATCCCCCCCTTAAGGTTTATTTATGCCATGCAGCCTTTAAACACAATTTGCTCAGCTTGATCAGGCTCCCATACTTCCATCCAAGAAAATTCCACACGGGTGTCTGGACACCCGCACAGGAAACCTCACGTATCCAGGACATGTGGAAGCTGTCACACTGCTCAGATCAATGGGAATGTGCACAGCTGACACAGAGCACTCTGTGCACCCAGAGCGACTGCTGGTCTGGGTGGGGTCTGATCCAACCGCTCACTTATCTGAAGACCTACACTGATGATGGAAACTGCAGAATCTCATCATCACTGAGGTTGGGAGGGATCTCTGGAGACTGCCTAGTCACAACCTCTCCTCAAAGAAGTGTCAGCAAATTTTTCTCCATGAACAAAATTGCTAGGGCATGTTTGAGAAAGCCCAAGAATGTGGGAGTCCTAAGCAGGAAGAAGCACGAAAGAAACGACTTCTGTTGCCTATCACATACAACAGCATGATTCTATTTATTTCCTTCCTCTCTAATTTTGTCTGTTGTTTTTTCTCTTATTGCAACTTGTCACAACTTTAGTGCTTGTTTTTTTTGCTTTTTTTGTACAGCCCTAGCAGAAAGAGGGTCTCAACTGGAGCATCCAGGGGCACTCTCATTGCTGGGGGTGTTCAGTCCACGTCTAGACAGAGCTGTAGTTAAGCTGGGGTTGGATAGATGCCTGCAGAGAAGAGAGATGTGCACAGGGTGCTCAGACAAGTACAGTGACCTTCACTAAACATATCAACCCACCTGTACGCGGTCACCCAGCATCCTCCAGTACACCCAGTTTACAGAAGCTGGGTAGGTTTTGTAGCATACTCCCACATCCAAAGACTGACTGTTCAAGGCAGGCTTGTAGCTTAGAAGAAAAGTTATTTCACCATCTGGGGAAGCTGACCCAGGACTGAGAAAACTTGGTTGAGATCAGCTTCATCTAAACAACTGAATTGTGCTTAGTGAAGAAATTCCATGAAAGCCCTATATATTCCATGTTGTATATAGAGGGAAAACCCATGAAGGGAAGGCTTAGACACATGAGCTGTATCTCTCTAAGCAGCCTCACAGTCACTTCTTTTCTAGTGAGTGCATAGGAAGCTTGGCCTCCTTCAGGAGGATTGGGTTACTGAGATGGGATTCAGGTCACAGAATCACAGAATATCCTGAGTTGGAAGGGAGCCATGAGGATCACTGAGTCCAAATCCTGCACAGGACCACCCCAAAAATCACATCATGTCCCTTGTCCAAGTGCTTCTTGAACTCTGTCAGGCTTGGTGCCTGACAGAGGGAGCCTGTTCCAGTGCCCAACCACTCTCTGGGTGAAGAACCTTTTCCTAATATCCCCCCTAACCCTCCACTGACACAGAGTCATGCCTTTCCCTCGGGTCACCTTTAGCTTTCACAGTCTACAGCATAATTCTAACTCCCAAGCCTTTCTTCACAGTCATCAGATTAGGTCTAGCACCACCTCTTTATTGCTAGAACGAGAAATATTTATCCTCACCTCTTTGCTTGGAATAATGTAGGATAACTGACTTGGATGTGGATGTCATGCACTGAAAATGCCCATATTGCAAAAGAGAGCTCCCAAACAAGATGTGTAAAAATAAGATGAGTGTCCATCTTGGAAACATTTCCTACCCTTCTCATCTACTATGGAACTTCCAAGGCAAAGCCACTGTACATCTTTATGTTACCTATTTACAAGTAAGAGGAAATACTTCTGCTCTGTCACCTCCAAGAGGATCTTGGGGTATTAAAAACTCACAGGGCTGTAAATAGTAGGTGTTAAAGTAATGAGAGGGAGCAGAGGAGCGCCTCCAGGAGAGGATTTCCTGGTATTTGTCCTGCCCATGATGATGGATGTTGCCAAAAGATTGATGGTATGCCCTGTGAGAAGGGTGAAACTAAAGTAACTTTGGATGCATTTGTCTGTATGAGATGAGCACGTATTTCACTTTACAGGCAGTCTTGGCTATCTTAACTGCTTTTGTTTGACTACTGATTTTATCTGCCTTGCAGACAAATTGCCTCAAACTCTGATTTCTTAGTCTTTTTTCAGCTAACAAGGGAAAGGTCTGTGAATTAGAAACCTTGAGGGAAAAGCAGAGGCATGACTTTCCATGGATTCAGCTCATCTAACATTAGCCCTTTAGCTGGAATCTAGTTAGAGGCAGTCATCCCAGACCCAGCTGAGAAAGAAGCACCTCTGGGGACAAGCCATTCCAAGCTATCAGGTCCCTAAGAAGGGTGGGGCATCATGTTCTGAAGTGTCCCTCCCCTCCCATCACTTCTTGTAGGAGAAGTCAACTGCCTTTAGAAGAGCAACTTCTAAATGGCTAAAGTCAGGTGAGCTGGATTCCTCACTTTATGTGTAGATGTAGCAAGTAATTTCACAGAGTCACAGAATGGGTCAGGTTGGAAGGGACCACAGTGAGTTATCTGGTCCAACCCCTGTGTTCAAACAGGGTCATCCCAGAGCACATGGCACAGGATTGTGTCCAGATGGTTCTGGTATATCTCCAGTGAGGGAGACTCCACATCCTCTCTGAAAAATCTGTTCCAGTGCCTGGTCACTGCACAGCAAAGAAGTTCTTCCTCATGTTCAGGAGGAACTTCCTGAACATCCTGTGCATCAGTTTCTGCCCATTGCCTCTTGTCCTATTGCTTGGCAGCCCCAACAAGAGCCTGGCTACATCCTCTTGGCACTTGCCATTTCCTATCAAATCAGAATACTAAAAGGGTAGTTCTGCCTCTGTGTTCCTGTGGAAGGCATAAAACCATGGAGATAAGGTTTAAGATGCAAGAGAGTAGAATCTGAGACCCTTAGAGATCTTCAAGAAATGAGCTGGTGGTTGAGAAGATGATACTCTTTCAAGTAAATCAGGACTGAACAAACAGTCTATTTCAACAGTACCAGTACTTAACTTATTTAATTCAATAACCGGTACTTAAAAGAGGGAAAACAACTTTTAACATGGGCAGACAGCAATAGAACAAGGGAGAACAGTTTTAAACTAAAAGAGAGATTTAGATTAGACACAGGAAGAAAGTTTTTCACTCAGAGCATGGTGAGGCACTGGAACAGGTGGCCCAGAGAAGCTGCCCCATCCCTGGAAGTGTTCAAGGCCAGGTTGGATGTGGCTTTAACCAGCCTGGTCTAGTGGACCCCTGCACCTATTGCAGGAGTATGGGAACTAGATGATCTTTAAGGTTCCTTCCAACCCAAACCAGTCTATGCTTCAATGATAAGGATATTAAGATGCTTAAATGAGACTTCAGTAAGACAGTAACCTGTGGGAGGCCCCTGTGCACTGTCCTTTCTGCTCAGGTTTGTGCAGCTGCTCTGAGCTGTCAGTGCCTGTGTGTGCGCCCGCGGGACCGAGTGCATGTGCACTCTCCCACTTCATTTTGCAGCTGCTTCCCAAGAACGTCTAAATATACTCCTGCCTCCGCTTTCTGGTGAGAAGTGAAACTGAAGTCCCAACAGCTTGTGGTAAATGAAAGCCTAAGAGCAGCATGTGCGTCAGTGAGGGCGGTACTGCTTTTGCACGGACAAAATCCATCTTTGGAAGCTGAATCTGAAGCCATCCCTCCTGTGCTGCTCAGGTTTGATTCCAGTGAAGTGACATTGCTTCCTACTGCAGAGCTGAGTCAACCTTAGAAGGGCATCAAGCTGTAAATCAAGTCTAGAAAGAAATGTATCATTGTCTTGGGCAAAGAGACCACCGGACATTATCCTGGAGTAGGTCTGAACAAAAGCATCAGTGTGAGCACTCCAGGAATGCTGTTTGCATATGTATGATTTCAGAAACTTAATTTATGATTTTCATTAATCCAAACTAGCTCTGAACACTCACTTGCTTTTGGGTGAGCAGCTCAGAAATGCATAGAAAATTCATGCAAACATTAGGCAAGCTTATTGTTAATTATTTTTTAGACAAAGCAAATCACATCTATGTCCCAGGAACCTACTCTTCTCTACATAGATGGAAATATCCTAAAATATCATATATATCAAGATGCTGCCCTCTTTAATGAGTGAAGTGTTTTCATGCAATTAAACATTCCCATTCAAGTCAGGAGTTTCATGCAAAATATTGAATAAAAAAAATAGATCACAGTATTCCAAATTAGCCCTATTCCTACTGTTTTCAAACTCAGTTTCACCCCTGGCTTCCACAATTAAATAATTTTTTTTAAAGGGGATTTTGGAAATAATTGGAAATAATTGTATTTTACCAAAACAATCCAATAACAGAGCACATGGCTAAGTCTGCTCCAAAGTCCATGACATTTCACCAAAAATACCCCAACTCTGTGCTGTTAAATTACAAACCTACTGGTTGAGTCAATTCAGTAAGGCTCCTTCCTCTGGCCTCTCATTTTTAAAATAGAAAAATAACAATCTACGAGCTTCTCCGCAGATTTTAATTCACTTAGAAATTTTTCTGACTTCATAAACTCGTGCATCTCTTTGGAATTTATTTAACTGTTTTTTTAAATTGTGGTCTGTTTTGGGGTCTGTTTCTCTTCTTTCAGGTACAGTACACCAGGCTTAGCTGGACTGGGCTTTATGTGACTAATCCCATTATGACTCCTGTGGAGTTGTGCTCTTACAAAATTTCTTGAGTAATAGTCTGTTATGAGTACATACTTATTCCCATGTCATGCGAACAAATTTGTTCTCACAGTTTGTCATGGGCCATCTGCTTTTTCATCTTTGTCCCTGGCTTAATTTCAGTGAGATTTTATTCACTTCCTGACAAAATGTGCGTTTTTACACTCACTTGGGACCAGATTTTCCAGGAACCTGAGGTCCTTCTTTGACACCTATGGGACAAAGCCAGACTTTTTGAAGTGCTCTGCAGCTCCTGTTATTTCCTAAAACAGAAGAGTCCCTGAGGATGCCTGCCCTGACATCTCAGTGTGGAGGGGGAATGGGAAAAGGGGAAGTAGGCACGCTGGAGAGGTAATACTGTTGGGCAGCAGGCAATTCCTCATGACAGTGTTCATTGCCTAACACATTTTTCCCGCTGTGCTCAAAGCACTGAGCAAGTCTCACACTGGCTGCACTTTGTGGGGGCCAGACTGAAACACATGAAAAATGAAATGCCTGGACACAAGTCCACGATGGAGCCGAGAGCAAAGGCCACTTTCATCTTCCCCATCAACCAACATTGCTAATGCAGCCCTCTGATGTCTCCTTTACCCTGCACCTCTATTACTGCAACTTCATAAACTGGGGAGGGCTTCTTTCCCTCTCCTTTGCAGCACAGAAATAATGCACAGGGGAAAAATCTGTGGTGCTTAAGGGGCCTGCCAGCCCAACCCTCCTGTGGCCATGCAAGAACATCTTCTCTTCTCCACCCACATGCGCTTCCTTCACAGCAACTTACTGACGATGGCAAAGTGGCTGGAGAGACTTTTTAGGTTCTAAAATAAGACTGACAACTACTGGAGAGCCAAAAGAAACAGGAAGAAGAAGAAAGCATTATAATTGTTCAGGCCACTTTGTTCCAGATTTTCTTGTATTTTGCCTCTACCAGTGGTCAGTAAATGCTGCCTCCAAGGAAGTATCAAAAAATCAAAAAATAACATCTATGTTATAGTCTGTTATTGGAAATTTTCCCACTGTTCCATTAATAAATCAATTTTTTGGACCAGAACAGATGTTTACACTATCAACTATCACCTTTTATGAAGGCCAACAAATTTGATTTAGTATCAGGATGAAAATGGACTGCTACTGAAAGAAGAGCTCATGTGTAATTACCCCTTTGAATCTGTCCATTAGCTACACCAAGAGGTTTTTCCTGTTTTGAAACAGACATCTTTTCCAACACATGTAATTCTTCTGAGAGTCTTATTTTCTTTCCCTAATAAGTACTATTGTCTTTCTAAATGTCCCTATTAGGTTTTTTATTAGCCTTGTAAACATCCCATCATTTTTTTTAATATGTTTCTTTTTCCTGTTTTTGTTTGGGGTTTTTTTTTTTTTTTTTTCCTCTGGCAAGCTTTTGGCAATTAATTCCTACAGCAATTGATTTCTCAGGTTAGTTTTGCAATGTGTGAGGCATTTCCATTTACACAGCAAATTTTTGATACTAATCAGCCAGGAGCATTTTCTCTAAAACCACCTGTGACTTTCTCAGCAGCACTTCCTGCTACACATGGCACCAGAATAACTCAATGATCACATGACATTCAGCAGGTACTAAGAGATAGAAAAGAGGCAGGATGTGTATCTTTTGCCTTTAAACCAAAGAATCATAGAATCATTAAGGTTGGAAAAGACCTCCAACATCAACCATTAACCTAATGCTGCCAAGTCCACTCTTAAACCGTGTCTCTGAGTGCTACACCTACATATTTTTGAACATTTCCAGTGATAGTGACTCAACCACTTCCACAGGCAGTCTGTTCCAGTGCTTGACAGCCCTTTCAATGAAGACATTTTTCCTAATATCCAGTCTAAACCTCCCCTGGCACAACTTGAGGGCGTTTCCTCTTGTCCTATTGCTTGTTACCTGGAAGAAGAGGCTGAATCCCACCTGGCTACATCCTCCTTTCAGGGAGCTGTAGAGACCGAGAAGGTCCCCCTCCTCTCTGAGCCTCCTTTTCTCCAGGCTGAGCCCCTTCCAGCTCCCTCATCCACTCCTCATCAGACTTGTGCTCCAGACCCTTCCCCAGCTTCATTGCCCTTCTTCATACATAGTCCAGCATCTCAGGATTAGGCAACTGGGAACATTTATAGAAACAAACCTTGACGGTGCAGACATTTTGGGTTTATTTTTCTTTGCTGGTTTGAGATTAGTTTAATTCCTTAACGTATATGCTCTGAAGATTTCAAAGTAGATTCAGATGTTAATTAACCAAATATAGTTATATTATCCTGCTCTTTTTTTCCAGGAAAAATATGAGACACACCATGCAATCTCATGGTTTTTGTAGCCAGTGAGTCAAGTCTGGAAACTTGGTCCACATGAGTCAATGAGATTTCCAGTGTCCAGCAAAGTGTCCAGCAAGGACCTTGTCAGTCATCAGTGGACAGGCCTCTGTTGTCTTACACCACGTGGCTCGTCTTGGGTTGATTTGTACAAAAAACTACATCCAGCCTCAGCTACCTGAACCTCTCTCATATTATGCTTTTGGATGGTTTGTCTCTCTCAGAGGCTTGTCACAGCATTGTTCCCTGCTGAAATAGAGGAATTATATATTTTCCTGGGTAATTACCATCTAACTGCTCCAACACAAGGCTTCTGCTAAGCCTTAGAGCCTAGATAAGACTTCTGACCATAGCAGAGCGTTAGTCCAGCGGTCCTTGTCTTGTACCATTTCTCAAGCTGTGGAAACTCAGTACAGATGATGAAAAAGAGTGTGTGAAGTCTCCTGCCCCATCTAAAGCAGATTTTTGGTCCTTCTTAGTGAGCAATTTTTGGGTGAAACAAAGGCTGAGTAGGAGGCCATAATTAGACTAACACAAGAGAGTGTGTCTGCAAGATGAGCTTGGCTGTTGCCCTGCCTAAGAGTCTGCAGGCCAAAACCTGCTTGTCAGGCTAAAAGTGGACACCCTGATTATACAATAAAGAGCCCCTCAGTGATCTGAGGGTGACAAGGGAATGATCTTTAAGTATGCAAGAAAAGTAGGAACTAACTCATGTAATTGATTAAATTTTCATATATTTCCCAATATGCTTCATCCCCAGAGGGACGGTGCTGTTTTTAGGAAAATAATCTCGTAACGAAAATCCCCTGAAACTGCGCAGCCCGAGGTGATTTTTCTCATCTTCATACACCGAGGAACTGCACAGACTGTATCTTTCCTGAAGAGTTAATCTGCGTGGGAGACAGCCCTATCTGAACACCTGAGTCATGCCAGTCTGGACATGATTTATTTCCCTGAATGACCCTTCTACTCCTTTGCTGTTTGTGAACTTTCCCGAGTGTGTCAGGAGATTTGGAGAGCAGGAGGCATATCTGTTTTGGTTTTTTTGTATTTAGATACTCTGGGATGCTTTTCCAATCTCTTGAGTCAGATGTGGGAGAACTTGTTTACTCCAAGGAAAGACTTTTGGGAAAGTCCTGAAAGGTTCAACTCACTCATGATCAAATCTGGGTCCTACCTGCAAAGTGGGTGAGTGCCAGCCCATGCCAGACAGGACCCAGGATGTCTATTCCCTTCTTAGGGCTCCTGGCCTGAACTGAAACCTTCCTAAGCCTGAAAGAATTTTTTAACGCATGTGGAGCTGGTACCTTGGAGATTTACCTTTTGTCCTCTTTCATTTCAACTGCTGGATATGCCCAGGCAATTGTGGCAGGCATCATGGAAATGCTGTCTTCACAAAGACATTTTGTCTCCAAAAACATTTTCATTTTACACCCAAGTCTAGCCGGAGGTGAATTCTTTTGTTTAATGAAGAGCCACAGCTCCTTTGGAACAAAATGTTCTCCTGTAAGCCGGGTGAGCCGCTGGTTTTATTGAAGAACAGTCCTGCAGACCAAGACAATGCTGTACTTCACTACCCCTTTTGAATTACCACTCTGTCATTTCCCAAAGGAGCATGATCGGCCGACCACTAAACTCTGCTTTAAGATCTTATGCCCGATCTAAATGAGACAGAATGAAGCCCTGGAGAGATTTCAACCCTTGCTTTGTTGAAACAACATTGCTTTGTTTGGAATGTATTTGCCTTTGTACTGGGGAATGAAAATGTGACCCAGTGCCCAGTTTTGAAATACATAAATACAACACTTTTGGTAACGTAGCATATATAGAGACATCCATATCATATGCTTTGTCTTATGCATCCTTTTTCTTGGAGATCTTCAACCAGTTTTGAAACCATCAAATCTTTAGCTCTGTAACAGCTCAGAGAAGGAGGAACGTATCATTTCTGTGTTCCAGGCTGGCATGGTGACCCAGTTAGGAAATCTGTAGCAGACATGAAATGAAAACCAGACCTGTGCTTGCAACAGTGAACTCAGCCTTCCCCTGTATCCAGTTTGATTACACAAGCCAGTAGTCACCCAAATGTTCATGACACCCACTCACAGCTCCACTCAGTGGTCACCACTGTTTGGCTCCCAGGTCTTTCCCGTGCTTTACTTTAATACCCTTAGATTAAGAACTGGATAGATCTTGGGATATGACCCAGATCTTTCAACCTTATGGTTAAATCCTGAGCTGGACACAGTTGGATAACTGTTTCAGTTGTACTTTTTCCTGCCCCTTTTCACAAATTCAGTGTTGCTTCAGTGCATCTTGGGGCAGAGATTTTACAAACCCAGGCCCTTTCTGTACCATTAACTGAGTATGCCAGTACACCTTTATCAGCTGTGTCACAGGTGCCAGAGAATTTGGAGTGTGATGCACGTGATAAGAACAGCAGAGCTGTCCAGGAGTTCCCAAGTCCCTCATCCCTCCACCTACCCACCCTTCCTATGTGTTCTTCTGACTAACTAAATGGAGGAGATGTTCACCCACTTGGAGAGCAAACAGACACGTCAGCCCTGCCCAAACAGAGGTGCTCTGTCTCTCTGTCTGAGTCCACGTCCTTTGATCACCATGGGTACCAACTCCTGTCTGATATTTTGGGCTGTGCAGGGTGGGCTTGGACACTCCCTGGGTGGAGGGAAACACCTCGGCAGGGCAGGAAGGAGTGATTCAGCCACTCCTCACTCTGAGTCAATATTTACCCAGAGGCTCTGGGTTTGGGGGAGGGATGGTCTCTCTCAGGGGTCACATTCCCACCCTCCTGAGTGAGGTGGCTGGAGCCACCAGCCCAAGAGGGTGCTTGCAGCCTTCTCCTGGGACCATGCCCTCTTTTTATAGGCTGCATTTGGATGCAAACTGGAACGCTGTGGCTATGTCTCTTTTTCTTGTTTTTTTTCTAATTGTAGTCTGGAGTTTTCCTTAATGGGACAGAGAAGTCTTTGAGACTGGAAATGTGCTCTTCTCTTTGTTTCTGGTAAGACATAACACTGTCCTCATGGGACCGCACTCCAACAGGGATATTTTAGTTCTGCCTGGCTCAACTTCTTGCTGGCCCACAGTCTGATTGCTGTTTGTCACTCGCACTGCTGGGGAACAGAGACTGCCCTCACTGTGGCTGCTCTAGTAGACTGGAGCCTTGAATTTGGCTGGGCTTCCCAAGCATTTCCACGAGGGAAATAGTAACACTAATTTCAGCTGGACACTGTATTCCTTGCTTACATTCCTAAAGGGCTGTGTTGTGATGCTTTTTGCCTTTTCTTCATGTTAAATGCATTGCTAGAATTCACCCCAGGGGTTGTTGTGTTCTACTGGTGGATGATTATATTCCTCTGCTTGAGAGACTGAAGATGAAAGAGCACTCTGAAATCCCTTTTGATAGATGGAGATACCTTTCTGCCCAGTCCCTGACAGGATATTGTGAAGGTGTTGTCCCATCCTGCAGACCTTGGTCTCGTTTACACTGGTGTAAAACTAGCATCAGTGTCATTTACATCAGCGTAATCATGGGAGAAGGAGAAGAAATAGGCCTGCAGGGATTTTTTGTTTCTTTTGGGGGAACCATGCTGACTGTAAAACCACAGCAAAATTATTTTTAAATGAGAAAAATTTCTTTAAGACAGATCAGTCTCTTAAAAAGAGAGACAAATGGAATTAAATGCTGCAGTTCAGAAAGTCCTGCGGTATTTGGGAAATGGGGCAGTTTGCTGTAAAGGGAGGAGTAAACAGCCAAAGCCAGGAGACTTGCAAAAAGAGAAAGACCCAGAAAATTAAGCTGCTTATGAATTAGATTATTAAAGTTTCCCAGAGCACAAGAGATGAGATTGTAGATGCAAGTTTATTCTCAGCACATGCGTGGAAAAACGTAAACCTCAGTAAGAACCACTGAGTAAACCTGAGAAAAAAAAAATGACTGTGCCTGGAAATGTTTAGGGGATGGTGTTTGTCAATTAATGAACTGAGAGGCCACCGTTTTCAGCTCAGTACACAGCAAAGACATGCACAAACTAAGTCTAAAGAGGGAGATTTTTTCTTTTTTTTTGCCAGTAAGAGGAATGCAGGGACATTTTGCTCTGTGCTTCATCTGTAATTGATTTTTTTCTTTCATAAAACCTGAGAAGAGAAAGTTTACTCCGAGTGGCTGGGCAAGGGGTCACAATTACTCACACTACCAGGTTCCCATTTGCCTTCAGGTTTGTTGATTTTGATGACAAGCCTTTACTGCTTGGTTTCTTAGTTGTGTCAGCAGCTTCCCTGACAGACTAGTGATGCTTTTTGTGTTGCACTGTGCAGACAGGGGAACAGCTCCAGCCAAAAAGCACACATTGATATTGTACTCCCTACTGGAAGAAACTGCATAGTTTGACTAAGTTTGGATCTAGCCTCATGGTTTGGACTCATCTCTAATAGAAATACACAGATATCTCCAATAACATATTTTAATGGAAAGTGGAAGTTTTCTAAGGACACAATACACACACCTTGTCAGGGAACAGCTTCTCTCTCTGCCAAGAATCTTCTCTCTATCCTGGAGGAAACACTTGCTTTATGCACAGACCTGCCTTAAAAAGGGAAGGGACAGAGATCCTGGCAGCATTGGGAATCTTCAGCAGAAAGAAATATCAAGTAATCTGTCTTGAGAAAGGAGGGCTGCTTCATTAATTTTATGGAAAGAAACTGAGCTGTAAAAAGGTGAAATTTTGTCTTTAACAAGGACTGCAAGCTGGGAGAGCAGCCAACTAGGCATCTCTGCTAGCCCAGGACTATTAGGAGACCAAGGTCAGAAGGAGCTCGGATGCCACCAGGAATTCAAGGAGAAACAGATTGACAATGTGGGAATGTGGAAGAGCCCAGGTGCAGCTGCTGAAGTTCATAAATGACTCAATGAGGAAACTCATGTAGAAGGGAAAACATTGTCTTGAAAGGAAAAAGCTCCCAACCAATACAAACCCACTGTGTGTCCATCTATACGTTTGTTCCATAGACCAAATTGAAACATCACAGAGAAAAGATGCCCATTTCAAGACAACATTGCTGCTCAGCCTCTGTGGGCATCAGGAAAGTGGTTACGCCATAGGAAATGATTAGAAGAGCCCCAAATCATCCCTGCATAGCTCACACTACAACTAATGCCTCCAGTGTAACAGTAGCAGAGGCTTGGAATGAAATAGCCAGTCCAACATACTGCATACAACATCAGACAGAGGTACTGCAATTGGACAGTTCTTGTGACATTATAATTAGAGATGGGGCTTGAGTCAAATATCCAAATGTGGAACAGTGCTGTGAGTCAGCTGAGATGCACCCACCAACATTGTCATTATCCTGAATTTTGCCATTTATAATGAAATTCAAGCACTGTAATCTTCAGGACATTCACAATTTGGTTTGAGAGACAACCCCAAATTTGGTATTTATCTCTGCTCTCCAAGGCCCAAAAGTCAGTAAAGTGTTTAAACACAGAACTGGGAGACACGGGATTTTGGGAACTGCACTTTTGAAAAAGCTGCCTGAACCTTTCCAGAGTAGAGATGGACCTCCATTTTCACCCCAGAATGAGCACATGTCCCCAGCTGAAGCATCCTTAACCTGACCTTCAGGAAAAATTATTGAAGGTCCGTGTTTATCTCTGACTAGCCTGGCTCTGATCAGGGAAGAAAAATGAATCTGTTACAGAAATAAAAAAAATAAAAAAAAAATGCAAAAAAAAAGGGCACTGATAGAAGTGAATTAAAAATACATAACAGCACCATGACAGATGTCAGTGAAACTGAGCATTTTGGGGTAAGATCTGCCAACCCTGCTGAGCACACAATGTATTACAACTCCGTTTCTCAGGCTGCTGGAGTATTCCCTGCACAGCAGCTTGAGTTAAAAGTGTCATCTGAAATGTCCTGGTTCATATGAACTTCCTTGCCAATGCACCATATGGCAGCACAGAGAGTATTTCTGTATCACAAGTGACTGGAGAGCACTAAAGAGCAGACGCACCTGAACTTAAAGGACTGCAGCAGGGTGGAATTATGTTGGTCTGCCAGGCCCAGAGGGACAGAGGTGGTGGATCCCCTCTTGCTGAATTAGTAGGTAGTGCTGTTCTGAACACCCAACCCATGGCCAGGCCTGCTTTGGGAAACCAGAAGTCCAGTGCAATGCCAAGTGTCTCTACAGACCCAGAAAGCTCTTGATGAAAGCTGATGCTTTCTCTGCAAGTCATTTCTTTTCACTCCCAAAATTCCCGAGGCATTGCAAGAAAAGCTACTCTTGGAAAACAGGAAAGTTTTATAACCTATTGCCGAGGAGCTGTTCCATTGAAGGCCAGATTGTCCTGAACAGGTAAGAAAGCACTCAGTTTTTTTGCTTTAATTCAGTTTTACCTCTTGCTTACATGTGTCCTCTACAGACTCTGTATGAAATGGGCCATTCTAAGAATGATGGTCTGAGAAACATACCCTACAGCCAGTCACGTTTTTTCTACTTTTTTTTTCTTCTTTTTTTTTTTTTTTTTTAAATCAATAGAGGCAAATAAAATCCTTCAAACTTCCCAGATGTTTACTCCAGGTCTAGCAAATCTTTAGGTGTGATCCTTCTCAGTGCAAGGTGCAAGCAGGTGCATCAGCATTTGGACATTTCACTTCTTTATCCTGAATTTTGCTTCCCCTCTTGAACACTCAACTCCAAGTGTTTTTTGGACAAGTTTGCAAGCACAGATTGACTAACTTTTGCCAGAATAACATCTGCACAAGGGATAAGGAGAGCATGCATTCTCTATTCCACTGCTGAATTAGAGTAATTTAGCAAACTTGCAGGTCAATTTGAATGTCCAGTAAAATTTATAGAAAGATTGATTTTTATCTACTGTGAAGTAGCAGTGGGATCAGCTCCTACAGTAACAAATTTGAAGAACATCCTAGGAGATATGTTGATTGAAGGTGGACCCATACAATTATCTTAGCAGCAGTAACCTGAAACAGTGGTGCTTCAAGGTTTTGGGTACTAGTTTCACAACTTCCTAAATGCTGTTGATATTCCTTACAACTCTACCATGATCTGCTGATTGATAAATAGCTCCAGGGCCACACTGTACCATCAGTTACCCTTATAAGCTCAAAAAATGTGCTAGCAAACTGGAGAGGTAAAATTCAGTCAGGAGTCAACGAGACTGAAAAGAGCATTTGGCTCAAAGACGCAAGCGAAGCATTTCCCTGACACACACACAGCACAGTGCATTGCCCAGGATTCATTCTTCCTGCAAAAGGAATGTGTGTTTCCATGAGTCTGAAGATTAATTCAGTTACTTTTTTCTGATTGTATGGAAATTCTGGAAAGTCTCATGGTTCACCTATATTTTCTATAATTAAAAAAAAAACAACAAGATTTGCTGCTGATAGTCTTCTTTGTTATAACAGAACTACCTGCCCACCTGGAGTACACTTAACTATGATATACCACAGAATTATAGACTCATAGAATAGTTTGAGTTGAAATGGACCTTTTAAAGGTCATCTTGTCCAATCGCCCTGAGGCAAATGGGGACATCTTCAACTAGATCAGGGTGGTCAGAGCCCTGTCCAACTTGTCCTTGACTTCCAGGGATGGGATGTTCATGTTATTTCACAGAAAAAATAGGATGTAGTATCCATTTCTTCTGGAAGAAATACTGAAGCTGACAGGTGGAAAATCTGGAGCTGTTGTACACTTCAATGGTTAAAAGGCAGGTTAGAAGAGAGTCAGAAACTCTGATTTTAGTTCCTGGCTGTCTAATTGATTTGGTTGGATGGACTCAGATATCTCCACTGGAGCCAGAGTCCTCAAGTCACTGAGAGGTTTGTCTGAATGAAAATACTATTTATTTCATAATACAGTAAGGATAATTCTTCCTTCCCACTGGCATGGCAATTCTTAAATCCATGTTTGCAAAACTCATTACAAGTTTTGGATGAAAGGTGTTAGAGAAGTGCAAAACAGATTTGACACCTTTTTTATAGAGAGGGCTTTCGAGATTTCCTGTGATTGTCCACATTTTTGGAGATTAATCAGCTTTCCTAAAGGATTATGCAAAGTGAAAGCCTGCAGCAGCAGGAGGTTGGGATTAGTGACCCAGAAGGTCCTTCCAGTCCTCTGTTCCTGGAGGTTTTTTCAAGTCATACCAAAGATGTTAAAGACTACTTGTGTGGTCTGAACTTAACACCTTAAACACACACTCCCCATTGAAATTTTTTGTTGCATCCATTTAGCAAGGTAGAAGTAGAGGAGGGAGTGGGCATCTGTGTAAAGTTAAGAAAAAGAACTTCCCACAGCAACTATGGAGAGCACCACACCAGCTTGCTTACAGCTCAGGAAATGGAAGTGGTCAAAAAACACCTCAAGAGACCCAAACAACCTCATCTCTCTGTCCCACCTCTAGAAGCAACACTTGTGTTACCATTGCCCACTTAGTCCTGGACCTCCCTTCTGAAACCCACCCGCAGCCAGCAGCAGTTATGATGGTGGTTTTGTGGTGCAGACACCTGTCCATGTGAAACTAATCTAGGACCACCAAGCTCATTTTCTTGTGGCAATTTACCAGCTTACCATATGGTAATAATTTTTGACAGTCATGGTTTCAGGCTGGAACAGAATTAGTGATCCAGTGATAGAAGCTGCTTCAGTCATGCTCTTAGCCAAGACCATACTTTACCTCTCTGGAAAGCAGGCTGTGGTGTTGCCTTCCTGTGTTGGGGCAGGTATGTGTTACAGATTAATTCAGATACTCTCAACCCCCCACACCTCCAAGCTTTTCTGTGGAAACGAACAGTTTCTGATGTTCAAATGTGTTTTGCCAGCCAAAATGTCAACCGCATGCCACCTCCGAGGCAGCCACAGCTCAGTGGTTGCACATCAGACCCATTGGTCCATATTTATAAAGTACTTTGATATCCCAGATGAAAGGGCACTGTATAAATGCCCCATTCATTTATGTGACTACAGTAGCAGCAAACAGAAAAATCGTTACCCACAGGTTCAGAAAGGCGTATTCCTGTTTATTAATTGAAGACCACATAAAGAATGCTTGGTTAAAGTGTTCCTTTTGGAGTGGACATTTCAGCGCTGGTCCAGCGAATGAAAATAATCCTGAAAATCTGCATGGGCAAACGGCATAAACATCAAGTTTGCACAACTCAAAACAAAATTCTCTTTAAAAACACAGTGAAAATCTTTCTATACAGAACTGTCCTTGTCCCTACACTCCAATAGGGAATGAGACAATCAGTGATTTTCCAGGTCAGAACTACAGTGAAATTATTATTTTAGCAAAAATAATTTAAGTTAGAAAAGGAATAATTGCTACAAGACGAGCATCAGCTATTCTGCAGCTTAGTACATGTCAAACTAATCCACCTGTGGGTTCACTATACAACCAGTTTCCTCTCTTTTATGCATATAACAAAGTCTTCAGATTTCTAGACCTATATTCCTCACTTCTTTCTCTGTGTATCTTTGAGATACATGACCCTCTCACTTCATTTGGAAAGTTATGTTAAATAAAAACTTTTCTGTCCGTCATCCTGGAATTCAAGGGCTGAGCAGATACACGTTCACGGTCCCTGGGAGCATGCAGAGTCTTTCATATATCATAACCATAAAAATAAATAAATTGCAAAGCAGAAAGGAGATAAGGCACAGGTTTAGGCTGCCTTTTGAAGATTTATTAAAACAAACCGATATTTCTTAAAATGTGCATGTAACCAGAATACATAATTGACAATGATAATCATTAACAGGTACTAATGTTATTTCAGAGCAGAGGACAGAACGAGACAGACTAAACCTCCATGCATGCAGCAGAGGAAATCCAAACTGTGATAATTAAATGCAAATAAAGCCTGGGGGCAAAAATTCCTGGTCTCTCTAAGATAAGAGAAATGTATTTCTACCATCTATAGTTCATTTATTTCTCTTGAAGACTCTAATTTGTTTTTAAGCTAATAGATCAAACATTCTTGTCACAGTTCGTACAACTGTCTCAAATATGTGAGAAGTACCCGCCAGGCGAGGACCACCAGCAATTTTTATGATTTCTTTACACTACAAATATTTGGCAGAACTGAAATCACCCAATAAAATAAACCTGTGGATTCATCTGCAGTTTTAGACTCTCTCCAAGTATTTTTTGGACTTCTTCCCAAAATAACTGATGCTCATGATATTGCAATATCAAATGAAAATATGTCCTAATTTTCATGTCTCACTACCACCATCTGTTATTAAAGAGAAAGTCATCTTCTTCCTAGTGGGCCAGGTGGTTTGGAGACACCCATGTGACAATGAGTGGAGCTCTGGTCCAGCAGCACTTCTGGTCCTTCACACCATTGAGTTGGTGGGAACTGGACATAACAAAGGGTGGAACCATGGAAAAGTGGTGGTACAAAGAGTACCATGTCTCCCCATGTCGGCAGGGGGAAAGGAAGATTGAATTTAATTGTGTGCAGTGCCTTTAGGGAAAGGTTTGCGATCCTCTTTGGAAAAGCCTTTGGCAAAAGGAATAGATTAAAAAAATGCCATATTTGAAACTTCCGCTCAGCTCTACTGACATTTCAGAGGTCACCAGTGAAAGCCACTCAGCAGTGCACAAACATTGGAGTCCCTTCTGTGAGGTTCAGATCAGCCTAGCTGACACTTTAGAAAGACAGTATCTGAGCTTTATAGACATTCAGCAGTTCCTAATAATACATCCATGCTTCAAGTATAAAAGTAAAGCCTTTCTACTCCAAATCAAAGATGAATTGTTATAAACCACCCCAACCTTGTGCCTGCACTGCTGTGTTTGACAACCAAACCACATCACTGCTTATTCACCCCACCAAGGCATCCCAAAGAGCCATTCCTAAACACTGCTCTTCCCCATTCCTGCAGATGTTTTTCTTTCCAGACATCTTGAGATGTAGTTTTAGCAAGTGTTACTTGCAGCATGTCTTGTAAATCCTACAATCCACTATAAAATGACACAGTGTCAATTTTACATATTTTCCAGCAGAAAAGATCATGGCTTTTGTTTCCACCAGCCTTCCCAATGTACAGTGCCTTGCAGGTATTAATTTTTAGGGTCATCACCCACTCTGATTTTTTTAAAGCACTCCAATTTTACAAGGTTTGTCTCACACCATGCTAAACTAGCTGGCAGCTGGCTGATGCTGACTAGATGGTGGAGGACAAACCTCTTCATTGTAATGCTGAATTCAAACACTGCTGTTTCTCATGGATTGAAATCATATACTTTTAGATACAGCTCCACAGCATTCACATCAAATCAAGAGAACAGGCAAGTAGAACACTCAGAAATTTCCATTTTATTGGTTTCTTTTTTAATATTTAGTTTGTTTTGTACAAAAATAGTGTTGCCCCCAGGAAAACTTGATTTTCTGAAATGTGTCCATTTTCCCTCAGGAGAGCTGAAGGAAAGCTCAGGGTCAACATGATCTGAAAATTGTTCAGGTCAGGTCTAAACAAATTAAAACTATTGTAGGTCAAGTCAGCCTGACATGAGTCTGCTTTAGTTTGGAGTTACACATACGTATTGGGATCTGCATATCTGTTGTGAAGCAATGGAGACTCACTCCAACCAGGAAGCCCAGCCAGCAAAAAAAACAGTGGGAAGAAAACAACTTCACAAGGTGAATGGAGAACAACTGTGAATACAGTTGAGTGTTGAAACAACCCAAACAAACAAAATATTTCAAAATACTTCCCACATTCACAATAAAAGATTTTTCTCCAAGTGTTTCATTCTACTATAAGTTCCCAGCATTCAGTTTGGGACCCAAATCAAAGATGAAAACAAATGCTTAAAGGCAGGACACAAATCCAGATCTTTGTAGGGACATGTCTGCTCAGAGTCACAAAACTATTTTGTTAACTGTCAGGGAAAACTGTATCATGGTGGGATTTGCCGTGTTTCATAATCCCATATGTATGATATGATATCGTACATTATCATTCCCATTCCATACATAGGGAACTGGGACTGCATGAGCACTGCTACGTGAGCAGAAAAGACTTTAAGGACATTGGAGGGTCTTTAGCTATTAAAACTATCAACCTATCAAGAAAAGCTCCCTTTGAGGTAAGCTGTCTTCCAGGACAAGACCACAAAGGCACCACATGAAACTGTGACGTGGAAGATTCAAAGTAAAAAAAACCAACAAGGGAAGATGTGTTTCTTCACAAAATGTTTGGTCAGTCTGAGAGGCTTGTGCAGCAAGATGTTGTACAAGAGAAAGATTTGCACAATGTCAAGAAGTGATCAGCTATTGGCAGCTTGTGTGGAAAGGGGATGAAGAAGGGGGGGGATGTTTTTTGAAACCAGGGTGTTCTTTCTGACCCTCTTTGGCTGAACAGGGATCCCTCTGGAGAGGGGAAGGGTGTCTGTGAATCCCATCTCTCTAAATCTGCCCAGTCTCCCCATGTTTGTGCTGTTCTTGACCCGGGCCACTGGCAGCCCACTGAGTCTTTCTTGTTCTTCTGTGACACATTTCAGCTCTTTCTCTTAATCTTTTATTACCAGTCTGTAGCTGGTTGTAGCGGGCAGGGAGATGGGATGTGTTGTGGCCTGGGTAGCAAACATTCTGCAGACACATCTGAACTCATCCCCAGTGGACATTTATCTGTGATATGGAGGACTGAAAGAGATGACCAAAACAGTCTCTTCTAAATTTACATTTCTTCTCTCATGACCCCACAAATGCAATATCATTCACAGAGGCTCACACCAGGACAGTACTTACTGGATAAGGGTCCTGGTAAATGCTGAAGGATCTACTTCTCAGAGATTGTTGTTTTTCAGGAAAAAATTACTTTGTTCCCTCACTCACTGTCTACACAATCTACCTGTGTATTCCTCTCCATGTGACTTGAATAATATATAATAGAAATTTTACTCTACTGTATGCAAAAGCAAATGGGCTTTATGATAATAGAGGAAAATCTCAGCCATGAAGGGACAGTGTAAAAACACATAAAGATCTGAGGAAAGCTGCTGAAGATGTACAGAACGAATCAACATCAGCCTGCAGGTCCAGCACAAAGCAGCCTGCATATTCAGTCAAAACAACTGCCCAGTTACTCTACTGGGTTTTGAATAACATTATTTATTTCAGTGCCACCACCAAGATAGACTGCTCTCCATGACACAGACTTCAGAGGTGGAGATGCCTCTACCAAATGCCCGCCCGGGCCAGCTCACTGAAGATTGATCCCCTGCAGATTATCTGCACAGACAAAACCTGCCATGTGGGAGTTGTGTTGATTTTCATATCGTTGACACGGCTCCAGTAACCCACTCACCACTGGGTTAAGCTCCTATTGAACATGAGCAGAGCTCCTTCCATGTTGTGCAACACAATGGAAAATTGAGACCATACCATAGATGAGGACATAGGAGTTACGTGGTTTGCCCGAGGCCACACAGTGAGTCAGCGGCTAAATTATAAACTTGGGAGTCCCTGGCTCCAAGTCACTTATTCAATCTATGCTGCCTCTAAGGCATATTACATTGGGGGTATTGTATGGAAATGACATTAACTTTAAAGAGCAGTGTACAGTAGAAGCAAGGAAAATAAGTGGGCTTTATTGTGGGCTGATTTTTTTTTTTTTTTTAAGCATGAAAAAAGTGACACGAGCAGTTTTGCAAGCATACAGTGTAAATTAATTTTGCACAATTTGATTTCGAAACCTCCCTCCTGGATTAAAAACCTAAACACCAAGTTTCAGGCCTTAATGGACCCTTTTTTTCCACTCTTCTCTCCTTTTTTTATTTTTTTTTTTCTGGCAATTCTGTTAACCCCCAAAAATAGTGGTTTAATATGGAAATGCTGAAAGCTCCTGAAGCAGAGCATCGCATTTGCAACACTGTAATTATGCCTACTTCAAAATGTTCCAAAGAAAACAAGATTTTCCTGTCCAAACAAATCTTGAATGGTTTTAGCCCGAGAATTAAATCATTGAGACCAAAAAGGACCGTGTTAAGCATGCTGAACCAGGGCTGTACCAAGGAGATGTGGAAAGAGATAAATGCAAACTGATTTTACAGTATTTACATAATTAGATCCACATCTCTGCTTTTCTCTATTGAATGAGTAAAGACCAGATCAACCTTATTATTATTATGTTTATTTGACTGACTTCGGAATTCCATCTGGATAAAAGAGAGCCTAGATGTCTTTCTCCATGCACGCCCAGTGTGAAGCCAATCAACATGCCTCTCTAAGTAACAAATTTGGTTTATGTCATCTATCAGCAAGATACTGTAATACTGGATATAGCTTTAGTTCAGTGGATGAATGCTCCTTAAAGACCACGCAGCTTAGAGGTTTCCACTCTGCATTTTTATGTCCCCACAGAAAATTACTTGTCAGATTTTCCACTCCTGTGAAGACGATGCTAAGGAAATGTGTGGTGCAGAACACGTGCATGGTGCATTTAAACGAGAATGCAATCAATAGCTCAGCACTGCTTTCTTGGTGGAGGATGTTTGCTTGTTTTGCAAGACTTCCTTGCATCCTTTTTCTGCCCTGTAGAACAAAGGCAAAGATGTGGGTAGGTACAAGATTCCTGTGCTGTTGATGAGAGAGTAAGAGAAAGAGGAAAGATTTCTTCCACTGCTCATAACTGATTGTTACGACTGCTTCATGCAAATAATCCATCCTAACAATATTTAATATATCTCCTCTCAACATAAGTAATATTAGACCAAAAATAGAATTTGGTCAGTCTCACTAGTGTCAGTCTCATTGCATTGTATGGGGAAAAACAATGTTTTGGGTTAATAGGAGGATTCCCTGCAATTGGATCACTACTTCCTTTGAGAAACTATTCCACCAGCTAATTAAAACCACTGTCAGGGAGCTTCTGCTCTTAGGTACCCTCACTTTCCAAACAAGAGGGATAATACAGTGAGCTGAGCCTGGGACAAGTTGGATTTATTTACCAGCTTTACATAAGCAAGACAGAGCCACTCAGTTTATCCTTACTGTCTCCAATCAGGACAACAAAAATATTAATTTATTCTCCATTTTGTATCAGTCTTGTTTATTTGGGTTGCCATTGTTTCTTGGCAGAGTCTTCTGACCACACGAAGGTATAACACCCAGTTCAGACTGCTCAGTGCAACACAGGGGTGTGCAGCTAATCCAAAGAGATCACAGAAGCATGGAATCACAGAGGGAGTAAGGTTGGTAGAGACCACAATGGGTCATCTGGTTCAACCTTCCTGCTCAGCAGAGTCATCCCAGAGCACATGGCACAGGGTTGTGTCCAGGTGGCTCTTGAGTGTCCCTAGTGAGGGAGACTCCACAAGCTCTCTGGGCAATCTGTCTAAGAATACCTCTATCATCAAAGTGGCCATTTTGTAACTGTAAATGGACATCTTGCAAATGTTTCTGTTTTATCTGATTTCCCACTTCTTGCTATAAGAGACCTATGGGAATTTGCCATCAGGCTGCAATCTTACACAGGTTACATGAGACTCTGCATGTTATCTCTCTCGTAGGCTCCCTTTGACACACAGACATTTTTGACTTCTCCCTGTGCATTATCACAACAGACTCCAACTCATGCTCTTTGCTTTTCTGTTGGGAAAAGATTGTGTAACTTCCAACACTCACCCAGCAACCACCCCACCCCCCCCCCCACAGGGAAGAAAGCCTCCAGCCAAATGAAAGCTTTGATATTAAGAGCACAGCAATGTGTAAACCCATAATAATGCGCTTGGACTGCAGCTCTCCTTTAGGAAAACAACAAAACAAAACACTCCTAATTAAGCTATTGGCTTGGAGGAGGTACCAAGTCCAAAATGATTTTGACTCCATATGGAATTTATATGGAATGCAACATGCAATAAAACACCAGCACACCCAGATGTGGATGTTCCCCAGCTGTCTGTCTGCCCCCTTTGATGGCAAGCTACAAAGATCCTTCCCGACACAGCCATCTCCGTGGGAAGCAAGAGGTGACTCCTCTGCACTTGCATATCAAATTGAGCAGTGGAAGGGAAATTTTTGAAAGAGAAGATCTAAGTTTACAGATGTCACTGTTGCACTCAGCTTTTATTTTCCGTGTGTTCACAACAGTGGGCTCTTAGTATTTAGTCCCCCTCAAACATAGTGATGGGTCACACGGTGCCAAGGGAAACTCTTGGGAAGCACGGGTTGTGTCTCCCCGGGGTTTCTTCTTGGAACTGTGGATGCAGATGTTATTTTTCCCTGCAGCTGTTGGGGGCAGTAGACAATCAATCCTGGGTTTCTGTAACCTGTATGACCTGAGTGTGGATCATATACGAGCTATATACGTGCCCTGATGCCAAACAGATTTGCAGGCCATCTGGCAAGTCTGGGAATATAGGGAAAATGTAAGACCTGCCTGGAGAAATGGCTATTTTGGTGGTCCTTGAGATATGGACTACTGTGCCTCTGAGCAGGGCCAAATTCTACTATCATAAATTGCAGTACAGTTTAGCAAATGCCAATTGATTTTGGCCAGGATTTTCCCATTGTCAAGCCACGAGTATACTTATTTTAGACGTAGCTGCTGATTTTTCAAACAAGTTCCAGGAAACAAGTAGTTTAAGTCTGAGAGTCAGGGAAACAGATTTTCTTTGGACAGAGGCAGGAGGCAGATTACAGGCAGAAACCAGCAAGACGAAATTTCGGAGGTTGTTTTTACACTGATGGTTACCAAAGATAATTTTTTACCCAAAAAATCCACCTACAGCCATAGTCAGCCTGGGCATTGTTACTGCCACAGCATGTACTGAAGTGTGTGTTGGGCTGCATGATGCAGGAAGGCCACAGCAGCATTTGGAACTGGATGATCTTGAAGGTCCTTTCCAACCCAGACCATTCTGTGATTCTATGATGTGCAGCAGGAGCAAGAGGCTGGGTTCAATCCATGCACCAGCCATGAGTTATTTCACATTTTAGCACATTGTTGAATAACCTTGTCTGCACTGATACCTGTGATAACTTTTAAATTATTCTTCTGGATAAATTATCTTCTGCCCAAAAGCAGAAGAGCCCAGATCAGCATCAACCTTAGACCCCAGAAATTAAGAGCTTTGCCTCCACAATGAACTCTCAGCAATCCATGGGGAGTGCACCCTAAAGGACTTCTGAAAACAAATTCTGAAAATGTCAGAAAAAGCAGCTCCCTGCTCCACTACTGGGGACCAGGCAGTTCAATCAGACTGAAGTCCTTGGAGATAGATGGGATGAGCCCTGTGCCCTGTGACAATGGTTTGGCCACCAGCTGAGAGACGCTGTGGAACTTTTAATCACAGCCAAGCTGGATGCCTCTGCAGGGGGTCTGGGAGTCACTGTTACCCTCCAGGTCTCCAGCATTAGAAAACTCTCTGACTTCTCCATTTTCTGCCCTTCTCCATCTCTTCTATCGCTAATGAGTGAGAGGCACCATTCCATAAAACTGGCAGGGCATCAGCAGTTTGTGGCTTGCTTAAGCGTGGCTTGCTTAAGCATGGCTTAGAGGAGCTGAGTTATGTTCTCAGCTCACCTCTGAGACCTGTGATAAATCTAGTTGCTGTCCCATCAGTCACTATCCTGAGCGTTTTGCTGACTGCTACTGTTTGTTCCCAGGATGCCAATGGCATCTTGGCCTGTATCAAGAACAGTGTGGCCAGCAGAACTAGGGAAGTGATTATCCCATTCTACTCGGCACTAGTGAAGCCACACCTCGAGAACTGTGCTCAGTTTTGGGCCCCTCACTTTAGAAAGGAGGTACGGGAGCATGTCCAGAGAAGGGCAACAGAGCTTGGGCAAGGTCTAGAAAACAAGTCTTATGATGAGCAGCTGAGGGAGCTGGGGGTTTTTAGCCTGGAGAAAGCAGGCTCAGGAGGGACCTAAGCACTCCTCTCAACTACTTGAAAGGAGGCTTGTAGCCAGGTGGGGGTTGGTCTCTTCTACCATGTCTCAAGTGAAAGGACAAGAGGAGATGGACCTAAGTTGTGCTGGAGAGGTTCAGATTAGATACTGGAAAAGAAAAACTCTGTGGAAGAGTGATTGGGCATTGAAATAAGTTGACCAGGGAGGTACTGGAGTCACCATCTCTGGAAGTCTTCAAGAGACATCTGGATGTAGCACTTGGGCTGATTTTGGTGGTGCTGTTTGACAGTTGAAGTGGATGATCTTTAGGGTCTTTTCCAGCCTTGATGATTTAGTGATTCTGTGACTCTGTTCAGGATGTTTCAGGTGTTGCTTCTAACAGCCAGTGAGCTTAATGCAGTGCACAGTGGAGATTTGCAGTGCAGTTGTAGTGGGCTTTTGTAATGGCCAGACTTCGCGAACGAAGAACCGGGGAAGGTCTTTACACCTTCCAGCCTGTGCACTTGATTTTTTTAGGTGAGTTACAGTGTGCGCGGAACTGAGCCCACCCTTTAATCCTAAGGTTCATCTGCCGGGGCCAAG
>JAYRBT010000114.1:110094531-110187485 GCA_036023395.1 Myiotriccus ornatus
GCAACCGGACTTGTCTATCTCGCATTGGCCTTTTTAGCCATCAGCGCGCTTGTAGCAAGTGTGGGTAGAGCCCTTCTAGAATCTTCGTTCGCGAAGCCTAGCCATGATGTGTAGTGGGCTGTAGTATAGGTTTACAGTCAGTGAAGAGAAACAGGAACAACTCATCTTTCCTAAAAAAAATACCTAAAATAAAGCATATTTTGTGTAGTTTTCATGTTTTGTAGGAAGCATTTATTCTGTATGCCTCACCCTGATCTTCTACACTCTGTTCAAAAGCTTGGGGATGGGATTTTTATTTTTATCTCAAGGCTACTTTTATTCTAAAAAGTGAGTGCTTTTGGCATACTGGTCCCCCACTTTGCCATACTGGGGACCTGCCAGAACAGCCCCAGCTGGCTTCTGGGCTGGGTTGGCACAGAGAGGTGGCTGGTGCACACCAGGGTCTTTCCCCGTATGGGACTGCACCGTGCTCAGGTAATTGTAGATGCCTGGTACGACAGGTGCCAGAATGCTCCTTTAATAAAATCATTGCTTTAAATAAGAATGAGAATAAGGAGTAATGCCCAGTAGCTAAAAGGCCAAGCCTTGATCCTGAAAATACATGCTCACATGCATAATTATGCGCACTTAGCAGTCCTCCTACAGTGCTCTGAGAACTTTGGAGCGAGCTGCTCCAGTTCCCATGGGCTGCAGCAGGGACAGGACACTCCTGATCTCACCACACATGAAGTGACTTGTGGTCCTGGGTGTACTGGGATCAGATCACCAGTCAGAGACCTGTACCTCAGGTATATCCCTTTTTCAGTTGCAAAAATGGAGTTCTGTGGGGGGCAAATGCTCAAATCAGGATTTTTAGTTAACAGTACATCATTCAAGATTTTTGTACCCTGCAGCTTCCCAGTTTCCATAGACCTGTGTGATGCCATGAGTATAGGCTGTTTCTCAGAAGATTTAAAAGGGATTAGTGGTTCCCATGTTGGATCTACAAACACAGTCCTGCCAATCACTTCACCCTTACTATTCATGCCAGAAGAATAATACAAGGTCCTGCTCACTTTCCTCTTAAATTTCACATTCCTATTTAGAATAGTTTTCCTTTTTGAAAGATCATCCAGGGATAAGCAGATACGAGATTATTTTAACAACTGAGCTCCAATACTGGACCATTTACATTGCTTGTTTCTCAGTGGCCTTCTTGTTTACAACAGACTGAAATAGTTAATCAGAATTAGTAACATATGATATACCCAGGTGTTTCATACAGTGGCCATATTATTTTTTCCCTGTAATTATTATGTTACTACAAACAGCATGAAATGGTTGAATATCTGTATCAGAGAACTTTGAGAACTAAAGAGATTTGACTGAAGGAAAATATTCTAACAAAGGTTTTCCTGTACAGGCAGTTGCCCTCTGACACTAACACAGCTCCTTGTAACTTAACATTTTTAATGATGGGTTTGTGAGCAGAGCTATGGAAAGCTCCAGCCTGGAGAACTAATATTGCAGGGAAGCTCACAGGATGGTTTCTCTGTTCCACCCTGGAGGTAGCTGCATTTCCACTCAGTGACTAAGTGGATGATACACACTCAAGGCTGGATGGGTTCATTTTTTACAATGAATGTCAGAGTAATTCCCCAGCCTGTAGTGGAGGTACCAGAGAGTACAGGAGAGAAAGTGGCTCACAGTGGGTAAAGGACTTTTTCCTTGACTTAGTGAACACATATAATTTTTGTATCTTTATGTAGATATATGTGTATACATATTGCAGTTTGACCCTTCTGTTCCTCTGCTAAACAAGGTATTTTCCTAATTGTTCCTCAGTCCTCAAGATGGTGAGGGGATTGATGAGAGATGTGAGCTGTTTGTAAGCTAAATGTACCCATCCTCTTATTGTCACAGCTTGCTTAATGATAGACATTTAAAAGCAAAACAGAATAACATAAATCAAAAATCTCTGAGATACTACAGTGTCTGAGGGGTGTCTGTAAAAGTGAAGGGTTTGAGTTCACAGATCCCATTGCTCCCTTTCCTTATGCCTCATGTTGCTGGATAGTTGCGAAGAACCTAGATGGGCTCAAGCACAAGAAGACAACCTTTCCACAAAGAATAACACAGCTGGCTAAGTGTACAACCAGTTCTCTCAATAATTAGGGCCTGGAGTAGAAATGGTCATATGTTTTTGTCACAAAAAGCAGGAAGTCCTGGCTTGTGGCACTCTCAGCTCTGCACACCAACACAGAACTCCTTTGGAGAGGCAGCTGGTAGCAGCCGTATTTCTTGCACACACGTCTTACCCATCTTATAATCCATACCAAGAACAAGTGCCCCTTTAAATAATTTCATTCCCATTTTCGGGGCTCCACAGCATGAAGCATTTCTCAGGAACAGCAGGCAGTGAGTTCTGCGTTTTCACTGTGCTTGGAATCCCAGTGAGTGCTTCTGCAGCATCTCTTCCCCACGGGAATAACAGCCCTCACCAGAGAGGGATGGCTGCCCTTGAGTGAGTACCTGTGGGACAGATTTCCAGCTTGCTGCTACTCCCTTTATCATTCTTCACACCCTTGAGGTCTGCACACATGTCAGCGTGCTGTTGAATGAGGGACTGCAATGGCCACGCTCTTTTAAAACCCTTCAGCACAAATCATTTTAGGAGAAATCTTGCTATTTAGTAATTTTTTATTTAGTTAATTCCACCCGAAGATTCCTACAGTATTTCTAAGTCCTCCTTTGGCAAATATCCATTTCCACATATCACTTCCTATTGATTTCAATTTATGCCATGGAATTAACACAATTAACAGAAATGGTACCTACAACTTCACTGAATTGAGTGAAATGAGTAGGAACGGTCCCACTGCATATTCCATACCTTGTTTGGATTTTTCTGTGTGAAAAATCCATCCTCTGTCTCCTTACCCACTCATATAATTTTACTGGAATTTTTCTCCTCCACATTTTTCTGCTCTTGTTGTCAAAATAGTCAAGTGTCAGAATTACTATCAGAGAAATTTTGGGTGTAGAAGGGCTGAGAAGAGAGGACAGGAGAGTGACATGGACTAATATTGTTCCCACAATAAGCAGACTAAGGACTGGGTGGTCCAAAAGGTGCCATCCAGACCCGTGTTTCTGTAAAGTCAGGTGTAAAGACATTTTTCTTCTTGTGGACTTTACTCAAAGATAAAGCCTGGAGGTAAGGGATCAAAGTGCTGTGGAAAGTCACAAGAAGGGACAATACCTTGTATGAGGGCAAGATACCTTTGGATTTAATCTACAAACCAAAATTGTGGTTTTTCCACCATTCCACATTGTACAGGCATTGCTTAAATACTCATAACCATCATTATTCACTCTTTTAGAACATCAGTGTTTTTTTCAGACCTCTCACCCTCCTACTAAATATCTGTGTTTTGGATTATTCTTCTCAGAATTATTAGTTTGCCTTTTTCCAGACAGAATCTCATTCTGTTTCCTGCTCATATTTCTAACCCCTGGTTCCATTAGTGTTATTTCTCTGTCTTCACTTGGTTTACAGTTCTTTCCAGCGCAGTGTCATGTGCAGATCTAGTTAATGTACTTGGTTACACCTCCTTCCAGACCATTAATAAAAGTATTAAATAATGTTGCTGCTAGCACAAATCCATGAAGCACCCTGCTGTTCACCTCCATCATCTTCAAGACCACAGCCATCCATCATGTGCACCATTTATCACCAGCAAACAGACTTTGCAAACTAAAGCTTTTCTGTTTGAATTACATCACTAGCTCTGGGTGAGTCAAAAAGGGAAGAAATGTCAAGTGTCAGTGGTGGAAGGAGGTGGAAGGAGGGATGATGATTCCCTCAAAGCCACTCCTTATCAAGGAATCCAAATGGACCAATGGAGAGGAATGTAATCCCTCTCCGCATCCTACCATGTCCTGTGGCAGAGGTTTCCCTGAGATACTGGTCTGGCACTACCAGAGACCACATACTTGAGGGAGGAACTGTGTATTATCCCAAGAGTTGCTCCATCAGCCAGTGCACAACAGGAATAGCAGTCACTGGCAGAAGGGAGATACTGTTTGTTCCCACATAACTATTTCCGGTAAGAAATAATCACATATCCAGACATGAACTAAAATCAAAGAAGGAGAAGTTGCCACTCTCCTTGCTGCTGGGGTCTGTGATGAGGGATCAGCTGGTAAAGCTGGATATCAAAAAATCCTGGGCTGGAACAGGCAATTAACTGGGGACTTCTGTCATTTCTGGGCATCTACGCTGAGAAGGAGGTTGGCAGAAAGGCAGGGGAGGTTTTTTCCATCCGGGCTTCCTCTTTAGGAAAGCAACATATTCCCTATGCACTTGTCCAGATGTGTGGCATGTACAGGAAAGTAAGTGTTGCCACACCAAATTAAAGACCTGAAGTCCAACAAACTCATAATCCTGCCTCAGTGAGGGTCAGCATCACGTACCTCTGGGGCAGGTGAAGCTCTCCTGGAGCGTGTGGAGCTGGCACAACCCCTGCGAGCTGCCCCAGTCCTCCTGGTAGGGATCCAAGAGGCTTCAAAAAGGAAACACTATTTTAATCCCTGAAGCAGGAAGTGTAATAATTTTTCAAACTTTGATACAGCTAGCTGCGAGAGCTGTGGATTCACTGGGCAAACCACGGAAATGCCCCAACCTCATCTGAAGGACAACAACCCCCTAGAAGTCCTGATAAAATTAGTGGGAACTATGGGAGTTAAGTAAGTGAGCAACTCGCATCCAGTGACAAAACATGTAAATTGGGATGGCTGCTCTGGCCTGACAAGTTATTTGATATCTGGACTCCTGCAGATCTATTTCCATTAGAAGAAACTTTTCTGTTTCTTGAGTGTAATCCTGTTTAACTAAGAAATAGGCTTAAAAAACCCTGTTTCATCAAATGCAGTGGAAACAAAGAAAAGCAAACATCTGTTTTGCTCTGAAATACTCAAACCTGCTCCTGTAGCAATTTCTGTGGCACCAAACCCATTTTACTCATGATCATTAGACAAATGCAAGTGAAAGAAAGAAGCATGGAATTAGGCAATTAAGTTTCACTTTGTCTGGACAGCAGGTAGCAAAAAGCACTTGAAGAGAACATCAAGTAAAAATATACTTGAATGTACACATATCTTTAGCTCTAAGTTGAATACACTGATGAATTTTAAAGGAATTGGCTCAGCAGCTTACAAAAGCAGTGGGAGTTCAGCTTTGACAGCTATGGGAAACAGAAGCCATAGGACATTCATAGGTGGAAATGGGAGGGGCAAATATTGCAATTACTCTGTGTTTTAATTAAAAATAGCAGTTTGAACAACTTACACCTCACAGCTCAGATATTGTAATTATGGTTCTAATAAACAAGTCTGAACAGAAAAACAAAAGAGCAGGATAGATAGCTGAGCTTAAGGTTGAAAAGGGGATAATAAAAATATGAGCTGTAGAGAATATGATTTCAGACAAAGAATGAGACAATTTCTTCACTAAAACACCAGAATTGCTGAGCACAGAACTGCAGAGACTAGACTAAATGTAATTAATTTTAGTGCAACAATTTCAAATAAATAGATAATTTATCACAAAGTTCTTTGCAGAAGGTCAGACTCCTGAATCCACACAGGCACTGCTTGAACCAGCTCCTGTTTCTTCCCTGGTGCTCAGGTGATCTGTCTGTTTGCAGATCATGTGCTGTGATCATATCAGGTCTCACAGACTGGTGTGCCTTACTACCAACACTTCACTGGAAATGTTTATCCCACATCTGTATGAAGTGGCATTCATCCTCTGGAGTCTGAATGGAGCCTTTGTGCACCTCAGAATGGTGCATCTGATGGCTCGGTGCTGTTGGATTGGGCATGATGGCTTAAAAACCAAATAATATTTTTTATCTTTAAATATTTTCTTTGCTCCCAAAGCTGAGCAACAATTTAAAAAAAGAAATTGTTTCTCTTTCATAATTTTAGAATGGAGACTGCCTGTGAGAAAAGGGTATTAGGTCTGATGTGCTGCCTGAGTTCTAGCTTACATTTGAATTATTTTATATTCCTATGTCATTTAACCTAATAGGGCAATAAATTTCACTTTCTGTCCTAAACTATGTCAGTGCTGCTTTCATGTACTGATAGCTGCTCACTGTCTGGGGGAGTGATCTTTCTGATCTAAGGCATACTTCATCCTCTCCCTCATGCAGACCACCCCCTAAGAAACCCAATCTCCTCATGGTCCACCTCCCCTACGCACTGCAACCACTCGACACACACATGATAACGACAGCCACGATGCCTGTGATGACGTTGTGGCAGGATAAACTGAATTTCCCTGCAAGGAAACAGCTCTTGTGACAAGAAAACCCAGTTCTGGTGAGGTGCACTGACAGCAGCAAGTATTTTGGAAGGTACTGAGTGTCAGCAGTGCAAACACCTGGGTGATGGCAGGTTTAAGCGCATCGTCCCAGTGTAACCCAACACGATGCTGAACCTGGTGGAACCATGCGAATTTTCTCATTCTATTTCTCATTAAGCCATGAGGAGAGAAGAATTTGCTCTCTTTCTGTATATATAACTGGACTTCGAGATGCTCATGCATGAGGTTTCTTCCCTGCAACACCTCACAGCAACCCCGTACTCCGACCTGGCTCCTCCCTCTGCCTGACAACTGTTTACAGCTGACAGGTGATTAAACACACCAAGACAGCAAGCCACTCACTTAGCCCACCCTGGGATGCTGAAATGTCAAGTGTCAAGAGCAGAGAGAAAACTTTTGTCTTGTTTTTGCATAATTCGGGGTTGTGGCTATAGTTTCTTGGTGTTGCTATTGGTGATGGGGACAACAACATCTCTTCAGGAGTGAAACCACTGTGGAATTTAGATGCAAAAGTATTTGTTTGCATTAGGACAGACAACAGGGCTGGGCAGGCAGGGCAAAATGAGTAAGAGCTTCCTGTGTTTTCTGGTGTTTTTCTCTATTTAAACAGGCCAACACAAAGGTGTGACAAACAACAGTGTTTTAGCCACTGGTAAAAGGAAACCATTTCCTGCTGCCCATCTACCAAGGATCTGGTTTTCTTCCATTCAAAAGTGTTTGCAAAACATGAGTACTTTGTGCAGGGCATCAGGGATGAGCCCACTTCTTAATTCAGGCCACGTGAAGTGGGATACAGATGTGTGTAAAAGGACCTGTGCAGTTGTGTGATGAGGAGAGAAGGTAAAATAGCATTTCTTAAAGCCAGAAGAAAATCAGTGCTTTCCTCCACCAATTGTGTCATGTTCCTATCAATAGCAGGGAATCCAGGGACCACTACCAATCCAAAATTAAGAGTTAGTTCCAAAATGAAGAGGTTGTTCAGGAAGAAAGGTGTCCTGTTCAATCAGCAGCCCAACAAGAGGAAATTGGATTTCTTTAATGCAGAAAGCAGCCTGGACCTCCTCTTGGTGTTAGGAAATGTAAGGAAGGGTGTGAAAACATAGTCTAATACAGAACTTCCTGTTCCTTTTTTTTTTTTTTTTTTTTTCATTCCTGACTCCTTTTGGCAAAAGACAGGGTTAAGATTACAAACTGAAACACACCAAAACCTTGAGTGAATGTTTGGCTGCAGCTGGCTTGCACCAGTGTGCATACAAATTCTTATTTGCACAGTTCACGTTGAATTCACTGTGGCTGCTCGGGAAAATACATTAACAATGCATAAGATGCAAGATCTGGCTACTATGTATGGTGTTTGCTCCAGCATGTTTCAGAAAGAGTTACACAAGGTTATTTACAAATACACATTATAATTTCTAATCCTCAGATATACTGCCTTGAAGTTTCAGAAGCTGCACAGGAGCAGATCCAGAATTATGTGGGTATCTAATTCCAATTTAGATCCCAACTGATATCGCTGTAGCTTAATGCCTGGGTGCTACTAAAGTACGAGCCTTAAGAGTAGTATTACGAATTTTGTAGTAATAAATCATAGAATCACAGAATCGGAGAGTCATTTGGGTTGGAAAAGCCCTCTAAAATCATCAAGTCCGACCATTAACTCAGCGCTGCCAAGTCCACCAGTAAACCATGTCCCCAAGTGCCCCACCTACATGCCTTTTAAATGCCTTTGGGGATAGTGACTCAACCACTTCCCTGGGCAGCCTGTTCCAGTGCCTGACTATCCTTTCCATGAACACGTTTTTCCTAATGTCCAATCTAAACCTCTCCTGGTGCAACTTGAAGCTATTTTCTCATATCTTATTGCTTGTTACCTGGGAGAAGAGGCTGACCCCCATCTGGCTACAACCTCCTTTCAAGCAGTTGTAGAGAGCAATAAAGTCCCCGTAGAGCCTCCTTTTCTCCAGGCTGAGACCCCCAGCTCCCTCAGCTGCTCCTCATCAGATTTGTGCTGCAGATCCTTCCCCTGCTCTGTTGCCCTTCTCTGGACACACTGGTACTTTAAATGCCATCTCACTGCAGTGCAATCTTTTCCCCAGATGTCTTAGACCATTTTGTCAGATAGTGGAGAGAAGTGGCAATGCCCAACTTACCTTATGCTAAAGCAGATACCTACATTAGGTAGACAATGCCCTCCAGAGGGATTGCTCTATTCCACAGAGTATACAGGCAGCCTGGGGTCACCAGCTCAGCCGTGCCTACCTGGCAGGCATCTAAAATTAACAGAGGTCACAGCCTGTTCACTCCTGCCATCCTCACTCCCTGTAGCTCTTTCCTGATCTTTGTTAGGTGCCCATAAATTAAAATGAGTCTCATGGGCAAGGTTTGGAGGATCTGCCAGTGAGACACAGCACAGGGACAGCACAGGCAATAAATTAAGCTACAGGACAAAAGGGAAGTAATATTTAAGCAGAAATTTCTGTACTTACCTTCAATAATCAACAGAATTTTTGTTCATATGCAACAATTTTGCCTAAAGAATTTCCATCTGAAGTAGCATTCTTTTACCAATTTCATTAAACCAGAATGAACCCGAATGGAAACTCTTATTTGTGTTTAGGTAGCCTAATAGGATTATGCCAAAAGGAATTACGAATCAGTTTTCTGAGGGAAATGTAAAAATTCATCCCCAAGCAACTTATATGAAGGTAGAATAAACCGTAAGAAATTTCCACAGCTTATATTTTTAGTGTTGGTACTTCTGTACCTTGACAACTGGTTTCATTAATTTTCTCTCTTTGATTTATTTCTTCATAGCCTTCCATCTAGAAGAAGCAATGCTCTCTGATCAAAAGTAGGTGCTGGGCATCTTCCTGAGCTCTGACTTGCCCAGGGCATGTCAGCAGTGTAATTCATCTCACCTGAAAAAACCAGCCTTCAATTCCAGCCACAGCCTCAGTTTCTCTGTTGGGACTGTATCAGGTGCAGCAGAGATATAGATGTCTACAGAGTATAAAACTGGTGAGATGAATCCCCCTGAAGTGCAGCTCAGCCTTTAGATCAACATGGCTATTCTATTCATCAGTGTGTTTAAAACTTTCCCATTTCCAGGGGGATACTGTGTGCAATCCTGAACTGGGTTCACAGGCCTTTCCTCTGCTGTCTGGTAGGTTCCCTTTTTTCTCCTCCAAAATCACTGGAAGCACCTGGGCCGAAGTAGATGCTTCTTTAGATAAGTGTCAACCTAACATTTCCAGTTTCATATCAGCCCAAGACAGAAAAACTGGTTTTGGGGGAACGACGATATCTCTAAATAGCTCTAAAAACAAACAAAAGGCTCCCAGAGGTATGTTTGTGTAAATGTAAGCACATGTTTCTGCAGTTGGTTTCGTATTAATGTTATTTTAGTATCTATTTCACTGCTAGCATTCAAAAGGACTTAACGATATACTGATAGTGCACATTACAGTCCTCCCACATGAATTGTTCCTGAACACAGCGATAATGCTCTTCCAGCACTTTATGCATCAGAAATATTTATTCATTTGCCTTCATGGGAATACAAGGCAAAGCCTATTAACTCAATAGCTATGCAGAGGGTTTTGTTTTTCCATTAAGTCTCAAAAATAAAACTGACAAACTGATTAAACGGATCACATCTTGCAGTTCCCAAAGTCTGCTTTATGGGCTAGTCCATGATATTTATCAAAAGCTGAGCCAGAGGAAAACATTGATCAAACTCTCATATAGAATAATAGAGTCAGACCCTTCACTGATGTAAAAAGGAATAATTCAGTATCTCTATCTCAGTTTATACTGGCCAAATGTCTAGTCCGCAGGCTCTACACTGACAGCTCTTTTGAAAAAATCTTTGTATAAGACACACTATATTTTCACTTTCCTGTTCACATTGTAGTAAAAGATTTGGACAGCAAGTTCTTTGAGGCAAAGATTTCCGCAGCTGCCTACAACAGGCTGTGTGAACATATCCATATCTTGGAGGAGAAGGAGGTTTTCTCACCCCCGAAAGGGTCATTCTTGCTGAAGACACGAGTGCCTGCACCTGTTTTCCATTGCGGTCTCAGTACGATGTGCTCATAGCTGACCGTAAAAACACGACTCTGGGGCTCCTCAGAGCGAAACTGTGCATCAGAGCTGCAGCCAGGGAGGAATTTCCCAGGGGTCACAATGATGGTGCTTTTCTTCTATTGTTTTGTGGTAAGTGGCATGGTCTACTTCGAGGATCACCCAAAATTCTGATGACTTCACTGGCTCAAAAGCACCTGTGTTCACCCAGCAGCTGTTCCCCCCAACCCTGGCTGTCCCAGATGACAGGGCATTTCCCCAAAGCCCAAAATGCAGAACAAAAACCACAAGTGCAATGCAACAACAGGAAGAAAATACAAGATGAGAGGAGCCTAAAATATCTACTACAGGTAGGACTTGCTTTTTTCAGTTGTGCTTACTTTCATGCCATCTCATCTAAGAGGATATCTATGTCCCTGCTATGGGTGTTATCTATGAAACCATAATCACAGTGTGATGGAATGGTTTGGGCTGGCAGGGACCTTAAAAATCACCCAGTTCCAACCCCCCTGCTATGGGCAGGGACACCTTCCACTAGACCAGATCCTACTGAAGGTGCTGACTGGAACCAGGCAGGATGCAGGTGAGGGCAGCAGTGGAGCAGGTGATAGCAGCAAGATTAGAGAGGCTCCATCACCTTGATTAGACACTGAATTTCAGAATGTGTGTAGCTTCATGCACAAAGCCAAATCTACTACTGCCTCAAAAGGGTCCTGTGAGTAGTTTTACATAAACTGGTGGTTATTCTCCTCTTGTCTCAGAACAACAGGATACATCCAGTGCAATAACTAGGAAGACAAATTCCCCTTGTAAACATTTTCTGCTCTTGTGTATATTTTTTTTCCCCTGTGGGACCATTAGTAACAGACCAGTAAATCTACAAGATCTATTCCCTGTATGAGCATGATTCTCTGTCATTTGCCAGGTTACAAGAAATATAATTAGGACTCCTTCACATTACAGATTAATGAGTCAAACAGCGAAGGCCAGATAGCAGTAAATTAAACACCTAAACACTGTGATCTCTGCATGCAATATAATAGTGAAATAGCACATCTTTTATAATGGCCTTGGCCATTTCAACACATAAATTCTTTATAACATATCGGTTTAATGGTACTTTTTTATTGTATGCTGCTATAAATATTTATACTTTTAGCTTGCCTTGCCAGTAAATATTTAGCATTTTGTTCTAAATGGTGACAGCCTCGGGTTCATCCACACAAAACGCTGCATGGATTTGTCGTGTGAAGGCATTTAATGAGCCACTGAAAATCTACATTTGGCAATAATCACCTTTTAGAAGAACTAAGAAATGCTCAGCAAGCTGCCTGTTAAATCCTGCACACCCCCAGACCCAAAAGACAGAGCTTCTGATGTGCCCAGGGCAGAGACATCCGTCTGAGGCCAGTGCATGTCTTAGGTAAGATTAACACTTGCTAGTGGAGAAAAGAATAAAAGATAATAAAGAAACATATCTCTCCTGAAGTATTAAATCCTGTTTCAACAAGAAGTAGTGGGATTACGGGAATTTAGAGGAAATTTTAAAAAAAAACCTCAATCAAGTCATTTTGTACTTACAATGAGGTTTTCTCCTGCTCGTGCTATTAGCAAAACTTAACTATTTTATTTGCAATTAGGTATAGAATTCTTGTTCTCTGCAGGAATTCAGAAGAAAGCAGGGTTATGTCTTAATTTTCATCGTAGTGATGGCAAAAAAAAGCTAGCGCACGAGCTGAAAAACCGAGGTAGAGCACAAGTTGATTTCTCACATATGCTAAAGTTCCCCAATATATTACCATTCAGGTGTAAAACAAGATGCAACAAGCTGATTCAGTGGATGACTATCAGCAAAGCTGCATAGTATGGCTATAATAATAATAGTAATAACAACAATAATAGTAATAACAATAATAATAAACAACTTCCTGGCAATGCTGAGCTTCTCAGTCCTCATCTTTTAGAGCTACCCAAAGAGCCCCCAGCACGGTCACGCTCTGTGCGGGCAAGCTCTCTGCAAACACATACTCCAGCAACTCAGTAGCTACCTCGATTTCCTCAGGGTGGGATTCATCTCACCTAATTAGCCATCACCATGCCAGTGGTCTGCACAGACCCCATCTTGTGGGCTCCCCCCCACAGCCACAGGAGAGTCAGTCACCTCCCGAGAGCAATTTGTTTTGCCCGAAGACGGAGCGAACGGCCCCAAGAAGGTGCCTCCATGTCCCCGGGGTCGTTAGTGGAAGGCCGGATGACGGGTTTAGGCCAGACACCTAAGGTTTTAGACAGCTCAGGTTAGGTGAGAGAAACTCTACCCTGCAAGTGGGAGGTGATCCTGCTTCCCCGTGCGGCCGCATTGTTCTCCTCAACAAAAGGGTCTTTCTTTGGGGTGAGGCTCAGAATGGACGTCCCAACAAAGAGAGGCCAGGAACACTTCCACTGGAAATTGTTTACAGGAAAAAGACCTTTTCCAGACTTTTCACAGCAAAAAAAAGATCGCTTCAAACTTCTCAAAAAAAACCCCTCAACTCAAATTCAAGCACAGCATCTAACTTCCCATCCACTCACAGCCAGGTAGCTCAGAGGCCTGACAGCCCCAAGGTCTCCATGAGGAAATTGTGATCTGGTGTTCTTCCCCACAAGACATTTAGTGATTTAGTAAGGTTATCGTACATGTGGTGACAATGTGTGCTGAGTAGATGCACAGCAAAGCAGTTCTTCTAACCTGCTGGTATTTTTACCATCAATCACTGAATTAAAGTAAAGCAATTCTACTAAAAACCAGCATGGTTGCACTTGTGTCACACAGGCATGGTATGAGCTAACATAGAATCACAGAATCACAGAATTATTTGGGTAGGAAGAGATCTTTTAAAAGGTCCTCTAGTTCAACCTCCCTGCCATGGGCAGAGGAGGTTGCTCAGAGCCCCATCCAACATGACCTTAAACGCTTCCAGGGATGGGACATCCACATCTTCTCTGGGGAACTTAACACTCATAATAAAAAAAGTCTTCCTCATATCTAGTCTGGATCAACCCTCTTTCCATTTAAAACCATTATCCTTTGTCCTATCACTACAGGCCCTGCTAAAAGTTTGTCCATATCTTCCTTATAAGCCCCCTTAAGTACTGAAAGGCCCCAATAAGATCTCCTTGGAGCCTTCTCTTCTCCAGGCTGAACATATCCAAATCTCCCAGCCTGTCTCCATACCAGAGGTGCTCCAGCCCTCTGATCATCTTCATCCATGATTTTGTTATGTTGGGGACCCCAAAGCTGGACACAGAACTCCAGGTGGAGTCTCATTACAGCAGAATAGAAGGAAAGAATCCCCTCCCTTGACCTGCTGGCCACACTTCTTTTGATGCAGCCCAGAATACAACTGGCTTCCAGGGCTGCCATGCACTGCCAACTTATATCATCATATTATATCAATCATATCATATTATATCATATATAATATCATATCACTATTAGGTGTTATCAGCCTATCACCTCTGTAGTCCAATCTCAGTCCAGGTTAACCTTAGCACAGTGGGCAGAGAGTGTCACCCCAACGTTTAAAGTGACTGAAATAAAATCCCAAACCAGTCCAGACAAAAATACAATTTGGAGCTACAAGGTGGAACTACACAGTCAATAGTCTTCATATCTGAATTTCCATCCAAACTTAATTCAGTGCAGAAACTTTGTTTCCAAAAAAAGGACACTGAGTAATGTCACTAAGTATGCATCAGCTTTGTCCACTTTCTGCCCCCATGATGAGCACCCCTCTGGAGCAGGAAAAAGAAATTAAACTTGATTTGCAAAGTTTATGAGGCACCTTGGAAAGTGCCAGTGAAAAAGGACAATTAAAGCATACGTGATAGATTTTTTTGTGTGTTTTTTGCCTTTTGGGACATGCACTTCAGAGGGCTATTCCCACCTGGCATTTGGTGCCCATAAAGCACTCCAGAAATGCTTTGCAGGAATGTGATGGTGTGGGAAGTGGATGGCTCAGAGCTGAATCCTCTCTAGTTCAGGGATGGTTGTGTCCCCATTCCCCACACGCTGGGGCACTGCACAACCTCCTGGGTGTTTGCAGCACCCTTTCAGCTGTAATTGTTACTTTGCTGAAACCCAGAATTATACTTTTGGAGGTATTTAGTTGCCTGCTGAGGTTGACTAGTACAGAAAGCACCTGGGTCCCTTTGATGCCACTCGGGTTAGTGCCCTACCTCCACTAATACTGGGTTCTGAGGCCAGCCTGAGGGAAGTGGGTTCCTGTTCCCACTGCTGCGGGAAGCTCACTAACCACAAGGTGAACCATCTGCTGGAGCCCTCCCAGAGCCAGGAACCACCACACCACAGCTCAGAAGCTGTAAATGGGGGAGTTAAAGGGGCCCCAAAGCCCTTGGAAGGGGACAGAGGAGAAAAAAGCAAAACTGAAAGTGAAACCCAGGGTGTGTGTGAGGACTGGGGTAAGTGAGCAGGTTTCCTGAGAAACCCTTCAGGCAGGCAATGCTGGTGGGATTAAGGGCACCCTGCAGCCTGGGGTTATTCCTGGGGCTGTGGCAATGCCGTGTCCTGGTGTGCCTCCTCGGAGTGGGTGGCAGTAGGGATGCATCCACACGGATTCAAAGATTCCATGCTACATCTAGGCATGCTCCTTCAAAGACACCACCACCACCACAGTTCCCTGCTGCTCCTCGGCACCAGCCACTGCTTTCTAAGTGAAGCTGTTGGAAGAGGATTGGACTATCTCAAGGAAAGGGTAGTGTGGCCACCAAACAGGACAGCATTGCTCACATCCCTCATCTGCACCCGTGCCCTGCAGAATCTGCAGCAAACATCCCCTGTGACAAAGGTCATTGGACTCTCCCTAAACAACAAGCGGGGGCAATTTTTATTGCAACGACTGGTGTATCTAAAGTTGGCTTTAAAAACAGCCTCTTTATCCAGCTGCTAAAAGAGCAAAGGGTGACCCCCAGCATTTTAACAGTACACGGAAGGTAAGAGGTCCAGAAGGTCCCAGACTTCATGGAGGGAGATTTATTCCGCATTTTGCTGAGTTTTTGTGAAACAAGATCGGACAGAGGTGACAGGGCTGGCTTCGCCGGCAGCCCCTGGACGAGCCCAGCACTGCAAAACCCCGAGCAGCTCAGGTCGCGCTTTTCCCCCTCTTTGATGCCGGGATGTTTGCAGGTCGCGGTGGCGGGGGGGGGAGGACGTGTGAGACCGAAGGGACCTGTTTTGGCTGCGTCCGCGTGGGCGCCCGGCGGCGGCCGCGGGTTTCGGTTTGTGTGAGCCCGGGCGATGCCGAGCCCTGCCGGCTGTGCCGGAGCGTGGGTGGCACAGAGAGCCCGTGTGTGTGACAGACACTGTGGGTTTGGGGCCGTGCGGCTGCGGCACGGACGGGTTTGTCTGCGAGCGTGTCCCGTAAATGCTTCTACTGTCACAGGGAACCATTTCACAACAGTAAGAAAAAAAATTAAAATAATAATATGCATTGCCTGTTGGGGCGGGCGGCTGCAGGCTGGCACACGGGTGCTCCCCAGCCCAGGCCGTGCTGCTGCAGAAGCAGAACATTCCCCAGTTATAAAGATGACCAGAACGTGCAGTTGTTTCTCCCCAAACCAAAAGTTTGTGTCTGGAAACAAGCCGCACTTTGTTATATCATCTTGGCTTCTGACCTCAGACAGCTTTAAAGCAAAATAGTTAGTGGGCCTTTTTTCTTTTTTCTTTTTTTTTAGAGAAAAAAACCCAAGTAAATAAAAATTATCCCATCCTCATTTCCATGAACGTGAAGAGGAATAAATTTTCCCCACTTTTGCCGCTGTCATTTTCATGTAAATGTCAAAGCCGAGAGGGTTCCTTGGACATACATCAGTGTGACTGATGGGTGAAGTCAACCTCACTTCTCCTGGGCCTGGGGGCAATAGAACTTCTGGGGTCTTTGCTGGGTAAGGGGGAAAAGGGAAAGGGAGGGAATCTTTAATTTCACAGTCTGCCCAGGTGTTGGGACAGGAGTAAGATGGATAAGGAGGGGGGCAACCTCTGAGCTGCAAGTAGGCAAAGACAGCTTTTCAGGGATGGCTTATCCCCAGTAAGCCCTCCTGATGCTGGCCCTTTTATTCATCATAACACTGGGAAATCAAGTTAATTCATAGGAGGTAACACAGATCACTGAAACCCTGAGCACTGAAATACGCCTCATTTATCAGCCTATCTCTGTCTCCGTATGATCTACACGATAGAGGTGAATATTAACTTCCTTTGAAGAAAATAAAGCGAAGCAGCCACATGTTTTACCTGGCAAACGTATGCAGAGGTGATTCATTCCAATAACGCTCTGAAAAATCCCCACCTCACTTTTACCTCTAGGAAATTCCCTTTTCATGGGAATGAAAATCGCAGCTCCCACGCCCACAGATTGCAGGGCTTTGGCACTTCGAAAGGCAAGAGATGCTTCTCCACAGCCTCACTCACTGAGATTGCAACAAGCAAAGCACCAGCAACTCTTTCCCCTACCCAGATCACATGTATTTTTTTTAACCAGTGCATTTTTACGGTGGGCTTAAGGATCTTCCTATGCTCCAGTTGTTGCTTTTAATTTTTTTCACTATTTCGGGAGAAACCCCTGCAGGGGGATGAAGGAAAAAAAAAAGAAAAAGAGAGAATAAATAAATAATGAAGAAAATGTTTCTCTTTCCTTCTCGATGTCAGGAATGTATGGAAAGCTTTAGGCTGCAGCAGTATTTTGACACTGCGCACAGTATTGCTCCCCTCCCCTATTCCTTTGAGGTTCATCTTTCAGACCACAGCTCTGTTCCGCTGCCAACTCGTTGGAAGTGTTTAGTGACTGGAGAACTGTTGCCTGCTCTCTTCAGAACTTCACACTTCATTTTTCCAGATCCCTGCGAGCAGCAGCAAATATTTCACCAGCCTGGTTTGCTGGCTACCACCATAAATCAGACTTAGGACCCAAAAAAATATCCAGGCCTGTCAAGGCATTAAGCTTTTATTTTCAGGCTGGATCCAGTGGTAAATGAGGGCTTGTATTTTCATTTAAAACTGTAAAGGGATTTTAAGGATTGTAGTTGGACAGTGGCCAGATTCAAAAGATACAATGCAGAGTGTAACTGGTTAGAGGAGATTTGAAAAAGTCTTAAGTATGAAAAATGGCTTTTCTTAAAGGTTTTTCAATGAAATCTGAAGCTGGACTTGAATTTCATAAAGGCTTTGGCATAGGCTGTTTATGAGGAAATCAATTGGGAAAGGGAAGAGGATGATGCTCCTGAGCATTTGAGAGAGTATTTGTCCCAGCCTGCCCCTTCAGATTCACGAGGATGAGATCTGCTGCAGATATCACAGGCACAACAGCTGGGGAAAATGTGTGAAATGGTTATTTGCTTGATATTAATTGCTTTAAAAATCAGACATGAAGTAGGAACCTGTATAACGTTGTGGATTTGGGGACATTTGCGAGGTGAAGATGCTCAGGAAACTTGCTCTTCACTGCCCAGGACAGAATTAGATTGCAGTAGATTTTTTTTTTTTTTATAACAGCCTCTCGAAGCAAACAACCCCAGTTCCCTCAGTCTGCTCTTCATTACCCTAAACAAGCAATGAATAGGAACTAGGTGGGGAGCCGAGCAGCGGGGCTGGACTGCCAGCATTGTCACGGTCTTGCTCCGTGACCTCGCGCCACTGGGGTTCAGAGGCTGGTAGCTGTATACAAATCATCTCTTTTTTTGCATGATAATAACGACCAAACTCATTTGCACAATTTAACTTCACAACATGCCACAAAGCTCCAGGCACAGGCAAGGCGAACATCAGCAAAAATTGCCAACTGAGGGACCGACACACATCCTGTGCCTCAGTTTCCCCCACATGTGAGAAACAAGGAGAAGACAACCCAGACAAAGTGATGATGAGTGGAAATGTCGCTTTTCCTCACTGCTCGCATCTCAGGCCACCTTCTGGCTCAGCCTTTCTGACCTGGGGAGAGCAGAGGGTTGTTCCCTCCTTTGCTGCCTATTCTCAGGATTATCGAAAGCAGGTTGGTTTGTTTTTCCTGTCCTGGAGGGACAGTTGTGTCATTCCCCATGCAAGGTGTTTTAAGGACAATCTAGTTGACTCTTGCTCAGTGACAAAGCCATACAAAACTGCCATTAACTCAGTTCTTATGGAGACTCTTTTATTCCCACTGGGCAAAATGGGAAAACTCTGGCTCCTGGTCCCCAAATAAGCTGAGAATAAGACACCAGCTTTTGCACGTCATGTGCTTCTCCCCTTCTCTTAGTGCCTGCAGCATGGGCTAACCAATATCACAAATATCAGGTGCTCAACTGCCAGAAATGCCTTTCCACTCAGGAACATCAGCATCCTGCCCATGGTGCAGGCGGAGAAGGTTCAAATATGTAGGGCAGTGATGGTGGCTGAACAAATTGCCCCTCTGTCAGCTGAGCCTCCGTAAGTGTCTGTGCATGTGCCCCCGGGCCACCTCGGAGGGGAATTAATGGGATTTAGCATGTTAACATGAATTAATGTGAATTAGTTTAGTCAATTAATTCACCGGGGGTTGAGGCTGTGTCTTCTCGCTGTACAAGCCAAGGTGGATTGGAAGCGCTCGCGGAACATTCCCGTCCGTCAGCCGGATGTGAATGGGAAGGGTTACGCTGCCAGCATTTGATTGCGTGTCTGACCATCCCATCTGCACAACCTGTATAACCTCAGGGGTATACACACAGACAGGCCCTGAAGAGCAGCTCCACAGAGGTGTTTCAGAAACTAAGGGATTGCTATGGTGTGCCAGTCCCCAGATACTTTCAAAGAGATGAACCTTAATATATCAGGGCAGGACGAAGTTTTGGCACACTCTGACAACAGGTGCACTCTGAGAGCTCTTTTTTCTGTGAAGATTCATAAAATGAGACCAAAAGCATTGAAGTTATAGGAGAAAAGCCCTGATGGAGCTGAACCCGGCCCTTGTTCCATTTTGTCTTGAGGGACTGACTCCCAAGCAGATGGCATGCCTGAGATAAACTACATTATTTAAGATTTCTTTGCACAGCAGACACTGCTCTCTGCAGTCACAGGAGATGGTCCTTAGGGTGCTCTTTGCACATCCTGGCTGGAGGCAAGGGGTCTCTGGAGACCCTCCACCTCCCACAGTGAGCCGGGGGCATTCCCCGCCACAGGCATTGCCAGCTCCCCCAGTAAATACCAAAGCCTCCCAAGGTCCCACTGCCTTGTGTCCCATGGCTGTGTCTGATCTGAATGGTTTCCTTTTACACTTCCCCACCACTGCCCATATTCTGCTCTACTTATTGCTTGCTACCTCTCTCACAAAATTTCCCACCTCCTCTGACCTTGCTACCGCTGCGTCTTGGGTGTTCTGTGTCTGAGGCTGCTTCAGCAGTAGGCTTCGAGTCAATTAATTTTCCAAATCACAGCTAACTCAGCAAGGCATTCATGAGTGGCAAGGTGGGGAGGCCAGCTGTACACCGGGGGGGGAAAAAAAGTTTAGTTTCCCAATTTAGCCTGACGTGTAGCAGGGGTGGCCAGGAACCAGTGCTGGCTGTGAAGCAGGATAATTTTCCAGGTATGTCAAGAGCTCAGGCACCACACTCAGAGTAAAGCAGAAACAAAAGCACCAGCCCTTTCCTCCGTGGCAGGATCAGACCCCCAGCAAAATTACTTCCTACACTGAGAGCTGACATAAGACTCCACACTTCCAGGCAAATAAACACCTCTTCATTTCAGTGGTTATCTGACACGGGTGGAACAGAGGGCAGGGCAAAGCTTATGGCTCCTTTATATTTTTAATAGCTATGAACACCCTGCTGGTGCTTAAGAAATGCTCTGGTTAATAACTGATGCACATTAAAGGGCAGCTCGGTGGTTGAGGTGGGAGGTTCAATAGAGACCAGTTCCACCTTTGCCACGGACTCCTGGGGTGATCTTGGGGTAAGTCGCTTTGTATAAACAAGTCCCCACAGGGTGAGCTATGGGGGGAGCTCCAGCTGAGTCATCTTTGCCATGGCAAGTGTGTACCTTCACCCACCCAATCCCCTGGGATCAGGCTGTTGCTCCAGAACAGATGGGATGGGCACATGGTATCCAACACTCACTGTTGGTACCTGGGTACACACGGGAACAGATGTGGAGCAGAAAGCTCACACCTTTGTTCACCCTGCAGCCACTTTTTCGTGTCCTCACACTCCCAGACGAGCACTGGTGTGGTAGTAGCACTGGTAGGTGCATGCCCACTGCTTAGCACAGGTCAAACCCACGGTGAAGATGTGACACCGCAGCTGCCATGCTGGGAAGCAAGACCTGATTCGATAAACCTGCATATACAACATTTTCAATCTTTACAATGTTTAACCTTGTTAACTTTCCTGGAGCCAGTTTGGTCCAACCCTGTTGCTGTGCGTTGGTGTGCAGACACTTTCATCCACCTCCGTTCCTCTGCCTTAAATAAGGTTAATAACTCTCTCCTCCCTGCCAGATGAGTTGCAAAGATAAATGCATCACGTATTGGGAAGCACACAGACACACTGATGACAGAGTGCAGCTAAATGCTTTGGAAGGATAAGAACATGAATACATTTGGCCGCCTAAAAAAAAAAGAAAAAGGACCAGGGCCCATTCTTTGGACAAAAGGCCAACAAGCATGGCTTGGCCATGTCCACCATATTCAATTTAGCCTCCAGATCAGTGTGGTCATATCCAAACTGCCCACTGGGAACAGTCCCTGGCCTGTGCTGACCCCTGATCTGTGCCAGGCATTTTATGGGAGAGCCCCAGCCAAAAGCTTGCCCAGGCCTCTCCTAACAATTCTGCTAGGGCAAGTCCATGTTAATAACAACAGTCAATGTGTCCAATGAGCTGTTTAATTTATTAGTATAAATGTCCCCTTTCAGAATGGCTTTCACTGTTGAAATTCCTTTTCTTTGGATAATCATCTTCATTGTCATCTTTTCATTGCCCATCATGGCTCTGTGCTGTGGACATTTGCAAGAAAATGCCACTTTGTGCTCATATGACATCAATTATTTCTTGTAATCTCTGCCTTGTCTCCCAGATGGGCCACCTCTTTTCCCCTTCTCCCCACCTCCTTCCTTAATCTTAGGAAAAGAAGAGTGATTTTCATTAGAGGATCTGAAAACCTCCTGCCCCTGTGTACAAGTTCACCCCTGATCCACCTGATCCCAGAGGGATGGGTGTAAAACCAGAAGAACTGAGGGATGCCTTGAGGGCATAGCAAAAGTCCGTGGCACTGTGGGCCTAGGCAGTGCTGAGGAGCTTTAACTCTGCCCATCTGATTTTGGGAGCCTCAGCACCATGCCAGCTCCCAGCCCAGACTCAGAGCAAGCCAGGTCCTTCACACCTGACCATCCACATCATTCTCACAAACCCCAGATTAACAAGTGGCGTGGGGAGGGATGAGGCAAATTTTAACGTGGTTTGGTCCAGTTTTCATGAAGTTGCAGTGAGGGTAGAGGTTGGGATGCTATGCAAGCAGAGGGAACGTCAACCACTCAGTAGTTTGCCTTGTCCCAATGCCAGCCTTCCTCTTTCATATGGATTTATATATTTATACAGCTCTCTTCTCTCTCCCTGCAAGCTGTTTATCTTTTTAAAATATTCATTTGTAAATGTAAACAATGTTTTTTGACAACCTCAGCTCAAATAGTGATGTTTGGGTGGGACTTTCTGAAAGATCCCATCCCAAACTTGATTTTTCTCCCTAAGCTGGCAGTGGCAACATCTTCCTCTTCAGGGACTGTGTTAAGTCTCATCTTGCAGGTGGAAAGTCAAATTCACAAAAACAGCTCTGTTGAGGTAGGTCATCCATGAATAGGACATTTCAAGCTTGTCAGCTTTTTCCTGCCCAAGTCCCATCACCTGCTGAGCCCTTTTGCTGCATTCTCTGCTCCCATCCTGCCTCTCCTTACTGTCAAGACCCAGCTTGCCTCCTAAATTCGCCCTCATCAATGGTATCTCTGGCTTATCCTGCATTCCCAGCTTTCAGCAACACAACCCAGTAGCACATACCCGAGTAATATGCCCATGACAACCCTCATACGAGGCCAGAAACCAGGGCAGGCTCTTAAGAGCGATGTTGTGTTAGGGAGGAGGAGGAGCAGATGTGTCCCCATAGCAGGTTGTAACATCAATACACATAAATTGAGTAGATATAAGGGGAGCCAAGTCCTGATGAGACTTTATGCTGCTTGTTCCAGACTCTCTGGTATAAATGTTGGTTTTGGAAGCATTTCCAGTTGATTTCTGGGATGGGGCGGTGTTGGTCATCAGTTTTGTCATAGTACCAGGAAGGCCTAAGGCAGAAGCAGAGCTAGAACTGAGAAAAAAAAATCCCATGAAAATGTCTTCCTATCAGAAACTGTGATTCAAATAGACCTTCACTTTTCTTCTTTTTTCCCCCCGACAAGGCTTTGATGAAAAAAAGACACTTTACTGAAACAAAAAAATTTCTGTCAGAAAAACTCTTTCAGATAGGAAAAAAAAAAAAATTGCATCACACTACAACTGCTCTTTCATTTATAATATATTTGTGTAACTCTGATTTCCTAATGTCTCAGTAGTAGTGTAAATATAACACAGCAGAGACATGATGTCGCTTGATACTGTGGCAAGATGTTGAAAAAGACCAGGTAGAAGTAGGTGAAATAGCCTATTTATTTATTGTACATAATTTCATTTTTTAGGAAAAAAAAAAAACAACAACATTAAAAAGCAGCTGTCAGCACAAACAGCAGAGCTTATCTTATTCCTTAAATCAAACTCTACCATTTTGGTGATGTCATATAACACTTTGACTCTGACTTGTCTTATAGGCATTTCCTGCTAAATGGAAATAATAGGAGCGTGGGTTTTGCTGAGCACTTCCTCCACACATATGTAGACACGTGCTTCTCCTCCCACCTCCCCGCTCTCTGTAATCACTGCTCTAATCAAGCGTGACCAGTCCAGAAGAAAAATATGACGTGGGATGGTGGAATCACTAGAAAATCATAATTTATTTTCTGCCCAGCAGAATCCTTTTTGTTACTGCTCTTTCATAAACCATGACTTGTGCTCTTCTCAGAAGCCTTGACGATGGTAAACTGTGCCTTTTCATCACCCGAGCGCTTTCGCTCTCGGTCTCTCAGCTATAAATAGGGAAGTCTTTGTTCTGGCCCTTTTGGATCACAGCTACAAACACTACCCATGGAGGACACTCCAGCCTTTCCACACTTCTTGGTTGTTCTCCCGCGAAAAAGCAGCCACACAAACAAACAGGCTGCTCTATTTGGACATTCTCTGAACTCGCAATTTCTTCCACTAAATGTTTACGCATTCCAAAGTCAAGTGACTTGCCCTGTATCTTGGGAACCCAGCGCTGGGGATCTGTGTGACTTTCAAGAAGATTTGGAGATGTGTATTTAATGGGCTTAGTTAATAAGTTAATTAGCATGTTTTGTGTTTTTTTTCTTCAAAGCTAAACTTTTGCTAAAGTCAAAACACAACTAGCATTCCTTTTGGTGTTAATGGGAGCATTTTCATAAAACCCCAAATTTAGAGCCAGCAGAAGGATCCTTGCTTGGCACATTTTCAAGAGAAGGGCTTGATGTAAGGCCCTTTACAAAGTCACAGGAGTTTTTCCCTCTGTTTCAGCAAGTTTGGAGTCAGCTGCTCAGTTTAGGTGTAAACTGTAGAAGAGAGGGCAATCTCCCACTTAGGGTCCCCAGTGTTCTCAAGCCTGACCTGGAGGGTCTGTTCTCTAGGATTCAAAGTCAAAGACTATGTTACTGGTATATTCAGTCCCTGTCATCCCAGCACTGAATGATGTGCTGGGCATGAGCAACAGGCTGAGAACAGAAGGAGCTCCTGAGAATCCTGATGCCTAGTCACAGCTTGCTCAGCCCAAGACTGAACCAGAGAGCAACATGCAAGTAATCTGTTCTTTACAAGTGCCTTCCCTGCCTAGCCAGCCTCCTCAGTTACTCATCTGTGAAGCTTCTCCCTGACTTAGTTTTATTTCTCTTTCAGCTCAGCCTCTTTCTCTGTCTTTTTTTTTTTTTTTTTTTTTGAGCACGAATGAAGCAAATTCTCCAAACTCATCTGCCTTGCTATCAGACATTGTTTTCTTAAAAAACTTGGCATCATTTCTGAAGTTTCCCTATGTACACTTTCCTGTTCATGTATTTCCGTCATCCAGGTATCATCACTCAATAACCATACTGCAGCTGTAATGCTTTTCACATGGAAGGAATTGTGTTTTATTGATGGCAAATGTTGTAATGCACTTTCATGTCAAGATGAAAATCTGAAAAAGAAACTTTTTATAGTGTATGCTACATGAAACCTCTACACTGAACCAGGCTGGGGAGAGAATATATTCCAGTACACACATGCTGTGACTATATATAGTATATTAAACAGTCCTGGCATGCAGAAATAGGCACAAGATCATATCTGTGCTGCAAAAGTTTTAGCATGGGCACAATCAAGTAGCACTCTCCCAAGCCATTTCCAGGCACAGACCACATGTTAGTAAAGCCAAGGAACACTCTGGATAGGCATTTTGGAGGTGGCTCTTCCCTTTTGGAGGCTAAGGGTATTATGGATCTAATGAAAAAAAAGCCAAGTGGCTTCAGGACCAGAGTCTGAGCCCAGGCACTGTTTGGTTAATGCTATCACAGTGACCAAGCCTCCCCCAGTCATGGGCAAAGACATCTCGGGGGCATCATTTTTCTTCCTGTCACCTGATTGCTATGATCACAACAGGGACCAAACTCTGGGTCACTTTGACGATCATTTATTTGTCAAGGAGTGTGTAGTGAAGCCCCAGTTACCTCCCAGTGAGGGGACTGGAGCAACCTGCTCCCCAGGGGCCAAGCTGCTTTCACAGAGGGCACAGCTGCTCAGTGTGCAATGGGAGAGGAATGTCAGAGCCTATGTGTCCCCTGCTGGTTTCTTAGCCCAGAGAGAAATCAGAACAACACTATTAAAAAAATTAAAATCTGCAAGTAAAATAAGCCAATTTTTCAAGGGGGCTGCAGGGATCAGTGTCTGCAGCATCCGGAGGTTGGAGCAAATGCAAGGTCAGCCTGGATGCAGAACCAGCTGTGAGGAACTGCTGTTTCCCCAAAATCAGAGAGCTTCCCCTTCCAGCATCTCCCCCAGCACTGCCCCAGCTCATTTCTGAGCACAGAGGGAGAAAAATCTCTTTCTGGAGGGCACATGCACTGCCTTGGATGATGGGGACCTGGGTGTGCAGTGCAGCCGGAGAACACAGATCTTGGCATCAAGGAGCCGACCGCATGGCACAGCTGGGGACAGCAGTGCCTCTAGGCAGTCATTACCCCACATCCAGCGTGGCTCTTTGTGCAGCTGATTAATGTCCTTCCTCCCCTTGTTTATGAAAACCTGCAGCTTGGCCAGAGCCTGTGGTTGGGTGCCACCTGCACCCAAGCCATGGTTCTTGGTATTGCCAGCACATTTCCCTCATTAGTTTTTAGGTTCTCTGACTCTGTGAATGATGTGGCTGAAATGCAGAGGGTCCACCCTCAAACTGTTTTTGTCTCGGTTCAGACCTCATTTCCACCTGCCATTGGATCCCCTCCAACTGCCCCAACATGAGTGAGGGTTAAAGTCTTGGAGGGATTTTAACCCCATGGGAGCAGGAAGGTTCAGACACCTCTTCAGAAAAACTTTCTGGTTGGTTTCCAACTTTTTTTTTTTTTTCGAAAAGGCAAAATGTTTAGCTACACCTTGAGAAGGTATCCAAGTCTATAACTGCTTGCCTGAAGGAGCCTTGAAGCTTTTTCAAGGTTGGGTTGTTTCCCCATCTCAGTCTCCATTTGTGCAGTGATATTAGTGCATTTGTATCTGATTTATGTACCAGAGAAACAAGATTACCACCCATCCAAAACACAGGAGGAATGGCCTTCTGCTTCTTTCTCATTTGATTCTTGGTGCATTTTTTTATTTGTCACCAAGAGGGAAAACTAGAAAACTCAACCCAAAGCCCAGCAGCTAACAGGTCAGGTCTATGGCCTTGCTTGCTCCTGTTACTCACTGAGATCACTTCAAAGTCTTTTAATATCAATAGTGAGATTAACTTCTGTAGTAGTGCATGGAACAAACAATTTTTTGCAAAAAAACCCACCCTTCTGTTAAAAAATACAGCTATCTCACTGTTTTTGAGGACAACCATCAATTCAAAGAACTGAAAAATAATTTTGACTTCAATACCTTGACTTTTGAGTCAGAAGGTACATGAAATCTGCTGGTAGGTTGGCTCTAAGGCCACAGTTTTTTGCATCTCTTCATGACTCAGGTCCCCGGGCTGATGCTTCTGGGCTTTCTTTGCAGTCAGGGAGGAGAAATATGCGTTCAAACTATCTCATCCTAAAGTGGGCAACTATTCAGATCAAAGCACAGCTTTCCCTATCCTGACTATAAAGGGAGCAAACATAGTGTAACTAACCTGTATGTGGAAGTCTGTCCTGGTTTAGATATAGTAATCCCTATCCTGCCACTTTGGGCTTCAGCACTGGTCCATTTGCCGTTGTTCTTCCCAAACAGCTCACCCCCAGCTTGGCCTGGGTTTGTAGGGGGGATGGCTGCTATGAGTAAGCATTTATTAGTCAGGTCCTGGAAAGATTCACACCAGGCAAAACCAAGATGGAAATGCACTCCTGCCTCCTCCTAAGGGCACATCACTGTTGGTGCACCTGCTCCCTTTCTGCTTTGTTTTCTTTCAGGCCTCATAAATTTCACTCTCCTTTCTGTAGCCCAGCATCAGGAGATGTGAGTTCTCCCATTTGCTCACCCAGAAGGGAAAACTCAGATTCCCACAAACTCAGCTTTGCTAAGGCAAATGAACTCTGTGAGTTAGGAGGTCAGTGCACCAGGGTGGGTGTCCAGGTAGAAGCCAGAAGTGCAAAGGGCAGGCCAAAAGGAGCCCAAAGTGTGCAAACACCCAGACAACTAATCCTGATAAGGGACAAGCCTTTTGTATTATTAAAATCTTCTCTGTATTATTTTCCTATCTAGAAGTCTGGCTACAGCAAAACCTTTAGAAAACAGCAAAACCTATGTTACACTCAGCTGCTTTTTGTGGATGGAAAGAGAGAGCTCTTTTCTCTGAAAACAACCCACCTGAGGTTCCTGGAAGAGGCTGAAATCTCTGGTTTCTACACTGGTGTGTCTTACTGAGGGCTCAGGCTGATGTATGACTCCAGCTTTAGCTCCAGCCCACAGAAGATGTGAGGAATAACCCCAGGAGTAGGGCAGGTTGTGCATGGATGCGCAGTGGGGCTGTCGCTGGTCCAGGAGTATCACATTCCCAAGGATATGGAAAATGGGAACCCAAATTGTTTTAAAAGGACCATCTTCCCGTCTTGCTTCCACACTGCTGGGACTTTTCTCTTTAAATCTCAATTGTCTGCTTTTCTGGTTTCTAGGGCTTGAGTGAGAAGAGTCATTCTCTCCTTTTTTTTTAGATGTTTATGTTCAACATCCTGAGTTTATTCATAGAGCAACAAGCCTGCCTTTCAAAGTCAAGGCCAAATCTAGGTCAAATCTGACAAACATTTTATCCTTTGCTCTGCAGAACTCAGAGGGCTCAAGCACATGATTGTGTCACTGCAGCTCAGTGAGTGACAACACATCAGCTTCACCACACCAAGGGGCCATGAACACCGAGCACCAAAGGTGAGGCCAAACACATCAGCTTGAAACCTCTTTCACTGTGTTTTCAGCAAATGTACTTTACCTCACATTTACCAACAGTCACCACCTGAGTTGTAGAATTTCAGTGTTTGTGGGAGCAAAACCTCATCACAAGCTCTTAGTTTTCTTCACAAGAATACTGCTATAAGTATTTAAAAGGGGCTGTGGTACAGCATGTCTTGATTGTCCTCTTTGCTGCACAATAAAGGTGGCATCCAGACCTGTTTGGACAGAAACATCTTCGCTATCCAGAGAGAGAGGAGAGACAGGAGTTCTGAAATTACTGAGCTTTGCTGACTGACCATGTGAGTGAAAAGCTACAGGCAGAAGGACAGACTGTCCTTGTGCCCACACACAGCACAATCCCAGCAGTTCCATCTCATTCCATTGGGGGCTGAAAATCAACCCCCCCCAAAAGTCTAAGTTATATCTTTAAACTGAAAGGAGGACACACTGAAAAAATCACCCATTTTGTCTACCCTGGCTTCATGTTCATTGAGCTCCCTTATTCATGGAACAGCTCAAAGTGTCAGTGGCTGTTCATAGGAGTTGCTCCCAAACACATCAAACAAAGTAGTCACAGAATCATAAAATCATAAAGGTTGGAAAAGGCCTCCAAGATGATTGAGTTCAACCATTAACTCAGCACTGCCAAGGCCAGCACTAAACCATGACCTCAGGTGCCACACCTGTATGCCTTTTAAACACATCCAGGGATGGTGACTCAAACACTTCTCTGGGCAGTCTGTCCAATGCCTGAACAGCCTTTACATGAAGAAAATTTTCCTGATATCCAATCTCAGCCTTCTCTGACACAACTTAAAGACATTTCTTCTTGTCCTGTCACTTGTTCCATGGGAGAAGAGACTGGTCCCCACCTGGCTACAGCCTCCTGTCAGGGAGTTGCAGAGAGTGAGAAGGTCCCCCGGGAGCCTCCTTGTCTCCAGGCTGAGCCCCTCCAGCTCCCTCAGCTGCTCCTCATCAGACTTGTTTCCAGACCCTTCCCCAGCTCCACTGCCCTTCCCTGGACTCGCTCCAGCACCTCAATGTCTTTCTCGTCATGAGGGGCCCAAAACTGAACCCAGGGTTCGGGGTGAGGCCTCACCAGTGCCCAGCACAGGGGTCAGGCACTGCCCTGGTCCTGCTGCCACACTATTGCTGACACAGCCCAGGATGCCACTGGCCTTCTTGGCCACCTGGACACACTGCAGTCAGGATGCGACAGCACAGATGAAATCAGAGCAAATAAAATGCAAATAACGAAACTAGATTCATGTGGTTCAGCCCTTTTCCTCTGCTATCTTCAGCACCTTTGCAACACCACTGTGATGACTGATAAGAAAACAGAGGATCAAAGTATCAAGAAAACAGGGGTTGTTTTCTTTGCATTAAATATGAAAAGCAACATCTCCCGGCTTTCTCATGACTTAGCCCAACCCAGTGAGTGGCTAAACTTTGCTCGGGGGTGACTAAGAGGTGCTGGCTACACAACATCTGTACAATGACGTATCACACCCATTAGTGTGTTTCAAAGCCTGGGACACCTCATTTTCCCTGGATGCTCTGATTTTCTGCCTTGAGCAACAGCTTATGTACTGTTTCTTTCACTCCAGGAAAAGAAAAAAAAGAAAAAACTACAACATGAAAAAAACAAAACTAAAGACAAAGCACTTGTCAATAATGATCAGTGCACCAGTTATGTCCTTGTAAGACGAAGACCAATGGAAGATGAATCTGAGAACTGAAATTCATAATTGTGCTAGAGAGCAATCCTTATGGATACAATAGAAATACTGCTTTTATGGCACTTAATCTTTCCCCTCATTTCTCCTACTGCAAGGTCCCTCTCTGCTCCATTATCTGTCAGATGATTTATAAGATTGCAGTAAACTTGGACCAGTTTTTCCCAGTTTCTCCAGTTCCTTTTTTTTTATTTATAGTCTTAAAATTACATAGCCAAGAACTTGTCATTTTTTTCAGCACTGTTGAATGGTCTAGCAAAGATATTGCTTTGTCTCACTTATATCCAGTGAATTGATCTCCAACAATAGCAGTATCAGGCACTGGAGTTTACAGAGGGGCAGTGGGTTATGTTACAGTTTGAATGACCAAACCACTGACCAAAGGAGAAGAAGCCTTCCCCCTGTCTTCTGAAGTCTTCAGAACTGTATGGAAACCTCTAGTCCAATCACACACACAATTTTGGGGCCAGGGAGTAAGGTCTAGCTGGGATTCTGCACACAGGAGTATCCCATAGCCCTGTAGCAGCAAAGACTATAACATTAAGTACTGTCGGCATCACCACTACTTAGTTATTCAGATGACCTTCAAATCCATGGATCTAGAGGCCAAAATTCTTGGTGTTCCTAGGAAACAGAAATCCTTTCTGCACAGAGAAAGGGTTTTCCCATTCAAAAGCAGAGGTAAAATCCCACCTTTTCATCAGCATTCTCTCACTTTCTGTTTATCTTGGGAGGGCCAATTTGCCATGGTCACACACATGCACATTCACAAACACCCCCAGGTATGAGGTGCTGATCCACTCACATGCACAGAAAACAAAAAATTCCCAAAGCCTAAAGGTGCATTTTAGGGTGCTTCTCCCAGAAAAGAAGCTGGAATTTTTTTAATGTTACATTTTTAAGTATTTGAGTATCACGTAAGTACTACAATAGTGCATAAATACATATATTGGGGAAAAAACCCTCAATGGCCCTAATCTTTAAATCTCAGAAAATTAGCTCTTGACTTAAGGAGATCACCTTTGAGGACATATTTGGCTAAAGTGCTTTCTCTTGGTCATCTGCAGGGTGGAAGATATCCCTTCCGACATCCAGCTTCAGTTTCTGATTTAACAGTCTGTGTAACACTTTTTATATAGTCCATGGAACCTTTTAATGGCAATTCAGGGATTAAACTCCTGCTTTAGGAATGAGATAGATGAGCTAGGAGGCAAGGGCATTCAAGGCTCTGCTTCCCACTGTTACCTTTGCCTAAAATGCTCAGGTGGCTACAAAAGGAAAACCAGCAGGATTCAATTCTACCATTTATCACCCGAAGAAAGTCATTCCTTTGTATATCCTGCTAATAATGTTTTTAAACCCTTACTTTGAACCCAGAGGGAAAAGTAGAGCGAACAACTGTAGCAACTGTGGGAGAAAAAAATTCCCAGGCTGCCACGTCTCTTTTTAATTGGGATTGTGATTGTGATTGGGATTAGGATTGACCTGTTAAGGAGACATCTATCTACTGACAAGGTACTTGCCTTTTCCAGAGAAATGGCATCACAGCCTTTGAATTCTTTGACATTTTCCACATCACAAATATTAAAAAATGTGTACATATTTTATGAAGAAATACTGATTTCTTAACAAAAGCTGTAAAACAGCCAAAACCCCTTGGAAGGAAAACAGCAACTGCATTTAAGCTAAAAGAAGCAACTAAATACACCAGGAACTGTGGGATTCATGGTAAGATCAATTCCCCTGTTCCACATATATTTTTACCCATTTCTGATAATATTTCTTATTGAACAGCAATGACTTAACAAGGTGGTAAATGCAGATGTCAATTCATAATCATATTCACATTTATATCCCATATTTTCCCCAGTGTCGAACTAAAGCATTACACAACTTTATTAAGTACCCATCCATTCTGGACACTTGAAAAGAGAATAAGTTTAAGAAAACATTCTCAGAAGTGAACCTCTTTTCATTCTGGGAGGCAGCTGCAAATTTGGTTGCCCCCTTTCTCGTATTGCACGTGGGTGTGGATGTGTTTCTGAGCTTCACATCTTCCGTCTTTGAGGTTGTTTTTTTTTTTTATTTGCAGTTGTTGTGGCAAAGAAGCACTGAAGAAATTACTTTGACACTTCATCTGCAAGACCTGAGATCTGTGGTCATTCTCATCTCTAACACAGGACTTTTGCAAGTTCAATATTACCCTTTCCTCTGTTGGGTGCACATTTTCAGATGTCTTGAGGGACAAGGGGCACTAGGCAGGTTGCTACAATTTTCCCTCATTTTGGTCCACAACACCAGGATGGGCCTGAAAGAACACAATGGGGTGGTAAGAACCCTGCATGTACCAGTGATTAGCTCAGTTACACTCTTGGGGAAAGGATGGATCAGCTCTCGTGGGCCAGATTTTGGTTTATAATTAAAATACTTTAACACATCAGTAACTGAAATGCCAAAGGGCCAACAATGACTTCAGCAAGTCTACACTTCCTCAAAGCACAAACTGGGTCTGCTTTTAGCTTTGCTTTTTGACTGAAAGAAAGACTCAAATGTAAGATCTTAATACTGACCCTAGGTGTTCAACACCTTTGGGGGAACTGAAAGAGAGGGTGATTTCAGCCCCCACCCTGCTACTTCCAGTGGAAAGCCAGGATCTGAGCATGGAGATCTGAGAGGACTTATGTTTAGGGTGTGCATTCATTTATCCATCTTCACCAGGGTTTCACCCCTCAGCCCCTCTGGGATGGGCATAAGCCCCCACTGACTTCACCTGAACAGCCTCGGGGAGGTGCCCTCTCCTGCGAACCACAGTCTGTTCAAGTGCCAGCAGTTTGTGTTTTCCTGTCTATAGGTTGTCACGCTGCAGATGACCTAAATTGTCTCTGTATTTTTTCTTTTCTCCAGATGGTGAGACCTGATACAGGCAGGTGTCTCTGAGCAGCCCATTGCCCTGGCATGGAGAACATGACACAGGCAGAAGATCCTGTTTCCATCCTTCATCACAGGCACTGTCAACACATCGTGGGCGCAGGGTCTGTCCCTCTGTGCCACACACACCTGAATCTGTAAATCCATGGTAACCAGGTAATGCTGCAGTTCATCAGCATGTTATCTGTTGGTATTTTCCATCATGGAGAAGCTAGTGAGCTGCTCCAGGACAGATGCCCACAATAAACAAAATGCCAGTCTTAACATGACCATCCCCCAAAAAGTATCTTCTATAAACAAATGCAGTGCACAGAAAAAAAAAAAAAAATGACCCTGTGCCCTGTTAAATGGAGCAACCAAAATGAGTTCCTAGTTGTAAACTTATGAAAATAGCAATTGGGGGGATCCTCTTGGTCAGGCAGAGACTGGGAGCTTTGAAACAGCACGTAGCAAACCTTCTCTCGCTGGCAAGGAAAGGGGTTACACAAGTTCTCCATAAACATCTTTATCTGCAGTCATTAGCCAGCAATCCTAAACATTGGATGAGTTCTCCCCTGATGTTTCACAATGGGTTTTTTTCTGGTTTCTAGGAACTGTTTTCGAGGACTGCTATTCAGCACATGAGAAAAATGTGTGGCCACGATACACAGTTCTTTTTTTTGTTGGGCATTGCCCCATTACACAAATACAAAATATCACATCACCGTATAGCCTACTTTTCTCTAACACTTTCCATCCAGTACCTATAAGCACACTACAAACATGAGTGATCTTACTGTGATTTCAAAGATCCCTGCCCCGAGGGAAATACAGTTTCTAGGCTGAACATAAGGAAAAGATGATTGAAGGGGTAGAGTGGGAAGAGGCAGAAGCATCTTCCTTAATGCCCAATATAATGCCTCATAAAACTCCCATCCTGTCTTTATCTAGGACTTTGAATTACCCTCTTCCAGACAAATAAAAAAGACTGAAAACAAAAAACAGGGCAGAGGGGAAAGTACAAAAAAAGATGGAACAAAAATGCCATTTTAAACCACTGGCCCCAACTCAGCATGGAACCATTTTCTATGGCAAGGAGCAAGTCAAGCAAATTCCTGGTCGCCTGATACTTTCTACAGCTCCAGAAAAGCTGTGAATTTTGCAGCTCTTTAAAACAGAGGGGGAAATCCCTTCCAGGGCTGCTCCAAATCCCCATGTGGTGCAGGAATTGCTGCTCGACACATCACAATGGATCAGCGAAGGGACAGAAGCACAGCCTGGATTTTCGGTCCCGACTTTGAGATCCAGCTGCCAAGCGGTGTTGCAAAGACAGACCTCTGGAGGTTTCTCATACTTTTTTTGGCTTATCCTCCTGGTGTATTCATCTTAACAGAAATCAGCTGTTCCCCTTCTCACTTATACAGGAGAGACTTTAGCATCTGGCCCGGCTATTATTAAAAGATGAGAACATCTTGCTCTTTAAGGAGAACACCACTACTGGTAATAAATGGACAAAGATCCTTTGCATCCAGGTTTCCCGAGATCTATCTGGATTATTTGGGGGTTTTATCCCTTTTGTTGCAGCCTTTCTTTCCCATTTCCTCACGTTTGCTAACCAGCCTCGCACACCCTGGAGCAGGAATAAAAATTATGCTTTCCTGGGAGAAGCTGTCTCACAGCATTTGGAAGTAACAACATCATTTTCAGCTACCAAGGACTTCTTTTTCCAACTGCGGAAATCAAAAAGTAAACAAGCTGGGGGGGGGCGGAGGGGGCGGGGGAGTGGGAGGGGGGTTGAGGAGCTGCCTTTGTGTTTAGGCTTTGACTTTATTTTTAATAGTGCTTTAAAGTCGCAGCCTGGAGGAACAGACACAGCCTTCCAGTAGCAAAAGGGGCTATGAGAGGGCTGGAGAGGGACTTTTGACAAGGGCCTGGAGAGAAAGAACAAGGGGGAATGGCTTTAAATTGAAAGAAGGCAGGGATAGATTAGATATTAGGAAGAAATTCTTCCCTGTGAAGGTGGTTAGGCCCTGGCACAGGTTGCCCAGAGAAGCTGCGGCTACCCCATCCCTGGAAGTGTTCAAGGCCAGGCTGGACAGGGATTGGAGCAACATGTTCTAGCAGAAGGTATCCCTACCACGGCAGGGGTTTGATGGTCTTTAAGGCCTCTTCTTACTCAAACCATTCTGTGATTCTCTGAATACGAATGAAGGAGAAGGGAGAGGTCACTAAGCACTGGAGTCCTACAGATGTGCAACAAGGTTTTAAACCCTTATTGCACCTTTTGTGCCCAAAGCCAGAGGCAGAGACAAACCCAGTCCCTAACCCAGAGGCTGGCAAAAAAGTTACTACCTGCACTTTGAAAGGCTGGGGGGTGGACAGTGGGGGAAGGTTGGGGATGCTGAAATCCTGGCTCCATCTCCACACTTAGAAGATACCAAGACTTGCTGGGCACAGCCTTGCTGAGAGGATCTGGTGACAGGGATACTGCAGTCGAGCCTCCCTTGAACTGGGAGACCAACTGAGACTCCTTCCAACCAGCACTTCAGTGACCCTTCATTGATAACACCCACACTTACGGGCAGGAAAACGCTGGCGTCCAAAACCGCGGGGCTATTAATAGAGGGACTTCAGCTGATCTCCACTGGCGTAATCACCAGCTGAATTTGGCCTCGTGGTAAACATTAATCACTGGCAAGTCACTGCAGCGTATCAGCTTTAACATGGGTTGTTTGCTTTTCTCTAAGTGTTGGGACATCCCACAAATCTCCAGCTGCTCGTCCGGAGCGAGCTGCTGGGAGGGAGCGGCCAAGGGCTGCCTCCACGGATTGCAGCGATTTCTGCTTTTCTTCCTGCCCCGCCACAAATCCAGAGTAAATCTGTTGAGGCAGCACAACTTGGCCTTAACTCCACATTGTTATTTGACCAGATCAGCAGTCTGGAAACTGGGTCAATTTTTCTAAACATGTGGTTTAGAAATGTGCTGTTTCAAAGGACACTATCCAATGGTGTGAGACCAAACATTGGATTTGTAGTAAAAAAAAGCTAAACAACAACAACAACAACAAAAGTCCAAAGCTCTCTGTAAACACTGAGTCCGTGGGACACTCTGACAAAGTAGGGAAATTATAAATTCCCTAATCTATATTTAGGGAAACTGAGGCATGAAAAGAGGAGTCTGAAGTCATTTGGAGAATCACAGATGATGCTGAAATTTCCCAGCTACAGAAGTAAAATTAATTTGTCTCATCCTTACAAGTTCTTAAAATATACCTATAGGGATTTTTTTATTCTCTCATGTAACTGCAGTAGGGAAATTCAAGTCTGCTTGTTATTTAAGTAACACAGTCGGCACAAGAAATGCAGGTTGCATTTACCCTAAGTAAAATATGCAATAAGTGTTCATGAGAGTAGCAGGACAGGTCTGAGAACTTCAATTTTAACTTATGTTGTAGGTCGCAAGTTACTGCATCAGATCACCAGAAGCATTTGGAAGTTTGGGCTTTGCCCTCTTTGTATCTCACAGCCTTATTCGTTAGTGGGGCCAACAGTTTCCTATTCCCAGTGGGGTAAATGCTGAGGTCCCCCCCTCCAAAATCACACAAGTATCACAAAGGGTCCTCTTTGGAACAGCTCCATTCATCTCAGACTGACACTGCACCAGAAGATCTACAGGGAAAAGACAATTACAGAATGCCCAAAATAAATATTTAAATTTTTTTTGCTTTAAGCTTGTTCTAAAACTTTTCTTGAGGATGTTGAGTAGAAATGCTCTAAGTATTTTAACTTCTACAGTCATCAGCATCACCTGTCCAAGGATTATGGGTTTCTAGTGGATTTGCTTATAATTTTTAACCCATCTAACAAATGTTTCTGAGGAATAACAGTCTCAGGCTGTCCTCTTGCAAGCATTCAGCCAAGTGGTGAGTGCCTGAGCTGGACACCCTCACTGCATCCCTTCCCAAATACATGATCCAGTGTGTCCTCCCCCATTCTGCAGAGCTGCTGTGACTTAGAGAGAACATTGTCCATCCATGAGCAGTCACCCAAGGGAGGGATTTCACCCCAAAATATTGATTCATTTCCTCCTGACCAGGCAGAAGGTAACTAGACAGTTCATATCAATCCTTGGATATATAACTGAAGTTATTTCCTCCTTTTACCCAGTAAACAGCTTGATGAAATTTTTAATTGGTGCCAGCACAGGGCACCAATTAAGAGAGACACCCTGCCCCTTCTCACTCCCACCTCTCCCCAGGAGTTTGATTTAGGCACCAAAAAAGTAAATTTAGGCCTGTGGCTGCTCTGAGCCCCTCTGGTGTTACTCACAGCCACAGGAAATTAGAAAGTTAAAGCCAAGGCCAGCAGAGAGAGGCTGTGCAGGACTGTGTGGGACCAGCAAGGCCTGACTCCAGTGATCCAAAGTTGATCTTCAACACTCACAACCCCGAAAGAAGAAGATATTTACTGACACCAAAAAGATGGGGAAGATAACAGTCACCACCCCTTGCAGGAAATGTCTCTAAATCTTCTCTCCTAAAGTACTTCGAGTTTTATCTCCCCCCACTGCTCCACATGTCTCTGTAAGGGTCTGTCCTCCGTGTTGGCCAGTGGTGGTCATTTTGCCTCGAGTGTTTGGTTTCTGCCTAAGGCAAGAGAGTCATCTTCACAAGCTGCAGAAGGGTAAATGAAGCAAAAAATCAAAAGCAACATCTCCAGCATGATACTTGACAGGAACTGCTGTACTGGATCAGAGGGATGGTTTGGCTCTTCCAGCCCTTTTTTCTGACTATGACTGCTGTAGACATCCCAGAGAAATGTGCCAGAAACCAACAAAAATTAATCTTTCAGGTCCCTTTCAACTCAAACCATTCTACGATTCTATAAAAAGACAGAGGGATCACTGTAACTCCTCAATAACCTGCCTATGTATGAATTTAAGCCTGTCCAACCTCTTTATTCAGATTGCATTCAGCTGAATATTTGCTTTCCTTCCAGTCACACAAGCACTTTTTATCTCAGACAACAACCTGTAGCAGGCAGCTCCCAGCCTGCCTTACAGGGCCATGGGATAATTTGGAAGAAACTGTGGGAGGTCTCCAGCCCAACCTCCTGCTCAAGCATCCTCAGCTCCTGGGGTCAGACCAGGTTGCTCCATGCTTTATGCAGTTGGGTCCTGTAAACCTCCAAGGACAGAAGTGTCACAATGTCTCAGGGCCCCTGCTCCACCACTCCATTAAACAAAATGAAGAAAAACTGTTCATTTTCATAGATGAGAATCTGGATTAAGTGATTGTGAAAGGAAGAATAGCTAAATTAATCTGCATGCCAGAGGGAAGCAGAAAGTCTTAGCACTAATGTTTGTAGAACAAGCCCCCCGAAAACAAAATATAGAGTAACTACATCACAGAGTGCTGGTTGGTTTGCTTGGTTCCTCAGTCTCAGATCAAGCTTTCCTAAAATCAGGACTCAGATTATGAATTGGAATGAAAGCGCTCTTGAAGACCCCCAAATATTATCTGAAGCTTAAAACACCACATAACAAATGTGTAGGTCCATGGTAAAGCCAATAGAGCTCCCCAAATCAGTATCATTGACATTTAAATTTCAGAGTCAAAGGTTTCTTGAAATGATCAGAACCTCACACCTCTCTTTGCTACTATTTCGCTTTTGCAGGCTCAAGAAATAGCTAAGAAGGATAACAACTTACGATGAAACCAGGTACAAGCTTGCAAACAATTCCTGTCCTCTCCTCCTGCAGGCAGCCTCAGGTGAACTTAACCTCACCTTCATTAGCTGCATCTCCTCCTACCCCTGACACTAAGCTGGAGGAAAAATAGCCTCCTCCCTCAGTCCCCTCCCAATAAATAGATTTTTTGCTGCTTGAAAACTATTCTTGCCTCAGGCCATGCAAATCACAAGATTATCTGTAACTGCATTCCTCAGGTCTGACCAGGAAGAGGTGGGGATGGCTCAACCCTCATCCTGGAAAAGTGTCGTAAATCCCAGTCCCTTCCTTCCAGTTTAGAAATCCCAGTTTTCCCTGTACTTCAAACTCTGCCCACAGCTGTTTGAGCACCAGAATGTCGAGGCTAATGTCAGTTGTCAGGTTTCAGAGTTAAGGAGGTGGGAAGACAAACAGAGCGATTTGCACTTCTCTAAGAAACACAGGTTTTGATAGTTTGCAGGCTCAGGAAAAGAAGCAACATTTGAGATCAGATTTAGAACACGTCCTTTACCACATAAAGGTCTGGAAATCTGCTTGTTATATTTAATTGATGGGGCAGAGAGCGACGAGCCAGTACCCTGTCCTACCATGTGCTTGCTTTACCCCTGCCTGGTGCCAAGAGGAGACAAGGAAGAAAAAGAAGCGTAAAAGAACATTAACAAAAAAAAAAAAAAAAGCCATTTTATTGAAAATGAAATTAAAACTTCAAATTAATATTACAATCATGAGAAAATGCCAAACAATTCAATTTACAGTTGCAACATACAATACAAATAGTCCCTTTGAAGTTGAAGTAAACTGATCCACAATCATCGTCTGTGGCATAAAGCAGAGTGTGTTTGTACAATATGTGCATGAAAAGCAAATCTCGGGTGACAGCATTTGAAAAAATAAAAAATTAAAGCTCGTATTTACACAAAATGCTACAAATATTTTGTTCCAGCAGAAGTTCAAGATTGGTAAAGCATATTAACAACAAAAAAAAATTGGAATGTCACTCATATTACCTAAAGTTACTGTAAAAGTATGGTTTTGGCTGATATACTTAAAAGTACTGCATTAAAAAAAAAAAAGCAAAGAGTTATCTGTAAACATGGAAGTAAACAAACATCTAAAAAAGTTCTCAGAAAATGTTAAACTGAAATGCATTCTATTTAAAAACAACAAGAAGTTCAGGGGGGCAGAGAATGGGGCTTCTCCGAGCTCCTGGCTGATCCAGGTTTAATTATTGCTTTTGCTCATGGCTTGATGGCGCTGCAGCCCGGCGAGGGGCTGAGCCTTGCTTTGCTCAGGGTGAAAGTGCAAAATTCTCCCCCACTCCAGATAGTACCTGTGGAAACTGGTCAATCTTTGCTCAGGGGACTGCTGGCAAAAAAAGTTTGATGATGAAAAAGACACAACATCTGGTCTTTTAAAGTAAATGATGAACGCCACACGACTGATGCTGTGGGGTAAATAATTTGCTTTACTCATCCATCCTGACCCGCTGCCCCCAATCTGGTTACCCTTAGGAGGAGGGAGAGGAGGCTTTAATCCTCCGTTTGGCAAAAGAGACATCGTGCCTTTTGTGCTGGAAGTAAATCTTTGGTAGGATAAGAGAGCTGAAAGGTAGAAAAAGGCCATTTTTTATGTTTAAATCTATGACTGGTGCCAAAGATTGCCACTGCCCCGAGGGAAGGGCTACCGTACCTTTGGGAAAACTTCTACAATGCCAAGTACCTTGCAAAAGCTCCAGTAATAAACTGATAGGATTCACTACATAGCACCACCTGGTTGGGGTTTTTTGTCTGAAACCCTGATTCAAGAGCATTTCCAAGTGAACTCACAAGCATTTTCTGAAAGCTTTGGTGAGCATCTCTGCCTCAGCCTGTACAGCTCCCTCCGTGACCAGCCTGATGTACCGCGAGAGATTTTCCAAAGGCACCGGGAGGGTTCAAGAGCTACTGAAAGTCAAGAGGCTGGTGCTCCTCTGTCCGCAGGTACTTAGAAAATCCTTTCCTTCCTATCTCAAGCAGGCAGAGTCAGGTCAGCCGAGGGCACGGATCAGTCGGATCAGGCACGCGTGCCTCGACCGGGCGGAGAAAACGTTTTCAACGTCTGTCCCTAATGGTCCAGTTGAAAAACCGCGGGGACGCAAACAGAGTCCTGTTGGTATTGGGCAAAACAAAAATCTGGTCTGTGCTGGATTTATCCAGAAACAAAAACCAAGTGCTTGAATTTTACAAAAAAGTCTAAAAAAAAAAAAAAAAAAAAAAAAAAAGAGAGAGAGAGAGAAAAAGAGAGGGGAAAAAAAAAAGAAAATCTGGGTTGCTGCCTGCAGCCACTCTTAACAACATTTCAACACAAAAGCACCCTAAAAATTACTTAATATGCATACAGTAAACCTTAAAAAGCCCTTCTCAGCAATAACAAATAATGTACAAATATAGTACCTTTTATTAAATAGGAAACAGCTTGCACTGGCAGTACATCTCTTTTTCTCTTGCTTACTAAACAAAAAACAAAACTGAAATGTGTAACCAGACACTGGCTTTTTAAGTGCTGCTGAGACTAACAAACGTTACTTTACAGTTACAAATAAATGGACAGTGGTATGCTTCAAGCTACCACAAACCAACAATAAATAGAATCAATTACAGCTTCCATCTTTGAAGGAAAACTAAGTATTAGAAAAAAAACAAAGTGTCTTACTTATACTTTAAGCATACTTGGTATACAACCTTTAGAAGGCAAAGACTTTATTAATTTATTATTTTTAAGAGCTCATCGTCACTCAGATTGGAGGGATGCCCCACGCTAATGGCAACTCGTTCAACAGCTTCGCTATTAACGAGCTCTGGGGGTGGTGTCTGGCTCTGTAATGGCTGTGCCCACTGTTGGTTTGTTGCAATACTTTGGAGGGAGCCAAAGAACACCCAAGGAGCAGCCTGGAGGCCTCCAGTCCCTAAGGGGGCTGCGGAGAGCAATGACTAAAGGACTAGAAGGAGGAGGCACCAGCCAAGCCCACCAGCACATGCCAAACATCCTGCTAAACCAGGCTGAATTTCACCTGTTTGGGGAGAGTGTGGGGAGGGCGGTTCAGCTCCCACCACATCCAGCTGATGCCATGTCACCTCCCTGTTTGATATAGCTGACCTGGGATGGGCAAAATCTGGGCCCCTCTGTGAGATAGCTTGGCAGCAGACAGGTTGGCCAAGGGGTTGGGTGAAATCTGCTCCCCCCTGTATCACGTCTGGGAGCACTGGGGTGGCTTTTAAGGTGAGTTTAGATTCAGCTACTGCAGAGGTGAGTATTGCTGCCCTTGGGTTTGTCCCTCTAACACGGCAACAGCCTCATCATCTTCAGAGCCCCCACAGCATCCGAATGGCTCTCGCATTTAATGCTAACGGGCGGTGACTCGCTACCAGGCAGCTTCTGTCTCAAGTTCGGAACATTTTTATTCCACCGAGTGGGCTGAAATTGCAAGGGGAGGGGAAAATGTTTCACCATTTCTCCCTTAATCCCATTTCTGAGATATTTAACAATTCATTATTTGCAAAAATACGGGCTTCGAAACAGTTTTGATTTTTCTTTGGGGAAAAAATACCCAACAAAATAATGCTGCTGAAATCCAAATTATGCTGTCAAAACAGACCATTTTAAATATGAATCTTTTCAAATTTTGAAGTTCTGAGAAAAATCCTGGGAGAAGAAGAAATTAGGGGAAGGGTGGAAAATATTTCAGCCTTCCTACCATTTTTCCAGTGTCTCCACAACTACTGATTAAAAGGCAAGACTGTGTTGAAGGCAACCAGACAGCTAATAAAAATATTTTAAACACAATATTTCCTTCATAAGTTATATAAAAAGATCCTACATCCAAAATCATTTGATGTGGATGCATTTGGGTTGGGTTTGTCATTTTTAAATCACATTGTAAACTGGTTCACACTGTAACTGCTTTTCAGAGTTGGGTAAAGGTTTGAGGTTTACACCATTGCAGAAATGTAATAAGTAAAAAAAAAAACAAAACAAAACAAAAAACACTTTTAGAGACCGAAGTCAATATATCATTACATTAAAAAACGTTTAAAGGGTCCAAATGTCATTAAATAATTATAAATATTCTTTTAAAGTTATATGATGATTCATGTTAGCAAACAACCTCAAATTTTACACATTTATAATTTAAAAAAAAAATAAAAAGAGAACATAGCTGAACACAAATACTATGTATACCATTTTGGCTCTAGTAATATATATTGCCATTCTCATATTTTGCATAAGTAATAACATTTTGTTTTTTTGTTTTTCAAGGTTTTGGTTGTTATTTTTGGTTTTTGGCTAATCAAAGGCAAAATGAGGGGACATCAAAGCAGAAAGGAAACCCTGGGGTTGGCTCGCCTAACTTGAAAACTCAATCTCTTTAAGTACCCGAAAACAAACCAAAAAAGCAGTGAACACAGAGAAGTTCCAACCGTTATCCACAGCGAGGCTCGGACAAGAGTTTTTTGGGACAGCTGTTTTCGTCTGAATGGATCATGGCAAAATGGAAGCAACTCGCTCTTTGCTTTCCTTTTTATGTGCACCAATACAAGCCAGGTGAATTGCACTACAGGTGTGGAGAGGGTCCCATACGTTGTATGATTGCAACTGTATCTGGAGTTCATAGTTAGTTTTGGGTTTTTTTAGTAAAATAAAAGGGAATGCAACCTTTGCCTTGCATCACCGTGTTTCTCCTGATAGCAGGGAGTCCGTTCTCTCCTCATTGGCAAAAGTAACTCACTAGTTATTACAAAACTCTTGGGGGGAAAAAAAAGGAAGGAAAAAAAAAAGCAAAAAAAAAAAAGTAGGGGGTGATTTTGTGTGTGGAGAAAGTACATTTTAAATATAAAACAAAGTAAAATGGTTCCAAGGGGAAAAAAAAGAAAATATGTGCTTTGATTCGCATAATCTGAAACATGGGTTGTGGTGTGTTGGTAACACTTATGTTATTTATGGCCATTATCATCCTGTCTACACAGTTGCACATATTGGTAAAATCTTTTTCTTTCTTTCTTTTTTTTTTCTTTTTTTTTTTTTTTTTAAAGAAAAAAAACGAAACAGGCACTTCGTAGTTAGTCGACCGTTTGGCGTTTGTTTTTTGGTTTTTTTTTTGGCTTGCGGAGGTTGGGCCGGCTATGGAAGAAATCTCAGTACGGCCTCCAAACGGACTCATCCATCCTGCCACTAGAATTCAAGACGGTTGGGGAGCTGCTGTGGCTGCCATCCGCCTCCACCCCGTCACTCTGGGTGGGCAAGTTAGGGTTTAGCAGCGTGCTGCCGTTGGACGTGGTGGTGCACGGCGGGAGCATCCTGGAAGGGGAGCGGTCCCCTCCCGGCACCATGGGGAACTGGTATGATCCTGACGAAGTGCCATAGTAGAGATATGGAGTGCTGCTGGTCTGGAAAGGTCCACTTTGGTTTTGGGAAGAGCCGGGGTAGGGTGGTGGTAGGTAGGTGTGGTAGTGAGTGGTTGCGGACATACCCAGTGACATGCCTGAGGTGACTGGCGGTGTATAGGTAAAGGTGGCTGGATAGTGCATTCGTGGGTTGGAGAAGCGGCTCTCAGTGAGGGATGAAATGCTTGTGAACTGCCTGGGATCTGAAAATGGGCCCAGCTCTGAAGCACCTAAAAAATTATAACAAAAGACGGGGGAAAACAATTCTGTAAATACCATTTTTTGTATCAAGTGATGATAGAATTTTATTTTTCTAAGATAACCCACTTCTTTTGGCCCCCAAGAGAACAGCAGATCACATCAAGCAATACATTGCAAGGAACAGAGTCATACATCTGTCTTCTACAAGCGCTGGGCCAAACTCATCCCTGGTCTAACTCCACTGATGCCAACGGAGGGAGCAGCATTGCCAACCTGAAGTGTTCAAAGGTCACGAGTCAGGTCAGGGAAAAAAAATCTCTAAAATCAAGAGACTGAAAAAAGAGCCAAAAAAAAGGGGGAAAAAATATTCTCTGAAATCAAAATATTGGAAAAGAGCCAAAAACAGGAAGATGGATTTGGATTTGGAGTTGATTCGCCTTCTGGTTTCAGAGCTTTGAGGGTTACATGTCTCTGGTTTTTTGCTAGAGCCTGTCAAGAAACTCAAGTCTGGTTGCACACAAAAGCTGAGATTCAGCACGGGCTGTCAGGAGCTGGGATTTCCAGAAAAGCAGAAATTACCATGCAACTTGTAATAAAGCTACAAGAGCTGGCAACACTGAATTAACTGCACCACTGACACCAGGGGAGTTAAACCGGGGGTGACTAAGACCCACTTTTTGCCTTAAATAATTTATTTAGGGGAGAATGTGTTCAGCTGCTTCCTTTGGCTGAAAAATGCTGTTTGCTGCATCTGAAGGACAGGCAAGGCCACTGCGCTGATAGCAAAGATGCAGATTTTACTTTTCAGAACAGTTGATGGAAAATTACAAGCCCAACACTCTTTTTGCCGTTGAAAAAAAAGTTCTTTTCATATGTAGTCACTGCAGTCTGGTTGAAAAAAAAAAAAAAAAGACCACACAGTTTATGGCTACTGTGCATGTCTGGATGGTAACGCTGTGAATTGGAGTCTAACGCAAAACAGGGATGGGTAAACTCATTTTGCCTAATTTCTAATTCCACATCAAACACCCAAAGCTTTGGAGCAGAACTGGAAAGCAAGTGTTAGTAGCTGGGTGATGTGCTTAGGAGACCGTGGGATGGACAGGAGCAGAAGAAAATGATGGTGAAAGCTTGTACTGGGAGCCAGAAAAGTGGAAAACAAAGAGGGTGTGGGAAAAGGAACAAGGGGAAAGAGGGAAAGCCCAACGAAGAAGTACAGAGCGGGAAGAAACAAATGCATTGGCCAGTATGCAGTAGACACATATTCACGTATTTATAAAGAGATGGAAAGAGCAGGGTATAACTAAAGGGGGAATATTATGAAATCAAATGGATCCTCCCTGCACTTCCCACCTAACACTTCTACAACTTTACAGTCCTACAAATCCAAGGGTTCACTCACCTCTTTTTCAATCTACTGAACCTGATTTAACTAAAAGGAAAATACGGCATCTTCTAGATGCCAAATTGATGTACTAAATACTGAAAAACTCTGTATATCATCAGTTTAAGATGAAGTACTTATTTTCCTTGTGGACAGGCTTCAGATCTGACTTGATGACACTGCTGAGTAGAAAGTCCCTTCAGCCCTTCTGCAATTGGTCCCCTATATTTGGTCCACAATGGTTGTTGCTACCACAAACCACAGACTCAACAGCCCCTGCCACCTTGTGTGGCACATTTTGGGGTTTAGATCACTATATTCTCTTCTGTTCTCCCAGCTCACTGAACCCATGCCTACGACGACATCTAAAAGCAGCAGCAGGGCAAAGCTCAGGCACAGTTTGGATTCAGGCTGCAGGACCCAGGCCACAGCCAGCTAAGCATCCAAATCACCCAGAAACCTGGGGATTGTAATCTGCCATCTCAAAAGATATTGAGTACAGAGCTTTAAATGGGCAGTAAAAGCCCATTCTAAACTCTGATGACAATGTGATTACTATTATCTTTATCAGGGACTGAATCAGTGACCTACCGGTGAATGGGTCTGTCTCCGTCATCAACCCCTCCAACCACAGCTCTGTGGAATGTAATATAACTTGTACCTTTACAGCAAACACTCTACTACTTGATGCAACTCCTTTCGTTCCCAACTGCAAACAATAGCCAGAGGCAATACCACCCAGATTCAAAGCTGTAATTTTGGAACACTATCCTTTATATTGTGAACAGGTCTGATATGTATCTGGATATATAAGGTTAGAACATAATTTCCCCAGCTGCTCAAAATACTGAGTTTCAATCTGCTACTGCTTATGCTCCTTTTTTTTTATTATTATTGTTATTGCAACTCTCCCAACATGAACAGAATTGCTCTTAGTTTACCCTGATAGAAGCTAAACAAGATTTTTACAATCAAAGGTAGAACTGGTATGAGTGTAGGGGTGTAGAAGAACATCAGTGTTTTTGGTTTCTTTGCAATCAATACCTTTTTTTCTTAGTAACAAACTCTCCAAGCAGTTTTACACATTAAAAGGCAATCTTCCTCTCAGTGCTAGATCCAAATATTATCTGTATGGGTGTTGCCGAGAGATCATGTCTGTGTTGAACGGCTGGGAATGTGCACACCACACGTAGGCATTTTGAATGTGGGGCTACAGACCTCCTTACACACCCTAGTAAATCCACACTTGTTTGTTTTTACTGTTGCTTGTAAAGCACAATCCTATTTACCCAAGGGCCAAATAACCATAACCCTGTCTTATCTCACTCATGGCTGTGTCTGCACGGCTCCTGCACACTCACTTCTCCAACTCCCCTCTTGCCCAAATGCCTTTTGCTGTCTCCATAACTCCCTACACAAGGCTGCAACTTGTTCCCAGCCTTACGTATCTCCACTGGGCAAAGATATTTTTGGAGCTCAGGAGAAGTTCTTTGAGATGCCTGTTCGAAAGCCTCATTTCTAAGTGAAACTTAGGAAGAAGTCGGGTCTAAACCTCAGCTTCTTGCCATCCTCACTGCTATGCAATCCTATGGATGCATTTTCCCCCTCCGCCTCCTTTCTCTGTGCTTCCTCCTTATGTTAAGGTTGATTTTGGTTCTAACTTAGAAACCCCAGGTGATTATTCATTTATATACATTTAGCTCTATGCTGCACTGGAATGATAAACAGTTCTACTGGGAATGGCACCCATCTTTGTATCTAGTTGTGCACAAACAGTGATGTTGATCAGCAATACAGTAACATGACAGTGCAAGTATATAACTCATAATATAATAATTATAATATTATAGTAACTTATTTATTCCTCTCCCCAGCAGGATTAAAGATTTATGCTAATTTTTCTGCTGTCAGAGCAAGAAAACCATTTGCATCTGTGAATTCCCACTCTTGTGATAGCATGCATTTAATGGATGAAGCATAGACCCTCCGCCCTACATCGTGGCCACAACATGATGTAACCACACTTGTGTAAAGAGAAAAGACTTTATTTTGTGCCTCCAGAAAGAGAGACATGGCAACAAGCACAGCAAGTGATCTTTTGCTATATAGTGTCATCAGCTGCTTGTGCTTCCCTATACAACAACAAAAAAATTTAAAAAGGCATATTTTGGAAAAAAAACCACAACACTTTACATATGAATGAGTTCAACTTAAACTATTTTTAAATCTTCCAAGCTGATTCCTCCCTAATGCAACCTGGCACTCCGGTTTTCTGAGAGCTATACGTTTAGAACAGAAAAGTGGTCATGTTAATATGCCACTATATATGCTAACATCCCAGATTCAAGAATACTGCTCAAGTGTGTTTCATATTTAGAATAAGGACAATTAAATTTCCATGTGGTTTCACTTATTTTGATTTTGATGCACTCATTAAAATCCCTAGACATGGGCATTTTTCAGCAGCCAACTCAAATGGTTTTACATTCGCACTTAGAACATAGTTTTACCTGTTGCAGGTTTGCAGCTCTGCCATTCACAGCTGCATGCATGCCATGGTCATTTCTGTCTTGCAGTTTACAAATGCCATCTAATGCCAATTAATGCTCAGGTCTCAACTAACAAGCTGTGCTTGTGGTTTGCAGAAAATCAGGCAACAAATTTCTGTCAGGTTTACAGCACTTCGGCCAATCACTTCCAGTTATTACAGATCATAATGTACTGTGGACAGATTAACTCCTTGTGGTACAGCAAGCTGACATCTAGTTTAAAGGGCTACAGAATTTCGTAAGTTACAAATATTTATAAGTTCATAAGTTACAAATATTGCAATTTGCTTTGTCATTTATTGCTATTGGTGATTACCAAAAAAAGTCCCCTTGGCTTACTGCATATGTTTCATAGGAAAAATTTCTAGCCCATCAATGCAGAACCATTGGATGCATGAAAACAGAGTGATGCTGTGTTCAAGAGTCACTGAACAGGAAATTCATCTCTTTATAGTTAAATATATTTACCAGTAGTTAACTAATTCACTTGTGTTTTGTGAAGCTTCAGTATTAAAACATTCACTGAACTTGATACTAGATTTTGTTGGGTTTTTTGTTCAATAGTTCAATTCAGGCTGGGACATTGTAGCAATGGACCCATTAAAATTGTTTTTTCCTTCCCTAACATCTACATCTATGAATTATATGTGCAGCCTGGATTGCTTACAGCTGATAATATCTCCTCGGATGGAGCATGCCACACACTTCACATGACGAGACCATTTTCAGTCTCTCACAGCTTTGCCAAACTTTAAATGTTCTGGCTGAAATTGTCCATGCTGGGCGTCTGTCTCGGTCTAAATTGTGATTTACGCATTTATTTGTTTTTAAAATTTCAGCTGAAACTCTTCTGCTGGGAAAAATATATTGTTTTAGTAATCTTAAACTCTGAGGAGCCTTCCTTTGAAAAGCTGTACCAGTTCCATGCTTTGAAGTAGGGACTTGAACTTTGGAATATGAGTGGCTTTTGTGTGAGAGATGTTGCCATGAAAATCCAGCCAAATATGAACAAATCATAAGCATTCTGACTAAAAATGGGCAGAAGAGTCTGTGCCCCTACAAAGACACTTGTCTAGAGACTGGAATGAAACACCAGAGTCCCAAATCTCAGCCTTCTTTTCTGCAAATATTGCTGAAACACAGGGATATTGCCACCCATCCCCATGCCAGCCTCATGAAGGATTAGTCCATCAGTGGCTCCACTCATCAGAATGGCAGAGCCTGAGTGAAAGGAGTCCATGTGGGTCTTTGTATGGTATTGCAAAGAAAAATTTGGGAAGGTGGGATTGTTTGGGGTTTGCTTTTTTTAGAAATCCAAGAAACTATAAACACAACTAGAGACAAACAAAAGGACGTTATTGAAGTTACCAGAGAAGAGTGAGAAAGTTAGGAAACACCAGCATTTAAGTTACTTCTCCATATGCACAACACAGCATTCAACTTCACAAGATCCTATTCCTTTTCCATGAACCCTCCCAAGCAGGCCACCTTTGGAGGTGTATCAGAGTTGAGGAATAGAGAAGACCATTGTCTACATATCCCCAAAATCCACTGCTCCAAGAAATCAGAAGGGGTGAAGTGAATGAGGCGAGAGAGACCCAATTATTTCCTGAGTTAACTGGATTTTATATGCGTTTTTGCCACATGGCTCCTACATGACTCAGTTGAAATCTCTCCAAATCCCATTTTCACTTCTCTCATTTTCTGTGTGCAGCAAAGATGTTGACTTCTGATTTGCACGTGCGCTAAATGTTCCCAGCTGCAGCTGAAGCCGTCGGGATCACAGGTCTGAACACATGGCTACTGACAGAACAGAAATTGTGCTGGAGGTGACACAGAGAAGGTGCACTGAATGACATGGGAGCCTCAGTTCTCTTTCTAAAGCAGGTTCTTTCTTTCTTGGGAATATTGCACTACAGTCAGCTCTATACAAATGCTATGGCTGAAATATTAGAGCAAAGCCCGGCAAGAAATTAAGGATTCCTTCTTCAGTGCAGCATTTAATGCTCTGCAATAAGCAAGGCCTGAGGAAATGCAAAGAACAAGAAGAAAACAAAATATTGAAGAGCTGCTCATTAAGTTAGCACTGTCCATCTTGTGCACTGAATGAGACAGGAATCCCGTGGGAAAAGTATCATGTGATCCTGTAATTAAAATCTGTAATATAATGCATAAGCAAAATGAGACTGATGTAGAGTTGCACAGGCAACATAAGTACTGAGATTTCTCAATTTCTGAGCACTTCATTTTGCAATCTTAAGGATTCCTTGCAGTGTGTTTGGATGGGAGAGTAGTTATTTCCTAACTCGATCTCTTTGCGTTTTTCCCAAGCATCCTTCTGTACTGGGGGACAGTGTTATATCACTCTTCATTTTGTTAAATTCTTGTTCCCTCTTTCAGCTAATAAGTGTTTAGCGAATCACACTCAGCATGACCTTTCTGCCTCCTTCCAGGCAGGCCTTTGGCTCTCCAAAACTGCTGTACCACCTTCCCCCTGGATGCTACTTTAGAATGCAGCCTGGGACTGCAATTCCCAGGGATCCCAAACCACCTCCTCCTGTACCTACACTCCTTGCTGTAGCTGTTAAGTCCTGATCCCACAAACCTGGGCTGGTGCTCAGCTTCCTGCCGAGCTCAGCTACATTCCTCCTACACATCTGCCACTGAACGAGCATCTACGTGCTGTGAGCTCGAGGGCCAACAAGGAGTAATGCACAGGGCTTCTCCCTCTCTGCTTCACTTTTGGGATGAGCATATGTCATCTGGATATTTGGAACCATTTATCATAGGAAATGGTATGTTTTCAAATGCCCTTTTCCCTCTCTTTAATTCAGGAGGAAAAGCAAAAAAAAAAAAAAAGCATTTTGCATAATTTTTTTTCTCATTTTTTTTCCCTCGAGGTCACCCCAAGCAGGTCTCCTGGCAAACAATAGCTGCAGAAAAGGTGTGAACTGCCCCCCGCCCCCCCTTTTCTTCACCTCAACAAGGTGTTAACTTCAAGGCCTAGTTGGGACCATTTAAACTGCAACATTATTAAGCACAGCAGTCTCACAAAAGTCAGAGGGAGGAAGGAACACTTTAACCCCTTCAGAGCCTCAGTACAACAGGCGAGACCCTAAGTCCAGTGCATCCCTTCTGTCGTCCTTCAGTACCCCAGTTCACACGGTAAACCGCACGTTTATGCCTTCTGGTATTCAGGTGACAAGACTTTGGCACCTCGAATACCACGGATTAATTTGGAGATAGATGTTTTCCCTGAATTTATGGCATTGCACCTAAGCCCTTTGCAGGGAGAAACACCCCATAAATAACAGTTAGCAAGGACCATTAAAGTACCACTCGTTCGAATAAAGGAGAGTGTTTCCCAAGCAGATATGTTATATTGCTTAAGAGCAAAATAGGAGTTTCTCTGCATTTCTTCAGCCCCAGCTCCATCATTACCTGTTCTCTTCCCTCAATAGGACTTTTCTTCTGGATGAAGCTCATTTCGTTCAGGCACTCAAGTCTTGCTGGGTGACACTACACACCAAAACACAGGTGGCTTCTCACTGCACCCCCAGAGTTAGCTCATGTAAAATTTAGGGGACATCAATAGGTAGAAAAGTGCAACAACTAACCCCTCGTAGATGGACTGTTGGGAGTGGAAATGAAGCTATGGAAGGATCAGTCATCACTGTCTCATTTATAGACGCTGCCTCACACAGGACTCGTAAACCTTCCTAACGAGAACCACAGGAGGGGGACAAACGGTCACATTATAGAAACAGGTCCTGGGCTGGTGGTTGTGACCTGTCACCCGTGGCTGCCTGTTGACCTGGTGTGATGGGGAGCCTCTGAACTCCTCAGCCTTTGCCATCTCATCTCAGCAGCTCCAGTCTGGAGCTGTCACGGGTGATTCAGGTGGAAAAGAACTGGCAGGATATCAAAAGACCCCTCCTTGTTTAAAGTTTCAGGCCATCTATACACGATGTTGGAAGCAAAAAGTAAATAATGCTTCCTGGAAATAAGTCTAGGAGCTCTGCAACACGGCATGGCACAAACACGCACACAGGCGCATAACGCTCTCCGTTCGGTTTTCCTTAATTTTTCCTGCCTGAATTTCAGCCACTGCTGTTTTCCTCCAGCCGAAAGGCATCAGCAGGAACACTTGAGGCTTTTCTTGGAGAGCAACCTCAGCGTGTTGTATACAGCAAGGGGGTGAAACCGCAGGGGCTGAGCGCTGCGGTGCAGGCACGGCGAAGGCAAGTGCCGGGACAGCAATCCTGAATAAATTCAGTGAATGGGAAGATAATATACATCATGGCTTACAGGCTACTTTATCCCTCCTTTTTTTTTTTTTTCTTCTTTTCAGAAAAATGTGCCTTAACTATCCAGTATAAATATTTGTTTCCAATGTTGTCATGAATTGTACTTTTCCACTGCATGCTACTAACTCAGAAATACCATCTGATCCTGAGGCAGACACAAAGGAACTATGTTTTGCAGGGAGAGGGAGAGTGAGGGGGAAGCCCGTGGCACTGGTCTGTTATTTCACCCTTTAAACCCCTCGTTTTTCCTCCCCATCCAAATTTTCCTTTCGAATCTCATTCAACTAATACACATCTCTCCCGAGGACAGAGGATTCCTCTCTGGTTCTTGATTAAGAGTTTTTAAGAAGCCGGGAAGGAAGATGTTCTTTGAAACTGGATCTACTGTAGGACTGGAGCCAGCACACAGGACACCGTGTCTTTCAGAGAGGGCCACACACAGTGCCACTCCAGTCATATGACTTCTCTGTCACATCCTGAAGCCATTTCCAGCTCGTGTGCGAGTTTGTACTCCCATTTAGAAAAGGATGGGATATATTGGGAACACACATATGGAAACACTTTCAGGGAATCAGTTTCCATGAAATCCATAATAAGCCAAGTGGCTTCAGATGTGGCAGTGTGCCTCAGATTAGCCAAAAAAAAAAAAAAAAGAAAAAGAAAAAGGAAAGAAATAAAAAAGAAGGACGAATCTACCCTCTCAGCTCTCATTTCAGTTTCAAGGGGGGGGGAAAAGTTTAAAAAAAATAATAAAGAAAAGACTTAAAACCCACTAATGACTTATGGCTACCAAAACAGGGAGTCACAAAAAAATACAATTAACAAGCACACTCCTCCTCCCCCAAATAAGGACGCTGCTATCAGCATTCCTGCAGCTCCCAGACAGCTCTCCTGGCATCTGCCAAGCTCAAACGCGGTCGGCAGAGCCATGGCCCTGCCTGCACCAGTGTAGGTGGGTTGGGCAGGTGCCCACTGTCTGGTAACCTGTGCAGGCAATTTTTTCCTCCCCTTACAAATTTCCTTTCCTTTCTTTTCCTTCCTGGCTTTGCAAAAACTGCACCTTGGTGATAAACTGTACATTAAGTAAATCTGCCAAGAAAGGACGGATTCAAGAGGGGACATCCCCTGAATGGGGTCGGCTGGACCTGGGCCATACTAAAAGAAGGGTTTGTGGTGGGATGATGTGTTTGGGTTCAGGACACAATGCCAGGCAGGGGGTGGATATCACCTGCCAGATACACTTGGAGCCAAAGCTCAAGAACAACCCCAAGGTACCAGCGAGCAGGAGCCTGGAGTGCACAGCCCAAGCCCTGCTGATCCTAAACGGCACAGAAAAGAGCTGGAAACCACATCAGTGCCGGGCAGGAGGAAAGCAGGCAGCTCATCCGAGCTAGTGTGAAGCCGGAATAACTTCTGCGTGGCTGAGGAAGTGGGAAGCAGCACGGAGCAAGTGGCAGGAGTTCAAATGGGAACTGAAGAGATGCTACGTGCATCTCTGAGACAGCTATCCACCCTTTTATCGCGAGAAAATAACCAGGAATTTGGCTGCTAACCGGGGCCGTATCCTACAAACCCTACTTTTCCTGACAAACAAATGACTCCACAAATAGTCCCTCTGTTTCCAATAGGGTTATTTGCAGTAGGAGGACCACCCAACGCGAGAGGATCAGGCCCTCCACTCCTTCGCTCCGCCGCCCGCTTCAACCTTCAACAGCCAAATCCAAACGCATGAAAATACCCATGAACTGCAAAGGCTTTTCCTTGCTGCTGCTGGAAAAGCCCTGGACTAGAACGGCTGTGGAAAGGTCTCGTGTGCTATTAATACGATGCTCTCCCTGGCTTCCGCCACCAAAATGAGGATTTGCCATTTGTTTCTCAGGCTGGTTCTTTCCACTCAAGCCTCGGCACAGTAACTAACTGAAAACTTCTGCATCAAGGAGAAGGTCTCTTTTAAAGTTTGGCTTGGCTTTGCTTTCAAAGAGTTGTCTGTATATTTTAGAATATGTAGAACTTGCCTTTGATTTAAACCTCGCTCTCAACAATAGACAAGAGACGATTTCTCTACTGAGCAATTTAAACAAAAACAAACATATTTTGGTTACTCGGCCTTGTTCTCAAAAAGCTCTGTTGTTTGGTTTTTTTTCCAGAGAAAAATCAAGCCCTACAAATCGTTACCCTTCTGGCCAAAAAAACTTAAATTCACAAATGTAGATAGTACATTTTTTTTTCCCTGAACAATATCATACACTGAGGAAGAAAAGCACCTCCCCAGCCTCTAGACATACATAAAACACGAACCCCCTCCCTCATCTAAACAATTAAAACCACACTTCTCCCCTCCAAAATAACTTCTCCTTTCAAAGGACATGTTCAGCCTCGGTCCCTGTCCACATGCAGGGCCGTGATGTTGATTTTTAATCCTCCCCAGCATGAAGTCCCGTGTCCCCAGAGGGTAAACAGCCGCACCTCGTCCTGCGGAGGCAGCTGAAAGCGGCTGCCTGTGTTCAGAGCCGGGGCTGCACAGGATCCTGCAGGAGCAGCTGCTCCAAGGGGATGAGGGCACTTAGCCCATGGAGCTTCTGGCTACTGGAGAGAGAAGAGGGGAGATACCAGGGACGCATTTCCATCTTAGGTTAAGGATTTTAGCAGCAGGCGCAATAACGCTGTTGGAGTGAAAACAGTGGAAAATAACTCACCCAGCGACGGCCGGAGTTTTTTCCCTTACAGTGAGAACACATTTCCCCCAAGTAACACAAACAGCCGTAACATTGTGATAAAATTGTCAAACACGTCAGCGTGACTCAAGGCCCACCGTCCAAAGGAATTTTGGGAGGCTCAGGTGTGAAGGAGCCCGGTGGGGAGATGTGTGGGTGAACACGGAGCCAAAACCGCTGCTCTCATCTCATGAGGCACAGCGAGAGCAGCTCGGGGATATCGCGACCCTTGCCACAGCAAGAGCAAAGTGGTGGCTCTCAAGCCACAGACCAGGACTTGCCACTGTCACCACGAGCGTCAGGGAGACAGAGGAAAACTTTGCACGCAACCACTGGGCTGTATTCACTGGAGCTTCTGCTCTCATAGCTAAGAGTCAAAAAATCTGACCAGTGCAAAGACCTACAGAGGTTTCAGCCCATGGATTTGGGCTCTCAGTGCCTGTTTAGACACCAGACTGCCACAAAATTCAGCAGGGCACAGACAGCTAAACACAGTTGTAGAGCAAGGCTAGGGGGAACCATATTCCTTCTTATATTCACTCTAACAGTATATAATTTTCAATCTCATTTAGTAAAAGCCATGTAAATCCCTCTGTGTATTTTTTTCATTCCTTTCAGACCTAACTGAATTTTTTACTAAGTTAAGGCAAACTACTCAAAGCAAAGTTTCAATCCTTTATAAGCTTGTCCACACAGCATCCCCATTCATCAGCCATACTGAAGCTTAAACCAGCCTAACTTTGAACGCCTCTAAATAAATGCTTCTTCTCCGTAGTGTAAAGTCTAAATTTGGGTTTTATCCTCCCAGGAAGCTGGTGATGAGAAAGAGAAACAGACTTTGGTCTGTAATAGCTCACATCATAAACATGCTTTAGGCTGTTTGAAGTACAGCACCTTAGGCTATACCAGGAGTAGCTCCTTAGATCACCAACGGTGATTTATCTGGAATTTTAAGTTCAGATCATCAATAGTGACTAGAAATAGAAAGCCCACTTATCCATTAAAGCTGTTACCATGGGAAATGTGATGCATTGCTTTCTGGTTCTTGCTACTGCTTTGTTTTGTGAATTAGGGCATATAATTTGATTTTCCTGGGTAAATTTTGCTTGCTATAGGATGAATATTTTAATACTTCTTATTAGCCAAGTGACAAAGGCCAGTTCTACAGTTTGAAAAATACTATGAAATCTTTTGTTGGGAAATGTTGTAAAATTACAAAGATTAAAGGCAAAACCCAACAGACTTTTTTTTTTTTTTTAAGCTCTTCAACAGGGGGAAGACACAGAAAAGTGGAAGTCAGACAAAGCAAAGAGAAAACTTGACTCAAAATAAACTTTCATATGCGATCCCGATTTCTGAAATAAAAAAGATGCATACAAAGTCAGCCTGAGTTATCGCCTTCAGTTGTCCTCATCTGCTTGAGAAAGCAGCAGCTAAAGTTGCTTTAAACCATACTTCCAGCGCATCTGCAGCGCAGACCGGTGAGAGCAGGAGCTGGCCCGGCTGAGCACCAGGCGCCAGGCTCCAGCTCCACTGCGGCTGGAACGGCTTCCTCCATGGGCAAGCAGCCTGTCCTCAAAACAGCTCCAAACCAGTCTGGCCCACCTACGTGGGCCAGGCCAAACGAGGAACTGGTTGGGTTTGGACTAACCTTAAACCCAGCTTCCTATCTAATTTTGGAATCTAATACGATGGCTCCCAATTCGGCTCCGGTAGTGCTTAGATCCTCCCCTGTGCTCCTTTTCACCCATAAAAAAGAAAACAACATGGGTTGGCTTTTAGCAGGAATCAAAATGAAAACAAAAACAAACAAAAAATCCCTTTAGAGGGAGATATTTGAGAGAGGAAGAGGGAAGAAAGGGGAAAGAGGTGCCTTTTTCCCAGTGCCAGGATTCCTCTGTGGCTCCTCTGGCCATGCCAGCATCCACATCACAGTTCCCGGGGACTTCCTCTGAGCAGCTTCTGCAAGACACCTCTTCCAATGAGCCATTTCATCTCGGGTTTATGTTGCAGAGATTTCGGGTCAGCAGCCCTCCTGGTGTTCTTGAGGCACTTGCTTCCCTTCCTATTTGGCAAGCCAGTCACCTTTGCAGAAGGTCTGTTTTTCAATCCTCAGTCCCTAGTCCAGGTCCCAGCCCTTGCAATCTGCACCATCAAGGATATCTAAATGTTTATGCTCTTTCTCGAAGAGGTCTTTATACCTTCCCCCTGTCAAGGCTAACAAATTCTATGAAGCTCTAGTCTTTTAAATGCACCCAAATTATCTATTTCATCTTTAATGAAGTTTTTTTGGCTGGAATTCCTTCTTTGGGACATAGTTTTATTTTTGTTTTCAGTGGCAACAACACATATAACTAGCTGGCTCCACTGAACTCGAATGATCTGCAGATGTTTGATCCTATTTCTGCACAGAGAGACACAGATCATATGATATCACAAGGTCCCTGTCAGTCCTATATGACTATAACACTACAAACATATAGGAAATGGAAGAGTTGATCCAGCGGGTACTCTGGGACTATTCCCACCCACCTAAGGGTAAGCAGATTCACAAATCTCTATTAAGAACTATTAAATATAGTGATGCAGACAGAAGCCTCCAGCTTTGGCAATGCCTACAGCTTGAGAATATGTAAATATTCTGATCTTGCACTCTATGCTGAGAAGGTGACAGGTCCTGAATGGACCCTTCGTCAAACCTGGTGTGGCTGATCTTTTGCCCCACTCAGATTCTTCAGTGATGATGATGACAGACACCATTTGCCTCTTATTACAAGCTGTAACCAGCAGCTTTGTCCTTTCTTTCCTGCTAGCCCTAAAACCAGGGAGGAGTACCCTCAAACATCATCCTTGCCCTCCCTTCTGACCCCCACTCACCACCTGCTGGGTCTAGTGAGGTTAAAGCTACTGCTACCACCTCTCTGGCTCTCTTTGTGTTACAATCCCCTCTTGTTTGCCACTGTACATCTTGTAACCAGCTGTACTGTATTCAAGGGTGCAAATCAACTGATCTCTCTTTTTTCCTCCTCCTCTTTAACTGTACAGTCCTTAGCACAAGGGGATCAGACCTCCAGACACCGCCACAATGCAAACACTATTAGCAGCCGTGTGGCCGGCGGTGATTCCAGCAAAGGTCCATTAGCTATTCACAAATACAACCATTACTTTGATCACTGAACTTCACTGCCTGCAGGAGCCAAATTTGGGTGACCCAGTTAAAGCCAAAACCTCAACTGATGCCTTGACAAGGGGACTGATCTCCAGTTTGTGGAAATCTTTCAATCCCACATTCAGCTTTCAACACAACACAGAACATCATTTCAGCACAAAATTAAATATGGCAAGCTGTGTTTTTACAGACATCTATCCAATAAAAATGATGTGCCTTGTAGATTTGGTCCTGTACCTGTGCTGCAAACCAGTTTTCCAAGCAAGCCCATTGTGCAGCCTAATTATGTAAACTAAACCAAGCTGGACATACCTTTAGCTACCAGCTTTATAATATTCTGCCAATTCTGAACAGTGCTTGTTTAATAGAAAAGGGCATTAAAAAGCAGTGATGTCTATGGATCAGACAGAGATAGCCCAGTTAGACATTAAAAATAACTAGTGGAAACCACACATGTGGCATCGCTAGAGCTTGTGTAGGGACTTTTCATCTCAGCTAAATGAAAGAGGCTTTGTAGGTACTGATCCTAATTCGAGCACACCACCTTCCACTGCTCACTGCCAGAGAAATGTGATGTTAAGAGGCTGTGAGATGCCCTACCTCTCCATTTTGCTTTCAGAATTGATCCTTGTTTTAAGTTCTCTGGGCTGTTTTCTCTGCTGGTGCTCCCCTTCTCTCCTCATGATTGCTCCTCTTTCTCACGAGCCCAAAGAGGCTTCCTCCAGCTGCCTATCCCAGCACTTCTAAATTACAAATTAACGTATTACAGCAGACACTCATGGCTACCACAGGATGAAAAGTCAAATGGGTGGTTAGAGAGACCTCTGGGAACAACAATCAGGAAATTTGGAGGTGACATAGCCCAGACAGGTCTGAATGTGCATCACACTGACTCCTCTCCTCCTCCAAAGGCACCTTTAAACCACCACAAAATCCTCTGCATTAAGTGTATGATACCCCTATTGCCAGAACTAATCTTCTTCACACAGTGAGAGTGTTGCAAGGCCCAAGTAATCCCAAGGGTTTAACACAGTTTCAACTCTCTATTCGTGAATTCACCTGTGGAATAATTAGGACTGTGGAGAACAAGGAGGCTACTCTGGCTGGGTGTTTGCTCCCCAGTGGGGCCACAGCCTCAGCCCTGAGCTTTCCTTTTGACAGTGCAAATGCTAACTAAACCTGTAGGAAAAAGCCCCTATGACCAATTGTGTTTCTTAAAACAAAAGGTTAAATGATGTATGAAAACTAGGGGAGAATGCATATCCCATTGTCCTATCCCTGTATCTCCATCTAGGATAGTGGGTAAGGAATTAAATTCATTTTCTTAGAAAAAAAGGGAGGGACTCACAACTGGGCAAACACAGTTGCAGAAACCATGAAGTCAGTGAAAAGTGCTTTCTCAGTGCATTTTTTCAGGTCGGTTAGAAAAGTAGAGTGCCACTAGCAATTCAACCAAAAACAACACCTTTGCAGTGGATACTGTAGGAGTTTGGCTGATTGGGGAAGGGTACTTCCACTATTTGATAGAATATAGTGAAACCACAGCAAACTAAAATGACCAAAATATTTTTGCTCAGTGCCCCTCCGGCCTCCTCACAATTCAAACCCATTCTGCATCCCGCACCAGCCAGTTCCCTGTGGCTTCTGCCAGCTCCTTGAGACCCACCACAGCCACCACCTGTCCTACCCACCTCCTCCTTGTATTTATCACTGCCACAGGCACCCACGTGAACCTCAGAAATAAAAATTTGTGCTGCAATCTGGAAGACAAAGTTATAGCCAAGTTATAGCAAGTTCAAATGAGTGGAAGCTGAAGTTACACAAATTCAGACTAGTAATAAGACCCACATTTCAAAGTGAGCTTAATTAGTGTCTGTAACCAAAGGTTGTGGTGGATTTTGCTTTCCTGGAAATTTTTAAATGAAGACCAACTGAGCTTTTGGGTTTGCTTTTTTTCTCAAAAGTTATCCTTCAGTTCAAATGAGAGCTAATTTGGGCAAATCTTACTCCTGGGTTTAAAGCAAATATCTACATGGGTTTCACTGTCCTAATAAACTATGAAGCTGTTGAGAGCTCCTTTTGTCAAATTATTCTTCCCAGAAGTTTATACATGAAGTTCCACCTTGGCTAAAAATCCTCACATTCCACAAAAACTCCTTGGACACAGAAGCACCATCAAGCACCGCATGGGTATGGGGTTGGGTTCCCCCTGAGGGGACACTCCACTGCCTGTGCACTGCTCCCGTGGACATGGGGACTCTGTCCCAAGCTCAGGAAGGCATCTCCTGCTTTGATCCCTTCCCTCACTCCCTTTTGAGTCATTCTGAAAGCAAATATTAAGAGATTTCTAGATTAGTGTCCCCAAATACCCTCCCTTCATGCATATGAAATAGTTCCTTCTCTCTTAATAACATCCTTCATGAGCCACGTGAAGGTGCGTTCCCTCATTTTATCTCATCATCTTCCTCTCCTTCACTGCCTACGTTGTTTGCTTTTGTACAACCACAGAAAACCTGAACCACTTGCCTGGCTCTTGTCTTCTGTTTTGGTCACCAGCATCGGCCCACTATCACCAGTATCAATGCTCTTTGAAATCTGACAGCCAAGCTGGCAGGACACCAGGTTCTTTTTCTGCTAAAACACCCATCAAGAGGGGAGGAGATTTGGCCATGTGTAAAATGGGGCCAACAGCCATTGCTAAACCACTTCAAAAAGGTGTTATGAAGCCCTGCTGGACTCCAACACTCCCAAATTCAGTGTGGTCAAATTCTATGTGGCCAGAAATTTGAGGCAATTTCACCGAAAATCAAGGCAGCTTGAGCTGTTTCTACCAGCAGCAGTTTTTGCCTCATGAATTGTAGTTTTTATTGTAAGATTTGCAGAATTGGGCCTTTTAAACCATCCAGTCCTTGAAGGGCATATAACACTCCTCTACCTGTCTCCTACCAAACACAGTCATGGTCTGAGAAGGACCAAATTCTCCTGCATTTTACAGAACCATTCATAAACTCATGTTGTGCAATTAATCAAACTAAATTCAGTGCAACAAAGACCCAAAGCTACAGAGAGTTAAGGGCAAAATCATAGACTCACAGAATGTTTTGGTTTGGAAAGGACCTTTTAAAGATCATCTAGTCCAACCCTCCTGCCGTGGGCACTGGCATCTTCAACTAAATCAGGTTGCTCAAAGTTCTGCTCAACGAGGCCTTGAATATTTCCAGGGATGGGTCATTCACCACCTCCCTGGGCAACCTGTGGCAGTATTTCAGTATTTCACCACTCCCAGTGACAATTACTTCAAATCCAATCTAAAATGACTCTCTTTCAGCTTAAAGCCATTCCCCCCTTGCCCTGTCACTCCATGCTCTTGTCAAAAGTCCCTCCCCAGCTTTCTTGTAGCCCCTTTGGGGGAGGGGGATAAAATAAGCGAATATGATGTACCAAAGACCTTCATGTATGGAGATGATTCCCTCTCTGTCCCAGGACACATGTGGTTCTTCATCAGACACCATTGCTGCCTCCATTGTAGGCAGAAAATTAACAGCAATTCCACAAAGAGAATGGAGAAATCATCAAATGCCTCAGCACAAGGATGAAACAAAGAGCTCTATCCCACAGCTTTCCTGTTGGGAGCTTATTGACTTTATTGGGAACACACATCTAGGTAATGGCTCAGGATCTAGCCCTTTGGAAGTCTGGAACTGAGGGCCCAGTTGCCCCATTAACAATTAGCATTCTGTTTACAAAACCCAGCAGAGTCAGTAAGAATAATCATTACAAAACATGCTCAGACTGTGATTCCGGTTTAAGTTAATATAATTTTAATGAGTTCTTCAGAAAAAGCCTGGCACTTATGGAAAATTTCCTTAATTAATATCAGACCCTAAATTAGTAATAAAAAAAAGTCCTGAATATCATTTGGTCTCAAGCTGGAACTAAAGTATGTTTTGGCATCATTACTAACTGTTAGCAGCAAGTTCTGGAAACAGATGCAAATCTTGATATGTGTCCTAAATATAAAACACATTGCAAAAAAAGCTCAGATAAAAATATATCTATACATCCACATATATTTGAGTGTGCTATTTCCTGCCTGTATCAGCAACAAATTTATTCCATTTCAAAACATTCCACTTGTTTCTTTTTGGTATTTATTTTAAATCCCTTATTTCAGGAATAAAACTCTTTCCCTCTGTCTTCATTTTTCCTGTTTGTTTCCTCCCCCAACCGCCGTTTTAAGTAAATGAGAAGGGCTTAAAGACAGGCATTATAACATTCAAACATCTGAAAATCAGCCCGCTTGTTTCACCACCTAAATATGGGCATAGGTGCCTAATTTGAGGCCACCCACACTAGAAAAATTTGAGGTAAGGATCATGCAACGCATCCTCTGGACAATTGCTCCAATGAAAGACTCAACCCAGTGGAGAGGCTGCTACTGAAAGCCCACAGACGAGTGCCAAGGTGCTGAGATTCCCAGGTGGCACCAAGTGGGCAGGAGACTAAAAATGGAAAACCTGTGGCAAACAAAATAAATAGAACCACTGAAAAATAATGAGAGAGAAAAAAAAAAAAAAAAAAAAAAAGGAAGGCAAGTTACAGGTTTAGGGAAGGCAGCAAAATGGGCGGGTTGTTTCTGAAGACCTGAGCTCCCCCAAGTTCTCTGCTTTGCCCTGACTCAGTGTCACCTCGCACGGAAAGCACTGAACATTAGTGGGGAGAAATGGAGACAGACACAACCTTGAGTCTTTCGGCTTCCGTTTAATTAAAAAAAAAAAAAAAAAAAAAAAAAGAAGACAGAGCGAAAATTGTTATAGTCACCAAGAAAAACATCACAGCATAGGAAGAGCACCAGAAACCGAGTTGGCTTCTTGGGTTTGCCAAGAGCCTGAGACAATATTGCTGAAGCGTGAACTGCTCATTCATTTCAGGGGCTGCTAACACTAAGGCCATGCTGGCAACAGCCACGGTATTGACTGTTTTTCTGCTTCCCAGAGCACATAAAGAAGAAAAGAATTGTATTTTGGAGGCAGCACTAATGCCTTCTCTTATTAAGAGACCCTTCTTGAAATGTGCTTATTGCCCACAACATTTAGTCAAGTTGACAGGAATAAAGAGGTGCAAGAATAGCTACTTCCATGGCCAGAGTTTCTACTTTTTCACCGTAAAGTTTTCTGAGCTCCTTAGCAGAAGATAAACATTTCTTTCAAAGTTACTACATTTCAAAGACCAAATTCCCCAGAATTGGGAAATCCTTGTTAAAAGACAGAAAATCCTTGTTAAAGAGATCATGCCAGTACATGACTTTAGCAAAATCCAAGGTAATTCACATTCAGGGTTAGAAACTCAAGATGACAACCAGTACAGGACCACAAGAACAAACAGCCCACCACTGTCACTCACCTTCTCATTAACATACAAACACTAAATCCAGAGGGTCAGCTGGAGCTGCTTCCATTATATGTGGGGCTTTTATTTTAAGATTTTTAGACGTAGAAAAATGAAAATTAAATTGCATAAAGGAATAGTAGTGTCACTGATTAGGGCATGGCTGGCATTGCATTTATACTTGCCAGCCCTCAGTGAGCTGGGAGAACAGGAATGTTTCTAAAATTCAGTTTCTGATGAGGGTCCAGGATGGCCCAAACCACTGTGGTGATATCTACGGAGCGAGACGAATTAATGGGAAAGCTTGGCTATACTTGAACAAGCAAACAACCCTGGGTCGGGGCACATTCCCTGGCTCTAAATCCAGTTAGGATGGTCTGGCCACAGATGTAATACTAAATCCTGAATCCATAATGGGGTGGCTGCCTGTGAGCTGCCCACAGGAACAGGTTTGGGACTCTGCTCATTTCCAAACCATGGCTGGGACCTGTTTGCAACCATATTGGCCAACCCAGCTCAAAACCAACCTTGCTGACAATTTAACAGTACTGGTGTTTTACAGTCCAGCCCTACCACTGTGTAATTTGTTACACAACTTTCAAGTCATTTAAATTTGGAGGGTCTGCAGTCTTCTCTTGTTTAGAGGCTGAGGCCAGTGTCTCCCTCATCTATCTCAGCTCATCCCTCATCTATCTCAGTGCGCCCCTACTCAATGACACAGTAAATATAACGAGGGCAAAGTCCACCCTGAATGCTGCAGGGACTTCAGCACGTGAGACATCAGATTCTGGGTATGGTGCCACACCCTCAGCTGACAAATATCTAGAAAGAGTGAAAGCCCAGAGCTGGAAAAGTAGGTTTGCTGATTTGTCCTGCAGGTTCAGTTTTAATTTTCTCCTTTGTCATACGGCATTTGTCAAACAAAGGACAGGCTCTTCCACAGCCAGCACTGAATGTGTTTTTGGTACACTTGCAGGGCAGGTCCTCCAGCGTCTTAAGATCTTGACCCCGCAAGAGTCTCTCAAAGGTGAATCAAAAAGCAAGAAATTAGTGTTTAGGCAGAAGGGAGAGGAGGTGCAGGAAAAGTGTAAGTCTCCCCACCTTCCCCCTCTCAGGATTCTCAACAAAATTAAAATCAAGCTCAAAGCCTGCAGCAGCAGAGCAGGTCGAGGTCAGGGAGAGGTAGGGTTAAACCAGGACTAGAGTTAACAAGGCTGTGATATGGATATGTTTATGGGACAGCTAAATTGTCTCTTAAATCACCTCACCAAAGACACACTATCAGATCAGACATGCCTGTACCTGAGCTACTCACCAAGGCTTGCTTCAGAGCCCATGGAGACAAACAGGCTCTTCCCAGGCACAGCCAGGGATGAGCACAGCTCACCTGCAGACTGGTCAAGTCCTTCAAATGCCAATTTGTCCCCACTGACTCAAAAGGGAGCTGAGGGTGAGTGTTTAGAAGTGGATGTCTTCCTTGAGGACATCTATACCCCTCACTCCTTCACCTGCCTGGGAGCAACCCTCTTGTGACTGCAGGAACAACCCGACCTGTACTCCCTGCTCTGAACCTTCCATGTTCGGAGGACTTGCTGGATCAGCCCCAAAGTGTTATGTAAAATGGCTGTGATGTGTATATTTATATGAATCATATACATTAATTACATAATAGACACCCATGCTCCCCATCCCACATGCACTTTGGTTATGCATAGGACACAAAAGACTGAGTGCATTCACTATGAATCATGCAATAAGACTACATCCCTCAGGCAAACTCTCTCTAAAATGACCATTTTCACATATATTCCCATGGTTTCCACTACAATATTATTTAATTAAGAATATTAATCTGCTGGGCCACCAACTTTCACTGTCTTCTGGGGAAGTCTGAGCAGACAGACATTTTAATAAAATACAGGGAATCCTGCTCTTTTTATGACTGAGTTGGTGCAATAAGGTAAGGCAATTTCATGGCCTTGTGAGCTTGTTTTTTTTTATTTGTTTTTGATATGAACATAAGACTTAGGGACAAGAGAGTTCACTGGTTCAAAAGTTGCATGAGTGATGTCACATAATCTTTTTTTGCTTTGCTTTTCAACTAGTGCTGTTGAATACTGCCCTAATACATGGGACACATGAATAATTACTTGTAGGACAGTGGAAACAGGGCACTGATCCCCATTTGGAAAATAAAAGATGAACACTTTCAGTCTGAAAGCCACAGGCACACATTTACACGTGACTGCAGCATGCATGCAAGCATGTCAGTTGTGCAAAGAAATCAGTCTAGACACTGACAGGACCAGTTCAGCCACATTACTGCAGCCTGCCCGAATAACTCCTCGGGGTTGCAGCCTGCTGCCCTTTTCCCCTCTCCCTTGGGACGTGGAACTGCATTTGCTGCTATGGCAGTTCCCTGTCACCTCCTGTTCTATAGCCCCAAACCTCTTCCGATGCTCAGCCTAGTCTGGCATTCAAACACAGGTGACATCATCTCCAAGAATCATGGAATCATGGTTGGAAAAGACCATCAAATCCAGCTGTTAACCCAGCACCAATATGTTCCCCACTAAACCATGTCCTTAAGTGCCTCATCCACATGCCTTTTCAACACTTCTGGGGCTGGTGACTCCACCAGTGCCCTGGGCAGACTGTTCCAATACCTTACAAACTTTACAGAGGAGAAATTTTTCCTAATACCCAATCTAAACCTCCCCTGCTGCAACGTGACATTATTTCCTTTTGTCCTATCCTTGTTGCCTGAGAGAATAGACTGACCCCCGCCTGGCTACAGCTTCCTTTCAGGGAATTGAAGAGAGCAATAGGTATCCCCCTGGAGCCTCCTTTTCTCCAGGTTGAGCCCCACCACAGCTCCCCCAGCTGCTCCTCATCAGACTTGTGCTCCAGACCCTTCCCCAGCTCCATTGCCCTTCTCTGGACTCACTCCAGCATCTCAGTGTCTTTCCTTAATTGAGGGGCCCAAAACTGAACCCAGGATTCAAGATGAGGCCTCACCAGTGCCCAGCACAGGGGAAGGGTCACTGCCCTGGTCCTGCTGCCACACTCTTGCTGCCACAGGCCAAGATGCCACTGGCCCTCTTGGCCACCTGGACACATGCTGGCTCATGTGTCTAATCCCAGGATGGGGAGGAACACCACTGCTTTGGCCATGGGATGGGTGTGTTTCTGGTCAAGGGAGAACCATCAAAAGTAGCTCTTGAGGGTTGCCACTGACAATAAAACCAGCAGCTACTTTTCTGAAGGACACTATTGCTTTACTAGATAGAATATCTTCAACATGTGGGTGAACACAACTTCAGCAGTTGTCCAGGTAGAGCCATGGAGGCTTGTGAAAAGGCTGGGTGATGTGAAATTGTGGCAGATGGGAAGTTCTGTGCCTGTAGGTGTGACAGCCAAGGCCTAAGGGGAAAGTTTTACCCATTTTTCCTCCTGCATGATGTTAAGCAACAGGCAGTAAATATGGCATTCATTAAAATGACCTTGTATACTTTTAAGAGCCTCGATAATCAGATTTCTGCCACTGTATCGGAAAGCAACTTTTTTTTTTATTCAAGGCCTTGTAAAACTAATTTCTCCCTCATGCATCAGAGATGCCTGAAGTTTTCTAAGGATTTTAGTGTTTCTTAGCAGTCGCTTTCTACCCCCTTCAAAGCTCTCTTCTCTTCTGAAAGATGTGTCAAGTAACTGACTGGAGATTTGCAAGTTTGTCTGAGTGTGAGGGATGAACTGCTTATCGTACAGGGCAGCTTAAAACTTGCATTTCTCTCTCTATTTAGACATAGGAGGGGTCAGATTCTGCCCTCCCTTCCTGTGGCACTGTCAGGTAGAAACCCTCGAGAGGAACCACAGGGTTTGCAGCTGGGGCTGCAGTGTGCCTCCTTGCATCCCAAGTATCCAAGCTAGTCCTCCAGCCCAGAAAGGCACTCTCTAGTTCTGAAGAGAGAATTTCTATTGTGAAATTCTATTTCCATCAGCAAACACTGTAGACAACCTCTGGTACTTGTGGAAGATCAAAGTACCCTTTTTCAGTCTGGAATCTAACTGGGTGCAAGCTCCTCACGCTGGGAAAAGGTAAGGGCATTGCAGAGGCACCGGTCGAGCCTCGGAAAGATGAAGGACAAGAAGCGCGAAGGGAACTGACTGCAGAGTACGGCAGAAAAGTTCAGTTCACGGCCACACAACTTACACAGCCAGGTCTTTTAGTCATTCTGCCTGTGCCCACATGCCAGGCACTCACGTCTGAATACACACAGACAAGCAAGGGCTGCAGGGCAAGCATGCGGCGTACAGCTGCCAGGTCCCAGCCGAGCCTCTCCTGCAGGTATTGCTGCGGGCACAGTTGCAAAAATAACCCATTCGACAACACAGACCATCAGGAGGCTCTGACTCAAAGGGAACCTGTTTCGGGCTAAACAAAGCATTTCCTCAGCATCAAGCTGATCGAGTTTTTTGACCCAAGTCAGCGTGCTGCATGGAGAGCCCACAGGAACCTGCTCCACCACCCTCGGCCCACATGGAGATCTTTGGCATCTCTGCGAAGGCAGAGTGCACTACGGCTGCAGAGGGTTTTGCAGCTGTTTGTTTCAGAAACAAAGCTTCCCTCCTCCAAGATGAAAGGAATCAAGGAGTCTATGCTAATCAAATCCTACACGCCTGCTGGCTGCAGTTCAGCTTGTCAGGGATGCAGCTCAGTGAAGTGATCAACATTTCCAGTGCTATGAGCTCGGTGGAAGGGGAAAACACGACAGCAAGAAATTCACCTGGCTCAGAGTCAAACAGGTGTATGGCAGCAGCATCCAAGATTATAATAATATCTTGCAAACATGCAAAAAATAGATGTAATAAGACTGATACTTTGGTTTTCATTAATGAATCATAAAGGCTTTCTTTACATTACACATGCTTTTTTGGCATATGCTGCTAATATTTCCACACTTGCAAGGTTGGATTTTTAATACTGAGCCTCCCTCCCCTAAGGTTCCCCATTTTTGGCAAGCTGTACAAGGTGACTGTGTGCCATGAGAGGCTCTCTCTTACTTTGGGGCAATCAGATTACTTTACACAGATGGTTTTATCACTGAGACCATTAGAGATGAATTGTGCAGTATGTAAATGTGCATTTGTTTGATTAAAAAATAAAAAAAAAGGTCTCGGTTCCTCACTGCTGTCTTGTCTATGTTCCTAAACATATTTCCTCTCTCCTGCATCATTCCAAAGGACAATTTGTTCAATCTTTACCTTAAAGTAACTCAGCTTGTTCCTGATAGTCATCTTAAATACACATTAACTAAGGAAACAGGCTTTCTTGAGCTACTGGATTGAAATGCAGGAGAATGAGCCTCAGCCTTAACTACTGAGGAAATAAGGGCATCTGTCTGTCAGGATGCCTAACATCACACACCCCACAAAAGTAAAGCACAAAAAAAATAGAGAATATCACAATTAATTTAAAACAGAATCACAGAATGGTTTGGGTTGGAAGGGACCTTAAAGATCATCTAGTTCCAACCCCCCTGCCATGGGCAGGGACACTTTCCACTAGACCACATTGCTCAAAGACCCCATCCAACCTTGTTTTGAACAATTCCAGGGATGGAGCATCCACAGGTTCTCTGGGCAACCTGTGCCAGTGCCTAATTACATGCAAATAATCACCCTCTTGTAGGGAAAATAAATTTAAAAAAAAATTTATTCATAAAGTCAGGTTCACAACTTAAAAATAGCCTGATCTTAAACGGACTTCAGTTCATTCAAGTGACACATGCTCAGAACAACACAGCAGCTCTTCCACCTCAAAAAAAAAAAAAAAAAAAAAAAAAAAACGGGACTTTGACCCCTGTCTGCCATGCAGAAACCCTGATATCACTGCTGAGCTTTTCTCTCCTTGCTAAGGTTTGTCTGAGGCCACGGAGGCAGCCGCTGCCAGTCCTGTTCCTCTCTGTGTAATTGTTTTAGGCAAAACACATTCTTTACCTGAGAGGCGTCTGGGCACATCAGTAATGGCTGGAAGTCCTGTGCCTCGAGTGGAGGACAGGGGAGTTGTGGAGTGAATGGACGGTGAAGTCATCTGGCTCAAGTAGGATGGGTAAGACTGGTCATAGGACCATGGCGGGGATGACTGCGCCTGCCTGGGGTCTAGGGAAAACAAATAAACAAACAAACAAACAAACAAAAAGAAAATTTTTTTAAAAGGAAGAAAAATTTTAGGGTATCAACAGCCTAATTGAAAGAAGTGGGGTTACTGAACATACACACATCAGTGCTACAGAGAATGAGAATGCAATGAAACACAACTTGCTCCTCTACGGCTCAACCCTTTCAAGCCTCGATCTGTACCTTTCCCCTCCCCAGAACAACTCCTGGGGGAAATGAACAGAGCAGAGAGCAGAGCTTTAAAAGATCCAGCAGCTGTGCTGTGTCTCTCTTCCAGCAGTGTTAAACTGAGAGCGGCCAGTCCTCAAGGATTCAGACAGAAGCAGAGAGCAAGGATGAGCCCCAGGTCTGAGCTTGGGAAGTGGACATCATACAATCACAGAATCACTCCGTTTGGAAAAGACCTCTAAGATCATCAAGTCCAACGATCAAGCCAGCACTGCCAGGTCCACTACTTGTCTCTAAGTACCACATCTACAAGTTTTTTGAACACTTCCAGGGGTGGTGACTCCATCACCTCCCTGGCAGCCTGTTCCAATGCCTGAACATCCTCTCAGTGAAGAAAATTTTTGTAGCATACAGTCTAAATCTCCCCTGGCACAACCTAAGGCTGTTTCCTTCAGGGGTGGAGAGACTCTACAGACAGCACTTGGCATGCCTGTCAAGCTATTATCCAGTTCAAACACCACACAGAAGTGTTTTCAGTGCTGAAAACAATAGGCAAGGAGCAAAATGTGATTAATCTTACCAGCAATCCATCCAAAAATGTCACATTTGGATACTGGCCCAATTACTTACAGCCCCCTCAATTACAAAATATGAAACCAAATGGTTTGGGAGCACTATCAGAAGCTAATGATGCCTTTTGATATACTTGTGACAGCCCACTACAGGGGAAATGATTTTAAGGATAAATAGAGTTTAATTTTTGCTGAAGCACTTATGGATTAACTAAGTGAGAGAGAGGGAGACCTAGTTTTACTCACTGGTGTTTGGATTTATAAACCATTTGCTCTCAGTTAATATCTGGTGATAAAGATACCACTGAATGCCTCATAAATTATGACTTTTATTTCTTTACCTCGATTAAAACAAAGCACATTCAACCCCAAAGTTTGTTTTGGGCACTGCACGATAAACAGAATACTATCTCTGAACCAACTCATAGAAACTGTAGCACATCTCTTCAAATCCTACCCAGTATTTCAAGGGAAGCACATCATTCAATTTGGAGGACCTGTTCTGTCAGAGCACTATGCTAAAGCCCTGGTTTGCTGACAGCAATGTGACAACCACATGGCAAAAGCAAAGGCACTTCTTCAGGAAATTCAACTTTTTTTTTCTTTTTTTTTAAACTTCTGTCCCTGTTCTTCCACACAGCAAAACCTTGTAGTTTCAGCTATTCCTTGTTTATTATTTCTGTTCAGACATGATTTGTTTAAAGAGATGTCTGGAAAGCAGATACTTCCTTGAAGCAAAATAACTATATAGATATATATATAAAACCCAACATTCCAATTTAATTTTAAGAGGATTTTCCTGGAGTTTGCCATTTATATTAGAGCTGAGTAATATAAATGGTTAATATAAACTCTCTCAGAAATGCAAAGGACACTTGATCATTAAATGTAATGAACTTCTTTGTTTTAACAGTTTCAAGGCCAGAGTTGTATAGATTGGCACAGGTTCAAATCTGACTGACTGCTCGCTGTTACATCTGATATTGACATATTTCTCTGCCTCCACTACAATAATTCACCATGCAGTCAATGGTAAATGGTCTTCAACTGGGAACAGAAAGCTTAGGCTTGCTAGGAAAACAGTCTTAAAATTAATGATGTGTTAGAAGCACAATCTCAAATTCAAGATCCTTCAAACTCTAAGAGTTTTTTAATCTCTGCTTCCAAATCCAAAACAGAGTCCCTTAAAGTTTTGGGCTTAGGTCAGCTCCAATGCTGGAAGGAAATAACGTAGCAGGTAAAGGCTCGGTTAAAAAAATCACAGCAGAAGATGTTTTTACATCATTTTGGTCTAAGACAGTGGAAACCTCAGGAGAGGTGCTGCCTTCTGGAGATTCATGCCACTCCTGGTGGTGTAATCTCACAGCACAAGAAGCTCTTGAGCATTTCTGGCACTCTCATCACTTTGAACACCCATGCTAGACTTGGTTTTACACTTCATGTCCTTAATCCAGCAACTGTGAATGTCTGCATGGACAAAAGAATGATGAGTGGCAAAAAGTGGTCTTTCAAAGTCTCCTGGGCTATTTCAAAACAGTATCTCATATTGTGCTGTTAGAGGCAGGATATGGGGCTGGATGGACCATCAGTTGACCCCAAAACATATCATACATTCTTATAACATCTACCTTAAATAGATTAGTCTTCTCAGGGAATAGGAAATAATGAAGAGGAAAATACTCAACCAAATTGAACACCAGCTGATGTATCAGAGCCCAGTGACTGAGGAGAAGGTCACAATGCCCCAGACCAGAGGGTTACTATGATTCTTCCACATCAAGGCACAGCTGAGGTCATGGTCGAGGCAGGCTGGAGAATTTTGTCCTGGGGCTGACTGGCTCAAGAGTTATCTTTGGCCTGCCAGGAAACCCGTAAGTGAAGATACAAGTTTCACCAGATCTTAGAGTAAATGCCCTAAAGCCAACCTCTGATGACTGATGGTGGTCAAGGTTTGCACATGGACATGAGGGAAGTGAGCAGTGAAACACCACTGCCTTTGCCAAGTCAAAGGTGACCCATTAGCCCACAGGGCAAACGTCACTGCTCAGCAGCATTGCCCAATCCCCTGTGAAAAATGCCATGAGGCAGAGCCCAAAGCTGCTCCATCTGGTCCTTGAAGATGGACATGCAGCTGGGTCCCATGTGGGACCCTCTGGTCCCACCAGAAGATGGTTCTGGCAATGGTGCTGGAGCAGTGACTTTGGCCACTGAGGCCCAGCCAGCCCATTTCTTCTGGTCCCCCATGCTACCAAACTCCCTGGGGTAAGGAGGGTGATGGGAACACCACAGGCATGTGCCAGCTGCCACAACAGCACTTCCAGGGCAGATCCACACAGATACATCTGAGGGAAACACAACAATGCCCTCCCTTTAGGCGAGTCACCTCCTCCTCGCTTGGGCACAGAAGGGGTGGGATGACTATTTTGCACATACCATTGGGGAAAAAGCCATGAGTGGATTTATAGAGATTTTCTCTGACCTTCTACACCACAGACCAGCTTCCCCATTTGCTGTGGCTGGTGGGCCCACACGTGCCCACAGGGTTCCTGTGGGCCACGGACTTTGTGCCGTCATCCAAAGCACCACGTGGTCTGCAGGCACAGCACATCTTCCCAATCACAAAAAGCCCAGAACAGATGAGAAACCTTAAGGCTCTGAGGCAGAGTGAATGTGGATTCCTTCCTAAAGCAATGCCTCCAAAGCAAGGGAAAGCATTATTATAAAAATAAAATTACAGCTCGGGAATAGCCCTCCCTCCCTGCCTTCCCGTGCAGCAGCCACTCTGAACTGGCATTTACACTTAAAAACTTTGGAGTGATTACTGGGAGCAGTCCTCCTTTTGTAAACATTTCTGTTATGCCTGCGTGGGTGTAAAGGGAAGTGCGGCTCTCAGAGTGTTCCTTCACAGCAGGGCATATCGTGGGTATGCTAAGAAAGCCTGGGCACAGTTCAGCTGAAACAAATCAGCAGGGTGAGGCCTAAACTAATGCTCAAACAGCTCCATCCTGTTTGCACTTCCAGGTGAACCTCAGCAAATCAGGAAATATCGAGTATTGCATATTACTTTCTCTCTGGATTTTACTGTCTCGCAGCTGTGGGAGACATACAGGTTTCTTGACTCTTTGTGGTCTGTGACCGACTGTGTCAAATGGACTGTGGAAACTGACGTTTAATGGACAATAAGTGTCTTTAAAAATCAGTCCAAGATTGGATGCACTATATGAAACTAAAATTAAAAATGAAAGAATGAAAAAAAACCCTCTAGTGACCCATTCTCCCACCAATAGCATTGGCTCTCCAGCACCATGACTTCTCTTCTTTCAGTTCTTTCAGAATCATACATTTTGGGTTGGAAGGAACCTTAAAGATCAACTTAAGTTCCAGCCCACCTGCCATGAGTAGAAATACTTTCCATGGAGTGTCAATGGAGAGAAGAAAAAACCTGTACATATCCCTGAAGAACAAGTTTTTCCACCACTTTGGAACTGGATTATGAAGCACAAAACTTCGTTATAGGAAAAAATCAATTCCCTATTTTCCAAGCTGAGTTACATGACCAGAGCATGATCACAGGCTGGCAGCTCCTCGTCTATAAAACCCAGACGTCACATGTGTCCCATTCTCATTTATACTCAGCCATCAGCTCCAGCACTGGCTGCTGCTGGTTGCAACAGTGCTACTGCCAACAGTAAAAAACAAGCTGTCTGGAGCTATCTTTGGTAAACACTTAGAGCAAATACCCTCACTTCTGATCCTAACAAAAGCAAGATGACTTTCTGCATGAGTAACCCAACTATTGTTGTAACACCAACCCCCCCAAGCAAAAAAACAACGACAAAATGCAACCTCCTCCTCTTCTCTGACTATTTCTTGGGCATCTTTAAAAGCCCAGGGCTTCATCTGAATTTTCCAGTTCAGTCAGTGAAGTCAAATCCAATGGAGTTACACCCTAATGTACAGAAGTGTAATTGAGACCAGATTTTGGCCTGAAGAACCTCTAAACCCATTTCTCCTTCCACCCCTCCAAGAGTCACATTTCTAAAAGGAAAATAAAAAAAAGATAAACTGAACAAATAGAATCATAGAATCATTATAGTAGGGCCACTAGATTGTAAAAGGGGGTGAGTGGGGGCAAATAAAGAATACTTTAATAGAAGGGATACAAACTCTACCAGATGGAGGTCCACAATGGCAACTCTCCAGTTGCCTGAAGGATGCAATCCATTTGCATAAAATACAGCAGACTGCAGTCACCTTTGGGTTGCACCAGCAATCCCAGCTCCACCACCTCACCTTCTCAGTCTCCTTAGCTTTTATTCCACATTACAGTGAGCTGAAGGCATAATTCACCCTATAAGCCTATATAAGCCCTATAATACTTGGGCTATTTCTAAATTATCCATTCCAAGCAACTATGTACTTTGTCCAATGTGCTGTCAGATGGATGTGCACCAGCTATAAAGTGATGTGTACTTCAGAGAGCTGCTGGTCCCAAATAAAACACAGCCAGCCACTGGCAGGGCACTTGCACAGTGATGGTCCAGTAACAGCTACACTGATTCTGTTTCAAACCTGTCCTGTACATGGTGACAGACCCTGCTGTCTGAAGCAGATGCTGCACAGCTCCATATCCAGAATCCAGGACAGTGCTGGGGTGAGCACAGCTTTCTGCCTTCTCCCTGACTCTGCAAAAGGGCAGTGCCTGCAAGCCCTGAATGAGAAATTAAGGATGGCCCAGCTAGTACTACCCTCATCCTCTGAGAGTCAAAGGTGCTTTCTGCTCATGGTCCTCTGAGTAGACTCATAACTAACACCATCCTCGAAACCAGTCCATGCCTGCCAGTGGAGATGTGTCCCCTCAGTACCTTCCAGGTAAGTCAGCTCTGAAGCCTTTAAATCTGGTTCCTACAACCCTAAAAATTGTGAGAAATGAAAGCATAACATCCCTGAAGTGAATGGGGAGGGGGAAGAGGCAAAGGGAAAAAAAAAGGTTTCACAGGACGTGCCTTCGAGGGCTGTTATTGCAGTGATGAAAGTCAGGTTGCCTATGGATCAGCTGGTGCCACAGTGGTGGTGGAGCATGAAACCTCACTTAACTCCCACTATGATGCCCCTCAGCCCAGCCGACGGGGTCCTCACACCGAACAAATTCCTGCCTTACGCCCGTGGCTTTTCCTGGCCTATGGAAGATAATCCTCACCGGCGTTCTAGAGAAACAACAGTTTTCCTCATTTTGTACTGGAACACTGATGCAACAGCTCAATGTCTGAATAAGAATGTAACTGGATACATGAGCAAGTTGTGTGAGCACCGTTAGGGAGAGGGAAAAAAATAAAAAAGCAAATATACCGGTATCCAAATGTGAACAGACAGGATTCCTGATTTACGGGCAGCAAGCAGGGCTCAAATTGGATCTGCACTGCCTCAGCAAAGGCATCTGCTTATTGGACCATTTGTTTTTTAATCACCCTTCGATGTAGCTTTTGCTGAATCCTAGTTAAAATGCCATGTTGAATAAGGGCAACTCTGTGCCTTGTCCTGCCACAGCCCGGTCCTGTGGTAGGTTAAGGACTGTGCTGTGATTTGTAGAACCTGTACTTTGATACTCCAGGAAAATAAACACAGCCTAGACAGAGAAAAGAAATATAAGAGTAACCCCCAAAGTGCTGAGTTCTTTTCAGGCTCAGGTGTGGGCCAGCCAAGCTTTAAATATTATTTCTGTTTAATCATGCAAAAGCTATGCAAGACCTCAAGTGGAACGAAACAAAAACAGTTTATGTGCTTACTAGCAAAATTATGGATTTTGTCATAGGAAACCAGTGTTTACTGTTCAGGTTATAAGGAATTAATCATTTTCCCTAAATTTCTAGGCAAAAGGATTATGAAACAAAGCTATTTCTAAAGGAATGCTTGGTTAATTCCAATAAAGGTAATTAAAAAAATCCCTGTTTTTCAGAGAAGCTTCTATTCTGCTTTTAATAGATACTAGATACCCCAAGGCACTGCCCATGTTAAGAAGCCAGTGGTATCTCAACTGCATATCCCACCACAGTAAGGAAACTGGTGTTGGACACCCAAACAACTCACTCCCTACAACCACACCAAACAAGCAGATGTTCAACAATTTCCCACACAACACCCGATCAAAGCGGTGCCCTGTCCACGGCATCACCTTTGTCTCTCTTGGCACAGTTTGTGCAGCAAAGATCATCCCTTCATCCCAGAAGAACTCGGAGGGACCGTCCGCAAAAAGCATCCCAGCGCTTTGGTGGAACATCAAAGCACGCAAAGCTTTACAGATTGCAATCAAGGTCCTGAAGAGCACCAAAAAGCTTTGTGGGAAGCCAGTGCAATTCACAGAGGTCGGACCCCTGTAACATGCTCCCACCAATGGCCTTATTAAAGGGGAAGGCTACCAGAGAGCTAACGAGGAGCCTTTGTGGGCTGGGTGTTTGACTTTTCTAAACTGAGGAGGAGAATAACGTAAGGGTGGGGAATATCATAGCAAATACTGTATCAGACCACTTATTCACTACAAAGTCCTCACCATTTTGGGGGAAATGAGAGCAATTTGGGACACTAATGCATTCCATGACCGTGAGTTTATCCAACAATAAAAACACATAATCCACAATGGGTGGGAAAGCTAGCCTGCCTCCCTCGGCTCAGCTCACTTCCCTCTGCCCTACCAGCATTGCATTTTCCCTCTCAAGAAGAAGTCTCAGCTGGTGCTTTGAAGTGCTGACTTAAAATTGCAGAGAAGGCAGCGAATGCCACACAGCTTTGTTTCCAGTCAGGCTTATTTAAAGCTCATCTGAAGTTTTCACCTCCCGGATCTGTAAATGCTGCTGCTGCTTCATAACGAGGCAGAGAAGTAGTCTATTAATCAAAGCCAGCAGAACATTTTCTACAGGAGGCATTTATGTGAAGGAGAGCAGCATATGAGGTTACACTTAGTTAGGAAGAAAATTACAAGGGGATCTCAGTTCTTGTGCTTCAGGGCATAAGCTGATCACCAGATGGGGTCAGGAAGAATTTCACCCCCTTTCGTTCCTAGATATAGTGTTGCACAATAGGTAAACTATGGAGGCTCAAGGAAGAAGGACAAAAGCTGCTTATAGCTTGGATTTCCCCCCTGCTTTCTTGGGAGCTATGTCCAACAAACACTGCCAGACAAAAGATGGTAGGTTAGAAAAACTACTGGCCTTTAGTTTGGCAGTTCTTACTCAGAAAATGATACGCACAAGAGCCCTGACTTCACATGTCCTATGAACAAACACTCAGCCTGGCCAAGAAAACCTGCTCTGAGAAGCTGGAGGGCATCAGGTACCATGTAATGGGTACAACCAACATATTTAATATATTGTAAACATTTTACACTAGTTAAAGTTAGACTTCTAGATCTGGGAGAACTTTGCCACAGCTCATGGGAACAGTTTTTTTGTTGCAATTCCTTGAGTGCTTTGGGTTCAGATCAACTCACTTCTCTTTCTTACTGCAAATTAATAAACCAGTTGAACTTAAAAAAGAAAGGAGGAAAAGAAAGAAGAAGAAAGCCACAACACTTTGTTAAAACCACTAAGTTTCAAGCTGGTATCATGTCAAAACCACTTGAAACATGAAACTAGAAATCTTCCTAGGTTGACTCAAAGACTCTGTCTATACTAGGAGTGCTTTACCAGGAAAGGAATGCTGGTGTACAACACTGGCAAAGGACTCTTGGTGTAGGTGCAACTATAGCAGCAGAACTGAGTATTAAATGGGTCTAGAAAATTTGAGCCAAGACTTTTGTTGACAGACTTGCATCCAGGTAAAGCTCTCCAGCAGTTCGAGCAATTGGTCAGGGGTAACACTTCTTCACATCCTGGATAGACACAAATATGTCAACACAAATTTTGAGTCTAGAAATACCCAAAAATAGGTAGAGATTGTTTTGAAACTATCTTAAAAAATGTAACTAGCTCCGAATTCAGAAAAAATGACAAAATTTGTTTATTTTGTAGGCTTCACAGTTTTGCTGCAAACTTCTGGCTTAGCTGCAGTTAAACAACTTATTTCAGTCTTCTAATCCGTGACACATGGTGGCTGCTTTATGATTTCTCTCAGCACAATGAAATCTGCCTCTCAGCATGCAATCATAAATGTTGCATACAACCTCCACAAACAACCTTTGGAGATTTCTCCATAACCCAGTTCGTTTGTCGTAACTGTGGTCAGCACTGGTGCTGGAAGGAAACTGCCATATGAGAAGATTGTATTATTATTCCGATAGAAAGACCATTAAGTGCTGTCTGCTTCCCTCAACATGAGTGCAAAATAGCAAGGCTGAATAAAAATGTTCATTGTGTTATGCACGTTAATATGTACTATTGCAACATGGAGAAGGCAGAGCAACATGGCAGTTAGAGTTTCACTAGATTCCTACTCAGTTTACCTGAATTGACTACGTTAGATTTATGGGAAAAAGATATTAAAAGAAAAAGAAAAACATTTTCAGCTTCAAGCACTACAGAAAAATCCAGTTCCCACCTAGCTTTGCTTGGAAAACATCTCTCACTCTGAAACAGCCTCTTTGACTGCAGCTGAGACACAAATACCCATAAGCAATTACTACAGTTGCCTGTGCAAGTCAAACCTATGGTTCTGTCTCTTACCTGTAATCTGACTCTGTCCTTGTGGATTAAAAGGACTTGGTGCAGAGTTCAGAGAGGGCCGTGGGCTCTGGGTCGGGACCCCTACTCTCATACTGGGATGAGGAATGCGCCCTAAATCACTGAGGCGTTCAGAGAACAAACTAGGTTTAGAGTCATCAAGCTTCTGTCTGTGCCCTGGAAACAGCAAATCATAAAATAAAAGCGTTAATAACAAGATTTAGTAATTTGACACACCCCCCAAAAGAAAACCCCCGAAATGGCTTCTAAGGACCTGTTACTAGATTTAATGATTTTACAGGTATCTCAGCTACCCCTGATAACACAGAAACATTGTTGGGGGTTTGTGTTTTGGACATGGTTGTGCTGGTGAAAGCCTTATCGAACACAACTGTGCCCATACACACGTGTAACAGGTTGCAATTTAGATCAAAATAAGCACTTATCAGGACACCCACACAAGGTCTTTTTTGGTTTTTTGTTTGGTTTTTTTTTTCTACTTTAACTACACAAGATAGTTAAGAGGCAAACTTCCCCTTCATAAAGAAAGCCTCATGAGTACATACAAATTATTAAGTAGGACAATTATTCCACGTCTGATTTATATGTTGTGGATTTTTGCAAGCTTTTCTTCTCCCCTTATATTTTTTTTAACTCTGTCACGGTTGGTCATTAGCTTTCATTCCTCTGGGATATTTTCACAAAAGCCAATAGTCCCTGTCAGTTGAGAAGAGCAGTATCCAAGGAAAATCTTCAAAGCTGCTGGCCAAGACGGGTCTTTCACACCCTGTCTTGGTCAGCCTTCAGTGCTCCTACTGCTCTCCCCCAAAACAAGCCAATTGCCCACGGCAATTTTTTGGAACATTAATTTAGGAATGTTTTCCTGTCAAAATGTAAAGTGGGGAAATGCCAAAAGCACCAGGATGCCACCAGTTGTACTACTCATGTTGTCACTAAGATGTTTCAAGAGTAAAGGCTTTGCTTCTGTAGTGGTTGTATTTTTGTTCCTAGGTTTAATTTCTTTCCAAAGGAGTTTTAGAATGCTCCTTGCCCAATGACACCTTTGAATGTGAGGTGCAGAAGGTGTTATTTCTATTATTTAACACACAGAGAAACAGGCATGCATAGAGATTAAGGACAGGACTAATTTTGCTTAAATTCAGCCATTCATAAATCAGGCATCTAGTCTAAACTCTTCTAATGTAGACTTCCTCTTTGGTTAATGGAAAGAAATAGCTACTTCCAGAGGGCAATTCATCTCATTTGTCTCTGACACTCGTCTTAAAACAGCATGATTCACCTTCTGAATTTGCTTTCCCTTCCTTCTCTGATCAGAGAGGTAGCACACATAACTGGTTTGATTAGACACCCTTGCCATTAGTCAACATTAAATGGAATGAAGCTTACCCTAAGTCACCAACCAAGGTCACACAGAAAGCCTCTGGCAGAGCTGAAAGAGGGGCCCAGAACCCCTGACTGCGACCCAGAACCACATCTGTCTCCATCCCTGTGAGCAGTGCCAGGGCACAGGCACAAGCAATAACTGGGTGGAATATTTTAATGCTTTTAACAATAAGAAGGGCCCCTGGAAGGGTTTGGGCTTGAACCCTTCCAGATGATCCCCAGTGGCTTCAGATAATCCATGTTGTCCCTCAGCAGTGTGAACACAGCCTTCTGCCCGGAGGCCACGAGAGTCCAGCTTTGCTGACATGGGCAGATTGTCCCATCAGTCTTTGGGCCGGAGAACCAATTCCTGCACTGGTTAATTTATTTTAGAAGTAGAAATGAGGCCGCTTAATCTTGAGATTGAGCTATCAGACTACCACTGCTAAAAAAAAAAAAAAAAAGAAAAGGTTTTTGATGGTAACTCTCACCACAGTACCGAGTACACGGGTTCACATCATCTAACTGGGACCACTGTGCCTGCATGGCATGTTGACAAAGCAATATCCAAATTAGATAAATCCAAACTGAATTCAGGGAATTTGCAGTTTTAGATAGAGGATTCAGGTTGCAAGATAAAAAGAAACTTGATGGAATTTAACTTTGGAGAAACTTCTCTAGCAATTTTTAAAAAAGCCATTAGTTGACCCATTATTTGGTACTTTGAAGTATGATTTCTCTCCCCCAGGATGACTCAGTCTAAAAGTACAGGGGTAGGCAGGAGGTGCTGCTCCATGTTAGAGCTGACATGGGTGGCTACTTCTCTCTTCAGGAGGGATCAATCACTTTAAATGGGGAACAATTTTTGGTGGGCTTGTAAAAACTCCGTAACGGCAGCTTAATTAACAACATAACATCTAACTTGTACTCTTTAGCTTTATATTCTCAATCTATTTAAATTATGACTTGTACAAGTTGGGTCTGCTATATCTGAAGAAATGACTTTCACATGCACATGCAGTCAGCATTCTCTTGGGATTACTGCATCTTCTTTTCCTCCACAATTTTTATGTGTTTGCTTTTCCCCTTGCCAGTCATATTTTCCACTCTTTTTTTTTTTTCTTTTCAAGGCATCCTCTTCCCTTCCTCTTTTCTCTTCTGCTCATTCCTAATCATGATTTGACAAACTGAGCAACCTGGTCTAGTGGAAGGTGTCCCTGTTCATGGCAGAGGGTTGTAACATGATGATCTTTAAGGTCCCTTCCAACCCAAACCATTTTGGAATTCTATGAAATCTGAGAGGGTTCAAAATAAGGCAGACATGGTCAGCCCATTTTTGGTGTCACACACCAGGGCTGACTTTAGCTGGAAATGAATCCACCCCCAAAGTAAATTTTAATTGGAATATTTCTAGAAAAACCCCATGTTATGTTTATACGATGCCCTTTTCTCCAAGGAAAGTCACTGAAACTCACTAAAAGTCACAAAGCAATTGGTGTACAAGCTATTTTAACTATCTTCAGATAACTCAGTAAACACTTATTACATAGTTCATCACCACTCCTGCACCAACCTATGCCCGAAACCCCCCAGCCCTGTTTTCATTGTGTTCTGTTGGGTCATGCACAGCTTTGCCAGAGAAGATTTCATATTTAATTATGCATATTATTTTTATAGTGAACTATGACTGTCAGAGAAAGAAAAAATTCAGCAGGATAGCAGTGCACTTCAGGGTAAGCAGAAGAAAAAAAAAAAGGGGGAAAAAGAAGAGGCGGAAAAAAAAGAGAGGGGGAAAAAAGAAATAAGAAGAAAGATCCCCACATCTGGTCAAATGGAAATGATGTAGAGATGTGTGGGTTTGGGTGTTGCCACTCCCGCCACCCCCCCCCCAAAAAAAAAAAAAAAAAAGAGTAGGAAAAGAGAGCTCTGCGCACATCTGGAAGACCCCAGGCATCAATGGAACTGCAAGTCCCCAGAAAGCAGCAAGGGGCCGAAGGCAGACTTGCCTTCCCCTTCTGGACATTTAAAATTTAGGGTTGTAACACAGAGTCATGTTGTGACAAAGATCCACAGAAGGAGCAACACTCCCCCAGTGAAATGTCCCAGAGAGACAAGACGACATTACAGCTTTGCACGTCATGGGTTACTCTGCTTTGATAGAAGCTGAGACGTGCTCACACTGAAAGTGAGCAGGAAACTCAACAAAACCTTCATACTTAGGAGGTGCTCACAAAGGCGTGTGGGCAACTTAAATATCCTGCCTTGATTCCTGTGCAGAAAAAAAAAAAATCCTATTAAGCACAGAGGAGCCATGAGGTATCGGCTGAAAACAGTCTGAAAAGACCTTCTGAGTAGCACATAAGCAGCAGCAATGAAATATGTGATACATGTTTAAAACTCATTCCACAAGCTGCTTTTCATCTCTCATTGATATATGTGTCCGTTGACAGAGAAATTCCTGATCCCAGGGGAGTGTGCTAAGAAAAGCTGTATTCCTCAGTCTCAGTATTGAGGCATAATTTTATTTCAGGAAAAAAGATTAGGGGAGCAAGTGTGGATAGCTGAGGGAGAATCCATGATCTGTTGCAGCAGCGGGTACATTAAAAAGCAATATAAAATCTGCGTGAAGAGTAGAATAAAATAATGCTGCAGCTATCCCAGTGCCTGCAACACTGCATTTAGTGCCTGTTGCTCTGTTACAAAGATTAATTTGTGGAATGGATTGGGCTTGGAGAGGGGAAAAATGCTTATGGACACAGGCAGTCTTCAATATAAAATATGGTCAAAAAGATGGAGGCTGTTCCATGAGTCTCTGAATAAGGATGGGACTCAGTAGCCATTGGAACCGGTCAGGTCACAGGAGAGGAGATAGAAAAGAGGTGAAAAAAGTTGAGAATTCATAGGCAAAAGCTAAACAAGCTGTTCTGATTTGTCTGCTGGCACAGTACAAAACACGCTGGATATCAGAAATCCATTATTCGCTCCAAAATGACAAGACATATTCTGATCTTTCACCACTACTCAGCTATTTCAAGCCAAATTCCAACCTAAATGTTAGTTTCTGGAGACAGAAGCATTGTCATTAATCTCTTCCAGTGCCAATTTTGGCCATTTTACATGAATCAAACCAGAAAACAGTACTGAGAGAGTGCCATTAGGTCAGTGCAAGCTGCAGCCAGCCAGCCAGTGCCTGAGCTGCTGCTTCTGCTCGCCAGCCCAGGATGGCCTCAGAATATGTTCACATGGCCCATGGAAGCTGATGTTCAATTATCACATCCCAGACATGGCAGAAGATGTGAGGAGGCTTCTTCTCCATCTTAATCATTTCAGTTTAAACTAAGCAATGGAATGTCTCCCAGATCAAAAGCAAGGCAATCTCGAGTTTGCTGGATGTGGTAACTGGAGCGGGACATTAGCTCGTCTCTCATCCCTGAACTTCCACCATTCTGCTGGAGAAGGCAAGATGTAAATTGGGCCATGGAAGAGGCTGACTTGCAGAATGTAAATGTGGTGTTGATGCTTGAAGATTTTTACCTCCTCGGGGAAGAGGGGTGTGCGTTTTTATCTTTCAGCTTGTGGGTGTGGAGCTGAAGACTAATCAGATTTGCTACACGTGGCCTTGCCAGATGCTGACACTCAGGGACTCCCTTTCTTTGTACCGTGTACACCACCCACCAGCTTTTTTGTGGGGTTTTTTTTTTCTGGTACCAAGGAGATCTGGTTACCAGATTTTCAGCAGATGCTTTTATCACTCTCCAGTGGGTTAGCTGTTTTCAGTCATTGCCCAGTTCTAACTTTTCTTGCTTTTGCCTTAACAAGGAGAAGTATTGTGGGAGTCAGGTGTCTCCATAAAGGAGCCAAGGGAAGGCAGAAAAGTCATGAAAGTAAGATCCTGCTGAAGATACATTTTCTGGGACATCCCAAGCAGAATGGAAGGTGATGACAAAGCATGAAATTCCACCATGGCTTCTGTTTACCCCACGTCATGAGTGTGCTCAGCACCAGCACACCATGGAGTGACTAGGAAAGCGCAAACTGTTCTTGGAACTCCAAGGCCAGTAACCAAGGTTTTCTATGGCTCTGGATTAGGTGGAACCCAGTGGAAAAGGGACTTTCCTTCTGACTAAAGGCTGTCAGAAGGAAGAATAATCACCTACTATGAATTTGTAGCCAGCACACCCCAGGCTTTCCTTGACCTCAAGAGATGCATAACAGAGACCAAGAACCCAAGTTTTGATTATTCCCACTGTTCTCCAAAGCGGACATGCTTAAAAAAGTTAAAGAATAGGTGCATTTTTTTCTACTAACAATATATGTCTTTGAGACAAGCACTCTGACTGTCTCTCTGTTAACACTGGGACACTGGTGACATACTTCTGTGCACACATTGTACAAGACAATTTCACAGCACGAAAAAAGATAAGCTAAATGTCTTCTGAATTTCATCACAAATTCGGCTTAAATTCTCTTTGGATGTCTACCTGCATTTCACCCTATTTGGGCTTTATTGTATTCAGCTACAGGCTGGTAAAGCTGAAGTCAAGAAACTCACATTTATGCCACAGTAAAGGAGTTGAGACCTGAGCCTAAGGCTTCCTAACAGCTGTTGTGCAGGGACTGAATAATGCTGAGCATTCAGCATGAAGCAAAAATAGTCATTGTTCTGTTACAAATTTTAGACAGTACTTCACTGCAGCAATATGTCACTCCAAAGCAGTGTCAATCTACGCACTGGAGGTAAAAATAAGAGAACCATAAACTAGAAGATTCACATCAGCTCTTTAAGTCGCGAGGGTCCCTGTTGTGCCCCTTGTCTTGTGACAAATTGTCATTCCGGGCTGGCTTCTCCCCACCCAGTCCTACTGAACGCACCCAATCCAAAGTTCATGGAAAAAAAACCAAAACACAAGAGCCAAACAATTTTTACCCAGGAACGGGGAAAGCTTGGAACCCTTCCAGTCTCTTGGGTAAAGACACAATTATGAGAAAAAAATATAATCCACCCAAGAGAGGTAATTACATAATTAGGCCATAGGCTGTGCATAGGAAAGGTTCTTATAGTTCATAAAACAAGGAGCTACATAGGTGCAGTAACTGCAATTAATTCACTCAATGGAGAGAAAAAAAAAGTTTGTTTTTTTAAGTAGCTGAGGGCACCAGTTTGCATTAGACTGGGGAGTTTATTCTCCTGACTGTACACAGAGCCCTGTTAGTGCCAACAGGAGTCGTTCAGGTGCAGGCAGAAAACAAGCCCCTGTCTCTTTTTGTTCTTAAAAAGATGTATTTTTTACCCAAAGCAGATCAGCCCTGTAACTGAAACTATTGCAGCAAATGGAAATAAACAGACAGGGGAATATACACGGTGGACAGGGTCAGTTCCTATAAAAAGGACCTCATGTGGATCCATTTGCCAAAATCCCACTGCGTTCCTCCTCCCCGACGTCTCTTCTCCTAAAGGTCTGCATATAATACGGCTCCAAAAGGGCCAGACTCAGCTCCCAAGGGAACCAGTTACACTCCTGTCTTCCCAGAGCTGTGGCTCCAACCCAGGGTGAGCAGAGGCAGGTTGGAATGTCAGTGTAGGGGTCAAGCCCATGGAGAATCTCTGGTGTCCACGGTCATCTCCCCACTGACTTTCTGGGAGCAAAGGAAATGTCATCTCGGCTCATCTCACAGGCACCCTGCCCAGCATGGGACCAAAAGGCCCTTCCAGAAGGGCAAAGGGAGGAAGGACCAGGAAGGGTGTGAAGAAATGATCCCCTGGGTGTGTAACTTATGTCCCTTCATTCCCACTGGAATGACTAAAGGTTTTGAGGATATAAAGTGCTATCAATGATTTTCAAAATTCAGCTGGGGGCTGTGAAGAGCACACATCCAGCTGAAAGACAGAGCCAGAGGTCAGGGTTTTTTTAAGCAATCTGCAACAGCTGCAAAGGAGTTTCTTGTTCCCAAAATTTCTCTATGTAGAGAGGTGAAAAATGCCTCCTTGGAGCAGGGCTCCAGGCTGCTCCTCCAGCAGCTGAGGGACTGATGGGGGTGTGTGGCAGGGGCTGAGATGGCCAGGAACTCTGCCCAGGGAAAGGTGTGTTAAAGCAGAATAACTGGAAAATGCACTGAATGAAACCAAAACGGTGCTTTGAGAAAACGGACAACAGAGAAGGAAGGACCTCAAGTGGGATTAATTTTGCACCGGTTCCCTCCCACTGGCCAACTCATCCCAGAGTTGCAGGATCTGTACTGCCTTCCTCTCCGCCTCTCTGCTCCAGATGAATGAACCAAGTCTCCCCTCGTCGCAGTGGCAGGGGTTTTAATTTCTCTTTTCTTTTTTGAAAAACTTTTGAATTCTGACCTGAATTTTGAAGCTTGTTCTGCAAAGCTGAGCAACACCCCATAGGAACACAAGCCCAAACCAGACGGATCTGGGAGGGAGCAGGTGGGACCCCCTTGCTCAGCGATGCTCTGCCTTCACCTTTATCCATCCTTCACGGACATAAAGGAATCTGTGTGCACATGTGCCAGGAAACCAGCTAAACATTGCTGGCATCGCCACGTGGAGACATTAAAGACAACTCACATAAACAGAGACTGTCACGCAAGTCTCGGTCCCTGCCTTAATTCCCTTTGCATGCTCGTATCTGTTACACTCTCCCCCTTCTCCTCCCCCCTTTTTCAGCACAACAGGGGAAAAGGGAGACCAAGGGCTGTCCCGAAAAGAGCAGGAGCTCCTCATTCTGATTTATCATCCTCAGGAACCCAGCAATATCTTAAAGGAATAAGTTTTTCTCCCCAAAAATAAGAGGTAGCCATCCCATGAAGATCCCGCCAATTTTCGCTCCTTGCTGCAGCAGCCGGCAGTAAAGATCACAGTGATGGAGAGGGCAGGAGAGGGAGGAGAGAAAACAAATCTTGAACTGGCTTCCCTCCAGCTGGCAGGAGGGGATGGTTCTCTTAACGCTTGCGAAACCTGACTACTTTAAAATAATGAGAAGGGGAGGAGGGATGATGTAAACACAGCCATTAAACCAGACTTAAGGCGCTTAGTTTAAATCTAGTGTAGAGCTCTCAGATGCTGAGCTGCTCTCCAGACATCAATAGGTGCATTTTCGTTTTTGGTTTTGTTTTACACCCCCAAAACCAGGAGCGTATTGCCGGCTGAACGCTGCGGTTACAATGGGAATCCAGGCATGGAAGACACAACAGTTAAGCAATAATAGATGGATGTGTGCATGTTTGCACTCTATCTTTCAACAGATTGTTTTGCTGCCTTAGACGACTACTGTGTTTATATTCATGCAGCAGGTTTCAAGCAGACTGTTTAAACTTGAATAAAGCGGGATGTTTCTAAAATAACCTTACTAATACAATTCAGATGGCTGAAGAAACCTGAAAACGTGGTTAAAAAATAAAAAAGATGCCATTTCAATCTACACTGGCGGGGGTAACATGATCTAAACTCTAAAAGAAAACAGTCTTTACAAGTTCAACTTGAAGGATTATCTTGTGTATCAGCACCCTCTGTGGCAGAGTAGCATTTATCCACGTATCCACCCATGTTAATGCTGTTGCACAATTTACTACAGCCGTGATAGACAGATAATTGCTTTATCCACCCAAGTGTAATAAACGGAGTCTACAATGTTAATCCTTGTATTCTTATTGTCGGGGAATGCCAAGTAAGGGAGAGACTTACACTGAAAGCCCTGCCTTCTCCTTACAAAACTACTGGAGTTTGCTCACCCTCGGACCTGCTAAAGTGTTCCTATTGCATTCCACTCCCCTGCTTGCAGTGCCAAGTATTTTGAGTAGTATCAAGTTATTGTTATATAAAGGGCACCTACACTCAGGCTGTATGGAGACAGAAGCCAGGATGTAGCAGCCTTTAGGAAAAAAAAAAAAAAAAAAAATAAAACCAACCACAAACATCTTTTCCTACTCAGTGAGTAAAACAGGCCAAGTATTTTCTGTTCCTGGGCATAGAACAGAAAGTAATTACCTGTCCTTCTAAAACTGGACATCTATTCAGTTTGTGTGGAGTCTGTCTGACCGTTGAAAAATGTCATTTAGCTGCTGGCCCATCGGTGTTTTCCACAAAAATCTATAAAGATTTTTTATTTTGAATGTCAAAAACAGGCGTGTGCTGTAAAAGGTTTACAAATTCCTAGCGGCTCCATGAGCTTAGGTTTGTGGCATCAAATTTGTAATGACAGTTTGATGGACGCCTCCCTTTCCTCCTCCTGAAAGGTATAAAGAATTGGTGGTTCCCCTGTAAAAAATATGTTTAACACTATTCTTTGCTCTTATTTTTACACTCAAGTGTGTAAAAAGTCTGGTGCTGCTGGCAGTGAGTGGGTTATTAGGGCAACTTTCAAGCTGCAGAAGGGATTAAACTTTCTGTGCACTCAGAGCACTTGCACAAGCACCTACATGATGTGCAAGTTCTGAAGAAGGACAGCCTTAAGCGGCACATAAATGCTGCAGCTGGGCTTAAGGTGAAGAAACATTGGGCTGAAGATGCTGCCAACAATCCAGGAGGTGAGTCGCAGTTTTTAACCCCTTGCTGTGCTCCATCTCTCCCTGTCAACGCCAGCAGGGGCATTTCTGGCTCAGGGGGAAGCTGACATGAATTAACCTCTGCCTTCAGGTCTTTTGAGGGAAATGAAAAGGGTAGATTTAGATTAGATATTAGGAAAAAAATTCCTTACTGTGAGGGTGGTGAGGGCCTGGAACAGGTTATCCTGGGACAGCTGTGGCTGCCCCATTCCTGGATGTCCCATATTCCTGGAAGCGTCCAAGGCCAGTCTGGATGGGGCTTTGAGTAATGTAGTCTAGTGGAAGGTGTCCCTGACCATGGCAGGAGGGTTGGCATGAGATGAGCTTTAAGGTCCCTTCCAACCCAAACCATTCTGTGATTATATGATTTAGAAGCTAAAACACAGCCATAGGGGATGAATGGATGGGGGTTCAGCGTTACAAGCTTGTCTGCTGACTGTCACTAGTGATGTTGAAATGGAAGATATTTTATGCAGCTTCAGCCAATGAATGGCTAAATTTTCTTCAATAACTTGGATGATACAATACAAAGCATGATTATAAAATCTTGAGAAGACTTCCAGTAGGGAGGAGTCTTCCAGACTTGGAGAAATGGGTCAGAATTCAGAATGATCTTAGCAAGCAAGAGAAATTATATTTGACGTGTCATTAGTAAAATGACATGCAGCAAAAGTTAAGTGCATTTTATCACACTTTGGAGCAAGAGATCAAATGCACCACAAGGACAAACCTATTAGCCAGCAGACTGCAGAGGAAGATCTGGGGGTGGCAGGGAGTTGCAAGTTGAATGTGAGTCAAAAATGGGATTCTGTTTTGTTGTTTTTTGTTGTTTTTTTTTTTTAAGTCAAGTAAATGCATTTCTGGGAAAGATTAATGGTCATGTTGCATAGAAGACATAGAAGGTAACTATTACATGCTGCTCAGAAGTGGTGAGACATCAGCTGGACTGCTTTATCCAGCATGGGACACCACCCTCTAAGAAAGATACAGACATATGAGAGAGAATCCAGGGAAGAGCAACAGGAGCGATAACAGATTTAGAAAGCATGAGCAACATGGAAAAGTTGAAGGAAATACATTTGTTTAGTCTAGAAAAGAGACGAGCAGGAAAGGACATGATAAGAGTAAAATGTTTTCTACAGAAAATGGTAATCGATTGATCTCTGTCAGCTGAGAACAGCACAAAAGAAAGCTGCCTTCAGCTGAGGTAGAGCAGATTTAAGAGATTAATGCACAGTATCAGCAAACTCCTTTTTAAGTATAAAAGAAAGAAACACAAAACCCAGACTTGGTAAGTAAGTGGAAGACTCAGTACCGGAGGATTTAAAAATTTGGACAGATGTCAGTGATGATCTAAGTATATCTAATACTTCCTCTGAGGAGAAATGGACTAGGTCGCCTGAGGTTTCTTTTAGCCCTACTGTTCTGGGGCTGAGTGGTTGTCTCTGCATGGTTAAGTCACGTACACAATATTTTGAAGATGAGTACACACAGTCAGGGAGCTCCTGCTAGAACTGTGGGCCTGATGCTGTAAAGAGCTCAGCATCTCCAGCTGCCATGAAAGGGCAGAGCAATACACAGGCTGTGTCTGCTCAGGTGTTCCTGGCTGGGAGGAACCTGAGTCTGGAAATGCTGGTCTTAACCCCTCCGTGCCAGAGGTTTTCTACAGATCTAACCTCTGAATAATTGCAATTTCTTTGCCTCACATGGATATTAAGGGATTGATTTCACATTTAATTTGGCAAGCAGCAGTCCGAGTTTCCACTAGTTTTTGGGGGAGACACAAAAAAGTAAAACTAGAGTTTCACACCCGATGCTTGAGAGTAGTTCTGCAATCCCCAGTGAAGGTCCAGATCCTAGTCGATGATTGGTTTGGGTTGTTGCTTTCTTATTTGGTCACTCAAAGAGAGATGGTCCCACACACAGTAGCCCTGGCCATCCCCTTCTGTTAAAACCTTTGTGCTGCTCCTTTGTGCCAGTGTGAAGAACGAGGGACATCAAAATGACAAACTTCTTTGGGGGAAAAAAACCCCACACTAAGCCTGGAAGCAAATGTTTTGGACAACCTGTGTCTTCTATGAGAGCGTAGGAACTCCTCAATGCAGTAGGCTATAAAATCCTGGGATTTTCCAGCAAGACAGCCTCATTATTTGCACTATTTGCATTATTGCCTCTTGGAAGTCCTTCATTCATAACTATCTCGACTAGATTTTTTTTTTCTTTGGTGGAAAAGAAAAGAATACACAAACCCAAATCCCATCCATACAGAAACTTCTGTCCTGCATACATTCATCTCACCTCAAACCCAACCCCGAAGCCCTGAAAACGGCTGTCCCTACCCCAGACCAGCTGTTTATCAGCATCATGCCCAAAACTCATGAGATGCATGTTGCTGGGCAAAGTTAAGCCCCTTATGGGCTCTGCAGGTCATTAATTCAGTGCCTAAGCCAGGTGTTTAACCTGTCAAGGGGTGATGCCTCCTATGAAAGCCCCAGGGGGGACAGAGAGGGAGGAGGTGAGTGACACAACAACACTTGGCTGCAAGGAATGTACTATTTCTGTGAAGGGCGCTGGCAGGGGGCTGACCCAACAGTTGTTAAAGTTTGTTTAGTAACAGGGAGCTTCCCATGAACTTAAAAACAATAGGAAAACAGAGTTCTGGAGAATAAATCTCAGCTCCTGCCCTGGTTGCCTGCACATTTGCTACCAGAAGGTAACAAATCCCCAGGAATGTGGGTGGTGGGGGGATGCTGCTGTGAGACAGAGCTGGAGGGTGGCCAACACAAGCAGCAGGTGATACCACTCAGGGAGCAGTGAACAGCACTGATGAGCACCAGGGAAAGCCCAGGAAAGCCTTAGGTCTTTCCAGCTGCTTTTGCAGGGATCTCTTCAGGAGCTCACTCCACAGAAACCCCAAATGCCTCTTCTACTGCTTCCAGCCATATCAGATTTAGTAGAAGGTGGGTTTCTCCTCAAAGCATGGCAGAGAAGATCAGTCCAAGAAGAACCTGCTTTTTATTCATGAATTCATGAGTCTGCCTTGACCACACACCGGGGGAACTCAGAGGGCATTAATTTTTGGTCACCAGACAGGATGTAACATATGAGACAAGGAAATCTATGTCTCAATCACCAAACCCCTGACCTGCACAATCTTCCCCCAGCTTGATTTTTTAAAGTAAGTTATAGTTCACAGGCTTTACTTTGACCCTGCTGTTACTACTCTATTATTGCACTGATAAACGGGATTCCACTTAGGCATGACTGCAGAGGGACTTTAGAGAAGAGCCTGGAGTGATAGGACCAGGGGAAGGGCTTTAAACTGAAAGAGGGGAGATTTAGATTATATTTTAGGAAAAAATTCTTCACTGTGAGTGTGGCCAGACACAGCAACAGGTTGCCCAGAGAAGCTGTGGATGCCCCATGTGTTCAAGGCCAGGTTGGATAGGGCTCTGAACAGCCTGGTCTAGTGAAAAGTGTCTCTGCCCATGGCAGGGGAGTTGGAACTGGATGATCTTTAAGGACCCTCCCAGCCCTGACCACGCTGTGATTCTATGAGACAGATGGTGCAACCCTCTGGCAGAAAAAGGAAAATCCAAGAAACAGAAGCTGTAAATGCCTAGTCATAAAAACACAAGTTGTTAAAATGGGCAGCTGTGTAGTTGATAGCTTTCAAAGACATAGTAATGGCCAGTCTTCGCGAACGAAGAACCGGGGAAGGTCTTTACACCTTCCAGCCTGCGCATTGGATTTTTTA
>JAYRBT010000114.1:110187585-110228876 GCA_036023395.1 Myiotriccus ornatus
CCTGACCAGGAATCGAACCTGGGTCTCGGCGGTGACAGCGCCGCGCCTTAACCACTAGACCACCAGGGGCTCCCATTTCAAAGACATACACTAGCACATACATACAGCCATATATATATGTACTTCCAGCTTGAAAAGATGTTAAAATGTGTTAGATCATCACTGGCACGTGCTTTGAATAATCTCTATTTTACTAATATTTTGATGTGTCATTAAGTTTGGACACCCATTACAGTGCACCAGTGGAAACCACCTCTGCAGTGCAAGAGTGGCAAGGATATTTTATTCTGCTCTCCGAAAGCAGGCAAAAATAACATTGAAGTACTTAAATTCTGGAAATACTCATCATCCCCAAGCTATTAATATCACCTCAATACTCACTCTATTTAAAGCAAGTTTCTTTCTTTGGGTTTTATTTTACGGGTGGCAAATCCTCATTTAATTCAGAGGATAAAAATGTATGAACCTACAGTTGGAAAAATGGGATTGTCTGGGGCCCAAGCCATCTGCCAGAGCCATGAACAGAGTCTTTGCCACCATCTTCAATGAGACACAGCCTAGCCCTGAAGTCTTTACAGCTTGTACAGATTTAAATTTTACTATTTGCCTTGTTTTTAATGTCATATGACTCATTTTAAGGAATAATATAGCTGGTTCCACTAATGGTTACAGCTAATGCCTCTGCAAGGCCAAAACTTGGTGCCTCAGTTATGGAATTTAGATACACTGTAGTCTACCTTTTAGCCCCACTGTTTGATTTTTTTCCACAAAGAAATAAGGCATACTCGAGCCATTGGCTCCATGGATTAGAGGACAACACGTATGAGAGTTTCTTTCTTCTTTAAGCACAACCCTGATTTAATTCCATCAAAGAATGATGGGAAATAGAACACAAAGTGCTCTTCCCTTTTGTCCAAGAAAAGTAAAACAAGCAACCCTGGTGATGCTAAGAAATTGGATATCTTATAGTGGTGCCTTGTCTTGGGTTTTTAACAAGTAAAACTCATCTGTCTTAACCAATTTAAATGAAGTAAAAAGGCAACAACAGAAAAGAGCAATGGAAAACTTTTTTCAGCTTCACCACAAACTGTGAGGAAGTCAAAGCTTAAAAAAAAAGAAAGTGTTTTTTTTTTTCACTAGAAGTCTACAGAGACCTCAGCACCATCACAGAGGAAGAAATTTGCTTTTTAACTCTTCTCCAGGTAGGATGGACCATTCCTTGCCCTTTCACTCTGGCTTCCCACAGGGCCCATGGGATTATTCTCCTTTTGGGAACAGAAGGCAGTTTGGCTGTCAGTGTCCTTATCCTTCACCAGTCTTGATGTTGAAACAAGTCATTCCTCCCTTGACAAAAGATTCCATGTGCTAACCATTCCCTTGCATCAAAGCACCAACACTAGACTAGGACTGAGCCTATTTTCTAATGCCTAATAGATTCAGATGGACAAACTACTGCCAAGGGTAATCTGCTGTCAAGTCTAACCCCCAGCATCTGGCAGCATTTCTGACATGACACTGGTTTAAAATTATGTATCTTGTAATATACACTCCCTTCTCCTCAATACTGATATTTCATGGCATCATTTGAACAGAACACTTGAACTTCTATCCCTCACCCTCACTCTCTCACGAGGTTTGGGGGTAATTTGCTTCCAGCACATCACTCAGATTTGAGACTGAAAAGTGTTTTTTCCTGTTTTGCTTTTCTGTGATAAAGTTTCTTGATAGTGTCTGAGAATGGCTGATATTACTGTTTGCTAATGTTCTGAAAATGTTTCCTGCTTTCTTCTTGATTGTGGTGTAAATCTTCACTAAAATAAACAGATGCACTCCGTGGCTGGTGAATTTGAAGTGAAGGTTCAACTCACTCACTTTACAGTTAAGACAACTGTACCTCTACCAAGCTCTGAGGTTTTCACACCTTCGCGTTTAGTGCTCGGATGTTTCCTCCTCAGCTTTCACAAAAATTGCAAGATGAAAAAATGGTCAAAGCCTCCTTCTAAAAGGAGCAGGTCTCTCACCCCACCAGGCAGGGGTGGGTACCCAGCTCCTGGTGGCTGCTGGGAGCATCCTGAGCACAAGGACCTGGGCTCTGCCTACACCAGCCTGGGCACAGGACCACAGTCCTGCAGCAGGGTAGGATCATTTGCCGCTGCATTTCCAAAATGTAATACATCCCCCATCATCACACCAGACCAAGTAACCCCACACTCACCTGGAAAACTGGCAAGAGGTGACATGGCAGGGGGAAGGATAAACCACAGAGTCACAGAATCCTTAAGGTTGGAAAAGACCTCTAGGACTATCAAGAGTAACCACAAACCCAGCACTGCCGAGCCCACTGTTAACCCATGTCCCTAAGCATCACATCTACAAGCTTTTGAAGAGTTCCAGAGATGGTGATTCAACCACCTCCACAAGCAGCCTGTTCTAGTACTTGACCAGTCTTTCAGTGAAGAAATTTTTCCTAATATTCAACCTAAACCTCCCCTGGCACAGCTTGAGGCCGTTTCCTCTTGTCCTATTGCTTGTTACCTGGGAGAAGAGACCAACTCCCACCTGGCTACAACCTCTTTTCAGGTAGTTTAAGACAGCTGTAATGTCCTCCCTGAGCCTCCTTTTTTTCCAGGCAAAACACCCTCCAGCCCCCTCAGCTGCTCCTCATCAGACTTGTGCTTCAAGGTGCACTGTAATTAAAACCTGCCCTTTGCATTTTACTTTGTGTGTGCGTTAAGTGGTCTCATTTAAGGCCAGGTAACACTATTTCCATTGGCTGTAGTTTCTGAAAGCCCCATTGCTTATCCCTGATTTAAGCATAACTCATTCTGAAGGCGTTTCTCAGTCATGCAGGTTTGCTGTGTACACATGATGGTACATTCCTTCCGTGGCTCTAATTTTGTTCTGAGGCAGCCCCATTTCTTGCTGCTTCAGTACACTTAAAGCAAGAGTATGTGTGTGTGTGTGTGTGTATGCAAACAAACACAGCAGCACCCTCACACATGCTAAAAACGACATTTTCGTGTCTGCTTGCAAGGAAAAAGAAGGATTAATTATTCACAAACATTACAACTTTCTCCAGCTCTGCCTAGAGATGTGAAAGAGAAGTGGCCCTGTACTCACGTCTCTTCTGAGAATTCTGCCATATGGTTTTAACAGAGGTTTATTTCCTGCAGCAAGAGAGGGCTGCAGATTCTCAATCCAACCAAAATAATTATGCAGACAATTTCACTCCATTACTTGCAGTGGAACCCAAGCTGTGTGGTCCTCACATGCCTGCTGACACCTTTAAAGAGACATTAAACCATTTTTACATAAAATTCCCTTAATGGGTGGGATGTAGGATGAATTTCCTGGAAGATTAGCACCTGTCACATTGCATAAGGCTTGCCTCTGACTGCTGCATGAATTCCTTCAGTTGGTAGACAGCAAAACTGTGATTGAAACCTCCAGAATACAGCAGAGCCTCAACCATATCTCTACAGAGGGGAAACTTCTCCCCTTGCTGAGGTTTCGTATGCAATTATTTTACCTCCCACATTTGACCCTGAAATAGCACAGGCCACAAGTACAAATGTGTACACACAATAAGTACAAGGAAATGGAAATACAGCTTTAAAATTCAGTTTTGGGTTGTGCTACGAGCACAATGTGGATTCTTTGCTGACAACTTTTTTTCAGAGCCACTCTGGGCTGCAGATCTTTCCCCTCAACTGCAAGCAAGATTGCAGTATAAAACTTCCAATCTTTCAATCAACAGGGACTAAAGAATCCAGGAAAAATGAAATTGCTTTGACTAGAAACAATAAAATAAGTATTAAAACATCACCTATCCAACTCTGAATGTAAACTAGAGGAATACTGTAAAAACAGAGATGCTAACCAAGACACACAGTGATTAAAGAATATTTTTTAAAGGGAGAAGGGAGACCACCCTTAAAGCATAGAAATATCCCTTTTGGACTAAAATGCAATATGACTTTTTTTTTTTTTTTTTTGTGACTGTGTCTGATTTTAGTTACAGTAGCTCGTTTATAGAATTAGCAAACATACTACATTTCAGACAAGCAAATCCAATTAAATCAGAAGACACCACACACGTCCTTTTAGTGTGCCAATCTGTCTATGGTGTCAAAAAGACACAATTCCAGGCAGCAAGGGGGTGAGTAAAGGGGAAGAAGTTTTCCATAGGACCGCAGGATTTTTTTGCAGCATGAAATGCTGATTTCTTCAGATTAAAAAGGCAAATGTAAAGACAAAAGTAACTAGGACTAGGAGGACAGATCAGAAATCAGGTATAAACCAGCAGCAACCCACAGGGCACAACGAAATGGTGCAGGGGGTTGTTTTCCTGATGGTTTGCAAATCTTGGCGCAGCTGGAGGCTACTGCAGGAGCGCCTTCCTCTGCCGGGCACGGGAGCCCTGCAACGGTTAATGGCACACGCTGCATGTGTGTGGCCTGAGCAGCGAGGAAACTCAGCAGGAAACATGGTTCTAATCTTTTTCTAGTGGCAATTTCAACATTATGCTACAGATAAATTATGGTAATGTAAATAGTAAAATCCATTTCTCAGTTCTTCGGCTCAGCGCCTGCAACCACCTCAGGTTTCTGTAGGCAGGACGGGCACAGGACGCTCTGTTACAGAGGGGCAAAGGTTTTGTGCTCAGCTCCTAATGGTGCCATAAGGAGGGCAGCCTCCTCTCTGCTTCCCCACACGCAGAGATTTTATCCCTTTTCCTTATAAGCTCTAGAGAATTTTCTCCCATTTCATGTCGGGAAGCACAGTACTCAAAAATCCCCCATCATGGCTGTGGAGTCGTAGAATCATAGAATGGTTTGGGTTGGAAGGGACCTTAAAGATCACCCAGTTCCAACTCCCTGCTACATTCCACTAGACCAGGTTTCTCAAAGCTCCATTCAACCCAGCCTTGAACACTTCCAGGGATGAGACACCCACAACTTCTATGGCCAACTTGTGCCAGTGTCTCACTATCCTCTGAGTTTCTCCCTAACATCTAATCTAAATTTCCTCCCTCTTAGTTTAAGACCACATCTTCTTGTCCTATCACTGTCTGCCTGTGTAAAAAGTACTCTCTCTTTTTTTATAAACACCCTATAACTACTGAAGGTTGCAATGAGGTCTCCTTGGACTCTTCTCTTTTCAAGGCTGAACCATCCCAGCTCTCCCATCCTATCCTTGTAGAAGACGTGCTCCAGCCCTCTGACCTGCTCCAACAGGTCAACGTCCTTCTTATGGTGTGGACGCCAGAGCTGGATGCAGCTTGTGAGGTGGTGCCTCACAAGAGCAGGGTAGAGAGGCAGAATCCCCTTCTTGGACCTGCTGCCCCCTCCTCCCCAGGACATGTCTGGCTTTCTGCAAGCACACACTGTTGGCTCATGTTCAGGTTTTTGTCCACCAGTCAATACACCTTCCCACAAAGCTATTGCACCTCTGATAAAACTACAGAAATGTAGTGGCCATTATCAGACTGCCCTTACTAATGCAACCGAATAAGGTTGGTTTGTTAAGTTCACAGGCTTTCTAGGTCCCACAACTGAGCAAAATGCTCTGACTGAGCCTTTTCAACACAGCAAAGAAACACCGAAGATGTCAGTGGCAGCACTGTCTTTCTGTGGCACACTACAAAAAGCTATGGATGTACTTTGATCCAAGATGGATTTAACAATGCTCTCTCTCCCCTAAATCTTCTGTTTTCAAAACAAAACTGAAATTTCAAGCCAACGTTTCCTGTGGTGATCGCTGTGGTTAAACACTACTTGTCAGTTTTTCATGCTTGATAAGGTCTCTCGGCTCCGTAGCAGAAGAATTGCTGTCAACCAGGCAGTGGCAACTGGAGACAGAAGTTACACCCAGCAGGGATGGCTGGATCCAGCTCTCCTCTGAGTTTATGGCAAAACTCCCACTTCAAGAGAAGCAAGATTTAGGCTGATACAGGTATTCCAGTTGGCCTTTGGTTTTGTGCAGCAAGGGACATCAGCTGATGCTACTTGCCAAAAACAGGAGAAAAATGTTCTAAAGGATAAGAGTGGCGGGTTTTGGCCAGCTGCACCTACTCTTCACGCTGCACACCACAAACGTCTAAAGTGGATCTTGGGGGAATTACCCATTGTGGTTTTGAGGTTTTAAAGAAGGACCAAAAAAAAAAAAAAAAAAGGGACAGGAAAACTGCACTCGAACACTGATTCACTCTATAAATTGATTTAACTTTCTGACAGTTGAAATGAAAATTCAAAGATGCAACCTGGTTTATCAAGATGCAGCCCCGCGCTGAAATCATTTAGCAAAAAAAGGTCCTTCCAACCCAAGCTATTCTATGAAATGTCACCTTCTTCCTTGAGATGATTTTAGCTCTCCAAAAGCATTACTCATTAATTTTGGAGTATTGTTAGTTAATAGATTTAACGTGCTTTCTCCCAGTCTGACATGAGACCAAACCCGCACAGAAACCTTCTCAGTAGGCAGGACCATGACTACCTAAAGGAATTCAATCTTAGTTTGGTCAAAAAAACAAAAAAAAACCACCAGTGACTTAAAAACCACCAGCAAGAATTGTTGTCCTCGCCAGTGAATCACATCAGGTAATTTGGGGACTTTGCACAAAATTCAGGAACTCAGCAGTCGGAACCAAACAAGCCAGTCACATGAAGCAGCCATGAAAACTCCCCCATGTATGGTTGTACTGGCTGGCATTCACAGCCCAGCATGAACATGCTGGTGAAAGCACTGTGAGATCTCTGACCACAAGCGGCAACAGACTTAGCTTTGTGCCACTCCCTGAAGCCAGTGTTCCCTCAGCCTTTTGAGAAATGGCACAGACTGTTGGATCCTTATCTCGATGGGAATTTCCACTCATCCACTTCTTTAAAATGGAACCTGTAAAGCTTTTTCCCCATACTTGAACAGACTGGATGCCTGATTACCTGAATACTATGTGTGGGTTTGGACTGTCTTGTCCATATCAGACTAGGAAGAAACTGTGTTAAAGACACAGAATCATGGAATGGTTTGGGTTGGAAGGGACCTTCAAGATCATCTAATTCCAAACCTCTTGCTGTGGGCAGGGACACCGTCCACTAGCCCATGTTACTGAAAGCCCCAGCCTGACCTTGCAGTATCCAAGGATGGGGAAACCACAACTCCTCTAGCCCAGTGCCTCACTACCCTCCCAGGTAAAGAATTTCTTCCTAAATGACTCAAAAGATTCCAAAATTAATGGTAATACTTTCAGAGAGTCAAAATCCTCTCAAGAAGGGAAAGGTGTCCACCTGCCCTGTACTGAGGTCTGCAGGAAATTGCCAGCACCAAAAGTAATGATTTTATGGGACATTTCACCAGCTAATCCTGAAATGATGGGCTTGTTAGACATTGTTGCCTTTGCCATCAGAACTGCTCAGAGTATATTAGCAGGTTCCAGAGCACTCCAGTTTATGCTCTGTCCCATGTCTTAGAAATGACTGAATTTAAATCAGTGTGATCAATATGACCATTCAAAACATGCTGGATCCTTGGCTTTTAGCAGATCAGCCAAGAGGGAAATAATTTCTCAGCTAGCAGCACAAATAAATAATATTTGCACTTTCCTTTCCCTGCCTTTTTCCACATTTGTTATTCCCTACAAATTCATTTTTTGTCTTCCTCCATTTTATTTTCTGGCAGCTTCCTTCAGAAAACAAACAAACAGAGATCAGCAGCATTGCTTCTTGAATATCTTTCATTCATCTTAATTTTCCCTTTTTTTCTTAGAGTTTGCTGTGCTCATATTTTTGGGTGCTCTTAGCTCCTCCCATCATGCTAACAATAACAGCACTAGACATTTAAGTCTACTTTCTCAAAAATAACAATTTTAGTAATTTTCTCTGCTTCTCTGTGAACAGCAAGCCTTTAGAGATGGGGATGCAGAGAAGTTAGTTACCTCTTGGCTGTACCGGGTACTCTTCACTCTACAGCTGCACCCTGGCCAACACACATGGAGAAACAGGAGAGAATTCCCCATTTCCACAGCTTTTCTCTTCTACCTGAGCTTTTCTACACCATTTCAGTGAACAGGAGGGAGGTGTTGGACAGTAACACAGAGAGGAACACACCTGGCCTCCCAAATAACTCCCATGTGTTCACTGCTGCTAATGAACTGCGAGGTTAGCAAATACGAGAGGCTGCATTTCAGAAATATTTATACAGGCAGTGTGGAGAAGTGACAGGAAATGAAGTTATTAATTACAAAAGACAGCAACAAAGGTCATTGCAATACTGTAAGCCACAGTGAAATGGGATTTCACAGCGACTGCACTGGTATCTTACATTTAGAAATGCATTGAGCCAAACTTTTCACAAACAACTTGATGATTTATTACTGTCTGTAATGTAGAAATGAAATGGCCAAAAACTGGCAAAAAAAAAAAAGTTTTCTCATTAATGTCAGGCTGCAGAATTCCAGATTAAAACAGCCTGGAGGCTTTCTGCCCTCTAATAGATCTCAATTATTTTTCCCCCTTAAGGGAGAAATGACCAACTAGGTCTTGCAGCATCAGGTTTATGGCCAGTACACTGTCAAGATTTCCAGGAAAAATCTCTGTTTTCAGGGATTTCTGACACTGTTGTAGAGCTCACTCAGACTAAAACTTTTTTTTTTGCCTAACAAACTCTATAAATTTTTAAATAATTCTTTAAAAAAATAGGCACTCAGCTAATGGGAACTGATTTTTTTGGAGCTCACTTTCCGTTCCCAAACCAGAAGCCGATCTCAGCAAGATGTTTAATGGAAACCTGGTCAGTGTCCACTCCACAGTCCCTGCTATCCATCCCACAACTTGGATATTCCGTCAGCACAGGGGGGTAACCAAGTCCAACACTGTTCACATGGCCTCCCCAGGCTGCAGCTGTGCCATCCGACAGGGTTATCCAAGCCTGACCTTTCCCTGCTCCTTATCACTCATCCTCGACCACAGCTACTGCTGATTTGGAGCAGGCCTCTGCTAAGCCAGCTAGTTTCGACTGATGCTGATTAGAGGAGCACTGGGGAATGGTGTGATGCTGATTAGAAGAGCAGTGGGGAGTGCTGCTCTCCACAGACAGCACAGCCGCGGCTGGAAGAGAACACCCAAGGAGCCCTCGGCTCCCCAAGTCCCTGGGATTCCTCCTGCTACAGGAGGTGCAAGGCAAAGCCATGGGTCTACCCCCAGCATGGATTTACTGTCATGCTGCTCTACAGGGCTCAAAAATTTTCCAGTTTCCCTGGAGACCTTCAGGGACTCTAAGGCACTTATGGCAAATGTCTCCACCCAGACACCCTCTGCTTTTCCTGTTGTGTTTGCAGTAGGTTCCCCCACTGGACATGGCCATGACAAATCCTGAATGCAAAGTCCATCTAAGTTTAGGAAGGAGCTGATCTACCTTCTTCTCTTCTTCCTCCCTTACAAACATCTTAATCCACAGGAAAAAGTTGGGAGTTTCCCTACTGACACGGATGTTTCTGAACATCCATGGACTGCCCGTATTTACACATAATAAGAACCAAGTCTAGTTAGATACACCAACAGTCATTTCAGGGACAGATACCACTTGCTAGACCACTGCAGACACAGAGTAGGAACTGTCTCAAGGATTGTGAGTTAAGGAACTGCAAATTCTGCATGTTCAAAGGGGCTGCAGAAAGTGCAGAAAACCCATGGCAGTAAGGTGGGAACTAGATGACCTTTAAGGTCCCTTTCAACCCAGACCATTCTTTGATTCTAAGTGGAAACCCCAAACTCACTACTTTCTCAAATCCCTTGCCTAAGGAGAGTCATAACATGTTAAGGAAGAGCAGCTGAAGGATATGTTGTTATAAATCCAGAGGTATAAGTTTAGATAACTCACTCTGAGTTGAAACAACTAAATGAGTTCTCATTCACACCAAAAGCCACGCTCATAATCTGCCCTCACACACTGTGCTGTCTCACTTCACAGAGCTCACAATCCTGCTCACTGCCTGTGTCCTGGAGAAGTGTTGCAACTTCACCCTATTCAGTAAGCCAAGGAGGCCACAGGGGATTTAAAAGCAAATTTCTTAAATCAGCTCTTGGTTGCTATATACTAAATATTAGTATATAGCAGGACATATAGCAGTATATTAGGAATTACGGAGTAAAGGTAAACAATGCAAACTATTTTTCCATATCCAGAATATCTAAGCAGTCAAGACTGGTAAAACCTAGGGTCTAAAGTACCTGTCAAAGTCTCTGTAAAGAAGTCTTTCCCTGACCAGGCTGGGAAATAAAATAATTTCTGCTTTGAGTGAGTCCCCCAAAGTGCCCTTCTCTGTGAACAATGCTGCTTGTGGTCTGTAGGGCAAACTAATAAACTGGTCTTATGCAAACAAACCCAGGGATTAAGGGGATTCAACAGGTAATTTTTAAAACAGAATGTAAATCTGAGTCTAAAAATCGGCTTGACAATTGCCAGTACAGATACACAGACACTTCCTGGGGTCGAATGGGTTGCCATGTCCTGAACCTGGATTGTCATCATCTGCACACGTTCTCTCTGTGATGAGTGTGCAGTGATTCTACTTATCTCAAGCCTCTTTTATTGAGGGCTAAGTTAAATCAAATCAACTTACATTTAGGGGGGGGCCAAGAACACCTACCAGGCAGCTGCTGTGGCTCAGCTGACGTGGTCACAGACATCCCCTGTAACTTGATCATGCGACTAAGCCCTGAAATTTTCTCAGTATGGCCTCAACTGGAAGCTGAAATTAAGCGCAGTTTCAGCTCTACCTTCTTGCAGGCTGAAGTGGTATACAGGTCTAGTGTTAACACTTCACAGTAGGGCAAATTCCATGTGCACATACCAAAGCTGTAATGATTCTGTGAGTTAAATATAATATAAACAGTTTTGTTTGTGTTGAAATATTTGAACATCTATCTCCAGTGTTTGGAGTCTGACTAATAGGAGCATACTACTGCACAGGAATGAAATGATGATACTCAAGGAATGGACAACAAGAACTGGTGATAGGCTGTTTCAAAAGCATGCTGTGCAGTTATGTACATATATGCATATGTAGGCAAATAGTATAATAAAAGAAAATGCAAAAAAATCAATAGAACACCAATGAGAAAAATTTAAATGTTAAAAGTCTGTCTCATTGAATAAGTAAGACTGCGGTTGGAAGTACAGCAACAGACATTTATAAGTCTTCAACACTTCAACTCTCTTTGCAACATGAAAACAAGGAAAAACAATGGTGCTCTCAAGAAAAGGCCAAATTCAAACTGCAGAGAGTGCTCCTCCCTATCAGGCAGGGTATTCATTATTGTTCTACATGTGCGTAGTCTTAAAAGATCTAAAAATATCTCAGCGTGGTGTGTATCCTTTTAATTCTGCACCTACTCATCTTGCTGTTCCATCAAGCACTTGATATCAAAGGCTTTCTTTATGTGCAGGTGTGAAAGGTGTGGGTACAAATGAAGGAACTGTCTCACTGGTTATTCAGTCTGGAGCAGCACATAAAAAAACCCGAGTATGAGAACCCAGGCAATTAATTCTTACTCTGAATTAGGATTCCTGGGCCCCAGAGCTACTGCTGCCCTCATTGTACATCCAAGACTCACAATGACTTCTGCGTGGCGCAAGTGATCTGCTTGAATTGACGACTTTTTTCGGTTCAGGTAGGGAAATTGCCTTCCTCCCCTAAGTGAGGTTTGCCAGGGTCCGTGCCCTCCCAGCTCCATATGGCAATGACTTCAGTCAGATATTCTGGCCAGCAGTCTCGAGGCTGGGGTTAAACAAGCAGTTTGTTCCTCTCTTACATAAGCACCGAAAGACAATACTACATTCGAGCTCATAAAAATATTTTAATTGGTGATGATTTCCAGACAACTATGTCAAAATTAACTCAGAGTTGATGCCCACTTGCTTAAATTTCATTCATCTGGGTTCAAATTATTTGCTTAAAAGAAGAAACATTTCCTTTTATACACACTTTGGTTTCAACCTCCAAAACCATTGCTAGAAATTAGTCCCAACCACCCAGCCGACTGCCTCAGAAACCAAGCTCAAATCCATCACTTTAATGACATCAATAACAAATACACAACTTTAAACTCTATTGTGAACAGTGGCATACCAAGAAGCATGTGTAGCTGTCATCTCGTTAGTCACTGGAAAAACAGCAACAAAACCAAAAGAGCCTAACCATGACAAATTATTCAAGAGTTTAACCTGAGACATTAATGAGCGCTAAATAGCTTGTTTTCATGCTTGCTTAAGGAGATTTGTTTAAAATCCCACCAACCTCCCCTGAATGTTGCTTGGCGAAGCCGTTCGTTCTTGTCAAGCTGGTTTTCCTATTCCAGCTAAAACAGCAGGTTGCAAATGTTTAGTTAAGGGTGGCTGCCTTCCCCACCCCTCAAGACACACACACGCGCCGAGGCAACCGCACCGGCTGTGGAGCTTCCTCCCCTCGGCTACACAAAAGGGGCTGATTCACTTCCCAAAGTCAGGGGATAAAAGTTGATAAAAGCTCGTGCACCTGATTGCAGTCATTCAGCAGTCAGTGGTGGGAAATAAATGTGAAAAGAACTGGGAGTTTCAGCTTTCCAGACTTTCTGTCTTGTCTGGTTTTCATCTCTCCGGGTTGTAAAGCTCCTAAGAGGGCACTGCAAGGGGCTGGTACCTGCCATTCTCTGAAAAGAGCACCAGGTATTTAACTCTGAGTAAGGGCTGATTTAATGACAGACTCACTACTATAAGCCACCTTTACCTCCAGCAATACCTTCAAAGAGCAGAAGGAATAGGGGATCTGGAGCCTAAGACAACTATGTTGTTCTGACACAGCAATATGGAGCAGCAATGTATGGTGGGACGGCAAAGCTAACAGGATAGGAAAAAACCCAACATTTCTTCCCATCTATAAAATGAAAAATACATTTATAAAGATGTTTCCATTTACAAAAGTGAGGCTTTCTGACTCATACTGTGATATACCTTGGGTGGGAATTTGCCTTAAAAACACATCTGGAGTAAACAACCCCCTTGATCTTCACCATCTTTCCATATTCGTGTCATTCCTGGAGTGTCATCATTCATACTTCACACGGGAAACTGAGGCCAAGGGAAAGAGACACCCGATTTCCACTGATATCAGCAAGTTCGGATATCTACTTAGAGGGATTTTCAACTATGTCATAAAGACGTCAGAGACAGAAGACAGACCTGGAGGACCCACATCCAAATCTGTCAGCCACTGAACCACCCTCCTACAACCCTGTCTTACTCATGTGGCCACAGAGAGCTGGTCTTCAAAGCTTCTTGACATGAGGATTAAAGGATAGAACACTGGCAAAGGTTAGGAGTGTTTTGTTCTCCTTAAAAAGAAACGTTTCCTCTAACAAAGAGCCTTTATGCTGATGGTCCAGATATACTAACATTACTTTTTGCTATATACAATTTAAATCATCATTCCAACAAGCCCTGAGCAGGCTTCCAAAACAGGAGCAGTCTCAAATGCACTCCAAAAACAGTGTATTGTGCTCCAGTGTAAAACTGTTCTTCAGTCCATATGGGAGATCTCAAGCATTTGCTGAGTCTGGCTTTACATTTAATGGAATTTATGTTGGAGAAACCATTTTATTTTGACCAGTGTGGGTTTTATGCCAGAAATATTTATTTCTTTTAAATTTTGGGCCAAATTTCAATTTTTTCTTTGAAGAGATGACCGAATAGACACAACTGTTCAATGTTGCATATCAGCCCTAAAATCTAAACTCTCCCCAAACTCGTGTCCTTTTAAAAATGCGAAGCCTTCCCACAACTTTAAGTTGCTCTGCATACTGAACGTCAGTTTAGCGAGGGGATTTTGGAATTTTTTTTCTAAGAACTCGTAAAGTCGGGTTGTTTTCTGCGTGGATTCTGGAACCGAAGCTCGGGGCACACTGAACTAATTTAAAAATGTAAATGTAAAAATATATGACCCATAAGTGACAAATTAAAGAGGGAAAGTAAGAAGCCTGCAGAGCCGCTGCCCTGCACCACCGAGCGCTCACACAGCCCAGCCGCTCCAGGGTCAATGTTTTCTGGCAGCATCAGACAATAAAAAACGCATAAACTTGCGGCACATGGTAAAGCTACTGTGTCTGACATAACACTAACGCAGAGGCCCAGGGAGGTGACTGAACCCTGGCTCCCAGCTGCATCAATCCCTGGTTTAATCACCCTCCTGACAACACTTCTCTTTCAGCTCTCAAGCTGCTTGGCTCCCAGGGATGGGAACACTGAGAGAGTAAAAGACATGGGGAAAAGCTTAAGTGAAGCTGTAGCAGTGAGGGGAATAAAATCGACTGTGAGGGTGCCTTTTGCCCAGCACTCAGATCTGTCTGCAAAAAAAAGTTGGGTTCAACTTTAAAAAAAAATCCTGGCAGCGGAATGCTGAGCCCTGTTCCTGTGAATGGCAAAAGGCTCTACCAGGAGAACACTTCCTGCATCCCCGTTTCTGGAGGCAGCTTTGAATTAGAGAGTGTGTGCTTTGCAAAGAAGGGAATGATTTCTCTGCAGGAGCACATCTCAGGTATAACTTACAAAACTGCCTGCTTCCGATCAGCTCCTCCAGTTTACAAACATTAAAAATTTGGTTGCTGGTTTTAAATGGACCCAACACCTTGGGTCAAGCACTGAAACAGGATGCCCAGGAAAGTGATGAAATCACTGTCCCTGGCAGTGTTCAAAAAATATATGGATATGGCACTTGAGGACACAGTTTGGGGGTGGAACTGGAAGGACTGGGTTAATGATTAGACTCGATGATCTTAAGGGTCTTTTCCAATTTTAATGATTCTATGATCCTATGATTCTTCAGCAGATCTGAGTCATGTCAAAGAGGAGAAGGTAACAAGAAGTAAGTGTTTTTTCACTGGCTGACATCAGAGTAACCAAACCCCCCAGATGGTGCCTCCAGGTGCACACATCACCCAGTCTATTTTTGCTGAAGGGCTGGTCATTTCTCCCAGATTTTTCATAGCTCTGCACCCTCCCCGGGAGGCTCTTGGGAGACTGAAGAACCTTTCTCCACATTTCCACACCTCAGTGACTCCAGCTGCACCTCGGCAATGAGACTGGGTCTGAATTGTGCCCACCACAAGGCTCAGATGGTGCCTGGGCACAGGCTGGACTGCCTCACCTGATCTGAAGGGAACTCAGGCAGCCATGCAGAGCCAACCTAGGGAGCTTTTAGGGCACAGTTTGGGGAGGTTTTATCAATGTTTATTTCCTGTGGTTGTGCTTCCTAAACACTAGAGAGTTTTTGCCTAAAAATACTCCTTTTTCAGCAGCAGCACTGCCCTCACTGGCTCTCTCGCAGGGGCACTGAGGTGCAGGAGGGCTGGCAGTGAGGAGGTTCCTCACCATGGACACACCAAGGAGTCCCAGTCTACACCCCAAACCCCTCCACCCTCACACCCTGTGCATGTGTGTGTGTGTGTGTGTGTGTGTTACAGCCTGCAATGCCTGTGTGGACTGTGCCAATTCGGCTGAAGTGCATGCACCCCAAATTACCCCTCTGAAGAGGCTGAGGGTGGGGATGGAGAGCCCTGCCAAATGCTGGTGCCTGAGGGCACGCTGCCTCCTAACCCACAACGCCTCCAGAGGCCCTGCCAGCTGCGGTGGCCCTGGTTTCATCTTCTCCAAAGGTTGTTGCCTTCTCCAGCGTGTCCCTGGAGCACAGACAGAGCCACATTGTGCTCTCCTGCACAGCTAGAGATGGCACCTCACTCATCTCCGGTCCGTCACCAGAGACTTGGCCTGCTGATGTCTCCATGAGGAGACCCTGCCAGCTGCCAATTAATTTCCTATGCAGGATCTCCACTGAACTTCATGGATTACTTTTCAATGCAAAATAATAATGTTAGATTAAATATGCTAGAGTCGGAGCTGGTAGGATGGCCTACCATTCCAGTTACCCAACATTTCCCATTACAAGATCCAATTTTGCTGTTGCTCCCAACTTTACTGAACTTTGACTGTTTGAGTTCCATTTTCTCTTTCATGAGTATGGAACACATTTCTTCAACTTCAACCAGAATGGCTCAGACGTTCCTGGAAGTGAGTTAGCTCAGGGAAAACGTAGCACCTCAAAAAACATTTCTGGCAATCTCTTCTTGAAGGAGCTTTTTTGTCTCTCAGTTTTGGAGTGGAGATTTGAAACTTGGCTCAGCAGGTTGACTTTTTTTTTTTTTATTTTCAGAATCTCCATGGAAATCTATCCAGTTTTAGTAAAATTATAAAACTTTGGGAAACAGAATTTCATCAAATGGAAATTCCTTAAATTTTATCAGCTAAAAGTTTTGGCAAAAGTAGCTGATGGTTGGCCCACAGATTTATGCTTCTGCCATATGACTTTTTGTAGTGACTATAGTTAAGTTGCTTAAAACACAGTGTTCACAGATCATATTCACTGTGTGAAGAATAAGTGGGTGTGCTCCATCTCACAGGATATTGCTGTCCAATGGATAAACCAGCACATGCTCTTAGAGTGTAGGACTCTTTTTATCTCACAAACACACAGCAGGCATGAAATAAAGCCACACTGATAACCCATTGGCATGTCCCAGTTCTGAGTGCTCAGACATGGACTTTTCCTACTGTAATTTTTGTCTGCAGCATATGCACAAAGTAAGACCTGGAGCTAGAGCCATCTACTCTTTAATAAAAAAAATATCTATTTGCTTTATGTCAACAAGTTATTATTTATCTGATGTGTAAGTATCCCCTTGTCACATACCTTATATCTACTGTTTATTCCCTTTTACACCAAGTTACCAGAGAAAAACAGTTCTCATTTAATTTGCATGGCATGTATGTAGTTAGTGAGATGTTTACTTTGCATCCCACATGGATGTAAACACGCTTCCCTAAAAAACTTCCTTCATCTTTGTGCTGAGACTAAAGAGTAGTTACTGTTATCTGGATTTTGGGAGCGCCAAGCCCTTCCTGCTCTCACCTACATTAAAGACAATCTCTACAAGCCAACCCCTATCAGGCTTCTCTTTTGCTACCATCTTTCAGGAATAACAAATACGAACAAGAGTGAAACTAATAACTTAGATCTGGACACATGCAAAGCACAGACCCTACCTAAATACTGAGTCTGAGTATCCCTGTGCTGTAATTTTGCTGCCCCAATTCCCAGGGATGCTTATGCCTTTGTGTCATACCGCAGGCGAGGAATACTGGTGCGTGAGAGTCCTTCATGGCACTCACAGACATACCCTGGGCTCACTCTTCCACAGCAGAAGATAAAGGCTAATTAAACTGTCTGACTCTGCCGTGAATCTGATGAGGATCACGTATAAAAGCCAGACTGCTGCTGAGCTGCAGGGGACACAGCTTTTGGGTGAGAACACTAACAAGACCATGGGCATGGGGAAAGTTGTTTTAAAGCAGGACAGATGTTTCTGCACCAAGTGCCTGAGAGTTTTAACCAAGCAGGCACTGAAGAGAAAAACATGAAAGATCACCCAGTGCTTATTTATGTCTAATGAGGAGGGGTTCACCAACACCCAAAATTGTAATGCACTTCAGAGAGCAGCCCTTCAATGTGGCTGTTGAGAAAGCAAGCAATTTTAAAATGCTTAAGTAACAATAAAAACGAATATAAAGAAGTATTTCAGAGGTGTGTGCTGCTGCAGTTGCTGGTAAGCCAGATAGTTTGTTTAAAGCTGACATATGTACCAGCATGGCACCAAATGCCACCTCTGTTTTCCAGGCTGTTCCACATCCCCTCTGCAGTCAGTGCTCTCCACCACTCACCCCCACTGACATTTGTAGATGTTTAGGGTGGGATAAACCATCTTCTAACTCTCTCTCTTGAGCACATTGGGCCAGGGATGACTCATTGAGACAGCATATAAAGCTTTTAAGCAGCTACACTTAAGGAGGGTCAATCCACCCTGTATCTCTGAAAATGTTAGCCATATGTCCCTTTACAAAAGATTTTCATTTGGACTGCTTAGCTGATGAATTGAAACACTGAATAATTTACACTCACAGCTCTATTGCAGAGCCCTCTTCTGTAGTCAATACTTCCATCTGCAGAGATGATGATTTTACTGCAGCTCTGGTTTTGCAACATCAAGAAAGACCAAAAGTGGGAGTGGACCCACAACCCAGATTATCAAAGCCAAAAAGAAAAAAGTTTGATTCCACAAATTTAGTCTATGGTGATAAGAGATCCAAGAAATTAAAAACTAAATTATTAAATTAAATTATTCTTCATTTAACTGGTATCCTAGAAATGTGGAACCAACTCTATTGTACTTCATATGTCTACAGAGCTTTACAAATATAAGTTGAATTAATTGAAGCATATTATTGCATAAGAATCTGAATCTGGGTCCTTGATTACATATGTACACATGCAAAAAAGCCCTCAGAAGTATTTTATGTGTAATTTCCTTTGCACTGTTAACCAGTGGTTTGTATCACATAGCAACCCTGTATTGTATTTCCAGGTCTCTATTCCTTTCCAGCTTCCATACTACTGAGAAGCACATGTCTGCATTTTCAAAACACCACAGACAATTGTGAGTACCATCCCTTTCCAATGGGTCACCTTTGGATTTCTGATCCCTTTTAAAACAATCATTTAAGACTGGGCTTCTTTGCAAATCCAATCTAGGATTTAACATATTTGAACAAATACAGATGGGAGACTACAGCAATGCCTGCATGTGCGTGCTCCTTTCCAAGAGGATGCCACACCACTGTGAAACTGCTGCATATAATTATCTACCTGTCTCATGACACGTGATATTCTGGAATGTAATGAGGTAGATCCTTATTCTAAGCAAGTTAAACTACAAATGCAAGAGCTGGACTCATCCTTACTTGAAGCACACTTCTGTGGTGTTCAGAGGTGATAGTTTTTCTGCTGAGCTCTAAGAACTGTGAAACAAAACACCATGAAATGCCTGTGCACGTGACACTGAAGGCCACGTCTACTTCTGCAGGAATGCAAGAATGAGAAAGTGTATGAAGATTTAAGGAAGCAGACAACTAATTGGCATTACTCACATGGACTACAGACAGGCAGGAAGCAGATTCTATACGTGTAAGCACCCTGATTAATACCTTCTTTGGCACCCTGAATTTAAATGAGCAGGGCTACTAAAGAATCAGGGCATTATGAAGTGGGAGTAAAGTTCACAAAATGCAATAGAAGAGTTTGAAGAGGGATGGAAGCAACAAATATTTATGCTGACAATAATGAGGTAAAAGGGTTTGTCTTCCCACGCTGTGGGAAAGATTACATCTCAGAACCACAGGAGAATGGGCAGCATGTTAAGTTTGGATAAGGAAGGAACAATTAATATGTTCTGTTGTGAAGCAGAAACACTGGAATCATGAAGTATTTCCCAGTGTTAGGAAAATCTTTAAATGTGTTTCCCAATATTCTTTACCTTTAAGCAATACCTATAAAGTCTACTGTCACCTTTGTATTGTTTCTTATGCAGCTGCAATATTTTAGTTAGCGTGAGAATCTTACTGAATACCTTGCCTACAGCTAAATAACCCGAGTTTTAATCTCAGCATTTCACACAACCCAAGATGACTAGGGCCTGAGCAGGACCTGACTACCCAAATCCTGCAGGAGGTGATAATGATGCCTTAGTAGATAGCATCGTTTTTAAGGTATGTGTGTATTGCACTCATTATGGCAGCTCTAGAGACACTTCAAAGTCAGCTTTAAATGATTCCTTACATTGTCAGAAAAGCAGCAGGGACTGTTCACAGTTCAACCCACGACAAAGCTCCCACCCAAGAAGTTGGGTGAGCAGTGGGTTTCACCCATGCTGAGCTCCTGGTACCTGTGATTGCACTGCTGTCACTACCTGGGCTCCTGCCTTACAGATAATTTGGGCTGTCTGAGCTTCACAGCAGTCATTAGGTACACTTCAGGACTATAATATCTCATAATCTCATCTGATTCCAGCCACCTCGAAAACAGGGTGCCTAGTCTAGGCTAGTCATCTAGCCTCCATTTACTACCAATGGAAAGGGATGAGAGCTCCAAAGGGCACTTCATTGCACTCTAAGACAGGCTTTAACATATGAATCACTCTCTGCAAGGGCCTCTGTCTCTTCATTCCCTACAGAGGAAACCTACCCTATAACTCTAATTTTTGGAGAGCTGAAAGCCACCCTCAGCCAACAGTGAGCCACCATTGTGCTGAGCAAGCTGGTCTACTGTAGGTCTAATGTAACAGGGGATCTGAGCAGACACAGGCACTGAGGAACCCAGTTCTTCATAAGAGTAAGGTTTCCAGTGTCCCAAACATACTGCAGCATGAGATCATTACTAAGTTTCTTCCCCTGAAGTTTCAATTAAATATGATATTCATCCTCATTTCCTCTTCTGCATTCCTTGTCTGGTTAAATCAGCATCTGTGTTTCGCGTCTGGGATGACCATGTTTCAGTGGAGAAAGAAGTTTGTACAGAGAATAAAAGTAAATTTTATAAAAACTTTAAACAGAACTGTGGGATTCACAGCAAAGTACTATATAAGTACTCCACTAACGCCACTCCGATGCAGAGTCTTCCAAATCTACCCTGTTGTCTACTTCCCAACACACTTTGGAAAGCAGAGGGAGAGGCATAAGAGGTGCTACACTAAAGTGTGAGGAAAAAAAATTCTGATATTAGAATCAACAAGCTAAATGCATTTCAAAAGTGACAGTGTCCAAGAGTTCTCTTGGGAGAAAAGTATGGAACAAAAGAGTCTGGGAAAAGCTGCTCTAATGCTACTTTTTTATATCATCTTCCTCCACAGTACCTACATGGAGTACAGTCACAGACATATAAGATGTCACCATCTCTGGAGGTGTTAAAGAAGACTGGATGTGGCACTTAGTGCCGTGGTCAAGCTGACATGGCAGTGTTTGGTCATAGGCTGGACTCCGTGATCTCAGAGATCTTTTCCAACTAATTGATTCTGTGAAATAGCCAGCAGTTTTCCTCTCCTCCTAGTCATGCCCTATGGAGATACAGAATGAACTCACTTCAATTGCTACTTCATTTGTTAGGTTATAACCTGTTTCCCCATCTCTATTTTGAACAGAGACTATAAGCTATAAAAACTCACTTAAACAACTAAGCAAGCCAGCTACGTAGAAGGACCATGACTTTATTTGTAGCTTGGAGAGATACTTTGAATACAAACAGCAATAGCTGCAATATGACAAAGTCACCAGCTTAGATGCCAAATGTACCAGGAATAGATTGCTTGGAAGCAATGTTCCCTCTACAGTGGGATGGAGACAATCTGTTCCGTTGACAAATACAAACCAAGACTGCATTAGAGGACATCTTGGGGAATGGTTTTATGCTCAGACTTGGGCATTTGTTTTACATAGTCTCCTCACCATAACAGTGAATACAGGGTCACTCTCTTACCGCAACAGTGAATACATGGGCACTGTCACCTCCCCGGGCAGCAGTGTCCTCCTGTGGAGAGACCCCAGCGCTGTCACACAGATCACTGAGATTTCAGAACTGCAGTGTATGAATTCAAGCTGTGAGTGAACTAAGTAGGTTCCACTTTTGTCTCACTGTAGGCACTACACCAGCAGAAAGAAAGTCACGATCACCAGAAAAGAAATAATTTTGGCTCACAGTCTGTTCCTCAGACAGTGAGAACAATGCATGAACCCCTCTCTAGCCATGGTGGAACAAACAAGAACTGACCGTTCCTTGGGATGCAGCCGCCACTCCAACAGCCCCCTGGTCACCTTGTTACAGCAGCATGCATTGTAGAATCATCGAATTATAGAGTCATAGAACGGTTTGCATTGGAAGGGACCTTAAAGACCCTCTAGTTACAACCTCCCTGCCATGGGCAGGGACACCTTCCATAGACCAGCTTGCCCAAAGCCATGTCCAGCCTGGCCTTGAACACTTCCAAGGATGGGGCACCCACAGCTTCTCCGAGCAACCTGTTCCAGTGCCTCACTACTGGTTGAGGTAACCTTAAGGAACCCTGCTCTGTGGGTTACACACTCATCTCAAAAGTAAACCTAAACCACTGGAATATGCAATGTCTGTCACCTTTGATGGAGAACATTTGAATCATCACACCAGTTTCTTACAGCCTCTGGGAATGCTCAGGAGCTCCAGTCCCCAGCTAGCACAGTTCTGCGAAATTACACATTTGCAAAAAATAAACCCGCAGCAAACGATGGTGAGTGAAAATATGATGACTTGCATTTTACACTCCAATAAGGACCTGGTGTTGTACCACTGGAAACAGAAACACTACACCTCCTTACTGGGGACCTGAGCAGGGGAGGTCAGGTCCCAGCCTGGCAGTGGACTATGTTCATGCTCAAATACACCAATGATGGTCACAGAAAAGAACCTAAACCTCGTAGCATGGCTCTGCTGGACATTTCTTTGGCTGGATAATCACGCTTTGCCTTATTTCTTACAAAGGAGCATTATAACACATACATTAAGCTTTACGAAGTCATTTAGAGCAACTTGCAAACCCCCAAACTGCCCACTCTGCCTTCCCCTGCTCCCACAGCCGCTGGGAGAAATCCAGGCTAACCCAGCCAATCTCAGCAGAGATCTGTCACTGAAAGACACCAGCGCAAGCCACAGATTTTCTGACTTGGGTTTGGATGAAACCCCAGGACTCGTTCATCGTATCTCAGGGTATTTAGCATTGACTTTAATTAAAAACCTCCTCTTGCCAAACCACATGCAGATGCAAACCGACGCCCTCAGCGTCTGCAGCGCATTGCCTGAAAAAGCTGCACGGCTCCGTTTACAGCTTGAGGTGGATGCATGAAGTAGGGACCTGCCTGTAAAATTTCCTCTTGTTCTGCAAACTCTCTCTGCACTGCCCCAATTTACCACAGTGCAAAAAACCCACAGTCAAACCAATATATTCTTGGGAAGGAAGGAGGGGGCTGGTTACAGTGGTTTTTGAAGGCAAGCCAGAGAATATTCAAAACGGGGGACAACACAGCCTGTTTTAACTGCTGTGATAATTCTGCATAAAGAGATGTTAAGGCTCTAGCTCCTCGCTGTAGAATGCCATGTGTCCCTGAATAAAATTACTGCCATGCAGGCTGTTAGCAGAGGAATGCGTAAACAGACAATGTATCCTTGCATCAGTTCCACAAAATGTTGCACAACACAAATGCCTCTCGATGTGTCATTTCCTGCTTGGCTACCAGCCCAGCTCCTGACAGGCAGTCAACAAAAAAAAAAAAAAAGAAAAAAAAAGAAAAAAAATAGAAAAAAAAAGGAAGAAAAAAAGAAAAAAAAAAAGAAGGAAAAAAAAAAGAAGAAAAAAAAGAAAGAGACCAAAAAAAAGGCAAACTGAAAGATTTAAAGCTGTTCTACTCCAAAGCACATTCCACTCGCCCCAGACTTATTCCTCCACCCACTCCGCCTTTGAAAGAAAAGAGGGAGAACTTCCTAAAAACTGTTATGGTTTTAAGTCGAGGAATCTCAAAAATCTCAATCACTTATCTGCGTTTTATAAGCCGGGTCGGGCAAACAGTTAATGCGGAGGCTGAGCAGAACCCCTGGCTGGGTTTCGCTGCCTTCCGCAGCGTGCACAGACAAAAAGGCGATGTGCTGTTTGCTCATACCTTTCATCACGTGTGCACCTTGCAAGCTGCAGCAGCAGAGAAATATTCGGGAGCTGAATGAAACAGAGCAGTTTTCTCCCCTGAAACGCTTCAGCTCACAGATCAGAAGTGCTTTTGCATTCACACTGATAAAGAAAACTGGAGTCGGTGACTTTGGAGCCTAGCTTTAATTAGAGATAAACTAAAGTCTTTAGAAGTCAGGCAAAATATAAAAATATATAGGCTTCTCTCTCCTTCCTCATGATTTACCTCCTGGTTGGGTTTGTCCCAAAATCAGCCGGAAAGGAGGATGTGCCTCCTATTTTCTATGGAAGGGCAAATCATTATTTCTGTATTTGTAATGAGGTAAGGCAAAGGCATTAAAGGGTGTCTTAGGTGAAGATTTTAGGTTGTTTTTCATTCTGTGTTTTTTTTCTTCTTTTACTTCCTTTACAGTGATCTCTGGCTATCTGTCTGTCAGGTATGACCTCATGACAACTTCTCCGGAAAACTTCTTTCAGCCCTCCCAGCTGGAAAGCAGCTCTGCTGGCTAAGATGTGTATATGGCAGAGGTTTTATCCTGGATATGAGGAGAGAAAAATATCTGCAGGATTTCCTAATGATTCCCAAAGATCTTATACAACCCTGTCTCTAGAATCCATCACTCAGAGGGCAATGCTCTGTCTCAGTCCAGCACAGAGACTGTGCAACACAGTAGATGTCCCTGGACAGTAATCTAGATAGACTGGAAGAGGTTTAAGTAAACTTAAATGAATCTTTTCTGACAAATAAATCATCAGAAGACCTTTTCTCATACAGAAATGGGCAAGTTTTCCTAACAGAGCAACCTGGCATCACTGTCTCTATTAAAATATTTTAAAATAATAACAGAGAGGCAAGGCAGCAAGCTTCTACAAGCAGATGTTTAATACAACTAAATGGCACTTACATTTAAGAACCCAACTTTCTGAAGTGCTGAGCATCCAAAACACCAACTGGAGTCCCTGCATGCCACGACTGTTCAGCACTCTTGAAGTGGGGCTCTAAATGACTGTGATGTCTGTCATGGCATTGCTGCTGCTCCTACTGCTGCTGGGAATCTCGCAGCATTCGTTCACTCAAGTCAACTTGCCAAGAGAAGGTCAGGGTGCCTTGCCTATAAACAAGCCTTACAAATTCACGATCTAAAGCATGATGTCATGTCTTAAAATGATAAACTGGCAACAGAGTAAATGACATTTTGTAAAGATGTGCATAATTTTATGTTTACGCTCCTTAGAATGAAGGTTCTAATAAGTCATCGGTTGTGTTCCTTTAAAGGGAAGTTTTATAACTGAGATGAATCACAACTGCAAAAGATCAAAGTTAAAAAACATCAATGATGCCATGGGGTACTTTTTAATCTTGTAATGAATGATGATCATGTGCTCTTATGAAGTTGCTCCAACTGCCAACGCCAGATGTGTATATTAAGAAAAAAGTTGTTTGTGATGTGACAGCTCTGGCTGAGCTGCCAGAGAAAGAAAAACTAGGATAACATGCTTGAGATGTTGAAGTGAAATACAGATCCTGGCAGAGAGGGGCACTATTTGCCGATACATAATTTGTGAAGACAAACATTTTTGCTATCAGAGCCACTCCTTGAATTCCTTTATTGCCCCCAACCACCTAATTTTCCTTAAGCAACATAAATGCCAGATACACTCCTCGAATGTTACCAAAGAGTAATAAGTCTACACAAGTGCAGGGGCTCTAAGAAGGAAGCAGAACTTTGGTCAATTCCCACAGCTCATGATGCTACTCTTAACCTACAAATTCAAGTTTGATAATGAGTCATTATGGAATTGTCATAGCCTTGAAAGTATCAGCCTGCAGTGACAGAACCTGTAGAATCCAACTGATCCCAGAGTAGAGTTTCACTAAGTATTTTGCTGAAACATTAAGATTCAAGTGGACACTCAAGCTGAAAATTTACTTTCTTACAAATAAAAAAAAAAAAAAAAGAAAGAAAAAAAGAAAAAAGAAAAAATATGAAGAAAGACACTAACTCAGTTACTGAGCATTCCTAGATTCAGCTATTCAATGGGAACAGCAACAAGTATCATGTACAGAGGCCTTTTAGGTCTAAACTAAAATACTCCAGAAAAACTTGGAAGTCTATTTTAGTAAGTTATTTGGACACAGCCTCTCTTTCAATGCACTGATCACCAGAACAGTTAGTCCCCATGCCAACAGGTTCCCTTTCTGTGCTACACAGGGTAATCCACGGTACTCTCCACCTCACTTTCAAACCTCTCTGCTCTTTCACAGCTGTTTTGTCCTCTGCTGGGAGATCTCCTCCTTTGTAGTGCCTCCTACATGAAAGCAGCTTCCAAATGATAACTGCTAATGATATATGACTTATTCCCTGGTTTTTAACTCCGTGAATGCAGCTTCTCAAGTGTCCCCCAAGTAAGCTACACAGAGCAACAACTGCAAGTGAAAATGGGAACTGATTCAGCTTGGGAGAGCAGACAGAACGAAAATCCCCCTTTTGTGACATCCGGACACCTCAGCTGAGAGCAGGTAGCAACACAAGGATCTACGTAATGAAATGTATTCATAGCTACTTGCTTTTTCTTAGCTGTTATTCAAGATAAAACTCTACAGCCTGGACAGTTCTTGCAGGAGGCATTTCAGTCCTGTCTCTGTGAAAGAGGAGGTGACGCTGCAGCGTGTATTAGCACGAGAAACACTTAACTGCATGAATTCTGTCTACGTCTTTCTACTCCTGCCTTTGTGGTATTTTAAACAAAACACCATGAAAGCTCCTTGAAGGCCTCGTTTGTATGTGCAGATCAAAGGTAAAATAATTATTTGAGATGCTTCCATTATAGGGATGCTTTTAATGTGGTTATTCATCAAATAATTCTTAATCTCTAAGTGTAATTTAAATAACGCTATACCTGGTTAATCCAATCAATTTAGAAAGAGTCATTCAAGTCAGATTAAGAAAAAACTCCAGGACTGGCTCATCAGTGATACCCATAAGATGTGGGACCAGTTACCAGCTAAATGTGCTAGACAGAGAGACAGCCAGATAAATCCTGATGGATTAACCAGGCTTGACTGTATCTAAAAATAAGTGCTACCCGTAAAACTACTCGAACATGACAAAACACAGTTGTCATAAAAATATAGCCATTGCAAAATAGATAAATCATTGCAAATAGGTTCTTAGTAAGTTTGCACGGCTATGAGATAAATGTGCTGAGTGAAAATCTGCTGGACTGTTTAAATAAAATATACTTTCTGCGCACAAATAAGAAAAAAAGACCATGTTGATACACTGCTTTTTTTTTTAATCTTTCTTTGGCCCCTGGGGGTCTACGATGAGTCCATAGCTGAAAACCAATTTCAGGTATGATGAGATTAACCAGGTGCATTAATTATCTGATGGCAAAAGAATTTAAGGGCAAACAAAAAGGCACTATATTATATATTTTCTCTCTGTGCTAGGACTGATCCTGAAAGATCAGGCTCCTGTTTTGTTCTAAACGTCTTCACTTGGAAGCTTACAGGAGTTCAGGGAATCCAGCACGTTGCAGGATTGTATCTATTATGCCTAAATCAGATTACATATAAATACAGTGGGTTTAGCTCTCATCTACACTGGCAGATAATGTATCAAGACCTTGATGTGAATGAGAATCAGGTTTGGGATTGCCCAAATTCAGCCAAGCACTTAAGTGTGTGTTTAATGCAAGTTTGTGTGTGGTCCAATAGACTCCAAATTGAGCATGCCCTCACGTATTTTGCTGAGCAAGAACCAAAGTTCTACAAAGATATACATATTTCATTTACGGGTCTCTGTTAAACAAAATGAAGCAGACAAAAGAGTGAGAACAAGAATAGAATACTCACTTCTAGGCTCTCTTGGCCCATCCACTGTAACCTTTATAGCTCTGTGGTATGTAGCGACTTGGGGGGGATTTGTCAGGACAGTTATTGTCAAAGTAAAGCTCTTCCCTACAAAGGGAAAAAAACAACAAGGAATGAGTGATTACAACATGAAAACAGTCACATGCATGTTCAGTAAAGAATCAGAGACGTTTAAAATTATTCCCTGTCTTTACCACAATCGTGAAAATTAAAACCATAACTGACCATAGGAGTTTTCCTCCCCTTCAGTTTTACTCTATGTCAAGAATACATCCATGTGTTGACAATCTAAATGTTTCTTATTTAATAATGGGTCATCATACAATGACAGAACAAAAGTGATTCACTGCTGAGGACAAGCCAAATTCTTTGCTGTATTGAAAGTGGTGTAAATCCAAAGCAAGTCAGATAATTTAAAAATTTACTCCAGTTTCGCAGCTGTGTGACAGAGAGCAGAATGTGACCACATGTTATTTACTTCACACAGTTTTATCATTTCATTTGTTTGACTTGACTACAATAAGATGAGGAAAGAATATATTTTCCTCCTGGGAGATATTTTAACAGGGAATCAGTGTCTCCTGTCCTTCATACTCCGGGGCTAATATGATATCATTATTACTGGAACATGCCTTTTTTTTTTTTTTCCTATATATATTCCATCTATGAAATCCTAAGAAAGCCCCCAGCTTTCTCCTGAGGGTGAGAAATGTCTGTGTGCACGTAGGTTACTATCGTCAGTCTGCATTGTTGGGTTTTGGTTTTTTTTTCAACTTTACAAAGCTCGAATTCAGGCAGAGATTTCACAAGATCGTCCACAGGCTTTTAACTGAATGAAAACGCTAAAAAGAAATAAATAAAGGGAGCTGCCTGCGTCTGAGCACACATTCTCACAGGCGCTGGCCCCCGTTTGGGAGACTCACTGACAGTTGTAATCTGTTAGATATGCAACGGTTAGTCATGTCAGATAGTCAAAACTGAAAACTGTTTCAAGACAGGAAAAGGTGGGCGTACAACAGTGACTCAATAAAACAGTCAGCAATCTTTGGCCTTCATGCTCATTTAAGCTGCTACTTTACCAGACACTTAAAACTCTTTCCCCCTCGGCCCCCCTCCCCTTCCCTGGGTGTATTTGTGCATTTTTGTTGCTAAGGCTTTTCCTCTCGCTGAACTCTGAAGGCATTCAATCAAGGCACAAATCTTAAATGATATGTAACAGTGCAAACTTAATGCAGTTTTTTCAAGCCTAATACAGAACAGCTTATATATAAGGCATAATACAGAACAGAGCTTTGGCTGTCAAATCTAGTAATTGGTCTTTCTTTCTGGTCCAAGTCTTATATCCCCCAAACCTGCCTGAGACACGTATCATTTATTATCAGGAGTGCAACTTCAAACTGTCATGGCTATAATTTTCATGAACTAGAATGTGACATGGATTTTTTTTTTTTAAAGGAAATATAACTGTCATTTAGAGTAAAATTATTTTCCAGATGAAACTGTGCTCCAGCTGTGCCCAGCTCTCTGGGAGATGCAGGTTAGAGGGATGGTAAGGACTCCAGCAAATAATAGAATTTTAGAACGGTTTGTGTTGGAAGGCATCTTAAAGGTCATTTAGTTCCAAATCCCCTGCCATGGGCAGGGACAACTTCCACTAGACCAGGTTGCTCCAAGCCCCATCCGCAGCCTGGCCTTGAACACTTCCAGGAATGGGGCAGGCACAGCTTCTTTGGGCAACCTGTTCCTGTGTCTTGCCACACTCACAGGGAAGAATTCCTTCCTCGTATCTAAGCTAACCCTGCTCTTTTTCAGTTTAAGCATGCAAAAATCTCAGGAGTCTGAATTTTGTCCAGTGGCCATGGCTGAAAGTGGCTTTCCCCAGTTTCACTGAGAAAGGGGTTATTTCTCAGATCATCACAGGAGGAGAGTTAAGTGTGTGTAGGATGTCCAGTCTTTGTCCAGTCTTGCCCATCTCCTGTCCCAGAGGTGAACTGTGTGTCCTGCCAGCTTATGGTGGGTGTGTGGGCAGCAACAGCCCTGCTCAAGCACACAGTGCCTCCACGCCTGCTTGTTTAGGGCTGAGGAGGGTCTGTGCCTTTTATCCCTCTCCAAGGATAAATTCAGCCTACTGCTTGGACATATATAATTCTCTAGGTACAGGTTTAAGGATTCCTTTGGCACCAGCTTATCATGTCAAAAACTTCTGACTACTAAACTGTATGCTGATGATATTCAGATCACAGCTACCTCTGGAAAATCAGTAGAACATTATTGGTGACAAAGATACTAAAGGGGCTTTCATATATACCTTTGAATGAAGAATTTGGCCTTCCATGCTACCATTCCCTTTATACACCAAATCCATACAAAAGTCTATCATGACAGAAATAATTAACAAAATATACTATTTGTATGATGCTGTAAAATCATTCTACAGAAGAGCACTGCAAGGTTTGCTATACTAAATATACCCCAACAGGCTACAGCAGCCAGAAAAAAAATTAGTTCCTTAATTTGAAGAGTTACATTTGAACCTCAACAGCGAGAATTTCTGAACTGTCACCTCTCAGCCAGCCTAAGCTGAAGAGGTGAGCAGCTAATTTGAAAGGGAAACTGTTTTTGTTCCCTAACTGGTATTTTACCAAACCAAAGCATGGATGTAGTAACACCGTCAAAGCCCCCTCACACTCCATAAACCACAGAGCACTTCATTGTGGGGAGCTGCACAGCCCTGCCAGCGCACTCCAGAGCTTTCAAGAGATGATTTACATATTACAGGATTAAGAATGAAATAAATTTTTACTGTTCTTCACTGTTTCAGTGATGCTGATGCCTTCCACAGCTACTTCACAGATATCCCTCCTCAGCTACAAAATCCTTTAATGCACTTTTTATCACCTTCCTTTATTGCCTTTAGTCATTTCAACTATCCACTTTCAGAGGCTGAAGACTAATTGTAGTTCTCTTTTATTAAATTCCCCAGCCAAGCAGTCATCTGGCACTATTGCTTCAGTGTGTCTAAACTGTGCATTCTTTGTTATTCACACATGTGAGCCAAGCTGACACAGAGGAGGATGAGATGGACATATGCTGAAGCACAAGGCAAACCCCAGAAAAGAGCTCAAAAGGAGACTCAGCAGCTTGTGTGTGCGTGTTGCATATTTTTTCAGTTAGATGCTAATGTGATTAAAGTATCGGGACACAACAAAATTAAGGTTATGATCCTTTGCTTATTGGAGACAGGAATTCTTTCTTCTCTGCGCTGTGGATCAGGCTTGTAAAAGTGAGCTACTGCCTGAAAACCACATACAGCAACTGCTGCATTTGCATCAAACACTCTGGTTACTTATTCTTATGAATCCAGAAATGGTGTTTAGGAGAAATTATACAAACAGAAACGTGAAGCTTCTTTCAGGCAATCAACATAAATATGTATAAAAATCGAGTATCTCCATTGAGCCATGGGAAGCAAGTAAAAACGTGGGAGAGGAGGTGAAGTGGTAAGTTGATGATTCAGACTTCACAATCAAATTTAGAGATACAGAGATCAAAGCATGAGCTGCTTAGAAAGATGTAAATCTGAAGTCAGGAACAGGTGTGGATTAGTTTCTTGCCACCTAAAAAGGATTTCTTTATTGCTTTATTTTTTCCTGTTCTGCTTCAAGATCTGTGTTTACCGATATTTGTCTATGTAAGGAGCTTTCTCACTTCTGTTTGCAACCACTGCTTTCTTTTCCTGGTATTTTAAGCAGAGTTCTAAAAATCTATCATTAATGATAACTCTTTCTCCTTCTCTCCTTCTCTCTCTCTCTCTCTCTCTCCTTCTCCCCCTCACTGTTCTAAGTCTGGAAGACAAGTCTGGACCAATTTCTCCATCCTGCCTCTGGCAGCAGAATGCAGCATTTCAGATCCTCCACCGAGTCCCGGCTGCTTCAAAGGAAAAGCCCTACTTTCTTCCGTTAAGATCATAAGAAATATAGGGGGAGGGGGTCAGCTCTGTTTGGACATAATTACACTTCATCAAAAGAAGCTTTCTTCATCTTCCATGCGTGAAAAGTCTGCAAGCAGTTAAGTCTGTCTTTTTTCTTCCTTTTTTTTTTTTTACTTTTCTTTTTTTTTTTTTTTTTTAAATATAAAAATTGCTATTTGGGAAACTGGCCAAAACTCAGAAAGCCAATATAGTAAAACAGTGCACACCCTTTGTTTTTCTTTGAAGTCTTTTAAATAAATATGTTGAGGGTTTGAAAAGTACACTATCGCTTTTCCATAGATTCTACCCAGATTGATCAGAGAGAAAGTCTATTCCAAGTCTGCTAGACAAAAATATAAATTAAACTACTGGAACCAAAATTTAGGAGGTTTGTGTTTGTGATTGTAGCTGTATCTACGGAGGCTTTAGGCCTTTATTTAATTTCCTATGCTTTAATAAAAAGTATATATCATGGGTTTGAAATTAAATTCACAGATCAGAGGTAGTACATCACATTTCCGTCCTTTTTCAGCACTACTGAAAGACCAATACATCACTGAACTTCTACTGTAAGGCAGCAATAGAGATGGAGCCAGAGAACTTTCAAACCTAATCCATCAGCAGAATAACAAAGCAAACTGTTTTTCTAAAAGAAAGGAAGACAAATGGAAGAGTTAGATAACACCTTGCTCAAAAGGGGAATAAACTACGTATTTATATTGCATTACTGTTGCAAAAGTTACTCTGTCTTTCAAGTTATTCTTTATTATCAATACTTTGCAAGTTTTAAAATGATAAAGAGAATTTTGGGCCAAGTCTCTAAAATAAAGAACAGTCACTGTAAGCCATGCTTATGGACTCACTCTCACAAAGCACTTGTAAAAATGTGCTGACAGATTTAGACTATCTGGGCCTCTGTCACATGTTTAATTTCTTTTTAGAAAAAAATTCATTCCTTTCTTAAGATGAATTGCAATTGATTTCTAAGGAATATTACTGTAAAATTAGCTTTATTGCTAATTTCCCAGAATAATTGTTCTGCTTCTGTTGCTTTGGTTTGCCCCATGCAGGGCTAGTTTAGAAAAATGCATAATTACTTCAAATACATAAAGGAAAAAAATAGTTGTAGGTTTCATGGCTAGGCTTCGTGAACGAAGATTTGAGAAGGGCTCTACCCACGCTTGCTACAAGAGTGCTGAATTGTAGGTTTAAACAATAACTGATACAACCAAACATTCTGAAGACTCATGCAGCAAGAACTGCAGTGCCAGCTTCCTTCAAGATATCCTGTCAATCACTACCTGAAGTTTGAAAGCAGCCATGAGACCCTTAGAGAGGAATTCTTGCAAACTTGCAGTGATTACAAAGGCTTTCAATAAGTGCAGTGCCCTTTCCAGATTATAGGAAGCTCCTAAACAGCTGGAAGACAATGACAGCACTCTACAGCTTCAGAAAAAAAATAAAATTGAAAGTTACCATGTCATTTAAACTAAAGGTTACATTTAGTTCAAGCCCAAACTTACCAGCAATTCATAAAAAGTCAACCAGCTTACTAAAAAGAAAAGTGGGGGTGATTTTCACAGGTTATCAGCAGTTTGATCGTAAAGGGCAGAGAAGCCACGAGTAAACTTTCCACCAACAGCTGTTAAGCCTGAAAGATCTAAGTCCTTAAAGAATACAACCTATAGCACATGTGATATGCAAAATCCCCCTAATTACAGGTCTTCTACAGCAACTTCAGAAGCAGCTTTACTGCTAAAGGGAATTCTCCACCTCTCACTGCCATGGCCTGAGATACACTTTTTGACTCCACATAACCCAGATCACACATATGCCTTTCTCCTTCCACCCTTCCTGTGTGATTAAAACAGGAAAGCAGGTACTCTGCAAGTCATTTTTCAAAACCTGTGTCTGATAAAAGACTACAGAGACGTGAGGAGTCAGAAAAATTGAAGAAAACTCTTAACTTGCTTTGTGCAAAAGCTGAAGTTTGCCACCAAAACATGTGTACACCCTTCCAAATGAAAGGCTGACAACCTGAACAACCTGGTCTAGTGGAAGGTGTACCTGCCCATGCCAGGGGGTTGGAACTAGATGACCTTTAAGGTCCCTTACAACCCAAACTATTCAATGATTTTATGAACAATGGATTTATGGATTAACCACCATTTCACTGCAAAGTAAACCTGACATCCAGACATTGTTTTTCATTTCATTATGGACACATAAAAGGCAGTGGCCTACCTCTTCCACTTCTGCCCACAAATCGTAAGTCATTAAATCTGGCCACCTGGTTCTTCATCACGGCAGAAGCGTTTCGCAGCTCTGCAGAGTAGTTCTCATCGTTGCCAGCCATGACAGTGACCACTGTCCCATCGGGCACTTCTCCTAAGGCCACCACCTGTAAAAAGGGGAAGACAACCACAACTGGTGAAGCCACACTTTGGAAGCGTGTGTCTCCCTTCCAGCTTTCCAGGCTGCCACGCTCATGATGAGGCTCCTGACAGCTTCTCCAGCCCGCTGTGGTGCGGAGTCTTGCACTCGCTGTGCACAGAACAAAGTGCCACATCAAACACAGAAACATCATGTATTGTCTCCCTTTCTCAGAGCTTAACAGGGAGTTTCTTCTTTTCTTTATTGCATTTCTTCAGAAACATTCAGTGTCCTTACACAGAGTGTTTGCTTTAATGGTTCCTGAAGGCCAACTTTGTTCTTAGCAACCAACGAGCAGCGAGAGAACACAAGGCACGGCTCGTATCCGTAAATTACACACGGGAACGCATTTGAAATGGAAAGCTGGAAATTACTATTAGCAGCCTTATCACCCAGAATCGGTTCTCTTTCTCTGTTGTTTACACCCACCACTCTGACCCCCGAGCTCCTCAGACTTCAGGCCAGAAAGAACCCCACATCCACCCATCCCAGGAGTGCCACTCGCGGCGTCAGCAGACAAAGCTCTACACCCAGCACGCTCTGGGATGGAGCACTTTGTGGCTGGAATTCAAACTCTTCAGATGCAATATAAAACAAAGCTGTATTTCCTTGCAGGCATGTAAATTTTCATAGTGCTTGCAAGAGTCGCATGTGGTTAGCGCTGATACCTCTCTCAAATTCCAGGATGGGTGAACAGAAGATATCAAAGTATTTCACTTCTGCTTACGTTCCAGCTACCTGATAGTCTCACTTTATGCTTCAGTGGTTGAGTAGTGCTCCAGCATCTGATTAGATAAATGTCACAGAGCAGACAGCTTCTAATTTGAAAACACCAGGGATACCTACAGTGTACCGTGACTTTTTAAATTAAAAATAAAGTTAAACAGAAGTTAACTAACAGCTTAGGAAGAAAATACACACACGGGAGAAAAAAGTCCACAACAGTATGAATAAAATAATTTCCTTTTCCCTGTTTATGGAAATAAATTAATAATAAAAAGAGATTCAGAAATATTGCGTGGCTGAACTCAAACTTGAAAAAATATCTTGAGCTACAAAGTGTCTCCACTTGCAATTTCTACCAGTTTACATGGTCAGATATGACTTCATATATTACTCAGAGTAATTCATTCTGTCTCCTGAAATATATATTACATTTTGTCATACGGCCTGCTTGAAATGTCTTTCCCATATATGATCCTGGCTGAAACTAATAATTGCCGGTTTCATGGTGATATTAATTCAGTGGAAAGAATTAGGAGTTCTGGATATGCAGGGAGAGCATGTGGCCCAGTGCACTGTACAATGTTTCTCTCAAACAATAAAAATGAATTACAAAGGTATACAAAATATGAAAATATTTGAAATAGACCATATTACTGAAAAGTGCAGCTTGTCTTATTTAAAAGAAATATTGAATTGAAAAAAGCAAGGAAAGCTGAAAGTCTTTTTTTCCATAAACACCAGGTAACACCACCCAAAACTGAAAACTGAGCGTTGCCACAAACTAGTGTGAGGTTCTCATCTATCAAACAGAGATTTTACTTTAAAGTGATATGAATGTCCCTCAACATAAAAACAGAGGAACCACCTTTGTGGGTAAGATCTGAGGTCCCACTAACTCTCTGACTTGGGTCTGGTAGCAACCAGGTCTGACGGCTTCAAAGCCAGGTGTAAGGAATAATAAATAATAATCAAATAACAAATAATAATCTGCTGAACAGATTATAGAGCTGACTCTAACCATTAATAAATGGATACTGGCTTTAACTCTAAAGCACGGGGCTTGAGACTACTCCCTTCCCAGCCTGCAATACATCATGTTATCTCTGGACAGTCTTGTCTCACCCATCAGCGTCCTGGGGAGTTGCACCCTATGCTTTTTATATCTCACAAAACAACAACAAAAAATTACATTAACTCCAGAAATGCAAAGAAGCTGAGAGCTCAGGAGGAAGCACAAGGCTGCCAGGAGCCTCGGGAGAGGGAGCAAGATGCCTGCAGCCTCAGCTCACCTCTTTCTCCCCAGGTACCCAGAGCACAGACAGACAGTGCCATCACAGCTCCATCACAGCCCCAAACACAGCTTATAACACCTGGGCAGAAGGGAGCAAAACCTCTTAAAAAGCTCCCCTCTGTCCCATGTTGCTTCTCAAAGCTTTCCTGCCTGCTCTTTCCACTGGATGTCAGTTCAATTTGTCAGCTTAGCCATCAGCCCAGAGCTGCACGTGCTGCTGCCGTCGCCGGGCGATCGCGCCTAATCGAGAGCTGCACCGTTCCTGAGAGGCTGTGGATGCAGCATGATGCAATATCACTATTCATTTCACTCAGAGGAGACCGAAGAACAAGACAAACTGCAATCAGAGGTGAAAATAAAATCTTCGGCTAATAAGATAAAGTCCTATAACACACGAAGCTCGCCTGCCAGCCAACAGGAGCAATACGCGTGTTCTTTTCATAATTTGATACTTCTTTTGCCACAAAATACCAGAGGACTACTGCCCAGATACATAGTAGCTCTGGGTAGAAAAAAAGGTTTGCAAAACAAGTTTGAAACCTGGAGAAATACACATCATTTTGAGAATTTTAAAAAGTAACTCTACCTACTGAAAGACTGTTGGCGCAAACATTGATTTGGCAATTTTATGCCATGTATCAATACAAAATTAATTACATGTTCTTAGAAAGAGGATTGTAAATGCACTGTGAAATGTGTAAAGACTGTGTAAAAAATTAAAGATGAGAAGTAGCCACAGTGCATTCGTTAACTATTCTTTGTCTCAATGACTCTACTATTTCAACATATTTATTTTCCATTATAAACTCTCTACACATTTCAAGGATTAAAGGTTGATTTTGCTTTTGCTTTTGTTTTTTTTTTTTTTTTAACCAAAGTTCAAAATGGTACACGAAGTCAAATGAACCCCCAAAATAAAAGCAAACCAATTCTTACAAGTTGAAAATAACTACGTGTTTTTTGCATAACACAATTCTCATCTGGTTAGGCAACCTGTTTGCCCAGTTTCGGTCCAGTGGGATTTGAACTGGCCAAAGCACGTACCCTACAGACGGAAGTTATAGGCACAAAGCAAAACTACTACACAACAGCAGGTACTCAGACTCTCTGCAGAGTAAAATGCTTGTTTAAAAAACACCCCACTAATGTACATGCTAAATAGTTCCTCTCAAACATTGGTATCTGCCACTTCAACAACTTCCTTGTGAAACACTGAATTCAAACTGCCTCTGAATTCAAAATCTTCTGTATTGAGAATGCTTTTTCCAGAGATTGCCAAAAGAGCATCTGATACTATTAAAAATATTTTAATGTTCTGTAACTTAAAACACAATAACTGATTCGCGCTACTTTTTGTTTCAAAATCTACATCTGGGCTGACAATTTATACAGCAGGTTTCAGCTTGAAGCTATTTAAAACAGCTGAGTTATAAACTCTGAAAACTGGGGTTTGGAGTGGAAATGCTGACAGACCCAGAACTACTGTGGTGCTACTGGGGAGAAATTTTAGGCTTCATGTCCTTTTTTTCCCCCTGCTTTTAGGTCCACTAAGACTCTTTGCTACCAGTAGCATCATACAGAAGTCACTTGTAACCTCTAACGTGGCAATTTGAATCTTTATGACTTGCAGTAAAAACTCCCACAGAGGGGCCAAGTTCTGATGACTCGACTCAAATAAAGTACCACCGGATACTGAGATTAAGAAGTGAATATGATTTGGACCCAGGTGCACAATATCCATTTATTTTGTGCTGAAATATGAAGAGCTGGAGCTGTAATAATAGGTACTCATCTAATCCTCTTCCCCACAAAACCAGTTTGCATTAACAATCTTATTAGAGAGCACACGACAGGGGCTCCCTCCCCAGTGTGTGCAAATATTAATACTTAAAATTCAAACCTAATGCTAAGCCAACACTATTTCAAAAAATTATAATCAAACCCAGCACTGTTTATAACATACTTCCACTCCTGCATATGATTTATATCTGTTTTTTTAAATTAAAACAGCGCTATATCCAGCGTACGTTTTCACTCGAGATCATTGCAAGAGAATTATGACACACTTAACACACCACTCAAAACATTATCATCAGCATATTATTTATTGCCAATAAAACTTCACAAAGTGTGTTGTCTGTGAGCTATTTCACTTTCAAGTTACTGTTTAGCTGAGATTTCTATAGCTCAAATCTGTCTTTTCTTTCCCTTTCAGAGTAATTCCCATCCTGTTATAACACAGTCAAGCGTTTCACTGCATGATACATGCAGCTTCTTTGGTCTAAAACTACTGAGCAGCTGCGTGCAAGTTACATTTGAAAAATGAAACAAGTTCTTAATAAAATGGTCAAAAGTATATCAAATGAGTTTCAAATTAATTTACCAGTAAATAAGGGTGTATGTAATTTAGGAATAATTTTTAAAAGTACATATTGCATGCTAAAACACAGCTGCACCCACAGTGGAAGGGTGCAAGGGGCAGTGTGTGCCCTGAAGCATCAGTAAATCAGTCAGATCTGCACTGCCCTCTCAGCAGTCAAATACAGGAGACACACAAATAAATACATATGTATGAACACAGAAAGACTGGAAAGTGATCTAATCCTTTTTCTATCCTTTTATCACAAGTAGGCATTCTTATTGTAATAATATTCTAAATACTCTAATATTTAGTTTAGATCTTTCCCTTATTCTAATGAGCTGCGACCGCATCCTTTGAATTGCTGTGAGGTAGAAGAAGGCTCAGACACCTCAAATGAGAACAACGCCAGCACAATAATGCAACAGCTCTCACGTCCCTTCTTTAAAGAGTAACTATAATGCCAGCTTAATCTACCCCTCAATTAAATTAGAATCACAATTCTGCAAAAGCTCCTCCTCCTCCTCACCCCCAAGCCCCTGTGAATCAGGATCACTGTGATCCACCCTAGAGAGGCTCTGAGTGCTACACCGAGTCACAAAGTCGAAAGACACTCCATTGTTCTGCCATTCCTACTGAGTCCAACCATCCTGTCCTGCACAAGCAGGCCCTGTGCAAAGGGTTCCTCCTGTAATTCCAGCCTCTCCAAGCTGTTCCCACACACACGAGCACTTCAGCGAACCCTCACCCGCACACCCGTAAGATTTTCAGAGCAAAGCTCCGTCTTTATCACCACTCACTTTAACACCAGCTCATTTAACCACTTCTATTATTTTTTCCCGGATAAAGGGTCGTGATAACACGGCTGGCAGTGGGGAAACCCAAGAACAAGGCCGTGTTCTGGAACACGCTGGGTGAGACCATTTCCAAACTCTTCTGTCCTTTGAGGGATTTTCAGGCGCGTTATTTTTCCCTGGAAATCATGGATATGATAAGGCCCTCGCAGGGTCAACCCACCTCACTCCGAACCCACATCCCACTCGGACAGGTGCTTGGGGACATCCCCAGCCATCGCCCCCTCCCTACCAAAGGCCACTGGGGGAAAAACTTCGGGGGCATGCTTGGAAGTATTGCTAGGAGAGGAAAAGGGCTTGCTGTAAAGCACATAATTATTGTTGTTATTATTACAGTTTTTGTAAAAAATCGTTTCCTCTCATTAGCGCACCGTGGGGATGGAGACAGAAAATTAAAAGCAGCATCCCCGGTGCGGAGCGGGGTGGGATTTATTATGGAAACGTGCGACCCTGCCAAGGAGAGTGTCTCTGGGCAGCCACTTCCTCGCTTGTCCACCAGGAGAAGTGAAGGGACCCCGTGCCTCCTCCACCCGGAGCTCTGCGTCCCCCTTCCCAGCCCCATCTCAGCCCGGGACGCTGGAGGGCAAAACCGCGATCCCACTCTGCAACCCCAGCTCGAACCTCGGACCCCACCCCGCCTTCCCGCACGCTTCAGAGCCACCCCAAATCCCCCAGTCCCACTCCCGGGAGCCGAGAGGAAGGAAGGGGCACCCCCCTGGGTCAGGGACTGGGTTTCGAGGGGCGGGGTGGGGCACCTACTTTGTCACACTGATCTCCCCGCTTCCTCAGGGAGGGAAAGCAAGGTTTGGGGTTTTTTTTTAAATAAAAGGAAAGACCAGAGAGAGGGGGCGCGGGGAGTGTCTCCGGGGTGGATGCTGAGGGTGGCACAGGGCGTCCGGGGAGGACACGCCGGCAGTGCCCCGCGGGGATGGAGATAACGGGATGGCTCCGGGGGCACGGGGAACGTGGCAAGGGTGAGGGGGGCAGAGCAAACCTACGGGGGGCACAGGAAACGCAGCAGGACGCGGGGCACCGGGACCACTGCAGCTGGAAGGCACTGCGGGGTTGCATCCCGACACATTGCGGGATGGGGAGTACAGGAGGCACAGCAGAAAGAGGACGGGATACAGAAGCCACTGCAAGACTTGAACACTTGGGGGGGGCGGGAATACAGGAGTCATTGCAGGACCGGGGGGTTGGAGAAGCCCCTGCGGGCCGGGGGGACACAGGAGGCATTGCAGGATGGTGGTGCAAGGGAAGGCACTGCAAGACTGGGGTGGGGAGGGGGGTACAGGAGGCACTGCAGCCCGGGAGGCACGGAGACATTGCTGGGGTGACGTGGGACACAGCAGCCCCTGGCAGAAGGGGGAACACAGAAGCCCCTGCGGGCCGATGGGGCACAGGAGACGCTGCAGAAGGGGATCCAGGGGGCACAGAAGTCCCTGCAGGCCGGGAGGGGCGGACACAAAAGTCCCTGCGGACCTGGGGGGCACAGAAGGCACTGAAGGGCGGGGGGTGGGGGGCACAGAAGTCCCTGCAGGACGGGAGAGGAGGGGGCACCGGAGACACTGCGAGACAGACACAGAGAAATCCCTGCGGGCCGGGGAGGCACAGAAGCTCCTGAGGGCCGGGGGTCACCGGAGACAGCGCGGGCCGGGGCTGAGGGGAGCACACAAGCCCCTGCGGGAGGAAGCGCAGCCGGCGCGGCGCGGGGGGAGCATCCCCGGTCGGGGCGACTGCGGGAGGGGGGTGTCTCACCTTGAACGCCACCGGGAGGGTCTTGTTGCAGCGCCAGTGCGAGGGCAGGACGGAGCAGAGGAAGTTGGGGCTGTCGGTGCGGACCAGCTCGGCGGGGTGGTCAGCGATGATCTCCACCATGGTGCGGTTATCGTGGGGGCGCAGCCGGGGCACGGCGGCCGCCGCGTCCTGCTGCTGCTGCTGCTGTTGCTGCTGCTGCTGGGCGACCACCACCGGGCTGACCTCGCTCATCTTGCCGGGCTGCAGGCTGCTGGAGGGGGGGCTGAACCTCCGGCTGGTGCTGGGATCTACGGGAATACGCATCACAACAGCCACAAGTTAGCGAATTGGGGGGCGGGGGGGGGGAGC
>JAYRBT010000114.1:110228976-110299048 GCA_036023395.1 Myiotriccus ornatus
GTAGGGGGATCTCTCGTCGAGGAGGCGTGTAGTGGGGGGTGGGGGTTGTAAAAAAATTAATATATATATATCTAGTGAAAAAAAGGGGGTGAGTGAAAAAGTGAAGGGGTGAGGATAAGGGGCAAAAAAGCAAAACAGGCAAAAAATAGAAAAAAAAGGAGCGGATTAAAAGCACGAGAAAAAAAAAATCTCAGTCTGGTTTTGTTTCGGTTTGCTTTTTTTTTTTCTTAAAGAAAGATGGACAGGGCGGGGGGTGATGCCGGTCTGAGGGCGCCTGCAGCCTGGAGCAGCAAGGAGGCAGAGTCTGGCGGTGGGTCCGGGGCTGCCCCTCTCAGCACAGCCCGGCTGGAAACTGCATGGTCCCGGCTTCTGCCCAGCTGCAAATCGCTGCTGCTTCTCCTCCTCCTTCCTTCCTTCCTCCTCGCACAGTCTCTCTGCTCTTTTCCCTCCTTCTAGCCACTGCTTCTTCCCTCAAGTCCTTGAGTTTCTTTCCTTTTTTCTTCCCCTCCCTCCCCGTTCTCTTTTCCTTTTCGGTTTTTCCAAAGATTGTCTTGGGAAAAGTAGAACTCGCTGCTGTTTCAGCTTCCTGGGCTGCTGCTGCTGGTGGCCGCCAGAATCGGAGCGTAACTCAGCCCCGGAGAGGAGAGCAGAGGAGAGGAGAGGGGGTGTTCAGGGGAACGTCCCGGTTTCCTCCGAAGAAATCTTCCTCCTCCGGACACACAAGCGCACACACACACGCGCACACACACACACACAAAAAAAAAAAAAAAAAAAAAAAAAAAAAGAGCAAACAAAAAGCTCGCTGGGACAGAAGCGAGGAGCCGCTGGGTTCTCCCGCTTATTGCCTTTGGCTTCAGGAAGCGGGAGCTCAGGAAGGGGCTCCCCCCTCCAAAACAAAAAGGTGCTCCCGAATCGATTTCGGCGTGGAGAGAAAGTTAGTGAGGTTGTTGGGGTGAATAGGGAAGTCACTGGGATGATAATTAAAAGAGAGGCTTTTTAGCCAGTTCCTTTGGGAGGATCAGGACTTAAGAAAAGTTGAACTTTCGGATTCCCAGGGAAAAAAAAAGCAGGGAGTATAGTTGAAAAAAACCAAACAACACAAAAATAAAACACCCCTCCTTAGGCTGATTTCTGAAATATGACCAAGTAAATTCTGGGAAAAGGCAGCCTCGGTGCAGCCCGGTCCTTCACATGAAGTCGCTGCTGGATCCAAGTCCGTTGAGTTGAATAGGCGAAGAAAAATCTTGCTTTTTTTTTTTTTTTTTTTGCCCTTGATGAACAACGGCAGCAAAAAAAATCATTAAAATGTTGCTTGGTTTGAGTTATTTTTCTTTCTGAAAAATCGGGTTAAAAATAATAATAATGAAAAAAAATAAAAGAAAAATCAAAAGCAACAAACTTCTTTTGGGTCCCAAGAAGTTGAGGTCGGGAAGATGAAGGAGCCGGAAAAAAAAACCCCAAACCCATGCCACAGTTTTTTTGTCCCGAATGTGGTTTTTGGAGGCTGGGATTTCTAATGATTAGGTTTTTGTGGTTTATATATACAGGACTCTGGCTAAGGCGATCATTATGCTGATGAGAGTCAGCAGCACGTGGTGCTTCAGTCCTCAAACTTCTGCAGCCTTCAAAATAAATAAACCAATGTGCATCTCCTCCAGGAGGAGAAACTCTCACCCACGGGGAGGGGAACGGAGAAGGGGGGGAGCAGGAGACGATCTCGGATCTCCACTTCTCTCCGGGTTTTTTCCATTAACACTTTTGGGCTTGTTTGTTTAAAGAAAAAAAAAAAAAAAAAAAGCATGAAAAATCTTGTTGGCAGAAAAAATAATAGTAAGAATAATCTGGTGCCAAAGGGTTTTTTGCTAAGTCTCCGGTAGTCTAAAGCCTAAACCATTTCCTTGAATGAATGAAAGCTATAAACCCCCCTTCAGACTATTAAGGTAAAGGGAGTCTGGTTTGTTTTCTCCCTTAAAAAAAAAAAAAAAAAAAAAAAAAACAGGCAGATCTTATTAAAAACCATTTACATATCCAATGGTATGAAAGTGTCGCCGCCTCCCCGCACAGATAACAGCCTATCACAACCCGCCCTCTAATTTCTAAGGCTTTACTGCGACTTGCTACTTCCACCTTCTTGTAAAAAGTCGGCGCTGCGTGTGTGCTCCTTGCTCGCCGCCTGTGTGTGACTCGGGGAGGTGTGTGTGTGTCTGTCTGTGCTGAGGGGTGCGCGGGATGCGGCCTTTCCACGGAGCCCTTCCAAGCCCCAAGCCCGGCAGCCCTGGTTTGCCCCGTCGGATCCTCCGCCAAAAGCCCGGCGAAGCCACCCCGGGCTCGGGGGTGTCGATGTGCGGGTGGGTGGTGGGAGCACCCCCGGGGCTGTTTCCACACCCGCGGAGCCTCCGCGCCCTCCTCCCGCCGTGCGGCAGCGCTGCCGCCCGCGCCCTCCTACACCCCCGACCCCCAATTTCTGCCCCCCGGGGGCAAACCCGGGCTGTGCCGGGGGGAAGGTGAGAGCAGAGGCGGCAGCGGCTCCTGCTCCGCTCGGCTCCGGAGCAGCAGAACAACCCACAAGCTCCGCCGATCGGTCACAGGGGAGAGCTCTCGCTCCGCGCACCGCCGCTGCGGCAGCGGCCGCGCTCCGCGCCCGCCCAGCTCCGGCTCCGCGAACATCCCTCCATCCCTGCGCTCCGCGGCTTTCCCACGCCTCCCCCGGGGAGCGGCACCCCCCGACCCACTGCCCCGCAGGGATCTGTGACCTCTGCTTCTTTATTTCCTTTCTTTCCCCCATTTTTTTTTTTATTTTTTTAATTTTTTTTTAATTTATTTATTTTCCTCGGTCCAAGGTTGGAGGGGCTCTGGAAGTTTTCCATCCCGCTGTGAAAATGAGATCCTTGCGGATAACACTGCAAAGCCCTCCTGAACTCGCCCCGCTTCTCCCGACGACCACAGGGATCGGCTTTTCCCCAAAAGCGGCCGCATGCATTTCCAAAGCACAATTACTCATCCCCTATACGGACTAGTATATATGCAGAAGCTCCGGTTTGCTACGGTCGTGATACAGAAAATACATTTTTTCATACTTATTTTGGTAAAATGTTTATGTCCCTAGATTCTTTTGGCTTCCTCCACCCCCTCTTTAATTGGCTCTAATACACTCCATAAGAGCCATTCCAAAAGCACTAGAAAGAAGGCGAGAGGTTGTTTTATATCCAAATGCTATACAAGCCTTACAATCATGATTTATTTAATTTCAAACAAGAAGATACGTTTCCACTTTTAATTAGTCACACCAAAAATTTTACAGTTGCCTGTCTTCCTACTAAAATAAAATAAAAAGTTAATTAGGATAAACTAAACTAAGTTATTGGAAGCTACCAGTTTAAGGTCACTTAAAATAGTCCAGGGTTATTTATAAGGTCGAAATAAAATTTTCCACTGAACGCCCTAACAAAGTTTCAGGTATCTGGCACAGCTGATTTTCAGTCTCTGTGCAAAAATATCTTTCTGCTGAACATTTACACATTTAACAGGAACTTACTACAGCCTGGAACAGATCACAGCTTAGAGCTCTAGAATTTTATTTAAATGGTTATGGACAAATTAATAAAAGTACCAGTAATGTTTATGGACCTACATAAAAGCTGGATGGGATTTTTCAGAAGAAGTCATTCATATTATGATATGTATAATCTGGAACATTGGCTTGGATTTGGCTGAAATGGAGAGCAACCCTGCTGCTCGGCTTTTTCGGGTTTTATTTCAGAACTTCTCGGAATTTTAGCACCGTTTGCAAAATGGATCATATTTTAAGATCTCAGAGAATTGTAGGAGGTTGGTGAAAAAAATGTGCTTGCGCTGCAAGTTACGTCTTCACAAACACCTTTCAGATCCACTTTACAAAATCGGATTTTCATTAGTACACCGCCCTTGCTGCAATTTAAATTGCCTTTTAGCTTTTTCACTTTTAACTGTGTTATGAATACAGTCATAATTAGATTGCTTTTGGACAAAAAGATAATGTTTTAAAGAGCACTGAGTTTGTTTACCGTCACATTTATAAAGCACAGGCCCAGCACGCACCAGTTGTAAGCACTGCATGCTCAAGATGAAAAATAATTATCAGATATGAAAGACTCTAACCTGGATGATGTTCCCTAAATAAATAGTTTTGATGCCAGTTTGCTGGGCTGGAATGTGCTAGAAATATGAGGAATACAGAATTTATTTTGAGCCTTTCTACGTATGCAAATATCCTTTGTGAAACGGGAATAAATGAATGGGTTCACTGGGTTTGTTATTGTATTGGATATTTTTAGCCAGAGCGACTACAGCAATGTCAGCAATTATTACTATAGTGAACGAATTGCCAATATTCTCCTTTCCAACATCTACCTTCCCAAAGTTTTTTATTCACTCGTGAAGAGTGCATCGAGCCAAAATATGTGAACTTAAGTAAACTTCATGCTAGAGCAGGTTTTGCCCAAGTTTCCATTCATTTCAGTAGGGGCGAGATAAGCTCCAATGTCTCTTGGCAGTGCTTTACTTTCACTTTGGTTGGAAGTTGACTGTTTGCCCAGCTATTCTTTGCTTTTTCTTAAGTATGACAAATAGTAATTCTAGATTAGCACTTTACTCGGTCTGCTAAGTAGGAGTGTGGTAATGAGCTCTGTAACTACAGCATTTTTCCTCAGACTATGGACTACTATGGTTTGTTTAACTACTGTGTCCCTGCCCCGCTGATTTACAGCCCAGATAAAAGAAGTTTGTGCCCTGAAATCAGTCAAAAGCATTTAATATTTCAGCACCATGCACAGGTTTTTAGTGTTTATAGTTCCCAATACAAACATAAGCATAAAGGTTTGAAAGACAGGCTAGAAAATGACTACACTAAAAAAAAAATCAATCTTGTGAATACTACTTTTTCCCCGAGTATTTTCAGTAGGAAGTGAAGACCGAGAGCTGTGACTCTTGTGTTCTGTCTCAGGATTTGATATTGAATGCTCTGGGACCTCAGAAAAGATTTCTAGCAAGTTTTCCTTCAGTATAAAATGAGGTATTAACTATTACCATAGTTTTTTTGTTGAGAGAAAAATACACGTTAAATTCTCAGAAGTCCAAATATGAGCAGGGCTCGGCATTCAGTAACACCAGGAAAAATAAAATTCTTAAATTCTGAAAGCAGGTAGGAGACCTGCCGTGTCACTGCTGAAAAGCTGTCGGTCGGCTTTTCCACAGCACTCGGGGAAACACATGCTACACAAGCAACAAAGTAAATACTTACTGCTTCTGACTTTTTTCCTAAATGATGTATTTTCTGCTTCTCTAATAAGCAGGGACTTCCAGGCTAGGTGTGGGTCCTACCGTGGAGTTCTCCCTTTTCCCTCCCTGTCTGCAGCCTCTCATGCCCCATTGGAATCGCGTGTATTTCAGTGAGGTTTAAAGCAGCAAATGACCATGTCATCATTGGGATGGAAAGAAACCTCGGCCCACTTGTCATCTTGCAACAGCATTTGAAATAGAAAGTATGACCTGTGCTTTCTGGCAGTAAAAACCTGGATGTGTAGCAGGATTAGAAAAATGTATGGCCTGTCTCTCTCAAATAATTTTTTTTTTTTTTTGCTTGCAACATGCAAACTAAAAATTAACTGTAGAAAGTTGTTAGCATCCTCATAGTCAGGGACAAAGGTTTTGTTTTTTTTTTCATGGTAAGGCCACCTTCGTTCTTTTCCATTAATCCTCCTCCCAACTTCTGTGTAAGTAAAGAGGAAAAGGACAGGTTTTTTTTCTTGGATGAAATCAGATAAAAGGAGTATATTGGTTTAGAGATACAAAGGCTAAAAAATGAGAACTTAAATTAATTATTTTCTTTATTTCAGCATATATAAAAGCAGCATGAGCCAAAAATTTCGCGGCTATTTTTTCTGTTGACAGTGAAAACTGGTTCCCTTTACTTACTGTAGGGTAAGTGGGTGGTATAACTCTTTGTAATTAAAAAGATTTTATACATTTGGAACCTTGCAGAGTCCCTAAATTTTGCATGCTGTTTTCTAAGAGTCTAATGAAGTGGGCTCTGGGCAGATAAAAGCTCCATAAAGCTCACACAGAAGATACTACAAGATGTAAGTCAATTTTGAGTGGGAGAGGTGTTTTTAATGCTTCCAACCACAAGCACAGCACCCAATCCTTGCATTTACTCTCTCTGTGTTGCAATGGTGAGGATTCCCATTGTAAATATATTCTGAGTAACATGGATTGTAGAAAAAAATTTTTTGTTGCTAACACGAGACTTGAAGCAACAGAAGAACACCAAATAGTGACAGGCTTGTTCTAAAAAGAATGAAAACACATAACTTTGGAAGAGGTGGTACAGGAGTGAAATAGAAAAAGGAAGCATATGGTAATGGCAAATGTAGAATAAGCAAAATGGACACAGCAAACCAACTCTTTGAGAACCATAAAAATTACTTTTGTCCTTTCTTTCCTGAGAATTCACTCAGGCCAGACCGGAGCATCAAGAACATAGTCATATTTATGGTATGACATAATGTAATCCTGAAAATGCTGAGCATCCTGCTTACATCTGAGCAGAAATATGTGTGTGCCCCACATCAGGTGTGGCCTTAAGACCTTGGGTTTTGAGGCAGAACAGTCAGAACAGTCCCTTAGTGGACTGTTGTGGAATTGGCAGCCAAGTCACAGGAGACAACTATGACAGTCCAAAAACAAGGCATAAGGGCAGATGACAAAACATTAGACATCACAGGAATGATTCTCTCTAGTAATAAAAGCCAAAGATCTGGCAGAAAAAATATTATAGGTGAAGCTGCCAGCAGTATCTGCAGTTAAGCTTGTCTGCCACTTTCCAGTATAAGACCTTGTTTTCGCTCATGTAATGTTGCCAGTTTCTAGCTGTTCAGGATGAGCTTTTCAATCCTGAGTCTGCCTCAAGCTGAATTTTTTGGAAACTTGCAGCAGAAATACTTCTGCTGCTTCTAAGATTGTCATTAAGAGAAAACACATTGTTTCACAAACAGTTTAAAATTTCATCCCAATACCTATTTCAGAGCTGGGATGGGAAGTTTTACTGAGTAGGAGAAGAATAAAGAGGAAAAATCAGATAAGTTCCTTTTGTTACCCTCGACCAAAAGGATCCACCCGAGCTTGGCCGCGTTAGAAGCTGCTGAAAATTGTTGAGGTTTTGCTTGTGCCTGCTCAGTCCAGACGGAGGAGTTGGCAGCTAAATTTTGCAAAGCCTCCATAGCAGCACTGGGCTTGCTAGACTGGGTTGGATCTGTAGTCAGTCTAGTCTGACCAATATTCTCCCTGACAGTGGGCTGCACTGTTTTAGAGGAAAGGATAAGAAACTCTTGAGTCAGCAGATAGAGATGGGATCTATTCCTCCTTTAAGGTCTCATCCTAGTTAATAGTAGCTTATAAAAAATATGATCAGAATGACTGTCAGCAGTTCAGTTTTAAATTGCATCTTTTAGAAGTCTATAATTCAACCATAAAAATTCCTTACAGGCTGAAATCTGGCTTGTACTCTCAGTTCAGAAGTCAAAATTCTCTACAGATTTTTTTAAACAGTCTGTTTTGAAGTGATAGAAAAAAGTAGTCATGAACAAATTCTGGACATTTCTTTCACAACACACTTCATCATTCAGTTATGAAAAGTATGATAAGTTTTAAACTATTTGTTTCAAAGGCTGGTCAGGCCCTAGAAGGAATGTGAATAATTAAAATCTTCACCATTAACACTAGACATTCAAATGTGAATGAGGTTCTCTGACTTCAGGATATTAGGAGTATTATGATATTAGGAGCTTATGTGATGCAATACCAAAACCTGTTATTCTAGTTTACCTTATAAATATTTAGATAATTTATTGGATGCACATATTGAAAAGCAAGGGAGAATCCTTCTGTCTTTTCATGGCAAAACTCATTGTGAAGAAAGTCACTCAGATGTTTTCCTAATTTAAACATCAGAATCACAGAATATGCCTAGTTGGAAGGTATCCACAAAGATCACTGGGTCCAACTCTTAGCCCTGCACAGGACCATCCCCAAGAGTCACACCATGTGTCTGAGAGTGACATAACCTGGAAGTATCCAGGGGGAACAAATAAGAGGTCCTCAGAGGGGGCAAAGCAGATACAAAACCTTTCCTGGAAGACCACAGCAGCTCTCATTACTACCAGGCTTCTCTTTGTAGTGGAGAAGATAGAGAAGCTCTTCCCATCCCTGGAATGCTTTCAAAGATACTGTGCTTGGCACCCTGAGGTTAGCACGATGTCTGAGCAGATAAAAGCCCATTACATGAAAAGGCAGATCCCACCCTTTCTCTTTCTTTTTTATTTTTTTTTTCCTCCTTGGTAAGAAAGAAAGAAGAGCTTTATTCTGTCTGCACTTCCACTGATTTCAATGGGAGCCTTCATGGAATAAGGTGCTGCTTCACCTAAGAGAAGCAGAGGAAGCCTTTAGCTAACCTGGTGCTTCAGGTTACTTGCCTGTCATATTTTCATGTCTAAATGTCCATCTTGGTGAAGAACATGGCAAGCCTTTCAGCTCATTATTTCCACTACATTTTAAAGAGCTGGAATCATTTGTATTTTTAGGCACAAGAAAACCGTCTTCCACTGTTTTTGACAATTGAAGAACATGGACTGAGGGAAGCAGAGGAATACTCTATTTACTAAACACCACATGTAGATTACCACTGATAGTTTTTCTAAGGAAATTTATGACCTGTGTGGAGTAAATAAACTCCCTTTTTGGTAAAGAATCTGCAGCCAGTCATTCATTCTTGCTTAGAGACATTACTGTTCGTGTTGCTTTTATGCGGAAGGCTACAGTAAAGGGTGATGTTATTTCTAAAATAAAAAATAAAAAAAAATATTTCTGACATTACTTATCATGAGATTCTTCCTAGATTAAGGTACATTCACTCTGGTTCAGGAAAGAAAGAAAAGATAATGATAGGACAGTTATAATTCTTGTAACTAATATGTTATCTTCATGCATGCACTTGCATGCCCAGCTCCATTTACTGGCAAGTTATGGCATTTTACACATCTGAAATAAACAGAGAGCTCTCAGTGTGTCCAGAATGTTTAGTCAGTCTGTTTGCTCTGTATCTCAGAGTAAATGAGAATGGGACAGACACTTTGCTTCTCCTGGCTGCCCACTCTGTACATCCATAATTATGCTCCTTCCCTGCTGCCCTTCCTCTCCATATTTTCTGCTCTGGGTCCAATAGAGACAACCTTTTTTTAGGTAATTTTAGGCAATTGTGACAATTAAATGAAAAGAAGTGAGATGAAGGCATATAACGTTTTTGGAAATATGAGTGTTTCTCATGTGCAAGTAACTCAGCGGTTTTCAGCTGTACCCCTCTTGATTTGCACTGGTGTAAAAGGGGAACTGGGCTGTTATTAAGTCTGCCTAATTTAATAGATGCACACAGTGTGCTTGCTTATTTTCTTCTATCATATGCAAAATTATCAATACAAACTTTAGGAAATACCATTCCACAACAAAAATATTCCGAATTTAAAATGAGCAAGTGCCTTCCTGAGTGATGATCCCACGTCCTTAACTCACCCCACTGCACTTCAGCATGTGGGCCCTGTAATGTCACTGGGGCTTTGCCTCCTCTAGAAAAATGATCTGTTTCTGATGAGGGGTGTCGAAAATAGTTTTTCACCCTCAGATCCACTCAAGTACTAGTAGAAATAGCTGCCTCACTGGTGCGGACAAGGTCAGGTAAGTTCATTGCTTACTGTAGCAAATCATGCCTGTCGAGGGCTCATGGGACAACCTGCCTGCATAGGATTTGCCTTGGAGTGCAGAGGAGAATTTGTTACAATAGGTGTTGAACTCACTGACTTTGTCTGCACTGGAAGAGAAGTTGTTTTCAATGCTATTCCAAGATGTGTGGAGAGTGGGTGGGCATTTTGACAGCAGTTGTCAAAAACACGTTGTTTCTCTGGGGTAGGTGCATTCCTACTAAAATATTGATGCTCCAAAAGGACCAGTTCACAGTAAACGTGGGACAGGGCAAAGTCTGCAATGACAGCATGGCCTGTGACTTTCTGTGCTGGTGCACACATGCAGGATGACAGATGATAAGCAGGATTTGTAATATATGGTCACTTATCATCCATATAAATACAGAATTCAAGGCCACAACCTGATTGTCAAAGTGCTAATTCCAAGAATGGTTAGTGGAAGAAAATACCCATGTTACAGGCAAGTGATCAATACTCTTCACCATGTGAAGCTGCTGACATAATAAATAATGCCAAGTCTTGCAGCCCCTTCACACACCGTGTGCTCTTCTGAGCTCATGTGAAAAAGCATAAGAAAATTTTTTGCCAAACCAGACTGGATCAGGCATCTCTACTCCTCAGATGTTCATTAATAATTGACCAGGTCTGCAGAATCATGATAAAAGAAGTGGATTGCACCAGAGGTTTTCTTTTTCTATGGTATTTATTTTTGCAATTACACAGAGAATAAACTGGCATATGAGGAAGGAAACTGAAGCAGAAGTTCTTTTTCAAACAGATAAAAGAGGATGCTATTTTGTATGGAACAACTTTTAGTTGACCTTTGCAATGAATGCCATAAAATACTATTTTGGCCACAAATAGAACAACATTTTTAGGAGGATTAATGTTTAATCTGTCTGTCTGTCTGAGTCTCTATCTGTGCAAGATTTTGAAGAGACTGAAGGAAGCTAGCAGCTTACTCTCATTTATAATTGTATCTGTAAAACTTTAAAACTGTGCAAGATCTTTCTCTGCTGTGCTGGATGCCATTAGCATTAGAAGATTACCACAGAAAAAGAATCTAAGGTAGACAGTGAACTTCATAAGGAGTCCTCCAAAAACCTTCCATCCCTCAAAAACTTTAATCCCCAACAAGATCCTGACTCTCACAAAACCCACTATAATATATGAACTGTTCAGTACGCTCACAGAGTTGTTAACAGAGTATTTTTTGAAAATGATAAAATCCAGAGCTATATTAGATGGGAGAAAGTAATTTTTGAGGAATTTTGAAGCCCTGGAGAAAATTCAGAGGGGTCAATCACTTCGTTTATACTCAGGGAATATTTTTTTTTTCTTCTCTTTTTTGGAATTATCTCTCTTTTTTTGGCACTGGTACAGGTTTGTGTCAGACCACATCTCTTATGGCATTCCCACAATATTGCACGAGTACTATGACCATGCAGTCATACTTTGTCTATCTTGGCCCTGGATGTTAGGTGAATGTGAATCTTAAAAAATAAAATGGACACTCAAAAATGTAGATACTTTACAAATACTTCTAAACAGAGGGATAAAGGATGTAGCAAGAAGGGAAAGAAAGTCTCCAAATTCAAGAGCTCTGTATTGGCACCCTGCATGAGTTCCCAGTAAAAATGCTTTAGCTGATCCCAGCTGTAATATTGGCTCATTGGAAAAGGTGACTGAGTATGTCCTTTGGCTGATCTGAACACACTGCCTATAGTTTAAAATCAACATCCTGAGTTTTTCATAATTTAAAAAACGTATCTAATTCGTTAGTGTAAGCGTATTTTGAAATGGCTCTGTATTTTCCATCATGATACTAAGTTGAAACTGGCAGAATGGAAATTGGAGAGAAGTAGCAAAGAAATAAAAAAAAGTATCCTGCTCCATTTCCCAGCTACAGGAATGATCAAAGCTGCCAGAGAAGCACCTTATACAAAAGGAAGACTGTCTGGACAAGAGGTAAGAATATTCTCAGGAACTCTGCTGAAGGCCGTGCTTCTTATCCAAAAGAAAGATGGAAATATGTAATTGTACCCTTCCTTTAAAACTAGCTCTTGCTGCTTTCCTATGTGTTACAGATCACACGTTATTTTACATTGGAAGCTTACTGCTAAAATCTGAAATGTAAGGGCCAAGTCCTGCTCTTAGATACACATGCACCACTCCAATGAGCTCAAAGAGAGCTGTGTTCATATGTTTAGCAATGGAATTTGGCCCTAAATATTTAAACATTTATTCAGAGGGGAAAAAAAAAGCTTCTCTGATACATTTGTATCTCATATCTAATGTACACAGATTACCATCACTGGGCACCCATGCTGAGGCATAAAGTGTTGGGGAACCATAAACTCAGCATTCTACCTGCTCTATGTGGTCAAATAACAATGAACACATTTCAGAACATTAAGGAAATTAAACTTTTAGCAACCTGTGGCTGATGTTATTTATTCTGCAGTCCAGTAGTAATTTGATGCACATTGCTGGCACTATTCCTACAATTCAAGGAATTACTGTTTTGAATGGACTGATTCTGGAAACTTTCATTATATGAATATGCAATCCAGAAAGAACTAATATACTCTCCTTATATTTTTTCTGTAGAGGAAAGCTCAGTCTTCTGCCTAATTCTCACTTATCTTCCCAAGGCTTATGACTGGTGTCCCAAATAATCTAACCACTTCATTTGGAAATAGTTAACCTGAGGATCCCACCTGTTCTTCGTGGCAAATGGCCCAGACGTGTTTTTGCTAAGGATACAAAGGATTCAGAAACCTGCACTAACCACGGTGACTGGACTTCCACGAAACCTACTCCTTATACTATATTTGCCAGAATACACCAGAGTAATCACTATGTTTCTGGTTCAGTCAGGGCTAACTTTGGTTGTGCATTTTGTGCAGCACAATAGTTTCTGTGAAACGCTGACAGTCAGGACAGCAAGAGTGATGGGGCAGGTGTGATTACATGGGTCGTGAATCTTTCTTGATGTTGTGCTTCAGTGAGCTCCTTGAACATTTAGCTAAAGCTGTTACCTGCTCCCCAGCTGGAGGAGTCTCTGGCTACAGTGTTGGCTCTTTCCCTTGCTTTGGAGAATTGGAGCTTTGCCTCTTCTTTTTACTGATCTCATTTTTATGTGACAAGGATATCCAGCATACTGCCAGGGTCCTCCTTCAAAGCTGCATATTCTTTTGGGGCACAGTCAGCTTCATAAGAAAGACTGTACCAAGACTTATTGTCTGTTTTTAGGGCATTTTTGGCTGGAGCTCTCTAACTATAGAGGTCACCCTTGAATATCTCTGGCTATAGAGGTGCAATGCAGGATGTTGCCAAAATGCTGTGACCCTTGTGGGAAGAACATAGGAAAAAGAGCATGTACAGACTCGCTAAGTTAATTAATAATCACGGCCAGTTGGGCCTTCTACCCAGATCTTGCATCAGTACTAACAAGGTGAGTTAGGAGTGATCCACGACCAAGAAATTCTTCGCTGGTACAAATCATGATGTTGGTTTGCTCTGGTGGTTATCTTGGTTGAGATCAAACCTCAAGCGTTACTTCAGATAATATATACAATTATTAGCATAAGCCTCCTTGATTGCGTGTGGAAACTCCCAACCTCATTTGTGGAACCCATGGTTTTGAAAAGGATACAGCAAACAAACACTGTTTAAGCCACAGTCTCAGTTAGGGCAGCTGACTGGAGAGGCTGGAGGAGTCGGTGGCTCGGGAAGGGACCCATCTAAAGTAGTTTTTCTTCAGGTGCATTGATTCAGATCAGTCAGGAACAAAACTCTGCTTTTATCTTGCTTTATATTTAATTCATATGCTGCTTACTTAAGGGCGTGCCTATGGCGTTGGCTTCTGAGTGTTAATACATGTGCAAAATGGCTACTACAGATTGAAGGTCTTGGTCACAACTGGATTACACAATACAAAGTTTTATCCTCAAGATCACGGTGCTACCTAATTCTGTCTCTCCAGGTCTTTAATTTCCAGGCATTGGAATTGCCTTAAATCCATTTTGGCATGGAATGCATCATTATTTTCATACTGTGCTAGTCTACTCTCCTGCTTTCATCCATACAAGCCAGGAGTGAATAAGAGTTGGCAACTTCATACTCGACTATTATAGTGCAGAGTACACTTTAATCAGCACCCTAATAAATAGCACGCCCAATTAATTGGGACATTTGCCAGGAAACCAATTTCCTTCCCTGCTCTTCAGTTGCTGTAAATGATGGATAAATAGCATTCTTGCTGTTGTCTGTGAGCATATTTGTTGTAATTAACAGGTATGGTTTGGTGTTTGCTGGCATGTGTTTCCTCAGTAGCTCTGCTCACTTTTGAGTAGGCTCCCTGTTCCCATGCAGTTACTAAAAACAGAGATTTCCCTTTCACTATTTGCTTAAATCAAGGTAGTGCTTTTGTATTAAAAGCAAAACAAAACAAAGTAATCTATATATTATATTCCTATATGGTTTTGACAATTACAGGTGGTAATTTAATTTGCAAGTTTCTGTTTTAATTAGTATGGCAAAGAGGACTTTGCCATACCATGGAATAATTTATAATAAAGGGAGGGATCTCTGCTGTAGCTTTCTAACACTACTCTTTTTGACCAGAGGTTGCATGGTGGTTTGCTTTTAAGTGGTATTTCCTTGAGGAAGATCCACAAAAGTGCAATCTACTTTCATAAAGTGGTATATGCTCTGATTTACTGTAGGCATGTGACACTTTCTCCTATTCAGACACACTTTGCCAAAAAATTAAATAAAATTGAACACAGCAAACCCTTCTAATCCCTGCATTCCTCACAGATTGCTTTAATGGAGACTCAAGAAATTATTGGAAGTAAATGAATACAAAAAGGGAAAGGGTAGTGGGGAAATCTCAACAAGGGATCTCAAAAACCAGGGTGGCTATGGATCAGCAAAGGGTAGAAACATTTGTGTAATTAAAGGAGAATATAATTTGTGAGTTATCCGAAAAAAATTGTCTGGGTTGGCATTTCCTTTGACTTGTTGGCTGGAGGAGGAGAAACCGCCCTGTACCACTGCATACGGTTCCTTATTAGTTGTGGCTTCTGCAGAGGCTCCGTCTCCTCTTTGGAGCAAGGAGGATTTCTTTCATTACATAATCCAGATTACTTTTTTTTTTTAATAGATTGAATTTTTTTTCTCCTGTGTGTGCAAATTCTCCTTGCCCCAATGCTTCTATACTGAGGTTATTATGCCGAAGGAATGCGAGCGTCTAGAGTAACAATGGTTCATTTTCCTTTAATGACTTTGTCGACAGGATGGAGACATTTTTGTGGTGTGATGAATTCACTCGGTCTCCCGTTGTGTTTTCTCCACATGCTTTGGAAACTGTCTCTCTCTCCGAGAATTGTGGCCTTCCACTCCAGCAAGAGCTTCATTACTTTATATTCATTGTATTTAAATGACACCCCAGTGGTACTGACCTCCTGGGATGATTGATGTAAATTATATGCTATGTAGGGGGAAAATAAAATCTTTTTCTGACTTTTTATGTTCTGCAGAGAAATAAAAAGTGAAAACAAATGACAGAGAAAATCAGGCTTATTCAAAGTGAAACTTTGTAAGCATTATGGTTTGAGTAGACTCCAGCTTGTAAAAGTGCTGAGACAGTTTATAATGACCTTGTGATCTGAAAGGTGACCTGAAAAGGGGAAACAATTTTGTATGTGCCCTTTTTTGGTTCTGTACAATGCATAACAAAACTTGATCAGCTTTTTTTTCCTCTCTGTGAAGTATTGTAAGAATTCAGACCCGAGTAGGGAGCAGCCTCTGCACTTTTACCATCCAGACAAAGGCACAGAATTAGAAAGGACACCTTACATCTCTTTCCTCCTGTCTTCTAGCAGATTTTCTTGTATTGATTTCAGATTTCGTAGCCAGTAGGTATCTATCTTGTCCAATTATTCTGCCAGGAGCTATCACCTATAGAAGTTGCAACAGGGAGAATGTTCTTTCATCAGCCCAGCTCATCACTGGGCAATAACTTCAATCCCTTCCGAACTGGTAACCTTTCACTGCAGGCAAAAGGGTTCTGCACAGCAACACAGTTTGTCAGAAAATATTTCTGTCAGTGCTTTTTCAGGCACCTCACTAAGTCACACTGCCTCTTTCCACGCCCCTGGAAGTTATGTAGTTCACACTGGACATGCTTAACCACATTATCCTAGTAATTCCCTTATTAAAATTACCATATGGAACTGGCATAGTCATTTCTTTATTTGTCTATGTTTTCATATTACTCTGTCCTACCAATTCTGATATATGTGAAGCTATGCATAGAAATGTCAGCAATATGCTGCCTTGCCTTCCTCAACTTAATGTAAAGTTTTGACAAATCATAGAATTTGGCTAAAAACTTGAGTTGCCTTGAGTTTTTCTGCAGTACCTTTCACAACTTGACAGAATGCTTTGATTCTCCTTTTGGCCGGGATGCTCCTCAGTAACCCTGCTTTGGCTGGGGTTACCCAGGTATTTTAAAATGTCTAACAGGGAGGAATAGTTCAGTCCATCCTCCTCGCAGCACTCAGAGGACTTTGCAGTGCAGGCAAGAATCGGCTGCATAAGGCCTCTCGTTCTCTGGGATAATATCTTGGTGTTTTGCCCTGTTGCTGTCAGTGCTCGGGCTGGTATCAGCTTTACTTCCATAATTGTAAGCAGCAGCAGAAGGGAGGGAGGCTGGCAGCACTCGGCAGCGAGCCACAGAATCACCTCGTCTTTCTGAAGCTGATGTGGGAGGTGGGAACAGAGAGGAAGCAACACAGAGGGAACTGGTAGAGTGTTTATATGAAGTTAGAAGGACGGGGAGTGAATGGTAGCCAAAAAACCCCGAAACACCTAAGGGTAGCAGAAGGAGGCTAAGAGAGAAAGACAGAAAATAAGACGGCTTTGTAATAAACTGGAATTCAGATGGCCCCTAGAGCGTTAAGATCATTGCAGTGGTTACCAGAACTTTCTTTTTCCTCTTTTCCTTATCCTTCATTCCTCCACCCCACCAAAAAAAAAAAAAGTAGTAAAATGCTAAGATTTGCATAAAATGATGAAGTCTCTACTACGTCAGTTTCTTAGAAAGAGTCCTAAGAGAAATTATATGAATCCTGTTCTGGGTAGGCAGGAATTTGAATTAGGATGGACTGAGAAGGGCAAAGCAAAAGATAGAGCATAACTTTGGAATTTATATACCCTGCAAACTTTCCATGGAAGTAAGATTTTTGGTGGTGAGAAAAGCACTTACTGTTATTCCATTTACCTCTATTGGTCCCACGTATTAGTTCCAGTTTATACCACGGTACCCATCAGCCTGTCTCCTAACAAACCTGCATGTGATGAGCAAAATGACCAAACTAAACTCACATAAACCTACAGTTAGGAGGCGTCGAAGGAAGAAAAGGTTGAAAGGAGAAAGGAAAGGTTAAAAGATGAAAGGAAAGGCGGGTTAATGCTCCAGCTCACCTAGTCATGTCCCTCCCCATCAACCTGTTGAGCTGCCAGGACAATGGAAGAGGAAAGCCACCACTGCCAGGAATCAGAGGAAAGCGTAGATATATAACCACCCCAATGTATTTAATCATCCTAGCACAGAACAGAATATTTCAGCTGGAAAGGACCTACAATGATCATCCTGTCCAACTGCCTGACCATGTCATGGCTGACCAGAAGTTAAAGTGTTAATGGTATTGTCCAAATGTCTGTTATACACTGACGTGCGGAGAACTGACCACCTCTCCAGAAGGCTGTTCTAGTGTTTGACCACCCTCTCAGTAAAGATATGCTTCCTAATGTCCAGTCTAAACCTCCCTGGCATAGCTTTGTACAATTAATGACATGGTTGAAGTAGTACAACTTGGCATGCTGTTATAAGGATCCAGCGGTATTTCCAAGGCTAAAGACAAACAGGGATCACTGTGGTTCACACTGTGCTATTTTTGAACACCTGTACAGGGCTGTAGCTGCAGAGATGAGGGCAGGTTGGCACCTGTGCTGAGGCCAGACACCTGTGTAAGCCCACACCTCCCTCCTGAGGGGGACCCAGGCGCCTCTTCTCAAAATCCCCTGGATTTTGGCGCTCACAGCAGCCCTGGAGCTCTTCCCGCTGCCCTCCAGCACCACCCTATGCTGAGGGGGAAGGAAGAGGTGACCACGGCCCACTGGGCAGCACCTGCCACAACCATCCCTGGAGGCATTCAAGGAAAGACTGGACACAGCACTTAGTGCCACGGTCTAGCTGACAAGGTGGTGTTCGGTCATAGGTTAGGCTAGATGATCTCAGATGCCTTTTCCAACCAAAGTGATTCTGTGATCCACAGAATTGTTAGGGTCTACTGAGTTGGAAGGGACCCACAAGGATCACTGAGTCCTACTCTTAAGTAAATAGCCCACACAGGGATTAACCCCCAGCCTTGGTGTGGGTTAGTACCAGGGTCACCTGCAGCAGTGACACAGGAACACATTCAGGTGGGTTTGGAATGCCTCCAGAGAGGGAGACTCCACAACCTCCCTGGGCAACCTGTTCCAGTGCTCTGCCAGTCTCACTGTAAGGAAGTTCATCCTCATGTTGAGGCGAAAGATCTTATGTTTTTAGTTTATGGTCACTGCTCTTCGTCCTGTCACTGGGCACCACCAGAAAGAGCCCGGCACCGTCCTCTAGTCATCCGCCTTTCAGATAGTTATGTGCATTAATGATCCTGTGATTCTGTGAGGGGCGGGCTGAGGGGAGCGGCTGAGGAGAGAGGTGGGCTGAGGGGAGCTGGGCCGAGGGGAGCAGCTGAGACGGGCGGCTGAAGGGAACGCCGGCAGCGGCGGCGGGAGGAGGCGGTGGCTGCGGCCCCGCCTCGCCCCGGCTCCTCCCCGCGCCCTGGGAGGCGCCGCCGCCTCCATGTGCGGGGCGGCCGCTGTGGCGGAACCGGCTCCTCCCCGGCGCGGGCGGCGCCATTTTACCCCCCCTCCCTCGCTGCCTCAGCGGCCGTGGCGGCGGCGGGTGGGGGGAACAGCGCGAAGCTGCCGCCGCCGCCGCTGCTTTCCGTTCCCCTCGTTTTCTCGCCTCGGTCCAGGCGAGAAGGAAAGACCGAGGTTCAGTTCCTGCCCCTCGCTCTCCCCTTTCGGCTCTCCGCACACGGGGTGGGGGGGACCGGCCACCACAAGCTGCTCCCACCCTCCTTCCATCCTTCCTCCCTTGCACATCTCAGCCTCCTCCTCCTCCATCCATCCATCCTTCCCCGGGGGTGAGCCTTTGAGTGAGTCACCAGCGAGGGCACGCTGTTAGGCAGTGTGTTGCTATTAATTAACTTGGCGAGGCTGCTCGTTGTTGGGGCCTTCAGGAGCATTAACGGGGCGGTTCCTGCCCGCGGTACCTGCGGGGCGCGGGGTGGGGGCGCGGGGTATTCTGGTGGCCTTGGGTGGTGTTACATCGGACCTTGCCCTGCTCGGTTTGTCGTCATGCAACTTATCTGGGAGGTGTTTATAGGACTTTTTTTTTTTTTTTTTTTTAATGTTTTATTTTTTTTTTAATCTTATGTGGCAGCGGCTAGGCTTTGGCCTGCAGTACGCTGCAGGTTGCTAATTTCTTCTTGTCACTCTAGTGTTGTGAAGTGTTACTCGTTTGTAATTTTTGTCTACAGGAAGTGGATTTTATTTATTTTACCCAAACAGATGTGGTGGTTTATTAATTGGAGTCTTGTGTATTTGGCTGTTCGTTCTTAATGTGAAGTATTAGATACATACATTGATGCCCTAAATTGATGTAATTCCTGGTATTTCAGAATGTTCACTTAAGGTCTATAGTATTCCTTACAGAAAATATTAGTCCTCTCAGAAATTAATGGTAAATGCTAAAAACCTAGGTATAACAGTCCAGAAGCATATTTCACTATGTTAGCTTTAAGTGATTTTTCCACTCACTGTGTCTTTATACCTCCTGTGTACAGATCAACTGTTTCTAAGTTCCTAGAAATTACATAAATGGATGCTTTGCAGTTGATGAATGCAAAGCACAGTATACATGCAAAACATATATTACTGTGTGTGCGAAGGGGAGGCAAGACCTTGATGATGTGGGCAGCCAAGTTTGCTGTATGGCATTAGTGCTAATGATTTATTGTGAGACACTTGATTTCCTACGAGTGAATCTGTTTCAAGGTTTGCAGCAGTGTTGGTGATACGCTTACATTTTCTTTTGAAGTCTTTGATCTAACTCCCACATCATTCTCTTTCTTTATACAGGCCTTGCTTTCCCTTTGGCTTAAGGCAGCAGTGCTTACTTGGAGGGATATAGTGCACCCTCCCTCCCTCCCTTTTTGCATATCTTTCTTCACTGCTGGCCAGATCCAAGTGGCGTGGAAGGCAGTGTCAGTCCCTCTGTTAACCTTGGTGGACTTTGCACAGGCCTGTATTTGCATGTCACTTATATCCAAATCACATTTTGTTTTATTTTGGTTCCTTTTTCTCCCATGCACTGTTGCCGTGTAAGTGGAAATGTCGATGTTAAAAGTAGCGTTTCCAACTCTAACAGTTTTTCTGAGAGCCTCATCTGCTTGTGAAAGTTTGAAAAAGTTAATTTTCAGTTAGAGAAAGAAATTCTTAGCTGTGATTTTCTGAAGAAAAGCTTGAGGTCTTGCCAGAATATGCTAAAAAGGCAGGAGGAAGAACTCCAAGTCGTGTCTCTGAGAAGTAAACAAGAAATCCTTCAGTGCATTAGTGGCATTTTACTTGTGACTTTAAAATACATGGATTTGGAGACATTAGTTAAGGTTTAAAAAGATTCAGTAGCGTTTAGATTATTTGCTAAGCCTCTGAGTGTCATAACGAGCTGAATTACTCTCATGGGCTCAATTCTGAGTCGGACAGAATGGGGCTGTCTGAGATTTGATTAGTCAATTAGTAACTTGTCAGTGTAAGCAAGCTGTAATTTAGCGAGCTACAAGTGTTTTAAGAATTGCCTACATGTAATAGTGTAGAGCAACAGTGAGCATTGTTCACCTTGTTAGTGCTGTTCTCATGTGATGCCCTCGAGCAGTGAGACCAGCTAGACAGTGTCTTTCTAGGTCATCACTGCAAGGGTGTTCTGAGGCATGAGGCCAAACCCAAGCAGTGTAATTATACCATAGAAACTAATTGAGTTAATGCTCTTGTTGCAATTGTGAAATATTCAAATATGTAGATACAAAAGCGTGTAAAGAGAAGGAAACTAGTTCAGGCCTCTGTTCTCATGGAACCAGGCAGTGGTGACTCAGTTATGAGCTTATCTGGAGCTGATCAAAAAAACTACCTGTCAGAGGCTCTGAAAATGGTATTGATTTGATCTGTAATCTGTGTTTTAGATACTTGGCTCTCATAATGCTGCAGGTAGTCGTTACTAATTGGAAGTAACCTTAGTAAGTGTTCTTTTGCAAGCTAACACTGGTGAAACTTCTATTTATAAATAATCTTTGGCTTTTCTCTAGCCCTGTATTTTGCATACGTTTGAAGTATTGCATTCGATGACAATCAGCCTTTCACGGAGTCAGCTGCAAAGTTTCTAGTTCACACAGCTCCTTAAACTGTCATAGGAGTAACAGTAATGGAAAAAGAGGCCAAGAGCTTGCATGGAAGAGGTGATTTCCAGTAGGCTTTTGCTGAAATGTTTTATTGAAAACACACGTTTTTCTTTGCTACTTAAGCACGTGGTTTTTAAAAGCACTTAACATTGAAGAGCTGTATTGATAATTTTTATGATTTACCCGAGAGATTCTAGGAAGAATTAAGCCAGTACCTAAGTATACCTGGGAAAAATGTGTGTTTTCAACTAAATAGGAAGACATTTTAACAGAAGCTTGTTGGACATCACCTGGGACTGAGATCTCTGGAAAGAGTGTGGGCCTCAATGTTACTGACATACTGTTAGACCTATTTTTAAGAGCTAATTTTCGTGCTTGCAACTTATATTTTAAAGCCATGGCTGTTTTTCCTGCAGTTTTCCTTGTATTAGCTGTTGTGCAAATGAACAACAACAGAGGTAGACATTTTCTAGAGAGAGAATTTCTACTTTTGATGGCTAGCACTAATTTCTGAAAGGAGACGAGCAGTTTAACAACAAGAATTGAGAAATTTTATATAATTTCACCTATGAGGTGAGATTTTATATCGTCTCACATATTTGGCTGCTCATTTGTGATGAGAAATTTCAGATACATATGTTGATGTCCTGACTTGATGATATTCCTGATATGCCAGGGTATTCAATTAAAGTTAGGATGGTACTAAATAGTAAGAAATTATTTTAATTGCATTTCAAATAGTGAACTAAACACAGAGTGATGTGAAAGGAGGAGGATCAATGTGAGCAGCGTAATAGATTGGGAAGATAATGCCATCTTGAAAGAAGATGAAGGCAGGTGAAGGTTTAGAGAGAGAAATTATACTGAGGAAAATATAGTTTAAAGCTAATAGTGACTTGGCTGTGCATTCCAGAAAATTTATGTGTCAATAAAACCTTAAATTTTAAGTTACTGTAGATGGAACTAAAGGTAGATGGGAACCACTGTTAGCAAACGAGCAGTAAAGCATATTGGCAGAACTAATTTGACCTTTGCATATTAATATTTTATGTTTTACTTGTCAGAAAAAGCAAAATACTGAGCAGTCACAGTTTGCTGGAGTCAAGTTTGCAAGTCCCTGGCGACTTGAATGTGTTTTTTATCACCAGACCTCTCTTTGCTTTACTGAAAGTTGTCATTGGTTCCCACAGGAAGATCATGGTCGCTAAATTTCATCTCTATACAATTTTTAAATAATTAGTATGGAAAGTTGAGAGTACTAATGTATTATGAAAAGACAGTTGTTATTTCAAATAAAGTTATGGTTATAGGAGCCAACTCCTGGAAGCTGTGGAAACTTTGCTGTTAGTTACAGGTTGTCTGGTCTTTACACTGTTTTGTTAAAGCATTTTTAGGAAAGAAAAGAAGGTCATTGATGCTTAATTTGCAGTTCCATTAACTGCCAGATGTGGCACGGACCAAAAGTGTGCATGCTCAGTTCAGAGGGAGGTGGGCCTATACATTAGATTCATTTTCCCTACTTTCTTCTTAAAAATAAATATATCACTTCTGGGGAAGAACAGAGCTCTGATTAGACTGGAGCTAGAAATGCTGAGAGAAGTGTTTGTAAACATCTCCAGATGTGGAGGCAGAGCTCTCATGTAAGCTTATGCTGTGTGTTTCCCAGTCTCAAGTAAAACAGTCACATCTGTATATTAGTATTCTTTCAGTAGTCTAGACCTTTCTGTGGTCTGTTTCAGAAGAAGCTTAAATAACTGTCCTGTCTAACTCATGGGTGGACAAATAGCTTAAAATATGAGGACATGCAGAGTAATTTCAAGTAAAACACAGCAGTTGTTACACATAGTGGAGCCAGAAGGTTATATTTTAGTCTGAGGTTGGTTAGTGACTTTTCTTCCCCTGCTAAGTCAGTGAGAGTATTGTGCTTGTTTGCTGCTTTCATTTAAGGTCTTCAGTAAAATTAATGCGCAAAGATATGAGATGTAGAAATGAACATGAAAAATTATTTTATCTCCACAGGGGTGTTGACCAGTTTTAAAGTCATTAAGATGCATGTTATTCTTTGGACCAAAATCTATGCCTACTTGTATTAGAAAATTCGTTTTTCCCTTTGTTATCAGCCGTGCGTGTTTCTCCTGTAACTTCTCCATGGGAACGAATGACTGAGTTGCCTTTTAAGTGGAAAGGGGGGAATGTTCAGTTGTGTTCCTTGTATTCGTGTGGGCTTCTCAAGCATGTTTTGCTCCAAGAAGGAGTGTCACGGTTAAAGATGAGATGCTTATTTGTCTGGGTGGTGAAAGCTGGGCTGGGCATTGACAGCTATAAGATGAATTTTTCTTTTTGGTATTCACTTTAAAATAAAACTGCCATAAGCAACTAGTCTATGAAGCAATAAATGGAAGCAGCAGCAGCAGATGTAATGTGTTATCCTTAGCATGAATAGTGCATGCATTTTGCTTTGTGATACTTTGTTAATTAATTAAAAATGAAAGAAAGCTGAGATTGCATCCCCAGCTTTGAACAATATTCTTGTGTGCAGACCTGGTGCAGATGTGTCACTGCCCGCCCACAGATTGCTCCTAATCCTGGATTTGGTCTGACTGTTCCCTGAAAGTTTGGGCCTTTGCTTTATCTAGTTGGCTTTTGAAGAGGGAGTGCGTAGGGAATATGGAAGTTATTCATCCTGTTGCCTGTAAGCAAAGCCATTTCCTACTTGTTGCACAAAAAAGCTGATTTTTTTTTTTTTTTTTTGAACCTGGACAGGCTTGAGGATGATAAACTAGTTTCATTATATACTTGGAAACATTAATTTGTTGTAAAATTTAGACCATACATGCCCTGTGCATATCTGTGACCCTTTAGAGTGTTTCTAGTTCCAGCCTGTTTGAACAGCTCAGGAGAACTTAAGGACTTGGTGTTTTCATTTTCACTTTTCCCATATTACTGGGAGAGTGGGTGATTAGCAAAACAATATATGTACTCATGCATTTGGTAATTGGTTATTGGTGGTTTTTTTAACCTTGTCTTATTTTTTAATCATTTTGAGTGTGCACTCAGAAAGCTGATGTTGCACATGTTCAGCAGGGGTTGTGGCTGTGCTTTTGTTTTTTAAAAGGAGTGCACTAAAAATAAAATAATTTGTATTTCCTATATTTAATTAAGTTGTTACATCTCCAATTCCAGGAGACTGTTATCTTACACTCTTGTCAGCTGGTGAGGCCATGCATATAGTAAAATACTCAGTGGAGCAGACTAGTTAATCTAATTACTCTCAAGTAAAGAGTGTGAAAACAAAAACATTCATTTTAATTTTGTGTTAATTCATAGTCATCTTGGCCTTTATTTCCTTCCTGTTTTGTTTGGGTTTATATAAATGAAAATTTGTCAGTCTTTAAATTTTTGCATGGTTTCAGTTTATATGCAAAATGTGTTTATGAAAGGCAAGAGAAGAGGACTGTTGTGATAACCACGTTAAATGCATGTTTATGAATTAAGTCATTGTGATGGTAACTTTTGCACTGAATAACACAGAGCAGAAAGTTATGCAGGGACATGCTGGATTTTTTGGTAATTCTGCACCTTTCTTGGCCTGTTAACAGAGGCACCAAATATATCTGTGCAAATCCACTTTTGTTTTAAACAGACCCAGTTTAGACTTAGGTGTTTTCTTCTGGTGAAGTGAAAGCCATATTACTACTAATGTTTGCTCTTCCTGAGTGAGTTTAGCTCAGCTGTCCAACAGTGTGTAGACGACTGTTCTCTAGTGATTGCTTGGATGCACCTTTCTCTCGGATCTTCATGTGACATTTTGGCAATGGTGGTTGGGGAAAGTGTTTGAGCAATATTTCAAGAGACTTGTGGGCTGAGTATCTGTTGTTAAGCCTGGAGAAGAGAAGGCTCTGGGGTGACCTCACAGCACCTTCCAGGACCTGAAAAGGCTCTGAGAGAGCTGGGGAGGGACTTTGGACAAGGGTGCGTAACGATGGGATACGAGGCAATGGCTTTAAGCTTAAAGAGGGTAGGATTATGTATATTGGGAAGAAATTCTTCACTGTGAGGATGCTGAGACACTGGCACAGGTTGCCCAGAGAAGCTGTGGCTGCACAATCCCTAGAAGTGTTCAAGGCCAGGCTGGGTGGGGCTTGGACCAACTTTGGAGCAACAAGGTGTCCCTGTCCACAGCAGGGGGTTGGAATGAAGTGATCTCTAAGATTTCTTCTAACCCAAACTATTCTGATATATGACGCTCTCCCTCTCTCTCTCTATATATATATACACATGTACGTTAAGTCTGCTTTGTGTATATCCCAAATAACATGAGACTGCTTGCAGATTTTGTGATTTACTGTTACTGGCTAAATGCGTAGCCTGTATATTAAATTCACGTTTTAGGAGCAGTGGAATTTCAATTTTTGTATGTCTCTCACCTTGCTCTTGAATAAATAGGTGGGTTATATGGATATCTCTTATTGACTGTAAAAGAGTCAGTGTGAGTTAGTACTGCTTGGTAATTTCAGGGTGGATATGGTGAAGGAGGGCTATGAAATGGAAGTCTACCTGGATGTCTTACTGTGGTGAGAGGAATGGGCCTGAACCTGATGAGAAATGACTTAAATTTTGATTCCCTCCACTGAGAACTCTTTTGTTCTGCTGATTCATATGGAATAAATACTGTTTTCTGTTGTGACTCTTCAGTGTAAAAGACATTGAGGTTGCAGGAGATGCTTTAAAATATATTAATTATTATATAAACATTTTAATATGCACTTTTAACTATACATTTGATTGCAATATTTTACTTATGGGAAAAGAATTTATAAAAGCTGGACCTCTTTGGATACAAACTCGTAATTACCAGTCCAGATAGTGTTAATCAGAAATTGTCTTCTTTCTAGAGTTCATGATTAAAATACAGCACACTGAAATAATCTGTGACCTAATCTGAACATCTGAATTCATTTTGTAGAATATGGCAAACAGCTGCATTTCAGTTTGGAGTTAAAACAAATACAGTATATTGACCCATTGAAGATTACTGTAGGCTTTTCAGTTCCATGATAGCTGTACTTATTGAAGAAAATTGATTTGAGAGTGCTTCTGCTTTTGAATGATTTTTTTTTTTCTTTTTTTAATGTCCGGAAGAAAGGAAATAGAACATACGGAGGATGGGACTTTGATGTGTAAAGAAGTTAATTATCTAAACCATCAAACAAAACGTGGGCTGTGGAAGTAATTACTGTAAAGGGTCTGATGAAGCCTGACAAGCTGTTGGTTTTTTATGTCAAGAAAATGCTGTACACCTGCTTGATTTGAAAGTTAAATCATTTGGTTGCAATAGGAAGATCAAGTTTTTAGTGAAGCAGCAGCCAATAAGCTTTCAGCTCTCAGGTTTACTGATACTTACACACATCTACAGCCGTACAAGTGTTTTTTAATTAAACTGTTCTTGTCCACTTGGAGGGCAGGAAGCTAGGAAAGGATTTACCCCAAAACAGGACTTGCATGAATCACAAATCTTACACTGTGAGGAGGCAACTGTGGAATTGTGCCATGGTTTTTGGGATTTTTGGGAGAATGCTTCATAAGTTAGCAGAAAAGAACCTCATGGATAAAGCAGAATGTCTGTCATGGATGTTCAAAGTAAATGCCATATATATGATATTAAATTAGTTTTAAAAAGCCCTAAACTTAAAGCCCCCTTAAGTCTTTGTAGGCTACGCGGTTTTTAAACATTTTTTTTTGTTTTTAAAATTCACTAATTTGACTGTTTAGGTTCTGTGACTCTGGTAATTGCTGATTATAGCAACACTGAAGCCTAGTGTGTAACTACTCGTGATTAAAATCAGACTTTAGTGGAAGCAAACTTGTGATGTGTGTAAGTGCTTGCAGGATGGGGACCTAAATTAGAATCTGCTTGAAGATGAACTGAAGTCTGTGAAAATCTACTTGAAAGCATTAATAAAAATAAGTAAACTTATGACACCAAGTTGGGTGGGAGGAGGGAGGCTGTACAGAGGGATCTGGACAGGCTGGATCAATCAACCAAGGCCAGTTGTGTGAGGTTCAACAAGGCCAAGTCCTGCATTTAAGTCACAATAAGCCTGTGCAGTGCTGGGGGCAGAGTGTTTGGAAAGCTGCTTGTTGGACAAGGTCCTGGGGGTGCTGGTTGGCAGCAGCTGAACATGAGCCAGTGTGTGCCCAGGTGGCCAAGAAGGCCACTGGCAGCTGGCTGTGTCAGCAATAGTGTGGCAGCAGGACCAGGGCAGTGCCTGACCCCTGTGCTGGGCACTGGTGAGGCCTCACCCCGAACCCTGGGTTCAGTTTTGGGCCCCTCACTACAAGGAAGACTTTGAGGTGCTGGAGCAAGTCCAGAGAAGGGCAATGGAGCTGGGGAAGGGTCTGGAGCACAAATCCAATGAGGAGCAGCTGGGGGGGCTCAGCCTGGAGAAGAGGAGACTTGGGAACCTTCTTGCTCTCTACAAGTCCCTGACATGAAGGCATAACCAGGTGGGGGTCAGGCTCTTGTCTCAGGTAACAAGTGACAAGTCAAGAGGAAACAGCCTCTAGTTGTGCTGGGGAGGCTTAGATGGGACATTAGGGTGAGTTTCTTCATGGAAAGAGTGGTCAGGCATGGGGACAGGATGCCCAGGGAAGGGCCTGAGTCACCGTCCCTCGAAGGATTTAAAAGACATGGGACAAGGTTTACTGCTGGACTCGGCAGTGCCAGGTTAATGGTTGGAATCAATGATTTTAAAGGTATTTTCCAACTTAAACAATTCTATGATTCCATCTAAAGCACGAATGGCTTATTTTTCGTTGTTTGTCCAGCTGCTGTTGTGTCATTAGCCTTTCAAAGCACATGTTACTTTTTGAAGGTGTCTCATGCCTTGTATTTAGACTAGTATAAGTTTTCTTCAACCAAAGCAGAATATTTGGGATTGATTGCAATGCTTTTAATGACGTTTAATGTAAATCTGGTCCTGTACTTTGATTGCTTTTTAGTAATCTATCTTAACTTTTTAACTTTAAAGTGGAGAAAGCATCTCTTACAACACAGCAAACTATATCAACAGATAGCTTTTATTGTCATTACTACTGCTACAACTAATAGTACAAGAAATGAGCAGTACAACTCAACTGTTACTTGTGTGCAACAAACTGGAAGAGAAAGAAATGCAGTGGGAATATATCCTGTTTATCAGCAGACTTACACAGTGTGCAGGTTTTTGTTAAAACATTAAGGGAAAAATGAAACTCCCTTTTACATATTTATGGAGTTTTCCATAGTTCAGTTTTGTTAAGTCAGTGTTTTAGTAAATTAAGTGGTTTTTTTAGTTCAAAGATGAATATTGTTAAAGAGGAAAATGTAGATGCACTAATTACTTAATGGAATAAGCGTAAAATTGTACTGCTTTTGGTTTGGAGTTTTTGAATGAGAAATTTATATAGAAAAGCTGTAAACTATTTTGAATAAATATAGTCCCTTCAGTCTTATAAGTATCATGGTGTTCAAGTCTTATTCTTTTTAATGCATTTCTGTTTTAAGGATTTTAGTGTGTGTATGTAAAGCTGGTGTTCTAGAAAGGAAGGTTGTGATGTCTATGCTCATCAAGTTTTAGCTTTTTCTGAGAATCTCTTTTGCTCCTGTTAGTTCAGTGGATGTGATTCACTAATGGTGAGAATGCTGCAGGAATGTAAGAGGTTGGTTAGGGTAGCAAGATACTGGTACCTGTGAGTACCATCTATTACAGAATAGCGGTGTTTTTATCTTAATGCTTCTCCACTGGTGCTCCTAGAATACCTCTAAATGGTGTTTCAGAAATAGTGCACATTTCCAACACTTTGCTTACAGTAAATATGAACTCTTACATTTTCTGCAGTGTCTCACATGGGATTCTTTTTGCATGCAGAACCTTTGCCTGCAATTCTGCCCCTAATAACTTTTATTCCCTTCTGAATATATACTGTGCAATCTACATGTGGTCTCTTGGAAATGAAATACAAATATTAAGCGCTGTTATTTCTTTGTTTACTCAGATGAGCAGCACTGTGGCCAGCCCGATGTCAACAGTAGTCTCTTCAAGCAGTGGAAGAAAATCGACCAGCTTTACTCCTGAATTGCAGAGTATGATGTGAGTAACCAGTCAGAATATCTGGTAATGTCTGCCTTGCATATTCAGCTTTCAGATGGTTTCTTATAATATGTAAATAAGGATGATGGGGGGAAAAAGAGCGGGTATTAGTGATGGAGCTGTTAGTATTTTACTTCTGATTTGTAAAGCCTTCAGAGGTGACTTGGATAAATCAAAACCACACCCTCTCCTGAAAGGAGAAAAAATGCTGCTAAGTAAAGAAATGCATTTTTAATGTATACTATAGAAGTCTTTAGAGACCTATATTTCTCAGTCCTTCATCAAAGAAAACTAAGCTTCCTGTTGTCATATATACTGCTGTAAAGAAATATTTTGTATTATCATCTTTCAGTGCTAATACAGAGAGGTAGACTGCTGAGATCATAACACTGCTGATGGAATTATGGTATGGAATGATTGGGTTTTAGCAGACAGGAAGTAAAATTGTTTAAAAACATAGATTATTCTTTTATATGAACAGTGGATTCTTAGAAACCCAGCTCCAAGCTGTGGCATTATATGATTTTTTTAGTTTATAACTTCTAAAGCCTTGCATGTTGTTTAAACAGATGGGTTTTGTTGGTCTTAAAGGTACTTGCATAATCAGAAGAATTCATTAGAAGAAGTCTTTATCTTGACTGGTAACCTGCTACACTGGGCTGGCTGCAAATTTTCATTTTGTAGAAAAGCAACAAGTTGATCGGACAGTTTGACCTGCCATTACACAGCATTTTACCCCTTTCTATGTGTATCCAAGACATTAAACTATGGGGATGGCAAGTAATGATCCTGTTCCCATGTGGCTTCGTGCTCTGATTTATCAAACACTTCAAAGAATGTTTCAACTTAAAACTGAGAGACATCTAACCAGCAAGGCTGCAATAACTCGTGTCTAAAGTGCTCATTTAAAAAATGCATGATTGGGAATGTTAGTTATGGAGTAGGGGGAGAGAATGCACGTTTGGCAGTTGGTGAGGTCAGCGGCACATAAAAGGGAGCTTTGCTTTATGGAACCTTGCAAAAGTGTCTTACAGGACTTTTCCCTTTGTTCATTTGTCAGAGTTGAAAATGAAATGGAGAAAGCTAATCCCAGAGTACTGACACATAAATCCATAGTTTCAAAGGATAGTGGTAATCATTGGCTCTTTTCACTAAAGTCTTGGCTCAGAAATAGTGGCCAGGATGTAGTTTGAGATAGGATGAGATAAAGGAGGATGGACTTAACCGTGACTTTTAGACTACTGATCTTTACTTGGAGTGATCTTTACTTTTCAGTAATCTTGCCAGTATTGTAAAGCTGCTTTTTACTGTGTTGCTGCTTCTTATTTTTTAATTATTTTTAATCAGCCATATATAAATCAAAATAGTTACAGCATCCACCTTCTAACCCATAGATCTATAACTATGTTTTAATTACAGGGACAACATATTTGTTAAAATTACAGATGTTTCCTGCATGTTACCATGATTCCACCCTTTTGATCACTTTACTTTAGGTCAGGAATTGTTGAATCATCTATTAGTTTACTTGCATGTGGCTTTTAATATATTACCTTGTGTGAGTTATCATTTTTGAGTAGTCTTATCTGAAAGTTCTCTCTTCCTTCCTGTTTCCATTATTTTAGAGCTAAAGACTAGGAGAGGAAGAATGTCAAAGCTTTATTTTTATAAATAAGTATATAAATATTTTTGTGCTATTTGTCTCCTGTACCCATAAAGAGGTTAAAGAATTTCAAAACTCCACAGATAATAATTTATGTACATAAAGACTGCATTTGACTTAGTAACGTAATTGAAATATGTATCTTAGTATTGCTGCATCATATTAGAAATCCTCTTTGCTTTTTCTTTTTTACTTGTGAAGGAGTTCATTTAGGACCAGAAAGGTGTCTTAGGTCACTTCAGGCTACATTAGAACTACTTTTTTTTTCTTGTTTCAGTTATGGGCATGACAGTGTTAGATTAGAAAAATGGTAGATCTTCTCCACGTCATGTGCCAAGTCCCCCACCTGCCTTGCACTCACACTCAGCCTGTTCCTACTAGTTCCCTCGGTTTCTTGTTGCTACTTTTAGGGGATACAGGATTTTAGGCATGTTAAATGGTGGTGGGAACAACTCTGCCTTGCTTTTAGTCACATGTTGCAGATTCACCTTCACTGTTGTGTAGCAATTTCTGATCTGAATTGCCACGTGGGCAGTAGATACATAAGGAGTTTCTCACCTCTGTGAAATTCCATCAAGAGTTCACTTTTCAACAATGGAAGATACCATTTGTTTTCAGTTAAGTGACCTTAAGAGACTGATAGATTGTTGTCCAGTGGAGCATGGGATACATTCCACTGGAGTATTTTTCAGTTTAATGTAAATAGGATGCTGATTTTTTTTTTCCCTTGTGTGTTGAATCATCTAAAGTAGATGAGTAGGTTGTTACAAACCCAGTGTTCTGCTGTATTGAGTTCTCTTCAGGTACAACAGTATCAGTGGTCTCCTTCAAGAGAATTCTGTTTGGTTATTGTTCACATCTATTAGAGTGATCTACACTGAAAAATACAAGTGTTGTTCTTGGTGGAGAAAATGACTGTAACTGTGCTTAAAAGACAAAACAGCAGCCCTGCAGTTCAGAGTTGCAGCCCGTGCATCAATTTGGATCAGTGTCTGGGGAGCCTGGATTTTACTGAATTGTGGACTTCCTGATAAAGTATTTTGAAACTGCCTTCCCCGCCAGTGTACACATGATTCTGTCAGAACGTAGAAGTTATTGTTGGCCGTAGAAATGGAAGGAATGGACATTTTCCTTTTGCTTCAGAACTGGTGCAGTTATCCTTTGAAAGCTGTGCAAACAGATCTACTGTGCTTTAGAGTAACAGTTTTCACAGCTTCATTAAACCAGCAGGAACTGAAGAAATTCCCTGACTGTGATGAGAACATTGAAACTTACATTTTTATTGTTTGCTGGGGAAAAAAAGAGATTTTTGAAAATGATAAAGTGCCAGGGATGAACTGTGTAGAGAAAAAAAAGACAACTGTTTCCTTTGGCCTGGGCCATAAAATGAAGTTGTGCCTTTGAAAGAACTTCCTATGCTCTGACAGAAGCTGACATTTTTTATAAACTACATGATTTAGGAAGTCATGGATTCTCCCATTTAGGCAATTTATAACAAATCCATGCTGACATCTTAAGATCCTGGGAGATAGTAAAGACTGGAGCATTACAGTGCAAAAAGGGTAACAACTACTTAAAGAAAAGAAAATAGAGTCTGTGTCTGCCTAGTTTGTTATTGTGAAGTTGAGTAGGGTCACCTATTTCCTGCTGATTGTCATCCCTATGGATTGATCTGAAGAGTAACTTCAACTTGTCCTGCCTTTCTCAACAAAAACTTTTGTGCAGCCAGAGGGTGAACTTGTGAGAAATGAGTCCTGTGGAGACATTAAGTGCTAATCCAGAATGGCATGTGGTAGTTTGTGCTGAGGTTAAAAATGGGCTGTTGGATTTCAGGGACTTGAAAGGCAGTGGGAACACAGAGAAATAGTATTTTTGAAGAAGAATATAGAATCCTGTTATAACCAGTTAGCAAGATCTGTAAATCTGTGGCTAAGAATCGCATGGTTGGAAGGTCAGATCTTTGATTAGTTTATAATCTGCAGCACTGAAGTTCTGAGTCAGGGTTTGATTCCCCAGAATGCTTAAATTTATATGTAATGTGAAGCTTGTGGTTGATCCTTTTTAAGGTGAGGAGGTTATTCATGTGTTACATCTGTTAAATACACTACACCTGGTTTTGAACCACAGCATTATTAGGGAATGAGCTGAATCCTGTTGCAGAACTGTGTTTTTATGATAAGCTCAGAAATGTTTTTCTGATTTATTTAAGAAAGCAGGAAATATATAGGAGTCTTGAAATCATAAAATACTACAGAAAAACTCTCTTAAGTTGTGTACAAGTTTTTCATTGTATGCATAGATATTTTACTAATAAAATGATTCTGTTTTTCCGTTAAGAATATTTAAGATATGTACTTGGATTTGAAGAAATTTTTGTGTTTGTCAGGAAAACAAGTCTTTGATGTCTAAATAGTACTGTGCAATTGGTGATGGTGCTTTATATGCTGATTACCTTAAGAAGAATACTCCTTAATCAGATTGTCACAGATCACCTAAATGCATCAGTTTACAGTACACTACCTTTTGCATGGTTATATTTGACTTTTAACAGTTTAGACCTTGGAACTACCTGATATTTATATCATATTAATTTGAAACAGCAAAGTGCTGTACAGATTTTGCTTTGACTTCCACATTTGTATTTGGATGTTTTATTATGCTACCACAGAATGTACAGCACTAAGTGTTAATAATTAAAAGAAAAGCTTTTAGCACATTTAGTGCATTTTGCTGAGGTTTATTTTATAACTTACTTTGGCTGATCTACAGCCTGTTTCCAAACTCACTGCTAGTGTGAAGTGAGTTGTGCTTAAATTCTAGTTCTGCCCAGTAGATTCACGACTATGATTTCACAGTAGCCGTTAAAATTTGTCATTTGGTAGAGATCATCTATTCTGTAATATAAGCACTACTTACAGAGTGAGTTTCTGGAAACCCTGACAGTCTTAAGACTTGTGTTGAACAATTTGCCGATAAAAAGGGAGGTTTTTCCCCTCTCAGTAAAATGTCTTGATTTCTCAAAGCTATTATAGCTATTTACAAAAATACTAATTACTATGATCTGATGGTAATTGACAAATCGTTTTTATTTATTCATTGTGGTTTTTTTCCCTTGAACACTCATAAACAGAAGGAGCAGAGGCCGTTCTCAAGATTAGTTTATCAAAGGAATACTTTTTTAAAAGTCACATAAGATTTTCTGATGGCAAACATATTTAACATGAATCAAGCACTTCAGTTTCCTACACCCTATACTTGATCCTGTAGGTGAGCCAGTAATTTTATGACAGCTGAACATTTGTAGGATTGGGCTCCTGATTGATAAACTTTTGAATTCTGTTGTATAAAGTACTAGCTGGTTAAACTTGCATATCAAAGAGTGTGTTTTTTTGTGTACTGCATGCTTTGAGCCTCACTGTCATTGGTAGTGGTAGGCTGTATTACCACGACAGTGCAAGCTGGTTGAAAATGCTGTTAGCTTTAATTCAGAACAAAATGAAAATTCTATGAGGAACCTGTTTATTTTGGCTTAAAGCGACAGCTTGAAGCCCATCAGGGTGGATGCAGGAATGGGACACATAAAGCCTTCCTGAAGTTACTGGAATTCATTTGATGTGCAGGGAAGTAGCTATGGAGGATGCAGGTGTTGGAAGAAAACCTTAAATACCCACTCAAACTGGATTCTTTTCTGATGTAAAAATTCTGTAAAATTCCACAGCTCAGGTAAATGGGTGACCATATTTATCCTTCAGGCTTGTGGCAAACGAATCATCAGCTTGATAATACATTACTTAAACTGAATCAAGGGACTGAAATATATTCAACCACTGCCCAAATTGTCTGGTAACATTGGGAATTATGTGCATTAAAAGCTGCCTTTTTTTCTTTTTCTTTGTATGTCCCTTGAATATATATAAAATTAATCAAACTTAGATTCCCAATTACTTTGGTTTCATACCAAAAATCAAAATTTGATATTACAAGGCTATAAAGATAAATTTAAATGATGGAAGTACTGGAAAAAACACCTTTAATTGGGTTTTTGTAAGGCTTTCTGGTTATCTATTATATTTGCAGTAGTTAGTATTAAAATAATAGTATACATTGATAAAATACCAAATTTAATATTGCTGCTAATTGATTGTGTCTTTCCAGAGAGTGAAATTGGGTTTGGGTGTTTACTCAGCTTTCTCTAGCTTGTAGTTTATACTCATCTCTGATATGCTTCACTGTTATGTTAGTGTGCAGTAGAGTTCTTAAAACAATAAAAATCTTCATATTCCCTTTTTATTTATGAATAAATTCTTTATAATATTTTTTCTTTTTTTAACATCTAGCAAATTATGGGAGAGACTTGGTGGGGACTGGGGGCTAGTTCTTTTTAACCTTTATTTCCTTAAGCGTCTTTGGACCTGTCTGCCTGACTCTTGGGATACTTACCATGATCCCTGTTACTAAGCATTTGAATGGTTCCTCAATATTGTCAATAATATTTTCCAGTTTAGAATAGGTAGTAAAGAATGATTCTAGACCCCTGGTCACTCATGGAGTACTTAGTTTGAGCATATTTTATCTTAGACTTACGTTGTGTATAGGAAATAAAATTCCATGCAATGAGATCTATACAGTGTTCTTGGTGCTACTCTTTGTTGTGTGTTGCAACCTTGTACCTTGTCAATCAAATAAATTATTTTATGGCTTCTTGTAATTATTTAGGATTTCTGTTCCATTCTGAGATGACAACAACCTGAGGAATAGCACTCTAAATTTTTGAATGTGAAGTGAAATTATCAGAAATATGATCTCTGAACTGATCTTTTCTCTCCCTGATGTATTTGGATAACTCCTGCTGACTCGAGCTGAATTACAGTTTGCTCAGCACTGAATGCCCTGGAAGATCTCACTGAGTTCCCCCCCGCCCCCCAGCATTTGATGCTAAATTTATTTTCAAATACAGAAATGTAAATTCTGTTTGATAATAATAGTGCCTATGTGCTCAAAGTGTTTTCTTATCAGGTAGAAAATTCAGGGAACTTGTCACTTGCTGCTGAAGAGATGCCTACCGTGTGTAAGAGTAAAGAAATGCTGTGATTCCTGCAGGTGTGCTGTGCCAGACTGGCTTGTGTTTGTCTGTCACTCTAGTTTTGAATATCAGAATAAGTATCACCCAAATACTTCGAGTCACTCAGGTTACACGCTAACTAAAAAAAAATACACAGTATGCATTTCCTGGTGTTTGCTGGACATAATTTACTGTTGAATATATTATCTGAAGTGTTTTATTACATGACTTAAGATATTTTTTAAAATATATTCCCTGTCTGATTTTCTAGATCTTGTCCAAAATCGTTCTTGTGAGCTGTTACAGTCAGCGGCTGTTTGGTTTTTGATAAACGTCTAACTTTGTTATCCTAGTCTTCAAAACAGGAATTTTCTTATTTCTCTTGGTGACAGTGGATTTTGTTGCTAAGTCCAGTTTGCAGTTGTTAAACCATGCCCTTGATTATTTTGTGGTTTTACTATTTTATATTTCTGTTATACTCAGACGTATCAGTTTGACTTGGCCTTGTGAGGCAGATATAAGCATAAATGTGAGAGCTGCCATTCCCCTCATGCCAGGTTCCTCAGGAGGTTTCCCCTCATGCCAGCTTCAGTTCTTCCCCAGGAAAAAGGGTTTTAGAATGTTGGCTTTCATATGTCTTGGGTTTCATGGAATGCTGAGCACATGCAGACCCTGATTCTACTTGAAACAAGTAAATGATTATAGTGACTAGGAAGCTATGCTGAATAGACAGTCTAGATGATTGTTTTTAATAAAATGGTCCAGAACTTGTCCAGCATGCAACACAATGACCCTGAACATTATTAATAATATATTAATAATAATTTATCTTACTGTATGATGAGATATGGTAGTACTCACACAAGCCTGTTTACAACCTTATGACTTCTTTTGGCTGTATGCTTATCCCTCTCTGCTTTGAAGCCGATCAGTAAAATCATCTGACCTTGCATGGTTCGTTTGGAATGATGGTGGAAGAAAATATCAGTAATGACCTGGCTGAGGCAGCGCTTTGGTTAACCAGACTGTAATTTGGGACTGTCAAGAATTTCTCTATTCTGTCCCATACTTGTTTACCATATTTGAACCCAGAATTGTGCTGAGATTGCACTGTTCAAAAATAACCAGTTTAGCCTAGTGAGCTGAAATCCCTCTCTGCAAACATGCCCAGGGCACTTTTCACCCCCTTTTCATAGTGAAGTGACGGTGGGGCAGTGGCAGCAGACACCGTGCGTGGTTATCAGATCATGTGTGGCTGTTCCTGCCCACCTCAGTAAATACAGCAGATGAGAGGGGTATGAGAGAGAAAACGAGGAGCAGAGCTAAGTTTTCTTTTTATAGGTGGGATGGAATACAGGGAGGATGTTCTTTAGAGAGAGAAATTACTACAGCTTTTCCTGATGCGGATGTGGTATTTTCAAGCTTTTAAAGGCAGAGTCTCCTCTGTGCACAACTCAACAGGATTTTGCTGAGGAGGCCTGAGAGGGTTTGCACAACTCGTAATAAAAGATGTAAGAGCTGAAAATGGAGTGAGTTTCAAAGAAGCTATTTGGACATTCGTTTTCCAGGCTTCCATGTTTCTGTACTGCATTTTAAAGTGTGGGTATTTTAGACCTCCCTTCTGTAACACCGCAGTTTCATTTTACCTTTTAGTAGCGGAGTTCACTTGAAGGACAGGCTGAACTTGACCTTATTAGTGTCAAACAGTCTGAAATACATTCATTTTATCTCTTGCTTCTCTTTCTTTGTTTTTGTTACTGAGTATCCTGTCCCAACTTATGAAGGGGCAGGAGGTGGTGGAGGATCCTAATTAACGTATGGGGTAGTACCCACACATAGAGCAAAGAAATTGTTGAGTGTCTGTACAGGCTTATGAAGGAACATTCCTGTAACTAATTTCAAAATTACATTCGTACTGAAAGCCTGCAAAAGAAACACAAGAAGGATGTTTTTATGAGGGAAGACTGGAGAGATTAATCTGGGTAACAGTTTTTTCTATAAACAAAATTAACTGAAGTCAAGCATTAGTCTGGGTTTATGTGTATCTTGTGTTTCTGCTCCACTAGTACTTTATTTTTCTCTTGTCAGTTCAAAGTTAATGTAGGTTTTGCAGTTCATTTGTGAAGTCAGATTTGCTAAGTATGAGAACAGTTCCTCTAAGGTTACTATGTGCACAGTTCTACTGAGTGCTGAGTTGCACGCAGCTTCTGAAGCAGATCCTGTGTTTGAAATTTTGTTTTGAATTGAAATATTTTACGATCTATGGTTACAGGATTCCGAGCTTATATTCCTGAAACTTTCTGGTTTTAAGTTTTGACAGGTTGCTTTAGAGTATCATCTAGTACCTAAGTAAAAGATTATAAAACTTGGAAACGATCTATCCTACTTGAGTGAAGATGTACATATATTTTGACCAGATACTGTTTAAGCTGTAAATTAATGTTAATTACATTCAGCATTTTCTACCTTTTTTTTTTTTATTTCCCCAGAGTAATAAATTGTAATACTTCATTTCTAGCAGACTGAACCTGAAAAGCCAGTTTAACTACAGCTGTGACCATAACTGGCAGATGTCTGTTCTGAACTGCTAAAGTCTTTAAACTGCAGCTGCTTGCATCACACATTTAATTCAACACTACAGGTTGTGCATGTCAGCATGTGTATTGTTACAGACATTATTCATCCATACAGAACAGAAGAGAGGTGGGCACTATAGCTGTTATTGTCTTTTTCATTCTTCTGAAGTCATTCCATCCTGTGGAAATATTTCCAGTTGCGTTAGAGAATTAATTGAAAATGTAAAGTTAGAATGTAAGTGACTGGAGTTAGAAGGAGAAGGAGGAAACTGCAGATTGCAGTGTCCTAGGTGGCAAACTTCTCCTCTAGGTGCTATTTCTGGCTCATTCAGCTCTCTGCTCCATGGCTTTGGAGGGCAACACTTGTATTTCTTTTTTTAATTATTGTTTTTTTATTCCTAAAGCACAAAAGCTGTATAATCCTTCCCAGGTTTTGAGGAAGTGATGCTGAGTCTGGTACATATTCTCATGGGAGGTACACGATAATCCTTAGTGGTCAGAGAAATGTGCTTGTTTTTCCTCTATCACTGCAAGTTCAACATAGTAATTTAGATTATGACGTTCTCCCTAAATTGGTCTGTAAGGTGATTAGTTTATCCCTGAATCCCACACTGGCTCTGGGACCTACATTGAACCAGCTAAATAGTGATAGATGGAATAACTTCTCTTCCTGCATAGTTTCTAGCACTTTATAAATACAAGTGTATAAATGGCTTTATTGTACGCCTAATTTTCATCAGGTTAATCAACTTACTCTTCCATTTGACTTTATTATATATATAATAGATTTAAATCTCACTGTGTCTGTATATTATGAAGTGGATTTTAAATCCCGTAGACCAGTATTTGATCTTTTCATGCGTTTCTGTAGGACTTTCTGTAATGATGCGTGAAGGTGTTGCAGTGATTAGAAGGGACCCACCCTCCCCTCCACAGCTCTCGTGGCTGGGAAATAACTGAACTGTGTGTGTTTTAGCTTGACTGTAGAAATGGTAAATAATAATTTTGCAGTTGTGATAAAACAGGATAGCAGAAGTGGCAGTATGACCAATGGCTAAGCGGGAAGTGGGTGGAGAAGGGACAAGAAGGAGAATGTCTGATGGCATGTGCTAGTTTATTATACAAAATAACATGGGTCATTTCTTTAAGACGTTAGCAGTGATGAGCCATTTTAGCTTTAAAAATCATCACTACCAAAGATGTGTAGTTTGTGTTTAAAGCTTTTTTTTCTTTTGCAGAAAATTTTGAGCAAACAACTTATTTGCTCTCTTGACTTGGTGACTTATTTTCCTTCTTCAGTTTTCAAACAGAAAACTCTAAGGACTGTATGGTGTTAAAAAGCAGAAGCTTCTGACCTAATGTACCCTTGTCTGAACGATAATGTTTCTTTGTTACTTATTTTTAGCTCAGATTGTTTTTCTCCCCTTTCCCCCAACATGATTTGTACAACCTTTAAAAAATTGAGTAGTTGTGGTTTTGAATCATCCTCTGCTTCTAGACTGAATGAGTATTTCTGAAGAAGCATAGGATTGCTTATGAGTGGACCTTTTTCTTACTCAAAAAGGCAAGAGCCATGATAGTCCTACCCTTGAAAAAAAGGAGGAAAGATGTAGACCCCTTGTAGACTGCACTGTGACCCTGGAGAGGACAGTGTGTTAAGTACTTATTTAGTTTTGTCCCACTGGTGTATTGCTAGCAGATGTCCTTTGTTTTCCTTTTACTATGATTCAGAGCCATTTGGATAAAACATTTTGAGGGAGTGTATTTTGGTCCTGAAATAAAGCATGACTATCCACTTAGAAACTGCAGTAATACTTCATTATGAATCAGTCTATATTTGACTCCTTGTTTGGGTGTAAAGCCTTTAGTATATCTAGTACAAGTCTTAAGTACTTTTATTTGTGCTCTTGGCGAAACACAGCAAGATAACACGAACATCTCATGTGTAAATACTGATTAAAAAAAAGTCTTACAGTAATAAATTCCACAAAGTATAAATACAGGTAACTGGGTTTAAGTGTGGGAGAAAAGCAATTAATTTCATGGCAAACTATTTTTTTCTTATTAAAGTAGTTCATACTTTTGTACTAGAAAAGATGCCTGCTAATCCTACAAATGAGGTAGATCCCTTCTAAACCAACCTTGTAGTTTTAACTGCTGTGTTGTTCTTATAGTCTGAATTACTCACAGGAAATCAAGAACCTGAAGGGTCGGCCTGTGCTTTTTTGCGTGCTCATATGCTATGGGTTTTCATTTAAATGGGTACACATACATACTCATTCCCAAAATTGCCATTATTTCAGCACCAATTAAATAATAATAACATAGAATGGAATAAGAGAAAAAAACAAGGTTAAAAGGGATGTCTGGAGGTCATTTGGTCCAGCCTACCAGATTCAGACCTTAGATCTGGTTGCTCCACAACTATATGAGAAAAATGTGCTTTTATTTTATAGTCTACTTTGTTAACTGCTGTAGCATACAGTAGTAAACTGCTTTTTCCAGTACAGCCAAGCTACTGTAATTACTCTGGAAATATTTTTAAATGTAGACTAGACCTTAATATTAAGCAGCATCTAAAATTACAAAATAATATTAGATTTTGATTTTCTGGAAAGTCCCTTTCACTAGCCAAGTTGAGGAGAGAATACATGGTCCATATGGAAGGTATGTAGCAATGTGGTTTAATAAGTGACTCCATACCTATGACTGCTTTTTCTGCTGGACTGCAAAGCTATTGCAAATCTGTACTTTAAAATGTAGACATTGGAGTAATGCTGCATATTTCCCTGAAAATGTATGTAATGTTAAACACCCCCCACACCTCCACAAACACTCTTTATTACCTGTTTCTGATTCTTGGAGAACCTGCACAAAAAACAGTGATAACTACTATTTTACAGACCTGCTCTTCAGTTATGATAAAATGTTTTGTGTTACTGTCAAAACCAGAGTGTATTTTATATGACCAGTACAGTGCTGAAGGCTACTAAAAAGGGATTTTTTTTAAGTAAGGAGTTTGAGCAAACCTGGAGACTTGATAAAGTATTGGAAAGGGTGAAAAAATACCCCTTTTATTTCTCCCTCTTTTTAGGAAAAAAAAAAGTATTCATGTTTTCATTAAAATAAATTTTGTCTATTCCTTTCTCTGCATGTGTGTATATAGGCTTGTGTACAACCATAACATTTTGCTGACTTCCAGTTAATATGAATCTACTTGGCTATCTAGGAGGAAACATGGGAATAAAAATATTAGCATGAAGGAAGAGAGTGATCTGTGAGAATGCATTTTCTTAATATCCTTCCAATCCTCTATTACTTTAAAGAATTTAGTGTTTTTCCCCTCTCTTACTAACTGTAAGTTGAATGTGTGATATGAATGTGTATACTTAGTAGATTTGTTACAATTAGGTATTTCTTCTATATTTTATCTAATAATTTGGTAAGGCAGTTCAGTCAATAGCAGTGAAGGCAGACAAATAACTTTGTCTCTTGATTTACAACCTTGGTAAGTCCAATTTGCTCTTGATAGCGGACAGATCAGTTGTGGAAATCAAACTCCATGTAGCTCTGAAACGTTTAATACAAATAATGCTGCTAAATGTGGCTGTATGTAAATTAATTTTGAAAACTGTGAAGGTATAAATGCTGGTTGCCTGTGAATGGGATGAATTAGCAGAGTTACAGAAATAGTATTGATCCTGGACGAGGCACTTGCAGGTCTGTTCATGCCAAGTGCCCTGGAATTGCGAGGAAACAGCCCCATGTAGTGAATACTGAAAATCTGCTGAACTGAACCAGCTTTGATACAAAGTTAAACAGGGCTCGATGCATATCTGGTGACTTCAAGAGAAAGGCTCTGTAGAGGTTGGCAAACTTCTCTATTCTCTGTTTCTCGGTTAAATGCCAGTTTTATTCCTTCAAGAATGAAACTCTCTTTTGGAAAGAAATGTGTTAAAACAAGCTCTGCCTGTGAGTTTGCACTGGCAGGATCCTCCACTCTGCCTGCCCAGGTAGTACCTTCACATACTGCAGGCAGAGTGCCCAGTGCTGACTTTAAAGTGACAACTCAGTATCTGTTGGGTCCTGTTATGGTTCAGATGATTGAAAAGATAAGTGATCAATTTATAGAAGGGGAGATATAACTCTAGGGGTTCTTTCTAATGAATTATAGAATTATTTTTGAAAAAGCAGTTCAGTGTTTGAATAATCAAAGTCAAGCATATTTCTGGAGCCAGGATTAGGATGGCAATATTTATCTTTGAATTCTTAAGACAGATAAAAATCAAAAGTCCAAACCACCAGCTATTTTTCTTGAATGTTTATATTAATCCAGAAAAATAGACCAAAATTTTGCAAATGGCTTATTTAAACATGGATTGATTGAACTATTTAAGGGGCATTTAGTTTCCTTCTTAAAAAGACTTCTCTGTGTAGTGACATAGGACTTCAGGGAAAGTTATTAATTGATTTGTCATTATGATCCTTTTGAAACAGGGAAGTCATAACACTGTTTTATCAACTGGAAATTGAGGCCCTGGGCAGAAACTCCTGGACACCATCTAGTTTTAAATAGAGCTCTTTGTCCTTTCCTTATCTGTTTCAATAAAGCTTTCTTCACTGTGGTTGATGTAGGTGATGGTGAAATGTGTTTGGTGTCTGTAAGGATGTCTGATCTCTCTGTTGGCAACACTGCTTCCTCCATTCACACACAAGTGAAGATAGTTGTCTTAATAAAAGTAAAATAGGAATTAGACTTTTTTTTTTTTTTTGTATCATCCTTTGTTACGTGTAACTTTGCCATGTGGCTTTCCATGTGTGCCACATGTTTCTTGTATAAGCATCTACTATTAAAGACAAGTGTTGGTAGCTCTATCACTAACACTTCACATGCCCTACAGTGAAAAGCCAACATCCTCTCCAGCTGATGAGAGCTGTCACTGCTATTTTGGTAGTCTTTTGTTGCTTTAAATGTGGGGTGATGAAAGCATGAAGAACAGCTGCTGCTACTTTAATCCTATAGGAGAGGTAATATTCATGTGTTTTTATTTGTGATCGGTGAAAGACTCATTTCTTTCTTGTTGGAGATGAAAAGAAAGATGTTGGGAATGTTTTAGTGCTGATTGTGAGAACATGGCTGTCACTCCTGCAGTTGAGAAATTCAAAAACCAGTCCACCTGTTATAGTCAAAGGAGGAGAAAAATTTATTGCAGAGAGTTTTAAACTTCAAAACCCCAAACTTAAGTGCTGTTGGACTGAAGGAATGAGTAAGTGTCAGCACACTTTTGAAACTCTGCATTTCAGTTTTTGCACATAGTACAGGAGTTACAATCTAAATTACTGAAATTATTCTGATTATACTTGCTTAGAGCTCATGCAGCAACATGTGCAAGAAGTCTATTTTTTGCCAAATGGAAATATCAAGTATTTTTTCAGAAAGGTCTTGATGAGTTGGTGGTCTTTCTTTTCACCAGTATATCTCAGTGCTGGTCTTTTGAGACTGTTGGTAGAAGGATCTATGTGATTGTCTTCATATCTTCTTAACCTTAGGGATTGGTATGATCAGTCTCAGAAGAAGTAACTCCAATTCTTAAACCTAAGTCTTGGTCAGGATCTCTGTCTTAAAGGAATTAATTTGATTTATAAGCCAAAGTTAGGTGAACTAAATTAAAATCTACTTAGAATTGAAATGCCAGTAAAGCTATCAGTGTTTAGACAACTGAGCTACTTTGTTAAAATTTACAAGGGATATCCTTTACCAAAGATGAAGCACATTTTATTTTATTTTTTTAAAAGGAATTTTAATTTTTATCTGAACCAGAACAGGACCACTTTGCAGTGAAGTCCATTAAACTCCTTGATATGTTACTGAAGCAGGACTAAGCCTAAGTAACTTAGTTAAGGTTTTGAATTTTCATTTTTAGTAATGTGTAATGTTAAAAAAAATAAAACTCATTATTCAGTGTATTCTTACAGTTAGGATGTGCAATTTTTAATTTTTTTTTTTTTTAGCTTGTTTTTCCCCACTCTCTCTTGTTTGTGGAGTCAACATTTGGGTGCTTTAGAACTTGACTGAGGTTATCTTGCAGGCATTTAAACATTACTCTTAACAGGAAAAAAACAAAGGTGGAAGTGATTCCTGTTCTTAACTGACTTGTTCGACAACTAATGGTTGAACTCAGTGAACTGAGGTCTTTCCAAACCTAAACAATTCTATCATTCTATGACCTTTTTGTTGTAATTGCAGATTAAAAATGAGTTGTGCATCACTTACCAAATTCAGTAATAGAAACTGGAAGCATTGGAAAAGAACTTTACATAGGGAGAACAGACTGTGAGCAGATTATCTGCTCCTCACTCCCTACTGAAGGAGATTTTTGGGCAATTTCCACAGAACTAACTGTGTTCTTGCACGGTTACTCCTCTGTTTCTCTAGAGGAAATGATGCTGTGAAAAACTGCCTTTTTTGTGTTGTACAAAATAGGAGAGGAGGACCAATGAGTGTCATTGACTCTGGATATAATGTGAAAATAGGTTGGATGTGGAGGATGTATTTTATCACTTCCTAATTGTTTAAAAAATAAGTAAATGTCTCAAGACACAAATAGATTTTAGAAACTACATAGGTAGGGTTCAGACCTATTAGGCCCAGCTAATCCAAGTCCTGTTGTGGCATACATGGCATAGTTGCAACTTGCCATGGTGAACTGAACTCCATTGCTTCTGATTTCTCCTTGTCTTTCACTACAGTACTAAGGAAGAGTTGATTACCAGTCACTTTTTAGTGACTTACTCCGTTCCTTTAACCTTTTCATGTTGATCATGGTTTCTAAAACTGTTACTAAAATCTTACACTCTCCCAGTGTTTTGGGATTTTTTTTTCCTCCCTTCTCCCTTGAAAGGTGGTGTCTAACAGGCCAAGAAAAAAAAAAAGTGAAAGTTCTTTTTGAGTGAAAAAGTGCAGATCAGTGAAACACACGGAAGCCATCTCCTGCTTTTTCTGTGTATGGCAGACCTGATAGTATGTCTGAGAATGAGCTGAACACCTGGCCCCAGTTGAGCTTGTGACCCTCTTTAATTTTTACATTTTTTTTTCAAAGTTGCCATTCTTGAGAAGGTTATTCACCTTTGTCCAAACAGCTCATTCTCTGAGTCTGTACTTTTACACTGGTCTGTTTAATCCTGTTGCTTTTGGGCTTTCTCTAATTGATCAAGTCTGTTGTGTTGTCTTCAAATGTTTGTGTCTTCCAGCTTGATGTCATAGTAAACTGCAGTAAATACAGTTTCTGTTCTCTCATCTCTGCTGAGTATATTAACCTAAACAAAACTGAGCACAGCATATCTCTGTGGACTCTTAAAACATCTCGTATTTTTCTTGGGAGTCATTGTTATCAGCTACAGTTTGCAACGCTCTGTACTGCAACACTTACTCACTTCTGCCTTTCAGGTTCCCTTGGATAATATGTAGGCAGCATAGTTGTTTTTTTTCTGAGACCAAGTCGCTTTGATTATTAGTGAAAACTAGGCAGCAGAAAGTCAGTTTCTCTGGGAAATGAATAATTTAGGTTTATATGGAATTATTTGTTCTTAATTAATCCATTTTGCTTCTGTTTTCACCTTGCTACTCTGCCTTGCTCTGAGTTGAGCCTTTCAGTCCATTCAGAATCTCAGGCCTGGCAGTGTTTTCAGTGAAGAGTGTCTGTGTATGGAGGCAGATGCAGGACAATACTTTGTATACAGTGTAAACTCTGCTTTTATGAAACTGGCTGAGAAAACACAGTAATCAAATCTTTTTGGTCAAAATCCCATGTGGTGCTGTTGATACATCCAAGCCAGTCAGTGAGTTTTCTAAAATGTTTTGAATTTTTTCTGAATTTTTAATTGCAACCAAAACCAGTTTTCTGATTGAAACACTTTCAGGATCTAGCCCAAAGAAGAGAATAGCTATATTTGGTGATGGCATAATTGTTAGCATTGCTTTTCTCGGGTTTAAAATATGCTTACACAAAGAAAATAGGAGCATTTTGCTGAAAAATGCTGCTGAGCATTTTTCCAGCAAGAACCAAAATTACCAAGTCCTGATGTTGTGAGTCATCAGTGTGCCTTTCTATTATTTATTTTTTTTAGAACAGAGTTCTCAAATATACATCGAAATAAGGGATGCTTGGGCGCAGCTTTACTTTGGGCTAAAACACACAGATGCTCAGCAAGGCTGAACTGATGGTGCTGTTTATAAAAGTTCTGCCGTTGTTACTGATTTCTGTTGTCGTATAAGGGTCATAACTATGGACCAGTATGTTATGGTAGGCACTGAACAAATGTATAGCAAAAACACAATAGTCAAAATTCCTCTTAAAGAAATGAAATATTCAGTTTTTTCTTAAGAAGCTGTCTGGAATTTTCAGGTAGCTCTGGCTTCTTTCTGCAACCAGGACCTCTCAAAGGCTTACCAGATAACCATTGCCATGTGAAAATCAGATAGTTGAAAAACCTTTAGTAAGGTGCTCATGTTCTTTTTGCTCATTTTGAAAGTAGAAGAATCTCATTTGTGATCATAACACCTTCAAGTAGGTTTGGAATCAGCTTCCCGTGGGAGCTTTGCCCTGTTCTATCGGAAAACAGAGGAAATGGTAGACTAGTGTGAAGGTGCTGGGAAGCACCCTTGAAAGAGGAGACCAATGGCCAAGAACTGGCATCTGAAAATGGGGCCAGACCTGTGCTCATTTCTTTCCAGACTTGAGGTTGAGAAGATCAGAAGTGTGAGGGATGGAGAGTAGAGCCCCACAAGACAAGTTTTCCAAAGTCAAAATATTTGGCTTTGAAATTACATTCTCCTGCTACTTTCACCATCAGAAAATGTGTGGAGAATCATTAAACCAAAAAATCGATTTGCTGGGAAATGCGGAAGAATTATCAGAATTGCCATGAAAACAAACTGTGTTACCCAAATTACAACGTGTGCGTTGCCTGACACTTGGTGCTCTGGCCACCCTGAGCCTCTGTGCTGTCACTAAGGACAAGGGTTTTCTGGTGCTCCTCTCTTTGTTGTATAATCCCTGTTGCACGTCAAAGACAACTTTTCCTTATCTCTGCAGTTTTCCTACTGAAGTCCCTATAAAGCAGCCCAGAGGCTGCTGCCTCCTGGCTTTGTTTTCCCTCACTGAAAACACTGAAATCAAGTTTCAGGTTTCCTGAGGTATCACAGTTGCTTCTCTACTAGTATGCAGAGTACTCAAATCTATTGCTTTTGACAGACATGTATGGATACAAATGTGTGTGTATAGAATGCTGTAATGAAGTGAAAATCTGGAGGCAGTTTTTCTGTGTCAGACCTGTGCAGACAGACGCCCTCAGAGCTGCCACGGAGGCCGGAGCTCCTGAAGGTGAACGTGCACGTGTTCTGTTCCATCGGAACAGAGCAAAAGGTTCCCTACATGAGTTCCTGGAAGGGCTGTGGGTCTCCCCTGCCTGGACGTTAGTTGGGAAAGGAAAGAGTTTACAGGTTAAGAGCATGAAGTTAGTTTTCCACCATCTGACCTTTCTCACATGCCAGCACACAGCAGCTTTTCTGTAGCATCAAAAGATGTTATTGTTTGTCAGGGTAACTGTGCTAATAAATCCTCTTGTACAAATGTAGTTATTATGTTATTTTTAAAAAAAGTGTGCTACCATAAGTAGTTTTATTACTGTAACTGCATTTAAACTAGGCCTTTTTCCATTGTCACTGTCTGTAAAAATTTGCATTTCCAACATATTCCACTGCTTTTCAACATCAGGGTAATCCTTACTTAAGGTGCACTGTAATAGCAGGTGACAACAGTTCTGTTCTGTAAGGTACCAGTGGAAGGAAGAGAGGTACAGCTTTGGGTACTAGACTGTTAGTTATGAAGATTTTGGGATGTGTATCATCTAAAGGATGTTTTTTATTCTAAAAATCTATAAGTTGTTGTGTCTTCCTGTTGCTCCATTAACTGTTATTCTACATGTACTAAAGATGAAATCAAATAAGTACAATCTGGCATGTGTCAATGATCTTTATAGGATTTGATGTGAGTTACTAGTTATTTACTCATGAATGTTGTCCCCAGTCTGTGTGTGATAAGTGGTTGAGTGTTCTCAGCCTGTGGTAGAACAAAGCAAACTGGGTTTGCATGAAGGCGAGCACTTATCTGGTCACACTTGATCTTCATGTGAACCATGAAGATGGTAGAACCAGTCTGCCCTTAGAGAAATCACTGCTGCAGGTCACATTGAGGTCTTAGTTTCATCTGGTTTAGCAGAGTAAGGCTCATGTCAAGGAATATTTTGTGTGTGGATTGTTGCGTATTTGGGTATGGATTCATCTTTATAATATTTCTTAGGAAAAGTGGATGAAGAAGCAAAATTAGTGATGTAAAACTTAGCAGTCACATTAGTGATGTAATAATCAAAAGCCAAGCTCTTATTGAAAAGACAAAACCAGTCTGTGAGAATTTGCAGGTCCAAGTTTTGTCCACATGCCAAGTGTTAATTACAGTTCATGGCTTTGATGTCCTAACTTGTCTGCCTTGTGTAGATGAGCACTTATCTCACTAATGAATTGGTTTCTTTTTCTTTCTTTGTAGGATTGCTTCATGTTTCGTTGTCTCCAGTAGCACTAAATCTTCCTAAACTTGATGACTTGTGTTACAGTGTATTGCCCGCTAAAACTGTGCCTGGCTGTGCTTCTTTTTGTTGTGAGGACTAGCATGCTAGAATTTCATGCTGGTAGCTATTTCTGTTTGTTTCTGGTTTTTTGCCTTTTTTTTCTTTTTTCTCATACCAAACACCTCTCACACCATTTTCATTATAACATAAATGTATTGGTTTTTGTTTGACTGACTCTGCAGTCACTGTATTCACTTCTGCTTTACACTGAGATTTACCAGAATGAGCAGCTCGGAACAGTTTACTTTCTGAAAAACAAGTGGCTCCTGGTAATGCTCAAGTGTGGTTTCTGACATTCCATAGAACAGCAAATACTAAAAGGCACTATTTTTTCCAACCTGAGCTTCAAAATAATAGAATATGGATCTGGCATCAGGAAATACTGATTAGAAATAGGTATGAAATACATTTCTGATGAAGAGGGAATTTGAGAAATACTTCTTTAAGGATTCTGGTGAGATACACAAACCACCTTCTGTGAGCTCTCTGAATATAACTAACATGCTGCTCAGTTTATTCAAAAAGGACTGTAAATTCTGGAAGTTTTAACTTGATATGTTTGCAGGTAACATGATTGATGTGTAACTCTAGAATGAAAGGAGTATTTAGAGTCTTGGCTATCAGTTACCAGTTCTTGTTCCCTAAACAAAGACAGGTCAGATATTAGTCTTGTCCTCTTAAGTGTTACAGTTTCTACCTTCATCCTGTGAATACAGACACATACAAACTCAGAAAATATTCTAACATGCAAATGCCTATCGATTACTAAAAAGGTAAAAACAGGATAGTGGAGGGGGGACTTGCCTATCTGTCATAAGATTTTTTTTTTTCATAACTTCTCAGAGGTATATCATATTATAAATGCATTAGAAATGTTTTGCTCTGAGGATATGTAGCATTCCTATAAAGGTTAAATCAATAAAAATGATTTGGCCACATTCCTAAGCATGGCTAGAACAGGTAGCCCGTTGTTTAAGGTACCCTTGAATTTCTGGATCAGATTATTATGGTGCAGCAAAAAGCCTTACTAAAGGCTTCTTACTGTCTGCAGACGTTCTGTGTTTCTATGTGAAGATATCGTCAGCCTAAAAAAACCTGCAGATTTTCTGTGCTACTGAAAAATAAGACTATTTTAAAGTGTAGAGGTCTCAAATGTTGTGCTGTGTGTGCTGTTAAGTTTTAAAGGAAGTTTTGCAACAAGAAGGGGTGAAGACACGTCAGTAATTGATAACAACCAGGTATGTAAAGAAGAGAAAGAGACATCTTATTAAAATCAGTGTTGAGACTAGTAAAATTTTTGTCCATGTAAGTATCTTTATTAGTTTGTTTAGACTATTCTTATTTTATGCATATCTGATCAAGTAAAAAAGCCATTATATTATGTATATTTACTATATCTGGCCAGTTCAATAAGCAAGATTGTTAAATGTAATGGTAGAAGACTTCCAACAATTTGTAGTTCAAATTCTTCTAATTTTATACAAAGCTGATAAAAATTTAGTAGCTATTAAATAGTGTTTATTCAATGCATCTGGTTGATTCAGTAGTCAGTGCTGAAGTCTCACAGTAGACTGTTTTTATAGGTTTAGTGCATTTAAAATCTTTCTTTCACATTGAGGAGCTACTGTATATTATTGTTCCAGGGCAGATTTGTGTCTTACATTGAGTGAATGTGCTGTGCATCCAGGCTCCTGACATTTTTATATAGGTTTTATGGAGCACAAGCTTACTGTAAGAGCATGCCACTAAGATTAGAGTGCAGATTCTATGGGTATTTTAAATTTATTTCGCACAGTCTTACTGTGCCCTCTAAGAATGCTGGAACTAAAAACCAGTGGCTTTTTATCTTTGTTTCTTCCTTATTTTATTTGAATTTTTTTTAAGTATGTGAAAAAAGGTTATGCTGCTTTTGAGTTATATCCTAAAATGTGAAGAGTAATTCTGATGATAAAGTACAAAGCCCACACTACTGGTAACCAGGACTATATGTCTCAAGATGTTTTTCAGTTGTGAAAATTTGATCAGTGAATTAACCACACATCCGGCTACAAACATCTTTGATCAGAATTGGGACATTCCAGCTCGTGTGTATGTGTATGTAAGCTGGCTCCCTCGAGTAGATTTTACACATGTGCGCTACATATGTGCCTTGAAATTAGTGAATTAATATTATAATTCAAAGTACTAAAATTACACTCTTTCAAGCCTTTGTTTTGTACCTCCTGAGTATTATTATAATGTATCTTTTTATCTGGGCAAGATCAAGTCTTCATTTATTTTAAGATATATTAATGCACAGTTAGGTAGCTCAGCTGTAATTAAGATTTTGCTTTTGCTTTTAAAGGTAATATTAAAATGTAACTTTAATGAGCTTAGAATCCCAAATTATTATGAGGTCATGACTGAATTAATTGCTATATGGAATAACAGAGCATGATTTTAGGTCCTCTTCCTGAAATGCTGTAAAATTAAAAGTTGTTCCAGTGTTTGCATATGCAATGCACAGTGGTGCATTAGAATGAAACTATTCCTGCTCCAGTATGAAAATGATTTGGACTGTAGAGGATAACTTTGTTCCTGTTTGAGGCTAAACTAAATTTTTCTTACCCAGATGTTATTTTATTACCGACAAATAACTGGACTTCTTCTGAATGTTGATTTCTTTAATAAAATATCAGTATCAAGAATGTAACTTCTGAATTGGTTTTAGTGTTTCTGTTTATGCCGTTCAATCAGAAAAGGGGAAAATAAAAATATACTGAATAGCAAGAAAAATACAGCACTTAGTTTTGAACATACAGAGTTGGGTGTAAGAGGAGTGGAAAGGAAGCAAAGTGAATACTCTTTATGTAGAAAATCCTTTTGGGAAAAGGGAACATTTTTACTGGTGTACACTAAGGTACGGCGCCTAAGTAAATAGCTGCTGCTTTCTGGTGCTGTCAGTTTTAAATAAACCAGTCATTGTTATGGCTTGATTACTCCACAAATACCCAAACCCTGCAGAGTTAAACTTTGATACCACTGATTGGAAAAATGCAGATGATGGACTCTCCTAATGGGGATTTATACTGATGAACTTACTTGGGGGAAATAAGTTTTGCAGCTTGTGTTAGGAAGTAAATACAGTGCAGGCTGTAAGTGCTCTGTCACACAGCTGCTCCTGTGCTGGGTATTATACAAGAGCTGGTAGCATTAGTTCATCAAACTCTTGTTAATAAAGAGTCACTAAGCTGGACCAGATGTGTCCCCTCAGTGTTAGAGCAAACATGACACTTTTTTCCTACAAGTTTTCTGTTTAGAGGTGAAGGATTCTCAGTTGAAGAGATGATGCTTTTGAGTGAAAATTACTCATGGAACTCATAGAAAATGCTGCAAGGACACAGATACCACAACAGTTCAGTGTTATGGCTCACCTAAAAGGCATTTGGGGACATGATAAACTAAAACAGCAAATTCTGATGTGGCCTTCAGAATGTTTAATTTTTTTTTTTTTTTGTTACTCCTGTCTTAAAATGACTTAAACTCTGTTGAATCCCGTTTAATTCATGTAAAATTATTCTTGCTGAGTCTACATAAAGATTTGTGTTTATATTAAGTTACTGATCTATTATATTATTAATACAAAAATACAGTTGTGAAGTAATACCAGTCCTTGGCAGAACAGCTCTGAATTCGTATCACAGTTCTTCCAGTGCCAGTATGGTGTGCTTTATTTTTTTGAACCCTTTCAGTGGAAATATACTGTGTCAAAAACACCAGCTGACCTACAAATAAAACTCTTCTGGCTAAAATGTGTGTTTTCGCTTTGAAAGTTGAGGTGAGTTAAAACTTGGCCAGTCTAATGTCCACAAAAGCAGTTTTTCTCGTCCTGGGACTATGGGAAGAAGCAAGAAGATACCAAGAGACTGACTCTCAGACATCTTTCTCTGAAGGATCACAAGTATTTTAAAGGAAGTTCTTCTGCCATCTATTAATTCACTACTGGCACTAACACAATTTGTGTAGAATACGATAATAGCATTAATAGACTTTTATTTTTAACAAAAATTAGGACAAGAAATGGACTTTTTTTTTTTTTTCCAAATACTAAGACAAGACCCTGGCAAGTTCCTCCACTGCATATTAGCAGAGTTAGATGTGAAGAGTGGTAAACATTCCTTGGGTACTGCTGGCAAATCTGAGCACAATAGCACATTCTCCTTTACAACTTCAGTGTTAGGGTAGAAAATACTGTACCAATAGAGTAGTCTTCTAAATTTACACTGTTACTGGTTTGGGTTTTTTTAACCTGAAATTCAAAATTTTAGAAGTATAAGTTAGTAGGAACTAGAGGCTTGAAGTGTTTACATGTGCGTGTTTGCACATACACAGCTCATTAACATTTCTTAAAAGAAAGAATACCCTGTTCTAATACCACACATGGATACATTAAAAGATCATGTGTTTTTAACTCTGTTGCTTCTGATTTGTGCTTAAGCAAATTACAGGTATTCTGAGGGATTAACACTATTTGGTAGTGAATGTACTTAGGCATAATCATTTATCTACATTGTTCTTCCTTAGCAAAAAAACAACCAACCTTTTCTTTTGCTGACATGTATATATAGGGTCGTGTGTATTAAACACATCTGACAAAGAAATTCGGTTTAACAGTTATTAATCACTTGTAACCTCACCTTGCTCTGATATGTTACCCCAGAGCCACTTCCCAGGATATGGTGATTGATGGATATGTGTATATGTGCATATGGAGTAGAACTCATCTCGTGAGTGTTAATTGTCATTTTGATCGGGGCTGGATCCTTTTCCTCTGAACAATATTACATTATGTAACTGGCAGTGGCTCTGTCTTTCTGTTTTAGTAAACCACAGAGTAGATTTAGATCTAAGATATCTGACCATGAGGGATAAGTAAACAATGGTTTGGCACACTTACTGTTCAAATAAATTCAGGGGAAAATAAATGTATGTAAGGTCATCAGCTTTTAACTTTCCTTAATCAAGAAAATGATAATAAATTTTAAGTCTGTATGAAATGCTAGCAATTCTGATGAAATCTAATACATAAAATAAGCTATGTGTATCAGAAATATAGTAACCATATTTGAATGAATTCCTGCCAAAAAATTTTGCCATGGGGTTTTTAGCTATAACATCTTAAAACTATTGTTAATTCCAGAACTGCCTGACCCTAATGAATATGGCATTTTTAAGAGACAGCAGAAGAAACTGTTTTTATCCTTTGCTCTAAAAATAAGGGTAGTTTTACTAGAGATGAAAAAATATTCTTAAGGAGAACTGTTAACACAGTGAATATCAAACAAAAATACATTACTTTTTAAAGCACCCTGTGCACTTAAAGGAGAAATGTAGCCTTTTCCCCTTTAATCTTTCACTATCCTAAAAAATAATTTTTATAAATAAAAACATTTAATAAGGAGTAGGTTGTGCAAAGTAACTTAATTGCTCTGATTAAAATGACTTCAGCAGTTCAAGTGAGTCAGGAGAAAACCTATGGATTTTTCCCTCCTGGGGCAAGTTCATACATGAAATAGGAAACTTATAGCTACACGAAGAAGGCTAGAACAGTACACAGTATGGTAACAAGCAGAATAAAAAATATATACAGGAAACAGATGCATGAATAATGGATTTCTCTTTTTTTTTTTATTAGAAGTGTTAAACTGTTTTACGATACAGTAACCCGAGTTTATTTTGTCTTTGTGCTCATCTTTAAAATATTCTCTTTAGAGTGTGCTTTTCAGTATGTTAAGTGGTAGGTCTTATATTTATTTGTAGAAGGAGTGTGTTTATGTAAGGAAACCTGCTCTTAGATTTAAGCTTTATTAACTTAAAAACAAAAACACCTGAGAGCAGACGATAGACCTCCTTAGCCTGTTTCCCATAAGACTTGGAAAGGCAGTTTGAAATTAAGAAATCTAACAGAAATCAAAGCTATTTTACATGATGTGAGCAAAATTAATTTTGTCAATAATAGTCGGTTCTTGGGGGGATTCTGTGGTGGAGGAGGTGGATGTTTTCTGCACTTTGTGGGTGCTGCTTTCTCTGAAAGCAGATGAAAATCTGTGGTTAATTCCTAAGTCTGGAAAAATTTACAAGGAAAATCTCTTTGAAATAAAGCTCAGTCTACTAATTTATTTCTGAGTATGCTTATCAGAATAAATGTTCCATTTAGGCAAATTAACTATTTATATTGAAAATAACAGTTGTATATTTTCCCGTTGCAGTTTCTTGACTGCTTGTATGAAACTTGGATTTTCTCAGTGCCGAAGTCAAGACCTTAAAATGCTTCAGGTTTTACCATCTTAAACTCACTATTTATCTTGAGGCTGCCTTGATTAAAATATTATATACCCTAGGGCATATTAAACATGGCAATTTATTGTAATTCTTATTAATGGAGTGTATTTAATGAGTTTTCAGAACCAACTCCTCCACGTACAACACACAATGTTGATTTTTATTGGGTACATAGAAAACATACTGATGGTCTGATTTTTCGGGAGGTGCCCAGCACTGACAGCTGCCCTTGGCTCCTGTCACAGCCAGGCAGGGGAAATGCTGGTGCTCAGCACCTTTGCAGCCTGGCCAGCATGGGATAATTCCTGCCTTCCCTCTCTGCTTTCGTTTCCACTGCAGTGTGCTGAGCTCGAGCACAAAATAACACCAAATTTTGCTTGTGTTTTCAGCATCTTGCACTCAGTTTTAGAAAGTGTTTCTTCTTAGTTGTTATTCGTGTTGCCCGTGCACGGGTGTCTGCCACAAGGTGTGACAGTCAAACACAGTTATTATCTGGCTCTCCTGAACTGTCTGCTCTGCCTAATTAGCATCTTTTGCAAGTGTTATTTGCTGCTTTAGTTTTCCCTTTTCGCTTAAATGGATGCATTATTAGATGTTTGTTATTTACTTAAGACTGCTCTGAGCTTCTTGTTATTCATAAAGTGCGACTCTCTGCTGAAAAGCAACCGGGAAAAGTAAAGGTATAAGGTGCAGCTGTAAGATTAATATAAGCCTGACCATGACCGAGAAATCACACAGCTTGAGAGGAATTTCAGTGTTATTGTTATGCTCTTAATGTGGGGTGGCAGAGCCTTTAAATATTTCTGGTAGAGTAGTTAATACAGCATGGAAGTTTGATATTTGTACAGTTTGTAAAGGAATTTGAGGTGTTACCCTATTTTGACTTCAGTTTTCAAGTATGCACTGGTGCATCATTAATCATAGGAAATGCAAAAATAAATAATATAGTCCCTTTGGATTTTTCATGTGAATACTTACCTTTTCCTTTTTTTGTATATACAGTTGAGGTATTTAGGTAACCCCTAACCTTTTGCTTCAACAAGGAGGTACAGTATAAAAATATTACCACAGTCTTCATATGAGCAGTTCTCTCTAAGAAAACCTCTAGATGAATATTTATTGAAAAAAAGCAAAGTTGCAATACAAAATGACTTAGCTTGGCCTGAATATTATATTTTAGACCACCAGTGAATAAAATTAAAAGCACATGGATTTCAAATAACTAGAAAAGGTTGTAATTGATTAGCACTGCTTGAAAGTATTGAAGTGGAGTATGTTTTGATTTGTGAATGGTTCTATTCAATAGAGATTAATCCTGTATGTTTGATAAAATCTTAGTGCCCCTAATGAGGTAGGTTTTTCCCCCCCCTCCCAGTTTATTTAACCATCAGATATTTCAGTGTTCTTCTAACAAACTGGAACATTTTGATCTTGCTAAGTTTTACATCGGTGTAGTTGATTTAAATTACGTTGGCTATTAATAGTCCATTTGAGACAGTTAATTAAACAGATCAGTGCCTTTTGCTGCCCAAGGAGCCTGAGTGGTGCAGTGCAGTTCTGCAGGGTTTGGGGCTCTCACATACCAAAAGCCTCAGTGCGAAGCTGCCGCTTTCTTGGTGCACATGAGAATAGCCATTATTGCAGAGTTTTCATTATTTTTTTTTTTAAATTCTTGTATTTTAAATTATGTCTTATGCAAAGCACAGTGATTTCTGAGATTTTGCTTAGCATTCACAATAATATGGATATGTTAAACAGAGCTGGAACATAGAGAAAACTTCTGCTTTCTATATACAGATAATCAAAAAAGGTTTGTTTCTCTCTTATCAATATCTTAATTAAAATAACCCCCCCCTAAGATTCCTTACCAAATAATAAAGCAGTTGAGAATTGAGATGTACAAAAGGTTTGGGGTTTTTTTTATAAATAAAGAAGATATTGAGGAGTATTTTAATATAAGCAGAATAATTTTTTTTGTTGTTAACTTAAAGAGTTTATGTTTACTGTGTCTCTCTGTTGGGATCAGCATCCAGAAATTACATGTGAAATAACTGGTTGAATTATCAGCCAAATTGGCATCTGATTTCCTTACTTTGGAGAAATCCTCCTATTCAACAGAATAGAAGTGAAAATGCCTTTTTTCTCTTTTAAAATTGTAACTGTTATTGGAGGCATTTCAAAAAGATTTCACTCTGAAGTACTTTGTAAACGATGCTTCCTAAATTTTATAATAAATAGGCTGTTTGTTTTTTTTTTGCTTAGTGTTTTTAGTTTGAACAATTTCCCCCCCCTTCAAACTCTATGGATTGAATACAATAGGCTTTGCTGGTTGAAGTGAATCCACTTTTTTTAAAAAGCTTGAGAAGGTTTACCTAGGCTTGGTGCAGTCAAAGCCTGGGTATAACTGACCCAAGGAAAAATTGGAAGTGAAACACAGTATCTAGTTAATGCAAATTCATTAAACTGGAGAGGATTAGGTGTGTTCACATGAATAGGAAAGGATCCTTCCTCTTTGCTCCTGTTGTTTTTTTCCTTTCATATGAAGTCAAAACCACACAGACAAAAAGAAGTGGAATAAAAATTTTCAGGAATATGGTTAATGGCAAAGATTAGCAGCCGTGCGGGTTAATCATAGCGCTGTTTTCCTGCCCTATTACGACTTGTCGTTATGTTTCATCAGTTAATTCTTGATGAGAAACAATTAAATTCAAAAGTCCTGAAAGGAATAAGGAGGACATGGGAGCAGAAGGAGATGTAGACAGTACAGAAAGGAAGAACGGATTGTGTGTTCTGATGTGCTACTGTATCACTGAACAGCAAATTCATGAATAACTTGGGTCTTCTGGCTTTTCTTCTTTTAGAAATAAACTGTCTCCCTTTTTTGTAAGAGTGGGTTTTAAAAAATGTTGGCTTTAGCTCAAGATATATTGTTTACACATTGATAGAGTTGATGAGATTTTGTAGTCCCTTGCATCTATTGTTTGTGTCCAAAGTGAAATTTGGGTACCCAGCCCTATTTAGTGAAGTTTGGGGCAAGTATTAATCACACTATCACAGTACTTCCCACTCGCTTTAGGAATTATCAGAATTAGGTGAATTAAACAGTCAGACTCATGTTTTGATAATTTTAGCCAACTAAATTTCTTCTAATCTCTTTTGGAAGTAAAAGCAAAAGAAAGTCCCTATACATGTAAACTGTATTTCCTGTTGTAAACACTGGGATAATGTGGTCTGGCTACGCTTCTGCTGTGCTTCGTTAAGGCACCAGTTTGGGTAGAAAAGCTGCTTTACCGAGTTTGTGTTTGCATTTCAGCTCAGTGTTCAGGGTATTACAGCTGCATGACCAGCCACTGGTCATGGTATCTCTTCTGGTATCTATAGATCATATACTAGATTGGTTTTCCTCCTGGAAGAAGCTGTTCTTCGTTCTTGTTCCTACACACCGTCTTAGGGATTATTCATGTGCTTAACTGGGCACCAGTCAAAGCGTGTGAAGTAGGAGGGGTGAAAGGAACCCCAGTCATCAGTTCGTTACAATAATGGGGATGCATAACTGAAAATGGTTCTGGCATTGTTGTTTTTCTTAGAAGGGGGGCAAGGGAGGAAAAGAAATAGGTGTAGCTACGGTCCCAATATAATTTCAACATGATGGACACCATTAAGAAAATCTTGTAAGTTTTCACTATTTTTTTTTTCTAGAGCTTTTAGAGTTTTCAGTGTCTTCCTGATCTGCCTTAGCAAAAGATGCTTTGAAAAAATGTTGTGACTATGCTTCTTGCAACCTTGCAACTCATCAAGAGTGACCAGAATAAAGCATTTGACAATGTGCTTTAAAATATAACTTCATTTTACTTGCAGATAAATCACTTAAAGTCATGTTTGGTTCTATTTAATATTTGTGATTGAGTTGCTCTCTACTGATTCTAAGTCTGTATCTAAGATAAAGAAACTTTTCAAAGTAAGCAATGATATAGGTGCAATTTTATAGTGTATTTATGATTTTTATGAACATTTCTATGTACAGTGCATATAAATAATTACCTCAGTATACATATATGATTTCTTAAAGAAATCTGTGTTCACGGTTCAGAATATTGAAGTAAATATTTGGCAGTGCTCTTCTACAGAGTTTTTAAAATCCCACTTTCAATTAAACTTAAAATTCACCAGCATGTTAGATCATGTATTTTTCTATTTCATAGCTTAATATTTTCATGCATGAATGTTTTGCCTTGTTCATAATAAGTGCAATGAGAAGAATTTGCTTTTACAATTGAATATATTATCAGACAAGCTTTGCTGTGAAATGAGGGCAACTAAGGACTAGAGAACTGCAGATTTGCACTGAACTTCATCTGAGATATGTGCTTAAAAATCAGATGTCTGGAACAATGAAAGGGCAATTTTGGGTAGGATAGGCTGTCATATGCTACGCAGTACTTATTTTCATCCAGTTTAGAGAACAAGCAGTCTGAACTCCTGTGATCTAAGTCTTTTACAGTATCTTTCATTAACCAGCCATGGTGGAAACATCTGAAAGTGTTACCAGAGTTCTTAATGAGATTCTCTGTGCTGTTATTGATTAGCTCACTAAGTACTTTATCTTTTGCCTTAAGATAATATTAAACATTTCATCAGATCCCATCAGACCCTTCCAGATTTGTGCAGTTACACCTTGACCCCGGTGACAGCTGAGCACACACCTGCTGTCAAACACTAAGGACTAAGCCACCGACTTCCCTTTGCTCAGCTTGTCAGCTTTGCTAAGGAACAAATTTGTTCTTAAATCTGCTCAAGTTATTTACAGTTACTACCCCCCCGAAAGCCCCAGCAACCAGGTATACTGTTTTAACACTACCATCCCATTCAGCATTTCTTAGCTTAGATAACTATAACCAGCATTGTTCAAAGAGAACTCCCGACAAGGGCAAACAGAAGCTCAGATATTGCAGCACTTACCCCAGAAGAAGTTTTGCTGACATGGTGTCACTGAGCTGAACAGGCTGTTTGATGCCATAGTCCCTGTTGGTTCACGCGGAGCTTTCACCTCCTGGTGTAAATACTTCTTGGATCCTCAAACTGAAAACACAAACCATAGCCAAACCTTGTTTTAGTTTTACTGTGTCCCTGGATTGCATAGACTCTAGAGTTGGTTTTTTCCCTGTCAAAAAATTGTGTAGCACTGGTAACATGTGAAAAACAAGGAAACAAAACAAAAAAAAAAGAGAATGAGCAAATATTTGAAGGACCTACTATTACTGCATAGACTGTGGTTAGAGAGCACTTACTGACTCTGTTGGTCTCAGTGGCTGGTAGTGACCTGCGGAGATTAACCATTTAAAAACCAGAGTCTTCTTTGCTGTCCTCCTGGAGAAAGTTTGCACCGCACTTGTGGTTCTGTGGTTGTTTGTGAGGCGAATGAAGCATTCACACAATCCAAAAAAGCAAAAGCTTTAAAACTCCTTTTTTTTGCAAGCACTGTTACTGGAGCGAGCGAGTCATGTGGCTGTGACATCAGAGGACTCCAAGTAGGACTGCCTACACTGTGGCTTTTTCTTTCTCTCTCTCCTTTTTTTTTTCTTTTTCTTTTTTTTTTCTTTTTTTTTTCTAATTTTTTTTATTTTTTTATTTTTTTGTATTTTGACAAAAGGCCCGTGGTAAGGCCCTTCCTGGCATCCAGAGTGATATAGCTTTTTAATTTTTGTGAGTCATGAGGCTTTGGAGAGAGTACAAAATGCTGTAAGAGCCCAAACTTCTGTACAGTTAAAGCATATGGACAGCAGAACTTTATTTGTACTCTCAGTTCAGGTTCCCCCCACTCTTCTTCCCCCTCCTTTTTTTTTTTTTTTTTCCTTTTTATTTTTCCCCTCCCTTCCCTCTCCCTCCTTCATTATTGTGTCTGTGGAAAAGTGAGCAAAATTGGCACAAGTGGCTGTGTGAAATTCTGAACAACAGTGATGATTTACAATAATTTACATCTTTGGATTGTATCACGATCTTGGGTCTGCTTCATATTTGCTGGGTGGCTGGATTCCTTCTGTTTTACTTTTTCTCCTTGTCGTCTTATAGTTGTGAATCTGTAACTCATTGTAAGAAACTTTACCTTTGCTAAGGTCTAGTAGCAGGCTGCATGTTGGGCTTGTGTGTTTTACTGTAATTGGCTGTCACAGGAGTGTTAGTCTGGGGATTCCTTTGCAAATCTTAAATCATGTCTGCCTTGCTTTACATGCCTTCAAAACTACTTGGCAGTTTTATGTAATGCAAATTAAGGGCAATTATGTTTCCTTTATATCTGGGGCAAAATATGTCGTTTGGGTATCACAAGTAGTTGTGTGCTGCAGCCCGAGTGATGCTTGGGAATGCCGGTGCTGGGAGGATTTTCCGTGGCCGTTGTGTAGCAGAGTGAGCTGTGAGGGTTGGGAGGATTTGATTGCTCTGACGTTAATTGCTTATTATACTTTCGGTGTTTAAGAGAAATAGAACAATCTTAAACTTTTGGGGAGACTATAAATAACTGCTAATTCACCAGCTAATGTTAACACTTAGTTTTAAAATGAAACATAAATTTGATGCATATGTAAGGTTCAAATACTTCGTATCATCTGTGTGTGTGCATGTGTAATATTTTTCCATATACTTAACGTATTGCAACTTTGATTGTGTAACATAAGCCCTGACTGTACTGGGATGGAGTGGGTTAACAAAAGCAGTATTTTTTTGTTTATAATAGAGGCTTTGAAATAAATTGCAAAATGCTGTGTGTAGTAAGGAATAATGGGCACAGACAGTGTGTATTAGTAGTCTTGATTTGCTCACTCAGATTCAGAACAAAATTGGAAACATCTTTGAGAAAGTATCTCATTTTTTTGCCTCTTTGGGCATTATATCTAGAACTTTTCATATTATCCTGATTGTATCACAGATGCACTGTAGTTTTAAGTTTTAGCTGAGCGAGTTTAAGTTTTTCCTTTTTTTTTTTCTGGTTATCATATTTTTTTGGGAGCAGAAGAAATGTGTAAAACATTTTCTAGATATTGCTCAGCTTTTATTTGTAAAATAAAATACATCTCTTTGAAGTTGCCATCCCTCCTTTTTTTTTTTAATTTTTTTTCTTTTAATTTTCCTTTGTCCTCAGCTTTCTCAGTAAGAAATTGGCCAGCAATGGCGTGATATGAATAGCTGGAGGTCTGGGTGGGGAGCAGGTTCTCTGTTTTGTGGGAATGAGAAAAATGAGAAAGAATTTTTTTTCCCAGTTTTTCTTTTTTTGTAAATAATACAGACTGTGTTTTGATTTTTGTTATATATTTATCAAAACAACATGAAACTGTTCCTAAAAACTGCTTTCCTAATAATTAAGGTAAATTGCAGTGTTCTTAATTCAGTACTTTGAAAGTTACTAGATGTTGCCAAATTTACACAATTCTACCAAAAATTGGAAAATAAGAATTCTGCGAATAACCCATCTCATTTAATAATAAGAGTAATGTTTAATTCTCCTAAACATGGATTGCTTTTATTTTTTTGTATTTTTACAGTATGGTTAGCAACATCAGTGAAAAAAAAATTAGGAGTATAAAAATGATGGAAAGAATGGTAATATTTTCATATATACAGAATATATTTGTGTGCATTTAAGTTTTAATCAACTTGTGATGCAGCAAAACCGTTGGGAGGTTGCTGCCTCTGTTATTTGTGGAACTCTTAATTGTGAGCTCAAAGTTTTTTCAGCTACAGTTGTGCATTGAAGATATTTATCAACTAGGTAGGTGCAGTATTTTTATATAATAGATAACTCATGTCTTGATCTAAAATACTTGTTTTGATTTTTATGAAAAAAGTTGTTTGATTTTTTTTTTTAACTCCACAATTTATTCTTAGTTCACATCTTTAGTATCAGAATATTGAACTTCTAGAGAAGTCTGAATTTAAAAATTTACTGCATTGAAATGCTCTGCTCAGGCTTTCTCTGGGATGGCTTTTCTGTGATTTCAGTTGTGTTTGCAAAGTTAGAGAATAACTTTGTTGCTGGTTTGGTATCACAGATGATATAACCTTTAAGATTTTTTTTTTTTACTGTATGTACTTTTTCACCTGTTCAGATCAAGAGCACTACAGGGATGATCTTCATTTAGTAAGGCGAAATCCATTAAAAGCGGAAAAACAAATAGTGGAACTGAGCAATGGAGATGAAGTTTGTAGAAAGTGTCACTGAAAAAAAGGCTGTTTTTTTAGTGTAGAGACAGTTTAAAGCCAAACTTGGGAACCAAGTACCTGTGAAACCGGTGGCTTCTTTTGGTCTGGTTTGCACTTCTGATGAAGCAGATGCGAGAATCCTGAAAATCCACTGTGTAAACCAGTGCCTTGATTGCAGACGAGCTCCTGACAGGCTCTTGTTTAAAAGGTAGATCTGCAGAAATGGAAGTTCACGTCTGAGTTCCATAGGGGATGCTCTGAGTCACAATTACACTCACAAAGGAAGTATTATGCTAAGGAATTTCTCTGGTAAACTATGAGCTTGATCTTTGACGACAAATGAAATCTTAAAAGTCAATTGTAATGCAACACTAAAAGATAATTACATCTTTCACTGGTTTTGAAACGTGTTTTGGAACTTTTAAGCTGTGCTTTATTTCCAAACATTTTGCCTTATGTCACTCAAAAGTTCATCCAGCATATAAACAGTGTGATACCCCGCTGAAAGTTTATTTGTACTTAAATGTTTGTTTCTATGCTACAACTGGAATGGTATAAATATTCTGCTTAGAACAGTGTGATGACAAACTTGTTAAATTGCATTTGCTTGCAAGTTTTACAGTATATACTATAACAAGATGCTGATTTTCATAATACAGAAAGTCCTGGTGCAGTTTCTTCAGATGCAGGTATTCCCTGTAGGTGTTGGTGATGTATCTGTTTCCACTAGAGCAGCTTTTTTTTTTTTTTCTTTAAGGAGTGAAACTTCTCCCCTTGGCTCTGTTTTTCAAACTGAGGAGTAATTATAATTTTTAGAGGAAAGGGCTGTGTTTTCTGATGGTTCTTAGCCAATAGCTTTAACAAACTGATTTCAAATATTTGCACGTTCTAGGAAACTTCTGTTGTTAGACTTGGATATCTTGTAGACCTCTCGTTTCCAACATCTCTGTGACAGCTCAAGTGGGCTGATAAAACTTTTATACTACTCTGTTAAAGCAAAACCTAAAACTGCCAGTTGATTAAAAAAAAACCCTGCAACAGCAAAGTTATTTTAGCATTCCTTCATTTTAGAATGGTACTTACTGGTGTCTGCAAGAAAGAGCAGTGAACATCTGAGTGTTACTGCTGTCTTTCCATGATGACTTTGTGTTCTCTGCCTTAGAACCTTTTTCTAGGTAAGATGCAGTTTGAAGTGGACAGTGCCTGGGACCACTGAGCACATAAAGGGGGGAAAAGTGCTGTTACATTTCTAGGGTAAGCAAGTGTTGTCTGTGTTTTGTACAGTGCAATCAGGCTACTGAAGATCACATTAAACCTTAAATTGAGATGTTCTTTAAATTAAGAAGATGGTCACCTCTTACTCAGTCTGTACATTATGTCATAGCAGGAAGTAAATTTGTTTTCATTTCCTTTGAGTTGCCAGTTCTCTCACTTCTTCATAGCACAGCAAAGATCTTCTCCAGTGAAACAATCTAACCCCTGGTCAGATTTTGAATAAGGGGCTACATCTTAATGGTCAGATGTGTCTCACCTTGATTCTTCCTGCTGCTCAGACTTTTTTTTTTTTGACAAGTAATACTTTTCTTATGTTCCTCACATATGTATCTTGACTGAGAAAAAAGCCCTTGATTAAATGCACCCATTCTAACCAGTCAATATATGGTGTTTGAGATCATCTTATCCTTCTAGCTATTTTCTCCTGTCTCTTTTTTTTTTTCCTTTTTTTAAAGTCAACTTGCAGAAAATATGGGAAACTTGTCTCATATAACAGCTGAGGATGTGGCTAGGTTAAGGCAGGAAACTGCTACCCACAATGCAATGTTACATACACTACCACTTAATAAAATTTATTTCAAACATGCTACTGACAAAACCAAAGAAAAATAATATCCTAACTATGCTAGTTAGTACACTAAATATATCTAGGGAAAAGTGAAAGTAATCTCTCCAGAGCCTTTCTTGCTTCTGGGATGCAATGCTACTGGTAGTTACACCAGGGCAGCTCTCAGCAGTTTGAAAAGCAGTGACCTATTTTTAGAAAATATTCACATTGCTCTGGAAATTAGTGATTATGTGCTTTTTAATAACAGTCAAAGTTATTTTATATAGGCAGAATTCAGATAAGCTCTCTCCTTAGATTTTTCTGGTTGGCAAAATATCCTCTTATGTCGTTTTAAAGCTGGCAGCTTTTCGTGCTCCATCCCATTTTTGATGAATCTTACCTTTACTGTAGCCAAGCAGCATTTTACCTTTCCTTCCCACTTAATCTGTTTGTAGGTTGGTGTGAAAATATTTTCCATGTTGTGTGAGGGAAAGGAACTGAGAAGAGGAAAGTTCATCTTCCTTGACTGTATGAAGATTTAAGAGTTCTAGTTGTTTTATTTGATTGCCTGCCGTTTGAAGAGTGTAGCAGTTTGTGAGAGGTAAATAAATTAAGTTGAATTCTAAGATAAAGTTAATAGACTTGAATCTTCTGTGAATATTTCCAAATCTTGGACAGAGATATATGAGGTCACTGATGCTGCTGTGCCATAAATGCCCTGAAAATCGTGTTCTAGATACATTCTGGTTTCTGTTTGGTTTTAAATGCACGTATGTTACGGGTGATCCTCTTACAGAACATTTTTGAAGCTCTTGCCTCTATAGTCAGAGAACACTTATCAAGAACAGCTGCTGGAGTGCTGTGGATCCTATCCATGGACTCATGGTGGTCTGCTGAACAACGTTCTTCAAGTTTGACAGGTGAGACAGAGACTCTCCAGTGCCACTGCTTTTGGATGAATCTAGCTGTGGTTGGAGAAAGTGCATCTTGCCAAAATATATGGGTAAGACCACACACAGCCTTTAAAATAGTTATTGTAAGCTTATTTTTAGGCAGTATATGTCTTGACAGTTCTTTTATTTGCATGCCAGTTTCACTGCTGCTTATAGATTTTTTTCATTTATTTTAGTAATGGCAATTGCAGATTTAGATCTATGTTTGTAAAGCTTTTGCACAACATTTACACTGGAAAAATACAGACTTGCTACTTTCAAACCTCAGTCAAGATTAGAGAACAGATTTTAAAAAAAATGTTAAAGCAGAGTATTCACACTCTTCAGATTTGGTGTCAGTGTTTTTTTATTCAGCCCCATTTTCAGGGGCATAGTTCAGCAATAAAAATTTGCTTCTGGTTTTAAAATTATACCAGTTTTAGTAGCTTCTGTGCTTGTATAAGTCTGCAGCAGTGTAGATTTAAGACATGAAATTAGTTCAGTAAGTAATAAAAACAAATTTTTTTTTTAAATTGCGTAGTTATTAAATACTGAATTTAGAATCTGTATTTTTTTTATATGTTATAACTCCTGGACAGTGTTTTTCATGTATATTTTAATGTGTAGAATATTCTTTGCATTCTAAATGCCTACTTCAACAGTTGGCTCCATAATGTGTATTTAAAATATTGTATGTTTAACTGACAGTGTAGAAGGGCCTTGCACCCTGTAGAATTTCTGAGTAAACAATACCCATTTGGTAACTTTCAGAACAGATGTTTTTTAAATACCCCAAGAGAAATTAAATATAATACTGAAATGGAATATCATAAACCATTCATTGGGTAGTGATGCTTAAAAGTTATGGATCCACAACGACATGTTTTTTTTTCCCCTAGTTCTGTATTTTCCAGATAATCTTGCATAATTAATGCATGACTATTTCTCAGCAAAACATTACTCATTTTTTTATTACTTAACATTGCATAGGACCGTTGTTTATAGCAGTGGACTTTACAGACAATTAAGGAAGTAGTCCCTGCCCTGAGGAATATACAATTAAATATATGCAGCCAGCCATTTAAGAAAAGTATGAAAAAGAGGGAGGGGAAAAACCCCATTATAATGAACTGTAATAAAAAATGAGTGATTTGAAGAACTTCATGGGGTAGGGAGAGTAGTTACTTGTAATTTTATTATTAACTTTCTCCACATATTCCAGCACGAAGAGTGTTGGTTCTTTGTGCGCAATTGGCTGATCTTGGGTTCTGCTTGAACTTGAGCAGGATGGCTGATCATCACAGTTGCTTCTTTATTTTTTTGGAAGTAAACCCTCAAAAAACCAAACCCAACCCCATAACATTTCCTTATGCAGTGAATGCAAGGGGAAATACTTCTGTGCTGTTTGGGATGCTTACATAAGTTTGAGATCCTCAGACCTGTAAACAGTATTTTCTAGGGGAAAAAAAAGTAAAATCAGGTACTTCCATCCTGTCTCCCATTTATCTCTCAGTACCTTTTTTTCTTTCCTTTTTGCTTTTTTGTTTATTTGTTTTTTTAATACCTGGATTTACTACTTTGTCACAGCTTGTCAACAGTGTAAGCTTTCCCTTGTAATTAAAAATGTATTGTGGTTTTCTGTTGGAGAAGAGATCTGAAGATCATTCATGAGAAAGAGTTGAAAAGAGGATGAGAAGGGCATGGAAAGAATAAAATTGGAAGAAGAGTTAAAAAGAAAATCTTGCAGTTTAATGCGTTTTGCTTTTAACAAAAAAAAAAGTTTTGTAGAGAAGGAATACTAAAGGTGAGGAGAAATGAAGACATTGGAATGGGATGAAGAACAAGGAGATTCCTCTCTTTTCGTGGGGTCAGCACACACAGGAGAAAATTGCCCTCTGGTCTCCCGGGGTCTGTGAAGCCCGGTTTGTTCTCAAGGGCCTGGCTGGGCTCAGGGTGGTGTTGAGCTCCCGTGGAGGGAATTGGGCTGTCTCTGCACAGCCCTTAAAACGGCCTGCACAGGTATTCCTAGAGAAAACTGGAACGTGAGGGACGCTGGGGAGAGTATGGGAGATGTTTGTATGAAATTCCCAGTGCGTGATGGGTTGTGTGGAGAGTTGGTTGGTTGATTTGTCACACCTGAAGGAGAAAGGCAGAATTTATAGATGGGCCATTCACCACTGTCCAGATAAGCGGGTGCCAATTCTTTTAAAGATTTTTTGTGTGTGTGTGCACCATACTTTGAGAATAACAAACTGCTTGATAAATGAGTGGTTGTAATGGAGAAAAAGTACAAAAATGAATTGCAGCCATTCCTTCCACTCACAGCTCTTCCTCCCCTGACCTTCCAAGCCCAGAAGTGAGGAAGCAGAGCTGGTTTTGGAGAGACCCTGTGGATTGGTTGGCAGAATCCAGACCTGTAGCTCGTAAGATAAATGATACAAGCTTTGAGGAAATATTTGGTGTGGATAAGACAGTATATGTGTTATTTTCTTGTTAAAACTTAGTTATTTTATCACTTTAACCATTTATTTCTGTTCTATTTAGATGGATAAATAGTAATTTGTTTTAAGAAGATAAATCACTGCATATACTTGTTAGCTCCATGAGGGAAGTGTCTAGTGAGCACCTACTGGAACTAGTTCTTCAGAGCATTGACTGTTGGGTTCTTGGAGACCCAGCCTGTAATCAAAGTGAATTGTTGTGTGTCCATTGCAGGACACAGGTTCTGGCTCTGCTGCTCGGCTGTGTTTGGTGTGAGGGGTCAGATGTGCTAGGTAGGATGAAATCCTGTGTTTTGTCATGAAAAGATGCTGATGGACAGCCCAGAAACTGTTGGGAATTGCCCTCTGATTACAGTGTGTGTGAGGACAGGCCATTAAGCACCTGAATTGCTTTTGGAACTGTATGGCCAAATTCCTTGTTAGTGAGGGAACAGGAGTGTGTTGGAACAGGAGCACTAAAACCCAGTGTTGTTGGAAAATTTGGCATCATAGGCACATATTGGTCCAGACTGAAAAAGAAAAACGGTTCACTCGTATATTTTAAATTCTTTCCTGAAATCACTCTGCTTCTGGAGTGGTGTTTCAGTTGTTCCAGGCCTGAAAAGACTTTGGAATCAAGGTTATCACTGTCTGAAGAGTAGTTGAAGACTCAAACTGATCTGTTTTGTGTGCTTGCATATCAAAGAGCATGATGGTTGGTTAATATTTTCATGAAATCATTTTTTTGTACCTTATGACCTGGGTATTGGTTAAGGCGCAGCGCTGTCACCGCCGAGACCCGGGTTCGATTCCTGGTCAGGGCCACTCCCCGGGCAGATGGAGC
>JAYRBT010000114.1:110299148-110348821 GCA_036023395.1 Myiotriccus ornatus
AATCCAATGCGCAGGCTGGAAGGTGTAAAGACCTTCCCCGGTTCTTCGTTCGCGAAGTCTGGCCATTATTATTATTTTAAAGAAATCTTTATTTTAGGGATGTGGGATGTACATTACAGATTATTTCCTGTAACACTTACTTTGTACCAAAATCTATTAGATGAGGTTGGTTGTAGGAGTTTTGACCTCTGTGACATTTGTCTCCTTTGGTTTCCATACCCTGTATTTGTGCTGCCAGAGCAGCTCCTTGTATCCAGGCTCTTTGTGTCTTTGGGGAATCAATCCCTGGGGATGTCCAGGTTGGTGCTCCCACAGCTCAAACAGTGCTCTGGGCAGTTGCTGCTTTGCCAAAAACCTCAATGATGAGGGTGAGGTGGCTTTTCATAAGCCAGAGTTTATTCTCATCGCATGGGCTGTAGGGCTGTGGCCCTCAGAAATAACTAATCTCTGCAAGGTGTAAAATGTACAAATGTTTTATCTCTGAGTTTGTGCCTTTATTGCTGCATAGGTGGACTATATCTTATTTTAAGAAGAAACTTTAGTAACTCTTGGGATTTGGGAATAAGACTGTTTTATATTGCCATCTTTGTCCTGCTCATTTGGTAAAATGGCTAATTGTTGCCCTTTCTTCAAAGTCTTTTAATTTATTTATTTATTTTTTTAATGAACATCTTAATGTTTTCTTGCTTTTTAAGCCCGGTTTTACCCAGTGTGGGTTTGAAGCAGCTTTGCAGCTGAATGTTTGTATTTCAGTTTTGGTAAAAATGATACCAGTCTGTTCAGAAATGGGGTGTTTGCAGTAGTAAGTGGCATCTTTACAAGCTAAACATAATGATCAAAGAGTTGAAGAAATAACAAATTTAGTTGTCTTTTCGACAAAATTACAATGGAATAGCCTTTGGTTTGTCATTTAGCTTCAGTATGATTTATTTTTCTTCTCTTTTAATTGAAGAACAAATCCAATTCATAACCAAATGCAATTCAATCTTCTCATTTTGTGATGTGGGTAGAAAATATCTGTTTTATCTGTGTATAGGAGCTGCAGTAATTCAAGCTTTATTTTTCCTTTTGAATAACAGAAATAAACTGAGAGTCAGACATTCGTTACATGACATTATTATGCCAAGACACTTTTCTAGAATTCATGGATTTTACAGAACATTTATTCTTTGGGTGCTTTTCTTTGCTACTCTCGTCACTAGCTCTTCCTGAATTGGACATATGATAGATCTGCTGCTAAAACTGTAAAGATTCTCTACAAGGTTGCCTAATTATTTAGAGATGAAATCTGAAGAACCTGTAAACAGAACTATTCCCAGCTGATAGTGGGTTTGGGTTTTTTGCCCTTTTTTTTTTTTTCTTCTTTCTATCTGTGTTCCTCTTTCAAAAAAAGTAATTTAGCTAAACCTCTACGCTGCAAGAATAAGTTGATTAAAAGAGCACAGCAGCTCTTGAGGTTTCCAGGGATCCTCCTTACGACCCCATTGTGTCTGGTACATCCCAATGGTGTTTATTGATTGCATTTTTTTTCATCCCTAGAACTCCTGACTCATTCTTTGCATGGAAGGAATGCTGCTAACTTCAGAGTTAGTTATTCAGAGGTTTTTCTCGTTAGCAGTTGCTCATTCTGGCTCTCTGCCATCTTTTCTGCACAATATTCAAACTTTAGTATGAAGAATTACTAACTTGCATGTGCTCTGCTGGCACGTGTTACACTATGAGAATACTTAACAAATATTAGTTATTTTCTTCTGTTTACAGTAGTCTTGGGAGAAATATGTTAGTCTGTATCATATATATCTTGGTTTAAGGTACAGAGAATAAAATTTAAAAAACAAAAAGCAAGTAAACCCCCAAACTTCTCATTCTGCAGTACACAACTAAAGGTATACTTTTTGTGAAAAGGCTTAGCCTTATCTCCACATCTTTATAAGGTGAAGAAGCTCATATTGTGAGTGATGGATGTTGTCAGTGCTACAAATCAAATACCTCAGTTTAAACGAGGAATGGATAGTTACTGATCACTTCCTAACAGGGGATGCAGTTGAAGGGAGTGTTCTGGTCTACTGTGATGTTTTTATGTTCTTGCACATAAAGGAGCTTCACTGTATGTGTTTTTCAAAATAAAATTAACAGTTTGGACCTCAGTGTGTCCACTTTTATGATGAAGAGCCTATGCAGACTTCTATAGGTGCCAGTGGGTAGCTTTGTGGAGACCAAGTTCCTTCACAATACTGAAAGTGGTAGATTGATAATACAACTCTCCTTCACCTGAGTATCAGGATCTTCACGTGGCCTTAACTCCTGACACATTGGCCCTGTAGTTATTGATTAACTTCCTTTGAAAATAGGTGATTGTGTTCAGCTCTTAACGTGCCCACAGTCTTGTTAGGTCACTGTTGCATTATCTCCAATTTAGTTAAAGATGTTAAAAAGGTATGGAAATGTGTTGATAGAAACAGACCTTATGTAGCATTATTGAATAAAGGTCTTTGTTAGATGTCCAAATGCTGGATCTTAAAAGTTTCAGTCCAAGCTTTTGACCAGGGGTTTTTTTGTTGCCTTTGGGTAGTCACTTAAACTTGATGTGCATTTGTCTTGGCTGGATTTACCATAAAGCAGGAGTGATTATGCTGAAGTTATTACAATTTTGTGGAATAAAGAGCTGTAAAAAAGCCGAATGGCAAAGGGCTGTAATCTGGTGCTTGAAAGGTGAGTTGAGCTGTGGGGGTGAACCACAGACTCCTCCTTGAACCTTTGAGATGGGACTAAATTCTTCTGTCCTTTAGTTTGTCATCTGTAAAATGGAAAGGGTAATTTTTTGGTGGTTTTTTTTCAGCTTCTTTTTTTAAATCAATACATTTAATTTTTGTCACTTGAGGGTGGTTTAGGTACCAGTGATGAGGGTCATAGGAGTACCAACACTAGAACTGAGTTTGCCTCTGCTGTGTCTAACAGAGCTATTAGTTCTTCCTTACTCAGAAATGGAGAAAGCTGCCTGATACTTTGCCATAAAAGTAAAGATTTACCCTCCTTAGATAGTTGAACTGATAAGTAATACCATGAAATTTTTAACTTTATCCATTGCAAGAATATTTGCATTGAGGCATTGAAGATTTGTTCAGTAGAGTATTAGCATCTTTCAGTTGATTTAACCCTCTTAATGAAATCTCCTACAAGCTTTCTGATGCCAAGTTTTCTGATGCTTTTTTTCCCCTGCTATCAAAGTTAATATCCTGGGAACTGCTTGAATTAGCTGAAGGAATTGCTAGTGAACATGGTACTGTTGTATTCCTGGATTTATGTTGCCATTGAGCCTGTAGCTCTAGGGACTTTTTCAAATTTGAGGAGGGTGCAGAACATAAGCAAGTGCTCTACTTAATCTTGTCGATTAAACATCACCGTGGAGTCACCACAGCACAGTCACTGCCTGTCCCTCGTGCCTTTCTCCGTATAACTTATTGCTTTGTTAAAAAAAAAAAAAATTCAAAAAAACCCAGGGCACTTACAAATCTTCTGTAAAACTAGACATTTCAACCCAGATCAACATTTTGTTGTTCAAAACAGGATAACAGCTGTGACTTTGTAAGCTACTGTTAGTGGTTTTTGGAGGCTAATTTGTCAGCTCGCTGGCACGCTGAGCTCATTTGCCGAGAGAGGTTGATGTCATCTCCCATCTCGTCCTTTGTCAGAGCTCGGCGTCTCCTCTGCTTTAACCAGTGAATCCCAAATAGAACGTTACAGACCAGGGCTGTTTGCCAGTGGCATTAGTTTTCTGTTTATGTAACTTCAATTTAGATCTTTCATGACTAAACACAAAATTCCGTCGTCATGTGAGAGTTGATCACCCCTTTCTTTTTTGTATCCTGTGTCCCTGATATGTGGCTCCTTTTTGTGTGCTTTGAATAAAAAAAATAAAATAAAAAAAAGTGAAGAGCAGAAATGTTTATTATTTTCAAGTATTCCTACTTAATTTATTCAAACAGTATTCAGTGTAGTTTATTATTGCTTGTTCTGCGTCGAGAACAAAATAGGGATTTTGTGACTGATTATTTAATGACTACAGCTATTGATTAAAAAAAGATTTCTTGGAAGAATGAGTAAATGTCTAAATCAGTGATTATTAATTAAATGTCAATACTGCACATTGTTTCAACACAAAATTACTTAAAATTTGTGTTGGGCATCTGTTCAAACTACAGAGCCACGTATTTTCAGGTTCTGTCTTACTGCTAAAAAGTAATTGCAACATTATCAGGGTATTTGGTGGAACCCTGATGGTTTTAATCTGGTAAATTGCTAAGTGGCTTTTTAGTAGCTTCAGTGTCTTAGTAGCTTTACAGTATGTACTGGGATATAAAGAAGAGATCCTTTTTTGTAAGATACCAGCTAAATAATAGATGAGACATTAAGGGTAAAAGTAGTTAATTTTCACACCAGAGCAAAATTGCTTACAAGACCTACCAAGGATCCTGGAGAAGTGAGAAAGCTCATGGCAAAGTTATTTAGGGGAGTGAAATGCTGGTTGTGTAGAACCAGCCAAGATACTGCACAGAATTGGTTGGGTGGTAAACTAGGTGGAGTTTGTTGCTGATAAACCCAATGTCACCTGCATGAACTCTGTGGTGTTTCTTTTCATAGAAAAAGAGATTCACGCTGGAGACCTCTCTAACCTGAGTGGTTGTGGCTTAGTGGTTGTTACAAACTGATTAGATTTTAAAGGAATTAAGGGTATCCAGGGAAAACAGTGTTATTCATAGTTCTGCTGTTGTGCTCACCCTGTTATAAAAAGCAATACTGTAGAACTGAATGAATTCCGTACAAGGAGGAGGCACTAAACTGGCAGGGTGCTAAAAATCTGGGAAGACACAACTGGGAGGGGAATGTGATAGAAATCTGGAATTACGAGCGATGTGGAGAAAGTGAATGGAAACCATTATTTCCCTTTTTCATAACAAAAACTAGGGGCACCTAATTAAATTATCAGATGACAGGCTTAAAATGAACACAAGGAAGTAGTTTTTTAACAGTGCATGATTAAAGTGTTGAATTCATCATCTTGTTGCCACAAGGTACTGGAGAAGCCAAAAATTATAGTACTTTAAAAAGTATTAAGAGAAGATCATGCAGGTGAAGTTTATCTATAGCTATAAAACACAGTTGTCTAGTTATAACCTCAGGGAAAACTTCAGGTCTGTTGGAGAGAAAACCAAGTTGGGGCTTTCCCTAAGAATTCAGTACTGGCCTTTATGGATAGAACTTGATCTCTGTGCAGATTCCTGTTCTGAAGGGTTTGTGTACAGATAAGGTGATAACAGCACTGAGATTATAAAGCTACACACTGTGAACAGTGTTTTACCAGGGGGGGAAAGTCACCAGATCTTCAAAGATCTGGGTGTTAGTGCCTAAATGAGTAAGTGCTGTAAAATCAGGATGCGGGAACTTAAGAACTTTAATTGCTTATGCCTATAAACGTGAGTGGGCTTACCTTCTACCTTACTGTAGAAGTATTTTCAAAAGCACGTAACCTCAGTAGCATTAATTTGCTTTGCAATTTATCCATCATTCAAACATTAATATTTCACTGTGAATTTTTCAATCAATAAGGTGTTTTCTGGTTTCAGTTTATCAGATTAGTCAATCTGAGGATTTTCTGATTTCTCCTTTTAAACATCGTCTTTATTTTGTTAACATTTTTAAGCCTCTTTCTTTGGTGATATTTTGTGCTCCAGTTGTTCATCTTTTTGATTATTTCGTCTGGTCTTTCTGGAAGAATTGGCCTGTTGAAAGCTGTATAACTGCCCTCAATAGCTGTGTGTATCATAAAAGTGAGGATTCAAATGGGAAAGGAATTACTGCTTCAGAAAGTCTCAAAAATGCTGGTTTTAAATAATCTGCACTTTAATCTTGTCACAAAATCACAGAATGACCTGGGTTGGAAGGGACCTTAAAGATCATGTAGTTCTAACCCTCTGTCATGGGCAGGGACACCTTCCACTAGACCAGGTTCCTCCAAGCCCCATCCAACCTGACCTTAAACACTTCCAGGGGTGGGGCATCCACAGCTTCTCTGGGCAACCTGTGCCAATCCTTTTCTGAAGGAAATAACCCCATTGAAAGTTATGTGAATACCCATGGTATTAAGGCTACTAAAATTCTACTGATCTATCTAAAATGACTGACTCCTGGGAAAGATTCATGTGTGTATTTACTATATCCTATTTTTTTTCCCTGAAAGTGTGCTTTGATGAACCCCCTTGGGCATAAGTTTGATTCTATTTCATCCTTAGGTATGAAAAAAATTAAGCCTTAAGGTGTGATTAATAATAAAAAAAATTTCAAAATATAACATTATAGATAATAATTGATAATGTCTTAACATGTTGGATGGGCAAAATACACAGAAACAATAATGTGTTCATCTGTTATTAAATGCTTAATTTGAGCTTTTTCTTCTATTTCAGTTTTGAATCCAGCATTTATCATCTTAGATTTCAGCTCCACTTTTATATATCCCTGAGGGTGAACTTTATACCTCTTTTTATGGAATAGAAACACAAAAAGGTATCACATTGCCACCTAGACTGATCTCTCCTCATATTGTCAAAGATTTATGATGATCATACTCAAACACCTGTTATTTTCTTTGTCAGATATTTCAACACAGTAAACAAGTAAATCAGAACTTCCTTTTGAAAGATTGATTGGTGCAAATGTGTCTGATAATGCCTGAAGTATATTCAGAACTCACTTTAAAAGCACTGGTGCCGTGTTTTGGGATTGCAGAAGAACCACACATATTGTAATATGTGCTCTTTAATGGTTGCATAAAACACAGACCTGTTTTCTCTGAATCATGATTATTTTCAGAGGTAGTAGATAAAAATTCCTAACTTCCCCTTCCTCTTTCCCATCCATTAAAGCCCTTTGTGAGGGAGCAGTTTTGTGACCTGACTGATTTCTGCATTGCCAGGTGATTGTGTAGAAGCCTCCTACACCTCTGTCAGTGTGGGAACAAGGTAATGGAGCTGCTTTTCCTTTCTGTTGTTCTTAGATTTAAAATGGAATATCTGTAGTAAGTCAGGCTTAACTGTAGACTTCTCTTCTTCCTGCTTCCACCTCTCTTTGGTGTTGGGGAATGATCCCACCCCAAAGAACTTTTTAAGATGGTCCACTGATTTTTTTCTCCCCCTCCTCCCCCATGACAATGAATATTTAGATCAGCGCAAATGTCATTTTTATATTTTGATAAATTACTTTCCAGGGCTGGATGGTAGGATGAAATTTTTGTAGTGTGACAACCTGTCTGTGCAGCTACTTGCATGCTAATGTGTGTATTTGTTGGAGATGGTGGAGGAGGACATTGGAGATGAAATAGTTACTTTTTTTTCTTGTTAAAAAGGAATATTACTTTTATTTAAAGGCATAGACTTTCTGGACCTTTTCAGTGTCTGATATTACTGTAATAATATAATACTAACAGAAAACACAACCCTCTCTTAAACAGCAAATTCATTTTGATTTTGCCAGAATGCCATTACGTTTTTTTATTTACTTTATTGTTGTAGGAGGGTGAATATTTTGAAAGGATGTAAAACTGAAAACAATTTAGTCAGTTGTACTTGCTGATTGCTGAAAAAGCCTGGAGTATGGGTTGAGCCACACAGTCAGCTTAACACTGGCACATGTGTTGCATCATTAGTACTTCCAAATAAGCATCACCCAAATATGTGTTTGGGTTTTTTCTCCCTAGAAATAGCAAGTAAATATCTTTGTTAAAATGTAAGCAAAGTGTTTAATCGGGAGGAATTTGTCTTGTTATCACAAACCCAGACTGAGTCTCTTGTTCATGTTTTTCACTATTTTGTCTATAGCAGGGCCAGAGTTGGTTAATTATGAAGAAAGTACAAGAAGTGTGCAAGAGGACAGCTGTGCAAAGCCCACTTACATGGGGGGAAAGAAAACCCATCCAACCATCAGTTAGTGATTGAAGTTTGTGAAATACAAGTATACTTCATAAGTTATAGGTAACAGGAATTTAGGAATTGTTTAGTTCAACTTTAACCTGAGGTATTGTGTTGTATTATGGCCACCACCACGTTTTACAGAAAGATGAAAGCAACTTTGCAGTAAACAGATGGAATAATCAGCTTTCCAAGAAGGTCTCATTGTAATCCTTAACACAGAGATAACATTTTAAACCTCAGATCATGAGGTTTGTATTTGTTTCAAAAGTTGTGTGAATACTAGCTCTCAAGGATCCAAGACACGTTTGAGTACTAATCGATAATTGTCCATGTCAACACTGAGCTGTAAAACCATCCAGCAAATTATTCAATGGTCCTGTTTTTCTTCATATTTGAGTCCTACTTTCCTCTTGTCCTCAAGCTCCAAGTCTAGTCTTCGGTGCTTTGATTTGCCAAGGGATTTGGATCACAGCTGATTTAAGGCTCTTCTCTTTAGGCAATGGTTTGTCTTTATGAACCTTCTGCATCGCTGTTACCCCTTTGCTCATTGGCCCATTTATGCAAATTCTGACAAAACTAAGGGGGATGGGGGTGGTTGATGGCTGGGCAGTGTAATTTCATATGCCCTCCTCTGAATCCTTCAGCAGTGCTGGAGAGGGATACTGGGAGATAGGTCAATTCATCTTCCCTTTTTAAACAGCAGCTGTACTTAATATTGGTTGGTGTTACACTCGTAACTTTTCCAGGTTTGTGGAAATTTTCTTGTTCTGTTTAGGCTTTTCTAAGGCTGCCCTTTGCTTATCTTTGTCTTGCTAACTTGTCCTCAACATCATCATCTGCAAATGAGTTAAGCAACATGAGTACATTGTGTGGGAATTCTTTCTCTCAGTTAACGGGTGATCTGAGACTTGAGCTGCATTCTAGAAGGAAATAAGCATTTCTGTTCTTTCAAACTCAACAGAGAGAAATGCCCCATGAAGCCTTTCTGCTTTCCATCAGGGCCATGATACACAGGTGATGTGCAATGACATAATCTCTCATGGTTTTGATGGTATCATCAAAAGTTTCTGGACCAACAGGGAATAGTTCCTTCTTCTGTTGATTTACAGCACTTACATCTCCTGTTAACTGAATGATTTTGTATTTTACCCATCACACAGATGTTTCAGATTGATATTGATAAGTGAGAGATTTGCTTTCAAGGCCTGTGAGTGAGAATATCCACAGATCAATAGATTTTGCTGTGAATTCCATCAGCAATATCTCCTGTGTAAGAGCAGGACTAAGTGCACTCTTTCCATTGGATGAAGAGAAACATTTAGTATGTTTTGCCTCTGAACCCTTCTGTTACCCAGAATATTAGTTCCAAAATATTTTGGGTCTTTTGGTGAGGGCTGCTCACTGCCTTCAAGTTCCAGGATAGCATCTGTCTGAACTTGCTGGTTCTCATTACAGCATCCTCTGGACCAGGACGGGTCTGGTGAAAGCCCATGTCCCTCCTTGGTGGTAAATCTCTCAGTGATGGCAGAAACTTCTGTTGTAACTCTTAAGTACATTTTATTTCTGGTGTTAACCAGGCATGAATCTTCTCTTCCTGTTCTCTTATGGCTGAATAGTTGTTGCAAGAGAGATTCATTTCATTAACTTCACATTTCTGCTTGTCAGCGACTGCACCTGAGCAAGTGAGCATGACCCTCCTTTCTACAGCCAGTGCTTCTCCATCACACTGATGGAGAGCAGGGCCAGGAGCTGCATTCTTGTACTTGGATGTTACTGTCAGAATTTTGGCCATTAATGTGTGCTGCTGGACTTGTCACACTGTGTCACTGGGGCAGGTCTTCAGTACAGAAAAAGTACTTTTTCTGTTGTTCTGTGTGAATGGTGTAAAATAGTCTTGTTATTGACTTGGAAGCTTCTCTTCTAGGCTGTGTAGCTGAACCTTAATCTCAGATATGTTTGGTTTTTTCTTTTCTTTTTAAATGTGCTGATGTAATATTCTTTTTTCTTAGATTACAACCACTTCTATTATATTTTAGTTAAAATTGACTGTGTACTTCTATTACATTTCCATAGAATGTTTGTATCATTAAAACTTCTTAAATAAAGGCAGCTAAGAATTTTAAATTTTGTTAGAGTAATCTGTGTCATCTTTCCTTTTCTTTCAGTAATTAAACCCAAAGAAATAAAAACAATCCATCAGTCAATCCTAAGGCTTATAATGTTCTTCATATTTCTTCTCCGAAGCAGATCCTGCAGTCACTTTTGTAAATCGGCATCTTTGCTTGTGGAAGCAACTCAGGCTTGGCTGGGACAGGAACGTGTCCTGAGGCATCACAAATTTAACACCAGCCCATTGAAGAGACTCTCACCCCAACAGAGAAACTACACCTGACTTTCAGCTCTTTTTGAGCTCACTGGGACCTCTGATTTTTCACTCCAACCCTCGATTCTTTGAAATCTCGGGAGAATGTAATATTAGTGACAATATTAGTGACTGCAGCTGCAGTTAAACTGAGTTCTGAGCTAAAGGCAATGCTTACCTTTCCTCTTAATCCTCTCCTCTCTTCCTGGTAGCGGATGATATGTTCCCCTTTTCCCAAGTTTGTGATTTAGGTGTCATCTTCAGTTTCTCTAAGATTCACCTCAGAGCAATTACGGCATATCTTGATGCTGAGCGATTTGCAAGATAACAGTATTTCCTTCAAACTTTTAAGTCAAGGTTTAATGCCCTGTGATTTATTTTAATTAACTCTGAAAGAACTTGATTATTTTTAGACTTTTTTTTTCCTTTGGCATGTGAACTGCTTTGGAAATGTGTCTGCACAGCTTCTTTGTACTCTGTCACTGGAGCATGTAAGTAATCTGTGATAATACAAATTAAAGGCCATTCCAAGAGGAATAAGATTAGTATGTAACATAAAAAGCATCATCTAAATTAATTTTTGTGGGTGGATAATATTTAAAATGAGAAATTCTTTTAGTGCAGGTGTTCCTTTCTTTCTGAGTTACTATTTCAAGTTCATTTTCATTTGCATTATGTCCATTGTCCCCTTAATAGCAACTGAAACAGTGAATATATTCTCACTGCACTACTTGTGTGGTTTTAGGAAGTTTATTTCTCCTAAGAAAATAGATGATGTTAAATATTTGGTCATTTCCAGGTGAAAGTAAAATAATAATACAAACAAATCTTAGCTCTAAGCTTTGAAGAAAATTGTTTAAAAGCAGAAAATTCATATTGAGACAACTCTGTAATCTCAGAGCTGCCTTCTGTTTAATGCAAAGGCTCTGTGAGTCCTGCTCAGCCGAAGCTGAGAGCAATCACTGGAGTCTGGGCTGCTGAAAAAGATGGATTTTTTTTTTTCCTTCCCTTTTTTTTTTTTTTCATGCGGACTGAATTCCCTTTTACAAAATGGGCATGTTTCCCAGGAAAAACATGATACTTCACTAATCAGGATGGAGCCTTATCCTGCAATGGGACCTACATTTTGGTCTTTTCACCACATCATTGCTGTTTTCTACATGGACAAAAATAGATATAGAGTAAACCAACCCAAAAAGTCAATTATAGGGTTTTATAGTGATGTACTGTGAAAAATTTGGTCATGTTTTTCATTATACAGAATGTTCTTTCCAAAGACATAAACAGAAAAAAGCACATATGTTTGATTTTAAAAATAACTGTGCTTAGCTGTTTAAAAATGCTGGAGACGTTTTGGATAGTTCTAAATGATCAGCATCATAATTATATGATAAAACTTCTGTGTAAAGAACTATCTGGTTTATAATTATTTAACTGCTGGGATTTTGGGGTTCAAGAGGTATACTTTGAAAAATTTCTCATACATATCTGAGAAGTCTGACTTATTCATCTTCCTCTCCTCTCTAATCAGGAAGTAACTGTTAAATCTCTGATGTCAGTTTAGGGGGAATGATTTAATTTAAAAAGTATTAACATGTGAAAGAAATATTGGAATGAATGAAAACAGTTTGGTCCACTGATATTTAAACCAGTAGTTATGCTGGGATAGTATAGTGCAGGAGAGATGCTGAGGTAATAGCTACAATTATAGTATCAAAGCAATAAAAATTAATATATAATAATAGAATTATAAATGAAAACCACGTTTTTCAATTGCGGGTGCCTGAAGTTCAGTGGACAAATCCATAGCTGGACATCCACGGAAATGTGGCAAGAATTCCTTAGGTGTGGAACTCCGGCCTGTGCTTCTCAGTGTTTTCATGGCAAATGACAAATGCTCAGGCCTTCTGCAAATGGGTCCAAATCCATTTAAGTTTCTCTATATGGGCACTAATATTTGAAAAATCAGAAAGATTTAAAGATGGTAAGAGTTACATCGATGAGAATAACTACGTTTCAAAGAGTAAATGCAGTTGTCTTTTTTAGGTAGCTTAATTTAATTTGTTACATTTAATTCTTGCTAAATTTAGAGCCTTAGAATCACAAAATGGCTTGAGTTGGATGGGACCTTAAAGACCACCTAGTGGTCTGTCCCTGGGCAGGGACACCTTCCACTATCCCAGGTTGCTCCAAGCCCTGTCCAAGCTGGCCTTGAACACTTGCAGGAATGGGGCAGGCACAGCTTCTCTGGGCAACCTGTGCCAGGACCTTCCCACGCTGACAGGGAAGAATGTTTTCCTTAGATCTCATGTAAATCTTGCCTCCTTTAACTTCAGCTTCACTCCATGCTCGTGTAAAAGTCCCTCCCCATCTTTCTTGTAGTCCCTTTAGGTATTGGAAGGTCCTATAAGGTCTCTCCCAAGCCTTTTAGTTTGAGTCTGATCCAGATCCTACTAAATGTAATGTAAACTTCTGAAACTTTTTATTTATATGTTTATTGCTAATGTGTTTTCTTACTTAGTTTGTTGTTTCGCTTGACACTGAAACTATGCAAGCAGTTGCTTGCTTAGATTTATATGAAAACACCTTCGATCTTATGCTTTAAAGGAAAATAATTCATAAAACTTGCTATTCTGTGAGATTTTTACATGTGTCAAAATCATCAAATGTATAATTTAATAATATAGATACTAAGTTGGTTATTAATTTTTTAATTAAAGCAGTCTCTTTCTTGTTTGCAAATACTTTGCATTTCCGATACAGTGACCACAGTCAAAGATACTCTGTTGTTTGGGTAGTGTCCTCCTACTCCTCTCCATTGTCAGTCTCATCTCTTTTATTTTTGTACAGAAAGCAGAACTTGCCACCATCCTTTCATTTAGGTGCCTTATTTATGAGGTGCTTCCTTTGCATGTTCTGGGTAATTCAGTACATGTTTCCTCCTGCTTCCTCAGTACAACTTGATTTCCCCAAGTGATACTGCATTTCACTTTCTTGAACATTTAGTATTATATTAATTCTAAATATCTTCTAATTAAACCATGAATGTCTCAGGCTTCCTTCTGCTCTAACTCAGCCATTGAACATATCTTCAGTTTAGGCATTTAATGGCCAAAAAGGCACTTTAGCTTCTCTTGCTCTATCTGTTAACCCTGATAAAAAGTACTGCCACCAAAAATGTTTCAGAATATTTGGCTGAAGCCTTTCTTCCAAAATACAATTTCCAGATTTATAACATCAGAAGACAATGAATGCACTTTGTCTATTGGTATTCTGTTTAATCAATCAATCCCTTAGTTAAAAAGTAGTTGTATTAAATAATATTTGAGTGTGTCTGGTGTTGATTTCCAGTCACTTTGGCCATCTCCACTCTTTCAGTCATCTTCCTCCAGAAAATAGTTTCATCAGGCTATTGAGTCACCTCTTGATGGTTTTGCTAAGCCAGGAAAGCTGGATTCTCTCTCTTTTGCAGTATTTTCTTGTCAATAACTTGTTTCTCTTATTTTTAGAAATGGAGCACATGATTTTAATATCTGTTGCATGAGTGAAGCATTGACAGGTGAAATAACTTTCCACTCTTACATCTGGTGATTGCATTAAAAGTTTTTTACTTAATACTGTAGTGGGTACTCTAAATAAATGGAATATCTGGTCTAAATCTTAATTTCTATTCAGTGTTGTCTTCTAAGTGTTGCCCCTTTTGGGGGAACAGTGTATTTTTCTCTGAAATATGTAGCTTTCCTTTGACATTTATATTAAATTGTGTCTGTGTGAATGGCTCCTGTTTGCTGGGTAATCCACATCATGTTAAATGACTCTCTTGCACTGGATGATGCTGGAATGACATCACATTGTGGGGGCAGTGTGGGCTGAGGAGGAGGTGAGGGAACTGAAGGGAGGTGGACTAAATGTGAAAGGAAAGGGTGGTGGTAAAAAAGGAGAGGGGTGGAGAAGGGTGCTCCAAGAACAGCTAAAGTTGCCTCATCTCTCAGCCAAAAAACAGATGAAGTCTCAGTTGCAGCATTCCTCAAGACTCTGATGTGAATGGAGATATTGAAAAAAATTATTTTTTTAACTAGGTTGTGTCAGAAGTAGAACTGCATGAGAGGTCCTTGGGGTCAAGGTGATGCAGAAATTCCAAAGACAAAATAAATTATTCAGATGTATGCCCATAAGTATCGCTGCTGGGCTTAATGGAATCAAATTGTGGTTACAAGAAAGGGAACTTTGTTTACATTCTCTGGATCCATTTTATGTAGTTAAGTCTAAGTAATGTTTCTTCTGTAGGGATCATCACAGACTTTAAACCAGGGCCCAGCAATGGAATGCAACAGAAAAAGAGTGTGATTAAAGTATCTTTAAAATTCACTGTTCAGCCCGTAGTCAACTCCTTTAAATTTCCGTTGAGATCACAGCTGCATTCACTAATACTATAAGTTAGTCTGGCCACCTGCCTTAACACCAAACTTTCTTTTAGGAAGATAAATAGTTTTAGATTTCTCATTGCTGGAGAAGATCAATGAGTATCTGGGAGGGTTTTTTTGGTTCCTGTAAATAAATGCATTTCTTTGTGACCACAAGGTAAACTTCAGGTACTGTACAGCAATTTAAATTATTCCATTTGCATTTTGTACAAGTGAGAGGATGCATTTTGATGCTGCATTTGAACTGGATGAGACATAACTTATCTAGAGGTGATGACCCTTGTTTCTAGCTCTTTAAAATACTTTCTTGTTAACACCATGAGAAGTTGTGTCTATAGGTAGAAGTGGCGTTGGAATGGGAATGAATTTTAGATGGACACATCCAGTTATACGTGCTCACATTTTTGTGTAGAGATGTGTAATGACTGTAATGTTAATGGAATGTTGGAGCAAAAGCAAGGAGCAAACCAAGCTTTTGGAGAAGACATTTGGGGTGGCCTCTGGCTGTGAGAAGTTGTTGTAGAGATAAAACACTTAAAGGGTAAAACAGGACTCTCTAAGCATGGCTTTCTTCTCACTGCTGCTGGAATTATGCTGACTTCTGATGCTTCCTGAGCAACTTAATCTCCAGGCACCATCTCATCCAATAGTTTTTGAGCATTGGCTTTTTTTCCCCCCCTTATTTTGAAATTCCTGTATGATGCCCAAAATAAATAACTAGCTTGTAATTTGTTTTCTAGTTCAGATAATTCTTGGCTTTATAAGTAGATTCTGTGTTTTAGCACCAGTTTTACTCTGGCACCTTGGATTTGTGACTGTGGACCAGAACAGTTATTTGAGTCTGTGAATAACGAAACTGCATCCTGTTACTGTCTAAAAGTGAGGTAAAAGGTTGAATACAGACAGTCCCCATCTCTGCATTTTGCTTTCTGATTTATGGCAAAGAGAGGGGGAAACCCTTGATCATTCACAGAGCCTGTCTTAGGAGAAGGCGAATCTAGAGTTGCTTATTTACCTCTGTTGAGAGTATTAGGACAATTAATGTAAATGTTTATCTATCAAAGTTTGGGCTGGTGGACTGAAAGATTTAAATAAGTAAATAGAGAGTAATGCCTGCTCCTCCCTTAGCATTGGGACTTACTGGGTCTCTGTTCTCTGTCTAGCTGCTGAGTTTTTCTTTTAAGCTAAACTACAGAAGGACTCAATTTTATTTGGGTCTTCTGCCTCTCTAATAAGATGTTAATGAGCTTGTGGTTCATGAGTCGTTAAAGGAGAGGCTGACAGACTGTGGTAAAATAAATACATTTGTCATCTGTTTTCTTAGAAAATTAGGCTGAAGAATATAAAAATGTAGATCACTGCTACTCTTGAGTCTGCATAGAAGAGTCTGAAGAGCACTAATGTTTTGGAAACAACAACGAAATAAGTAATCAGATATTCTCAGAAAGGTTTGGGGAAGGAGATAATCATCTTCATCTGATCCAGGGATGAGCAGCATGCTCCCTGAAACATATACCTTTCTTTGGGCAGGTGTGTTGGTCAAATGCCATCAGACTGTAAGCAGAACTATTTGTGAACTGAAATCAATTTGGAGCATCCTTGGAGTTGCAACTTAATTTTTCACTGACGATAAGTTTGAAACTTTGTTGAGATAATTTTTTTCATAATATTGCTGTTCACCTCCCTTCAGAACAGTGTGGTTATTAATTCTGGTAGAAGGCAGTTGCATCCACAGATACTGCACTAAAAATCCAGTCCTTCAGTTAATCTTATATGAGTACTTCCCTTATTTGAGCTTTTATTCTGAGATGCTGCTTGGTGCATCCCAGTGTTCGTTAACATTGTTAGCATGACTTCACCTGGCAGATTTTGGCTCTCATTGAGGCATTCTGAGGTTCAACAGACACTGGGACCATTTTGTGGTAGGGACTGCTGCTATGGTAATCTTTCAGTCTGTAACGATTAATTATTAAGGGCTAGGAAGAGAATTAAGTTGGTGTATAGATGGAAATTTCTATTTTTTGTTATGATTTAAAGTTTCAGAGCTGGCCATTGGTGCCTTGGACTGCTCGTTATGTTCCGTAAGAAATTGTACAAAGGGAATGGTAATGGTGGTATTACTGTTTTTGACAGTAGGATCTAATATTCAAAATATCTGTTAGCAGTTGATTTGAATAAAACTCTGGTAACGTTTCAGGTGAATAAATGGAATCACTTCTTATATATTGCAAGGAAATGATCTGCTGAATAAGACTTACATACAGAAATGGAAGGAAAGAAGAAAAGTGCCTCCATGACTTTTTGGAATGAAGACCAATAATATTTTAGAAGTAAGAGACAGAACAGGAAAATGTGATGCTCATCCTTCTGTCGTTTCTTCACACTTTGTATCATTTTCTCTTCTTATTTGTACACGTAATCCTTCTCTGTGCCTGACAGAAGTTTTCAGAAGTTCATTCACTTGGGGAGTGATCTGGTTCCCTTGAATATATATCTGGGCAATGGCTTTGACTCCATTATTTCCCAAAGACTAACCAGTCTGTTTTCCCTGGAGGTCTGAAGTAGCCTGTACAGAGTCTATTGTATAAGAAAGGAGAAGCAAGCTTGCTGGACATGTTCTTTTTTGGAATGTTTTTGCTGTTTTCCAGAGATTCTAAGTCATTTGACTCAGAATGAATCAGTGAGAAGGTACATGATTGTATTTGTACCCACTTTCCATTTTTCCTACAATATTGTGAGAAGTGCAGGTTACCTGAGAGCCAAGCCCTTGGATGCCAGTTGTTATCAATGACTTTGTAACACAGTGGTTACAGAAAAATACATGCCTGGAGGAAGGAGGAAAACCTGGAAAGAAGAAATTCTTGTGTCTCAGCAGGAAGAAGCAAAGAACATCCAAATTGCCTTTCCACTTTAGCTTTCCTTCAGATTATTTTTTTTTTTTTCATAAGCCAAACAGTCACAACCACAAGTTATTTCTTTACTGGTAGAATGTTGCCAAAATGTAAACTATACAAAATCCATAGCAAAATATGCACACATTGTATCTCTACCTTAGGGCCAGTAGCAAGATGGATTGGTAATTTCAGAGCAGATAGACCTACTGACCCATGCAGTGGATTTTGAATGCAGAATTTGGAGGGAAAAAATATATAATTTATGTAAAGAACAGTATAAGCTGCTGAGATTTATATCTGACAGTTGCATACATACCAAGAAATATTTTTTAATCTTCAATATTTTGGGACCACCAGGCTAAGAAGAAGGAATGAGCTTTACCTTTTAAAGCAAGTGTGTCTTTGTGTTTTGTCCCAAAATGGTCTTGCCAGTTGATGTTAATATTTTTCCATTTGGTTTCTGCATTCATAGGTAAAACTTTTGGGGTTAACTGTTGCCTTAAGACTTTCAGAAAGTTTATGGTGGTAGTTGCTGCTAATTTCAGGAAGGCAGTATTAAATATTTATATTTATCCTGAAGAGCTTTTGATCACAGCTCCATCCCACTCCATCTCTGAAGCCCGCATTTTTCTCCCGTCTGTATCAACAGTCACAACTTCTTAGAAGTTGGAGATCATAAATAAGTATTTAAAGATATCTGAAATCTATTTAGTTCCACAGATTCCTCTCTATTACCCACCTACATGCCACACACATACACGCAGAGGCAGAGCTTGGTGGCCCCATAAAAACTCAATATTGACCCTAAGGCCCTCTGAAAATCCGCTTTGAAATCTTGGTTTTATTTTCTTCAAGTTTTTAATGGGTAAAGTTCATATTCACAAGTATTTAAAAGGTGTGGATCAGCGCCTTATTTGCAGTGTTATTTAAAGTCCTTTGTGTTCTCATATCTAATGAGGTTTTTTTTCTTTTTTTTCTTTTTTTCTTTTTATTGGGTTAATTACAGTGGGGTGTTTTTTTGTTTGTTTTTGATTTTTTTTTTTTTTTTAAATAATCGAGAAGTATTTCTTTGTCCTTATACCTAAATCTTGAAAATTCCCTGGAGAGAAATTTTCACATTTTGGAGTTTAGGACAGAGTTTTGCAAGACGCCTACTGTGTTTGGCTATTTCCGTCTTAATAAGAAGGGCTTTATGTCTACTAAACCACTATTTCTACGTTTTTATAGAATTGGGCAGTGCCCAGTCCCATAAAAAGCCATTGTACCATAGCTGCAGCAGCAGCATTTCAGCTACATGATGCAGTTTGTAGTCACATGTAAAAGAAGTTACAAATTGAATATAGAAACTTCAGGAAAAACAACTTTTCCTAGAAGTGAAGAAAATCTGTAATTGGCTGGGTTTATTTATGTGATTCAACTGGAGTATTTTTTTCACAGTCACTCAGACATCTCAGAGAATGAGAAGATAAGGACAAAATTACCTACCTGGAACTGTGAATTACTTCAGTGTTTTCTGAATCACTGTTGAAATGCTTCGGAATGTATTTGTGTTTAGTGTAAATTGTTGCTTTATGTTCAGCGTAGCATCCTGAAGCTTTATATTTGTAGGTTTAAAGGTGGGGGTTTTTTTCCCTGTCATTTAATAGTCTCTTGTATTTATACTATTTTTATCCTGAATATTTCCATAATAACTTAAGGGAGAAAAAAGGATTTTATGATGTTGTTTCAGAGCTGGGGAGTGGTAGTCAGGTAGAATTTGGGTAGCTTAGAGGTCCTTTTCACACCTGTCACACCTCAAAACTCTCCAATGCTTCAAAAAACTTAAGATCAGTAGCATGGATACCTACCAATATTGCTGATGCTATAAGAACAGCTTAATTTTCAGCAATACTGAAGATATTTAAACTCATATAATAAAATAAATTTCTGTCTGAATACTCTAAAGATTTCTGAGGTGTTTGGAACTTCTCAATAGAAACTAGAGGAGTTAATATGAAAAAAAATCATTACATAAGTGAAACTCTTCTTCAGCAGTTTTGTGTTCACTTTATAGTGCACAGAAGAATGTCAGGCTATGGACAGAAACTGCTCATGTGTCCATATACTGGTTTTAAAAATAAAACAATAATTAGTCTGTTAAGACCAATTTGTTCATTTGCAGGATTTTTGTACATTACACGTGTATTTTTGCAAGAATGAAATTCTTGTAAAATCTGTTTTATGGCAGTTGGCTTCCTTTAGAAATGTTTTTGATCTGGTTTTATAAATGGTGTTAAGTATAAATGCAACATGTATGGGACTGAAACACACTTGTGAAAGTTTCAGGGACATTTCGGTTTTGAAGCACTATTTTAATGCTCTTCTAAGTGCCCTGTGTGAATTTATGTGCAATCTGCAGTGAAATATGTCATCTTATCTTCCTGTGAACTCAGAGTGGCTGTGGGGAGGATTGATCAGTGCTTTATTTGTATCTGTGCACTGGAATGGTCTGTAACACCACTGGTCATAGCATGTCTCGTGGTGAGGCTGGAGCAGGAGCTGGGCTTTCCAGGAGCTCTGAGCTGGGCTTTAAGTCTCCGTGTGACCACGTGCAGCTTCGACACCATCCAGTGTGTTGATGGACTTACCATCTGTTTTCTGGCAACCTGGATACCTGAGCTCCAGGCAGGAATTGCAAACTTGGGCAGAGTGTGTTCATATCAGGAGTCAGGAGCCAAATAAATATTGCTAAAGATAGTTTACTTTCTTAACTTCGTTTTGTTTTCCATTGAATTCTATGACCTTTTTTTTTTTTTTCGTTTTCAAGGATCATAATTTCAGGATTAAATGCTGTTTCCTGAAGAATTTTGAGAAATAACAGAAACAAACTAATTTTTCATGTCTTAACTTTCAGTGTGGTCTTTTTTAATAAAATTCTCAATATGCCAATCAAGGACCAATTTCTTGCTTAAAAGAAAAAAAAACCAGAAAATTCAGACATGGAGCCAGTAAAAGACACATTATCACATTATTAGTGAGTTATTATTTGGGGCAAAAAAATCCCCACAATTTCTACAGCACGCCTAAGTGGATTATGGAAAACTTGAAGTTTGAAAGAATCTCCAGTGGTCTTCTGGCCCAACCAGCCTTTTCAAAGGAGGGTCAGCTAGAGCAAGTTGCTCAGAACTGTGTTTAGTTGTGTTTTTTAATATCTCCAATGAAGGAGAACTACATCCTTAGCAACCTGTTCCAGCAGTTGACCACCCTCAAAAAAAAAAAAAAAAAAAAAATCTATTTCCATTTTGTTACGCTTAAGTGAAATTTTCTACATTTGAGTCCATGCCCATTGTGTCATCAGATGGCTCCAGGTGGGGTTTGGCTTTCTTAACCCTGTTTTATGGGCGGTGTCTTTCTGTTCCTTCTGGGTTGCCTGTGCTGCTTCTGCCTCTGCTATGCTTTGACCAGCCTGGTCTGGTGGAAGGTGGCCGTGCCCATGGCAGGGGGTTGGAACGAGATGGCCTTTAAGGTCCCTTCCAACCCAAACCATTCTGTGACTCTCTGATTCTATTACTATGATTCCTTTTGTTTCCATTAAGTTAGGAGCTCCTTGTGTATCCAAACAGACTTTCTGCCTCTTTTGCTTGATTATCTGCTCACTGTGATGGACCATTCTTGGGCTTGGAGGAGATGATCAGCCAGGATCCCTGGATCCCTTGTCTCTCCAGGTCTGTACCCCTTGGATGCCGCTCCAGCCTCGAGTCCTTAAAAAAATTGTGATCTTTGTCCTCACATTCTGTTTTTTGTCCCCAGTATAATTTTAGTTTTTCAGTTAAAAATGGCAAGGTTTAAGCTTTCCTTCAAAAAAATTTTTTTTTTCAATCACAAATAAGTTTCATCTTGTTAAATCCATATTGTAAAACTAGTACTGTTTCCCAAGCCTTGGGGATATCCTGCCTGTGTAATTACAGGTTTATGCTGCAACTCTGCAGACGTGATTATTACCAATAGTAGGAATAATTGCACTGCTTGGCTGGTTCGTGGTCAGGCACTGTCTGGTACCTCGATAGGGAACAGTTAAAATAGAAAAATAAGAGCAGAAAATTGCTGAAATACTTGTCGGCAATGCTCCTGACTGACAGTTTTGTTTTCTATAGCTGTGCATGGATGATGAGATTTAATCAACAATAAATCCTGCAACGTAAAAACTCCCGGATTTTGTCCTAGTTGCTAAAAGAGGATGATATTAATTTTGAAGCAGTTTTTTCCAACCCCTTCCAGAAATGCTGCATATAAACAGAAGTAAATAGAGGGCAGCGTATGTTCCATGTAAAGTTAGTTTAGATTAAGAAACTACTTGGCAATAGAATTGATAATTAGGTGGACATTAATGTTTTTATTGCCTTACATTGTTTAATGATTTCTCTTACTTTTAAGAATTGACCCAATTTTTTCCCCCATCCCTCTGACAGATCTTGACTTCATGGTCTTAGAAGAGGGTGTTGTTCCTGTGTCGTGTTTCCCTCCTCCCCAGCTGTGACTGTGTGTAATGATCTATCACGAACACATGCCTGGAAAACTTTAATGCTGAGGTTTCCTTTGCACTCAGAAACTTAGAGACTATAGGGAATTAATTGTAGCTGGAGGTAGGATTAATGCTAGTTAAGAAAGCTGTTGACTGTTATAGTATGCAATATCAAATATCTCAATTTTCATTGATCAGTTTTCAATTTTACATGCTACTTGAATGACCTTTAAATCTAGCTCATTACTATGACGGGGTAAATGATGTTCTGGAAGACAATATTTATTTCCATATAAATTGTAGGTTTAAATCCCAGTTATTACTGTCCTTAGTGGCAAAGCAGGTGATAGTCACAGCTGACTGTGGCCGGAAGAGAAATAACATTCCCAGTGTGGGAACACTAGGGATAAAAGAAAAGTTAAAATACCTTCTGATTGAAGTAAGGATTATTCAGCATTTGGGTTAGAGAAGTTGAGAAGGTGTTCACAGGGAGAAGGAACAGAAATGAATCTGTACAAATGCAAGCCCAAAGTCTCGGGATCTTTATAAACTGTCACTTGGACTGCATAAATTGAGAGAAACCTTTGGAACAAAACTGAGCAGCATTTATATGCTTATCTTTCCTCTCTTTTTACTTATTTAATTTTCAAGTTTCTTCCCTGTATTTAGTTTTTCAGGGTAAATGGTAACCACCCGTGGATCCTGTTGATGTAGGTCCCATGATCATGATGAGATGGACACTGGTTTACTGAGCAGTGCCCAGTGTCCTGGTTATGTTGCTGTAGGTATTTAGGGGATATTGGGTATTTTTTCACTGCACAGTTTAGTGCTGAAACTAACTGCAGAAACCTGTATGAGGAATGCTTCTGATGGCTTGGATTATCCATGCAAACTTCCTTGCATGGGAGTTTCCAAGTGAACACTTGAATTGAAAACGCTGCCAGAAAATGTGTGTACACTAAATGTAAAATCAGATCTGAAAATCATTCTGTGATAACTTAAGGGTAAGAAATGAGAAGAGCACAGGTAAGTTAGTCACTGTACAGCTTCAATAATTTAGAGTCAGCTTAGTTCTGGAATAGTTTCAATCTCATAGAAAACAGTCCTTTACTCTTTTTTCAAGCATTTGCTTTTTCTGAGGAATCCTGTAGCTGTAGCTCTACCAGGAGTAACAGAAGGACCTTTATTTATGAATTTCTGTAAAATGTTTCATGTTTATCCCTCTTATTGTTACAGAATTCCCCCTTGATAAGGGATTTCCCCTCTGTTTCTGAAGAGGATTTGAGAAGGGGAAACTGAGATAGAAAATAGTGATTCCACAGATAATCAGGAAGGGAAGACAGTAGTTAATAAACTAAAAGAGATGTTCTTGTCAAAATAAATGTCGTAACAAGTAACCATCTTTTTAATCTTCATTTTTGTGGTGTTATACTAGTAAATGTTTTAAAAGTAATATGAAAATCTCAGTTACACATGAATATTTAACTGATATGTGAGCTCTAAAGCTTTGGTTTGTGATTTGTCTCCAAAAATGGTACTTTGAAAGAAAGTATTCTGAAGTGGCAGATCACAAGTATGCGTTGAAGCTTAAAATGTTTTTCTTTGCCCTTAGTGGTGTTTTCTCATCAGTTTTTTATATATCATTAGTTATTTTTGCTAGGGTTAATTCAATTTAACGTTTGGAGAGAACAGTTCTCTCAGAAATAAAAACCACTTTCTCATGGCTCTTTTTTTTTTTCCTTCTTACTTTAGAAGTAATTTTAAGATTCTATGACATGTCAATGCCACGTGAGAGGAGAGACTGCTGTTTTGCAGGTTCATGTAAGCACAAGTGGGAGGCTAAATGAGGTCAATCACACCAACACCGGCTCCTGCTGTAGTTGGCATAACCTGCTCCACAAGTATAGAGAGTAAGGAGAAATAATTTAGGTTAGATTAAATGTACATCAGGTTTTATTTTTCATTTTATCACTTTTAAACCCTGTATTGATACAATGGAGTGCTAACCTATCCTTTATTAACAGTTTTTTCTAATATTTGGAAGACTTCTTGTGGTTAGTATGAAGTCTGCTTAAGGTATTTTTCCAAAACTGGAGTGCAAACACTGTAAGCTGTTGGCATTGGAATTAGTTGCTTGTTTAATTCTGTGGCAGTTTTCAGACCTGCAGAGTGTCCTGCTCTCAATGGGATGCTCGTCCAGCCCTCCTTCAACTCTCTCGTCCCCACCAGGTGGGTTCCAACACCTGAGGCCTTTTCAGAGTGGTGCTGTTTCTTCTCCTTTGCCCACAGGCTGTTGCACTGAAGGAAAGGTATCCCTTTGGTACCTTTTCCAGTCACTGGTATCCCACCACAGTCCTCTGCTGGCTGTGTGACTGCAGTGAGGGGCTGTCCTAACCCAGACTGTGTGTTTTACAGACTTCACAGCATGGCTGAGGCTGGAAGGGAACCCTGGAGATCATCTAACCCAACCACACTGCTAAGGCAGGTTCCCCTGGAGCAGGTTGCACAGGATCACATCCAGGGTTTTTGGATATCCCCAGACAACAGCCTGTTCCAGTGCTCTGTTACCCCCAAAGACCTTTCCCTTCATATTCAGATGAAACTTCCCACGTTTCTGTTTCCTGTTGCCCCTTTTCCTGTTCCTGGGCACCACTGAGGGGAGTCCAGCCCTATCCTCTTCATACTCACCCTTCAAGGAATATTTATTCTTTCCTCTTTCTCATCTATAGGAGAAAGAAGCTCATATCTGTAAGTATTCTAGATTTGGAATTTTGGAGTGGCACATGCACCTGTAATCCTCAAAGGTCACTTTCTTGGATCTGCCATTCCTTTGTCTCAGTCATAAAAAACTCCTATCTCAGTTGAGTATATGTAATGAATAGAAGATTCTGGAGTGTATTGCAGATAGAGAGCTTGAACGCATTTTAACAAATAGGATTACAGTAGGAAAGGATTTTTTTATGCTGGTTTGTGATTTAATTACTTTTTTGTCTATTTCCAAAACACCTTGAACGGTTTTTCTTCTTTGTATAGCATACCATTTACCTAAAGAAAGAAATATCAAATGAAAATTCTGTTTGGGGAAGGGAAGGCTTTTTTTTTGTGCTCTGATTTAAAGAAATTGTTTGGTCATAAAGTGCAATGCAGTAATTCAAAACTCTGTGTTTTGGGACATTTCAGAACCTTAACCAGGCTTGCAGTTTTGTGCTAATTTATTGGAGTAGCAGACCAGTGTAGACTGGGAAACCCAGTCTTGGAAGAAGGTGAGCTTCAAAACTGAGCTCCAAATTTTACCTGTATTAATGACAGTAACTGTTCCACAGAATTGGAAAACGTATGCAACTTGGGTTTAAAACATGGCTTCAGTGCTTTCATAATTTGTTTAAGAAAGATGATAAATACAAGGGGAAAGACCAAATTAAAAGACAAAATGTAAGGATAAATGAGCATAAGCGTAACTACGCATAAATCAAACACTGAATTAATCCTGTTTAGAAATACCACTAAATGGGATTAAACATTAGTGACTGATTACTTAAGAATGAGAAAACCTATCAAGTAACTTATATTAAGAACACCTTGTAAGAAACATTATATCTTAGTAATAGGCTTTAATCCTACCTTAAAAGGTAGGATTAGAAATTTAAAGCTTTATTCCCGAGGCATCCAGACTAAGATTGTTAAACTTTGTGCTGGGATCAGCTTAAAGCTTCTTTTGACCTGTTATATCATCTCCGGTGCTGGCCAGCAGTGGATTTCAAGGAAGGGGTACAAGAAACATCCAGGGAAACTTCCACAGGATGCTTTCCTAACCTCTACCTACGCGCAGTTCAGACTTCCTGAGCTAGAGCTGTCTTTGTTTTTAGTAGCTCTCCATGAATGGTTCTTCCATGAGTTTATCCAGCTGCTGTTTGAACCTGGCTAAACTTTGAGGAGTAGCTTGCAGCAAGTCCTTTAATTCTGTAAGTCTCCTCTTCCTGCTTATACAGCATGACTTGTGACAGGTATAAAAATGCCCTGATCTTTGAGTAGGAGGAGTGATTGGAAAAGTTAATGGGTTTTATCTGTTATTTCTGTAAGATAGTCTGGTAACAGCATTTGGTCTGTTTGGTGTGTGATAAATAAAGCAGCTAAAACTTGAGTGGGAATAAAAAAATGATTGTTTTGTCCTATGTCAGTGGCTGATGAGTTGCACAATCCTGGTCAAATTATGTCATTTTTCCATGAGGAACTGGGACTGACTCTTAGTGCGTTAATGCAGGTGAGTGTTTTCTGACTCAGGACTGACTCAGTCCACCTGCTTTGAGCAAACTGCAAAACTTCCTACACTTCTCTGTGTACATGACTTTATTTCTTCTTTTATGAAATAGTCATGAAGCTCACGCTGAGTAGGCTAAATCCAGGGGATATACTCTGACAACTGTGGGGGAAAGTGTTCTGGGAGATACCTAGTCTTTTTAGACCATGTGAGGAAACTACAGTGTGACTCTTGCACTTGGTCTGTGGGTCATCTTATAGATATTTTAAATTCTATAAGCCACATTAGCACTTGACTCGTGTTTTTAAAAATTGGAGGATGCTGGCAGTAAGCCAAGAAAAAGAACTTAATACTTTACACTTTGGATACATTCTGCTTACCTTCTTATTATATAAATTCCCCCAAAACACCTGTAATGCTCTGAAGCTCAGTGTTTTTTTTCCAAGTGCAATTAATGTAAGAAAATGTACCTTTTGTAAGCTGTTCTTTGAACACCATGTACATGCAGAAAAGTACAGCTGTGACCACAGAGGAAACCCTTTGACCAATGCCTTGTAAAGTTTTTCATTGCCCGTGTAGTGCCCCAAATGTAATTCAAGGTGCTGTCTTATCACCCCTTTGCTTTATGGAATTTGGCTGAATTTTTAGCAAGTTGATGCTAATCAATGGCACAGAATTCCATTTACTTTAACTTAGAAGACAGTGAAATTAAGAAATTTTCTAACTAACCAGGTTAAAGGTTTAGTATTTGTAATGAGCAGAAGCTTTGGATAAAAGCTTGATTTTTAAAATTTTTTTTCCCTCCTCAGCAGAAGTTTCTGCTTGTAATGTGTGAAGTGAGCTAGTTTTGTCCAGTTTTTATTTTTGAGGAAGTGAAATACAGCCTCTTGTGAGCTTCATCCAGTTGCCTGAAGGTGTTCCTGCCCATAGCAGGGGGTTGGTCCCTTCCAACCCAAACCATTTGGTGCCTTTATGTAAGCTCCAATCTTCATTTTTAAAGTTCAAGAAATTGAAGTAATTAATTTATCTCTTTCTCTGTTGGATGACACCTGTTTTTAAGTGAAATAACAGAATTTTCTTTTTCAGCAGAGTATTTAGTATGGAAGCCAGAAAACCCTACAAGAAAACAGAATTTGAAATGCTTTGTCACTTAGGAATGGCTATGTTAAATACACAGTGGAACAAACATGACTTTCAGACCTTTGTACTATTATGAGCAATGGGTTTCTAAGTTTAGAACCAATATAAGGCTTTTTTACTTCATTCTTGGACAGCAGTTGTGGTGATTAATGTGGTGATGGATAGCATGGTACCATGGTAAATTCCTGCATGTCCTCTGTGCGTGGCCCTCCTCAATGCGCTGGTGCTGAGCCATGGAAATGAGGGCTGGGTGAGGTTGTGATGTCTGAGAGGAGCAACTGGAGCCAAAGGCAGGTGGATCTCGGCGTGGAACACGGTGCAGTGGGATGTGTGTGTCACAGAGGCAGAACTCTGGGGGAGATGTTACGGGTAAGTGTTGGGAAGACAGTTAAGGAGGAGAGGAAGAGGAACCTAAAGCAGGCTAACAGGATGGCAGGTGAGCCATAGGAAAGAAAGATAAGGAGAGAAAAAATGGTAAGAGTTGTGGGTAAGCGTCAGCAGCTGGGCTGTGAGAAATAAGTATTGGGCTTGTAGGCAAGAGAGAGGTGCTAAACATGGATGGTACCTGCCAATTCTGTGGATCGAAACAGAAAGGAATAAACTGATTCCCGAGACATCTCCATTAATGAACATTCTTTGGACATAAGATTAGTTCTGAGTCTTGATATTGTTCACAATTCTTACATGCAGGAATTGTTTGCCTTGAGATTAGCATGTGTGTTTATTGTTTTTATTTTGGAAAAAAGAATATGGCAAATTGCTTTTTGTTAACTATGTTAAAAGAGCACCAGTGTTGCAAAATGAACAATAAAAATTAGGAAATACTACAGTGAAGGTTACCTCTGTAACTGTGATTTATCTCCTTGAACTGGCACTAATTCATGCTTCCGTTGTGTGGGGATGCTGCCCTGGGAAGTTGGAGCAGTTCCTTCGCATGGATTAATCCCATCTCACTGATTCACCCGGCCATCAGGCCTTTGCTAAACCCATTTATAGGATCAGTCCCACTGTAGATAAGCTTGATATGTGGCTTTCCTCTCTCAAAAGATTTTGTGAATTATCTTCAAGCAGTCAGTTACTGGAATCTTGTTTTATGTAGTACTGCCAAATCTGGCACCTTAAATAAAAGTATTGTGCCAAACAGTGAAATGCACTTGTTCTTATTATCTCAGACCATGCAAACAGTGAGGATTTATTCCAGACTGAACCTCTGCCAGAAACAACTACCAAGAGTAATGATGGGAATAGAATTTTTTTTTAAGAAACAATGCTGCCCTTTTTGTATCTGACTTGTCATCTCTCCCACTTTCTACTTCAGAAAACTACCTGTAATTCCCTGTATATCTGCCACTGACCATTTTACTTTTTCAGTTCCAGTGATGGTGGTACTGGTTTTCCAAGTTCCTGTTCCAGTTTTGGTGGTGCTTGGGTGGTTTTCTGTACCCAGAGTCCATTGACGTGAAATCGCCACCAATGGCTACAGCAAGTTCTCCTAAAGCAGCAAAGTCCTTGCTTTGAAGAGCCAGACTGGTTTGGTAAAGCCTGTCCCAAATTCTCTGCTAACTAACTCATAATCCTGAATCTTTCTGATGGGGAAAACCAGGAAGAAATAATAGTTGCTAAATCTTTACATCACTGACTATGATGGTCTGTATTGGGTCAAGAGCACAAGTGAAGATGCAGAATTGACATTTATGTAAACTGTGAGCCTTCAGTCCTTCAATGCATCATAGTATCCTCTGGGGATGTATATTCTTGTCATAAGTGATCAGTGTTTCAATACTTGAGTGCACGTTTCTGTTTGTGATCATCACTTCTTATCAGACGCTCCAGAAATGTTTCTGTTGTGCAGTTATTTTGTAGAGGACTTGATACAAGTTTATGGCAAAATTTAAGCTTGGTTGAATTTGTTTTCTAGCCAGATATAGTTTATTTAAAAAAAAATCAGAATAAAAGATCCATTCTTGCAATGCTTCCCTTTGAAGGCTGTGTAAAATCTTGTTTTGCTTACTTTAGAGGCTTTATTTAGCAGAGCTTGATTACGTTTTTCCATTCTTTTTGTACCGGCTGTTAGAGACCATTATATTTTATACATATCAACATGTTGGTATTTAAAGGCTTATTCAGAATTTCCATTCTTGGATCGTTATCTGGAAAACCGTTGCTGCATTTCAGTTATTTACATTTTCCTATTCCTTAAAATTTGGCATTAAATAAACTCTTAACTAACCTGTAAATAGTCTCCATCAGGATATTTGGAAACCACCCTGTAAGCACTTTCAAGCTTTCTGTTCATCTGGTATTCTGAGATAATAAAGAGTGCTACTTTTATTTTTATAACACTGGTGCGTGTTTCAAGGGTGGAGTTTATTTTAAGTGGATAATAGTCCACCACAGGTTGTTAGTTTTTCCCCTTAAGATGCTGAACACTTAAGTATGTTGGTCAATAGCCGATGGAAAGATCTCTTTGATGGAGTTGTGTATGTGGTGAATTTTAAGACAGAGACAATATCCCAAAATAAGAGATTTTTCTTTCCTAAAAGGCTTCCTCCTTAAGATGTGAAATGAATCTTGCTGATGAGTTGTGTGTTATATTTGGTTTTGAATGTGCAGCCCTCCATGGCAGAAACAGAGAGCAAAGACTATTATATAGAGAGTTCTGTGGCCACTTTGGGAAGACTGGAGACTGTTTAAAGTATTTAATTAATCAAATACTTCTCTTCAGTGATCTGAAATAATAGTTTTTATTTGAGTCTAAAAACCTGATTTGAGTGAAAATCAGTGTTTAACGGTCTTATCTGTTTTTTGTTTGCTTGTTTGGGGTTTTTTTGTAACCAATTAAATGACTCAGCATTGGCAGACTGGAGAAAATAATAAGTAAAAAATGAGTTGTGAAAAGTTCGTTTCTGTTAAACAGTAGAAATTAAATGCTGGCCATTTCCAATACATTGATGCACTTTCATGGCTGAAAGCCAAATATTTATAGTGTTTTTCAAATGTGGAGTACTTCTGTGGTACCTGTACTTTGAGTGTTTTAATTGAGGGCATTCTCCTATTAAGGAAAATAGAGGGTTTTTCGTTGTAGCTCAGTTCTTTTAACACTTGTAAACTTAGAGACAATGCTGACAGAAATGTATCTTTACACAATTTCTGAGGGACTTGGCCAATCCAGAAAACCATATGTGATCTGTAGTAACAGAACTGTATTTCTGGTGTATTTTAATATGTACTGCAGGTAGTACAAGGCATTTCTGTGTATTAGAAAACCAACTCTAAACTAGAAACATATTTTTAAGTGCTTAAAATATAAATAAAATTATCTGCTTGCATGTAGTTAGTGTAATGTTGTTATAGGAAATGTATATAGCTGGAAAAGAAAATAAGTATAGTCCTAATTTTCAAATTACAAGTCTAAACAAGGAAAAAGAAGCAGCTGTCTGCATATGTGTAGTTAAAGTATTAGTAAACTCCAACTTTGTATTTTTTAGTACACTTAAGAGTACCATACTTTGGAAACAAATAGTATCCTATATATAATATGGATGTATTTTGTTTCATAGCACCATGGAAATCTATAGCAAAATTTGACTACTTAATTTTTGCATTAAAAATGGCTGAGAAACATGATTATATATTGTAAGAGACATGTGTACTGTATGTTAAAACTAGAGCTTGCTAAAGAGTTCTTGTTTAATCATAGCATATATAAGGTAATTTTATCTGTAATATCTTCATGCTACCCTTCAATTTTACTTCTTTGCTCCTGTCACATAGAAGTTTGTATTTGATGTGACAAGTAGATTTTAACATCATTGGAGATACATATTGCTACACAGTATTGGCCATCAAGTGCTTGGGATCCCATGAAGATCAAGGAAGATAAAATGTGATTACAACTACCAGTGAAATCGTGGTTCAAGATTCTCCATAATGAAAGAAATGCAAGTAGAAGAAAAGAAATGTTTTGTGAAACAGAGAAACGTTCCAGGATTTGCAGCAAAAAGTAAAGAGTGTCACCTGAAGTGCTAGAAAGCAGCAAAAAGGGGAGGAGCATGGATATTTATAAGCATAGTTCTTAGGGAATTTAAATTTCTTTTGATGTCCTAGCTGTAATACCTACAGGCCACTGCTGAAAGTAATTAGGCAGGTAATGATTCGTGACTGGGAGAAGTTTTTCTGATGAGGGTGGTGATACCCTGGCACAGGTTGCCCAGAGAAGCTGTGGCTGCCCCATCCCTGGAAGTGTCCAAGGCCAGGCTGGATGGGGCTTGGAGCAACTTGGTCTAGTGGAAGGTGTCCCTGCCCATGGTACGAGGATTGGAATGAGATGATCTTTAAGATCCCTTCCCTCCCAAATCATTCTATGATTCCATGATTTAAAGTGCCTTCTTTAAAGGTCCCTTCTGACTCAAACCAGTCTGATTTTATGATCCCTTCAGGTTCTTAGGTTCTTAGTGTAATACGAAAAAAATCATTCTTGGAGATGCTGGTTTAGGTCTGTTGAGTAACAGATTTTGAAACTTGTATGTTCTGCATATGGTACCTCTACCTATGTTGTGTTATTTCAATGTGCTTCAAGGTTGATCTGCCTGACATATAATTAGAATGCCTATATTAACTATAGATTTGAATTTCACTTGTAATTTAATTTCATGATAACATTTCAATACTTTCAGTGAAGACTTCATTAAAAAGTGAGAAATGGTTTATGTCACCCTCATGTTAATGTCACTTTTTCATGGCTGGCTTTCTACTCATATTTCAGCCTCTTGGATGTTATCAATTAGGATTTTTTAATAAAACACATTTATAAACTTCCGTTTGCTTAAACTGTTAGACCGGCTTTCTTAATATTTTTATTTTTTTACCCCACAGCCTGTGTGTGGTCAGAAAGTTTTGAGATTGTTGTAGGAAATACTTCACATGCTTCTAAACTCCTCTGTGCTTGGGTGATCGTTGAGTCGCCAGATACTGTCACTGTGAGCCGTGCTGCTCATTTATACACAGCTTTAGTGATTGAAATCCTTTCCTGTTTTTAATTGCCCTCATTATATTGACATTTTTCTGGTTTACAAAGGTTTCATTTTCAGGTTTATAAAGGTTTTGACAGTGTGTTCTTGTCTTGCTTAAATCTGTGGCAGTACAGCAAAATCTAAATGCACAAATGATGTTAAGTTGAACGGATGGCAATATGTTTTTCATTCATCTTTTTGCAGCATCTTTTTCATCAGCCACACTTTTCAAGTAATTAGGAGGGTTCATAAAAAATATTACACTGTTATTTAGATAGTTAAATTTAGCAGTAGATCAGACTGGTATTTTAAATTCTTTTTTTCTCTGCCTCTATATCTATAGTGTGAAAAACAAGTTGAAAAGACCTTGGCTTGTCTGCATGCTCTGTTCCCTGACAGGGTGGATGTGGAGGGTCTGGGGCACATTGGCTGGTTGGTGTTTGACTTACCCAGTTTTCAAAGGAGAAGAGTTAGACTGGCCTTTACAAACACTTCAGAATTTATGGTAGGGTGTTCTTTATGGCATATAATGAAGGACTTTCAGTTTAACATTTGCTGAGATTCCCTGAGAGGATGTGGAGTCTCCCTCACTGGAGATATTCCAGAACTGTGTGGGATGACCCTGCCTGAGCAGGGAGGCTGGACCAGATGACCTACTGTGGTCATTTCCAACTTGATCCATTCTGTGATTCTGTGATGTTGTTCTCTGTAAGCAGCAATATCTTTCAGAGGTGCCAAGCGTTAGGTGACCTCTTCCTGATCACTGTCAACACAGTGGTGTCCATTTGGCCTGGACTCTTCTCGCTGACATCTTCTATTGTGGGGAGCTACAGAGACCTAATAATTTAAGCTAAATTTTGCATTGTACCTTTACAGTTTGTGGCCTTCTCAGAAAAATATAAGACACCTTGTTTTGGAAATCTTACTGGCCATGCTGATCTAGTGGGCAAGAAATCCAGTCACTTATCAAAGAGGAAGTAGCTGAGTAAGTCTGCGACTCATGGGAAATGTAACACTCCACGGGTAGATCAAAATTTCTCAGTCTTGCCAAATCATCTGTACTTGATCTTTCAAAATGAAATAAAGAAAAAAAAAAGTGCATTTTCATGAAGAAAGAGTTTGTTGAACCTGAAGGTGAGGCTGGAGTGGATGAGGAAAGGAAGCGATAAAAAACTTAATAGTGGGGAAAGAATAGGACAGAATGAAGGTGTTGAGCAGGAGGAAGTGAGTTGCAAACTTTTTGCAGGAGCATAGTTACAGTGGGAGAGTCAGTTAAGGAAAGTTTGCATGTGAAGGTGAGTGTAGAGCATTGGAAAATCTTTTGCTGACAAGTTGAAATACCCGTGATGCTTTGAAGTGATAGAGGTGTACAGTGGTTTCATCAGCACTTGTAAAACTTGCAGGAAGAGAATAAGCTAGAAGAGAAATTTAAGGGGTTTAGGTGGAAAATGAACGGCATATGGTTTACTAGTAGGGATAAAGACAGATTTTGGAATAGACAAATTGTTACTATGCTCTGTTGGAAATGAAAGTAGAGCATTTCAAATTGCAGCTGGTTTTACAGCTGATGTTTATTTGCAATGGCAAGACATTGGATTGTGCAAGTAAGTAGGTTCCCATTAATGGCCTTCGTAAAGAATACTTGAGGCAGAAAAATGGCAATTTCAATATATGTGAACTTACGGAGTGTGTTAATGAAAAATTAAGCTCAGTATTAGATAAAATTTAGTCAGCCTGGGTTGAGATTTGGAAACTAAATTCCACCGAAGGCTCATGCAGTGGTTGAGTCCTGTAAGCTTTCGAAGACTACCTGGTCTTTTATACAACTTACATTATACTTTTCTAATATTACTTTATCTTCCCCCATGGGAATTTAAATTGAATGATGATCAGAGGTCCCTTTCACCCTAAATTGTTCTATAGTTGTATTCAGTTTGATGGTTTATAGCATACTTAGCTTCACTTCCTCAACGTATGCTCAAAAATGCCTGTTCTGGGAAGTGGGCATCTGTCTCCCAGCTGTCTCCTACCTACAAACAATTTTAGGAAGAGACACTTGAATTCTGCCTCTGTATTCCAGATAAAAGTTAAATGGACCATTTAGTTAATAATGCCCATTTTTTCAGAGTGCTGTCGTGGCATCTGCCTGAACTGCAGCCACCTGGATGGGCCTTGTATCCCAGGGATTTGCCTTGTGTCCACAGAACGGGGATCAGGCTCCGGAGGCTCTGAATAGTTGCTCTATTCCTTGACCCTGTTGAGCTGGACCAAGGTGCCCCCAGAGACAGGAGCCTTGGGTCCCAAACTGAGAACCTTGACCCTTCATGGCACATGCATTTCTGGAGAAATCATGGGATTCTGGAGTTGTGGTCCTATTCATGGAGCTGGCTTTATCCAGCTGTGGTTTGAAGTGAATACACTTACACCTGGTGGGGGGTTTGGAAGCAGCTTGTGCCTTCCAGCTGAGTGTCCTACACATCTCCACTGGCATGGCTTGGGAATAGTATTGGTGTGGAATCATCACAGGAAATAAAGTTATTAGAGGAAAAGATAGAATACATTTAATGAGCCACTGTGACACTGGAGTACAAGAGGCTACTGTGAAGAACAAAGATAATTTTTGTGGTTTAATTCTCTGTGGAGTGTTGGCTCCTTCTAAACGTTACTCTGTTGTTGTTAACTCAAATTTCTTCTGAGATGCTACAATTCAGAAATCACTGGGTAGTGTGTTTCATAGTCAGACATACTATAATTAATACCGTTAGCCTGATTTATAGCAGCACGTAGTTTTCATTTAATTCTGAAGTTTACCTTGTGCATGGTATCTCTTTTTTCCTTTTCTCTTTAAATACACGTTTCATTCAGTGTCTGCAGATCTTACTTCAGTGCTGACTATGTGAAATCTTACTTGCTGTGATTTGAGTTGTGGCATCATAAATTAAAGTACTGAGAGGTTACCAATTTTATTTTCCTGCCTGGGCAATGTGCTGCCGAGAAAGTAAAACAAATTTAACAAATATAGAAATTTAAAATGCATAGGTTTCTGTGCTGTTAACATAATTTTTGAATGTGAGTATTGAAGTTGAGACCTTCTCTTCGGTATATTGATGTTGGAAAATGAAGAGACTGTGTGGTGACTGAATTTCCATTGACACTTTTTTTGCCATTTCTAGCAGTACTTACTTCAAACATTGAACGTTTCGCCCCTGTTATTTCAACTGTTCCTTGAAAATGGCTATTTCAAATCAATATTAAAGCTACATGTCTCATGCTGGCCTGTCACGTGATAATGTCATTTATTTTTGCTTTTAAAATCGCTGATCACAGTGGAAAAAATAACTTTAAATACATTTTTAGCTATTTTATTATATCTGCAGGTATTTTTACAGCTTAACTCTCTTAAGAGGCGCAAAAGAAGAAACTGATTTTTCAAGTGCTGTTTTATTCTTTGCTATTCATTTGTATAATGTTTAGCTCAGAAATGCTGCTTCTGAGTTTCATATATTTTGAGATAAAAAGCATTTAAATAAGGCTTCATAACAAAATCTCTTTATTTTGTTTCATAATAAAAACATACTGTAGAGATGGATTAGGAATAGAGTCTGTATTAATCCAAATTAAAAAATATAATAGTTAAAGTTTTATCTTTGTAGCTCACAGAGGAGAAAGATGTTATTTAGTGATTATTACAGGATAGTAAAGCAACATTAGATCTAGCCTGGCTTTCTGTTATTTAACTGTGGATTTATATATTATTTAAATGTCATAATTTAGTAAATTCTAGGGAATTATTGGAAGCTTAAAGTTATTGCAAAAAAAAAAAAGCTCCTTCTTTGGAGTAACTCTTTGGAATTTCAGTGTTTCAGCAAAGTAGAATTTTCAGTGATTTGACTTCATTTAATTTATCTTAGCAAGTACCCATGAAATAATTTTTAATAAATCAAATTCAAACATGTGCTGGATTGTCAAGATTATAGTGTAGTACCAGCTACTGCTACCTTAGACATAACGCTAAAATTTGGAAAAGAAATTTTATATTATTTTTATTACAGCAGGAAAATATTTTTGTGGAAAAATAGTACTTAAGCAGCCTATTTTTCATTTTCTGTTAATGTTGTCATGAGGAAGAGATGTGGACTCACTGATCCTTCCATCATTCACCCGTTCTTAGCCTTTCTGCTCAGGGAAATTGATGCCACCTTAGTTTATTCTTACAGAATTCCAGGTATTAAATGCTATTGCATGGATAGCATGTGTCAAAAGCTGTTGATTCTGTTCCTAAAAAGAGTATAGTTATTCTAAATACTATTTTATTGGAAATACATGAAGCTGAATATCTGAAGGCACCGTGTTTGGGCTGTAGGCTGGTTTTGTTGTGGGTTCTGAGAGGAAGGATCCTACTGTTACTCCAAATATGACTGGACTGCAGTCACTGTGTCGTAGATACCCACTTCTTTTGGCATCTGAACAGCAGCTTCAAGTGTGTCCTGTCATTTAAAAGTTAAACAATAAGTGGCATAGGTAACGGAAATTAGAAAGAAATTTAGCAAATTAAATTTTACAAAGAGTCTTTGTGTGAAAAATCAGGGAACAGGATAAACTGATGAAACAGTTTAAAATGCAGTTCTCTTCAGGGGCATTTTCCAATCATAGTGTAGTAACGAAAGTTTGTTAAAGTTGTAACGTGACTGCACTTAGTAAATAGTTGTGTACATTTTTCAAATCAGAAATCCAAGGACTGAAGTGACTTGAGGCAGCTGCAGCTTTTTGGGGGAGTGTCCTTTGGTGCAGCCGAAAGCAGCACGAGTGTGGATGGAAGAGCTGAGGGAGCACTCTTCCATAAAAGCTAAAATAACTCTGTTATTTTAGAGTTAATCTTAAAATAAAGTCACCTTGAAAATATTTATTTTGGTGCTTTACTCAGGTTGTTTTTTCTGCAGGTAGAAGTGTGAACAATGTGAAATTGAGAATGCTTTAAAAATTGAAATAAGTATCTTGTGTAGGTGAGAAACTGTAGTAAAAAACTATGCAGCCAAGCATCTTTTAATATTTCTTCGGGTTTTTTTATACTTTACATGCTTTAGTGTGCTATAATTTAAACACCATTTTCCTTCTAATTAGAAAATGTTAAATATGGCTTTTTAAATAATAATTTTTGATATAAAACAGAACGTCAGAGCAGCAGAACTAAATCGCCACTTCTCGAAATCTGAAGACAATAAAACTTCTTCTTGGACACTTGATTCCTCCTTTCATATTCCTGGGAGGCTGGGCATTATGAGTTGGCATTTTTAGACTGGGCATGATGAGTTCAAATAACTTGCAGAGTAAAGTGTATACACTGAGGTATATGGGAGGAATAGTTCCTTTTCCATTGTCAGCTGCCAGGCAAGTCAAATTCCGAAAGAAGAATGTTATTAGTTGCACAGAATTTTAAAGGAGTCTGAAAAGAAGCAGCACGTTTACATAATCTAGATGTGAATACAAGGATGCAGTTTTATGCAGTGTCCTTTTCTGAACAGAATTTACCAAGGAACTGTGATCTGTTCTAGGCTCAGCTCAAGGAAGCTCGCTGGAAGTTAAATAACATTAATGTTTTAGTTGGAGCTGATGTAGAAGAGGTATTATTTTAAACAAAAATGAAGCCTACAGCTATCTGGTTGTGAATGTCTCTCAATTACAGTGGCGTCCGTGGATCTTGGATCTGAATGAAGATTTGGCTAGAAATTCTCCACATCCTTAGTCTGTGTTTTCCTCTGAATAAGAAACAGCATGTGTGAATTACATTTGCTATAATCCGCTCCATACAGGAGGCTCAAAATGTCTGTGAAAAATGATTATGCACGGTTCAAAACAATTTTGATTGAGGTGGAGAGATGCCTTTTTAGCTTAGCTGGTTGGAAGTTAAAGGTATTTAGAGGAGTACTGCCGAGTGGCCAAACATTCTGATACTCAACTAAACACAAACCTATGAATAAGAAGTCACTCTGCTGTTGCAGACAATCGCATTCCAGCAGTGGTGTAACTTCCTGCATTTAACCGAACATGAAACATTATTCAGTGAAAAGGAAAAATATTCTTCTTCCTGAGTGTGCTACCCAGGCAATTAGAATGAATTGCTACTACTGTAAAGTGGGGAGTTACTGAATGAGATAATCTGTATTTAAGCTTCCCACAATACAAGCCTAAGGAATAAAAACATGTTTCTCTTCTGCATCAACTTAAAATATTTTTACAGTTGTAGCTACCAAGTTTATAAAGAGGTTTCTTTTGCTTTCACGAAAACGGAACATTTTTGTGTGTTACGGAAATAAATTTCAGTTTAAGTGGTGTGAGTGCTGCCATGCTTGCAGCGTTTTCAGAGGAGCCACTGTCTCCGAAGATCTTCCCAGCTCCTCACTTTCCAGTTTCAGTCAAAACAAAGAAAGTTTTCCCCGTTGCTGGCTGTGTATGAAAAGTGCCAAACTGAAATGATGGCTCTGTTGGGCATTCTCAGGGGAAAAGATAGTGCTCAGCTAAAAAAAAAAAAGATCTATTTGCAAAACTTTGGAACTATCAGTGATTTTTGTAAAGTACAGCAACGTGAGTAACTTTCTACACAATAATGTTAGACTAGAATCAAAGAGTATAGTTTAGACAAAAAAATAATGATACATATTTAGTGCCTAATTTCCAGTTCCTTGTTCTGTATGGTACGTTGTGACCTTCATGTGGAAATTCAACCAAGTATTACAATTAAAAATGACATTTGCTTGTTCTCTTGGAACTGAGAGAAGGGACTGTCTTCATTTTGTATAGGCTAAATAATAGTCTCTATACACAAAATTTAGCTTAGTTTTATTTTTTAAATATACATTATGAATAAACTAATTATGGAGTTATGCTGTATTCATAATTCCTGTTAAAAACTTTTAAATAAGTGGATTTGTCTTCATTCGTATGGAACCACTTAAGGTAAGGGTGAAATCCAGTTTGTAAATGTCCAGTTTGGGCTGTTAGCTGATGATTCCTGAAAGAAGAGAAAATGCTATTTAGCTTCAGATTCTAATTCATGCAAAAATGTTCCTTCTTGGATGTTACTTTTGAATTAAAAAGTCTAAATTGCAGCTTTGAGTGCAATTATCGGTACATCTTGGCTTCTAGATCAATGAAGGCTGTCTGTGTGAGAGACCGCTATCTAAGATTTGGAAAATCTCATGTGAATAAATCCTACAGAAACTCATGTAAAAGAAATGCGGAGAGAAAATATTCATCCTAGTGAAAAAATATAATTTTCGAGGTGCTGTTTCCCTGTCTCCCAGCAAATTAAAAAGGTCAAACTCCTGGCAGCTTGTAAAACAGAAGCAGTTAGCCCATGGCCTCACATAAAAAATGCAGCAAGCTATTGCTTATATCCCACCTCTGCATTTAAACCAAGAACTGACTGCTGTTTGTATTTTTAAAAATAGAAGTCTGTTTACTTTGATTAAGCAATCCTGTGAGCTGCAAATATTTTTGACCCTCCCACACCTCTCCCATATTTTTTTTCTTTTGTCTTGGGTACAAGTAATGAATCTCATGGATTGTATCTGGACTGTCAGTGGGATATAATATAATTTACTTTACCAACTGATTCCCTTCCAGACGTCTACATGGGTTGAAAACTGGATTATGGTATTTAAGATACAAACTGTCTGCCCTTACTTGTCACAGAAAAATACTTGTCAGTTAAGCCACAAACTCATATAAATAAGACTTTGGTCTTAGAGCAACATATTTCTTAGCTGATGTTTGAAAATACGAGTTCAAAAGCTCAGTTCTGCAGAAGTCCTGACTTGTATAAGCCTTGTGTGCCTAATAGGAGAAAGCATTTTATTTATGGAATTCGAAAAGACAAATAGGGAAAGGGAGATGGGAGTATGTGTTGCATACTTCATTGCTGAACGAACAACTATAGCATAACTGAGGAGAAAGAAGAAATGAGTAAATGTAGGAGGGATTATATAACAGTACAGTTTTTTATTATTGAAGACATCATTCCTGGTATTTAGTCAAAGTATGTTTTACCTAACATATACTACATTAAAGTAGTAATTTTTAAATAATATAAAATATTGTGCATGCCTCATCTAGACGTTTCTCCTGAGTGTTTCGTAAAAGCAGCCAGAAATAGTATAGTTAAATGATTACATATCTTTATTATTCTTCTCCCTATTTTTATTTTTAAATACTAACTTCTATTTAATTAGAACTGATTCATACTTTCACACTGTATTAGACATTTAATATGCTCTGTAATTTCTACCACCCTCAAGGAAGCCAAAACCCCACCAATTTGCTGATCTTACCAACATTTTAACAAAATACTTATTTCAGAATATTTTTGATACTGCATTTGTTCCGTGTCACTCCTTCCTGGAGGCTTCTCTGTGTGGCAGAAAGATGTCTATGATTAACAAATCAGAAAATTAACCAAATGTTAGTTTTGCTTCATCCTGTGAAATATTTCTTGTCATTCACATTGGACAGTCCTGTATGTTCTTACTGACTACGTGATTCAGCCTCACTTAAGAAAATGTGTTGTGTTTGTTGTTAAATGATGTAAACCAGCAGAAACACATAAATGTCTTAATCTAAATAACCCAGCCATGGTTTCAGGAAGACTTGGATCAGCTGGTGCCTGAATTAAGGTTCCTTGAGCTGCTGTGGTTCATCTGGTTCAGTAGCTTTACCACACTCCAGCCATTTGAGTTGATAACTCCCATCTGAAAAGATGTCCTGAAAAGTGGCTGGTTGCTCCCACTCAATGGAAGGGCAGAGAGATGCTCTCTGTGTTGGATCTCTACAGAGCACTCTTGGCATTGGGGCTGTTGGGGTATCAAAGGTGCTTTTTCTGGCAGCTCAGAGAATCTGTGACACCTTCTCTTGGTGTCCCAAGACCATATTTAAATATCTCAGTTGATTAAAATGGGGAGGATATTAAAGTGAGGGAAGGCATCTGCTGTATGAGGAGTGGGACCAGGCTTAAGCAAAGACCTTATATTAAGTTGTGCACCAAAATAATTTGGTTGCAGCAGAACATATTTCCCTCCATGATAACCCAGGATTTTGGTTTAACTCTGGATTCTTCCAATTTCTTTAATGTGAGCAATTATTTGTGAAAGCTGGAGAGTGCCTGGAAGGAGGGGTGGGGAAACATGGTTTGGTGGGGCAAGGACCACACTCTGCTGGATGAGTGGGATGGAACAGAGTGGGAAGAAAACAGCATGGGAGCAGGGCCCTGTTAGTGGGCTGGGACAGAGACAGGCATTCCGCCACTTGAAAGGGGAAAAAATACCCATCATCTTAAGACAAGCAATCCCACCTTCAGAGTGACATTTCCAAATGTACGAATGCAGGCTTTGGCAACTCTTGATGTTGTTTAATGCAGTTTTTGTGTGTAGTTCTATTTGTTTGTGTTGTGGTAGCACTCAAAGAGACCTGTCGTGATTATGGTGGCTTTGTGCAGATGGGAAGACAGCCCCTGTTCCAGGGGGTTTGTACCCTAAGCCTTGGCGGGGACCAAATGTTGTGCTCAAGAGCAGTTCCTTTCCAAGATGGTGGCTGAGCTCATATGGCTCAAATTGAGCAAAATGTGACATGTTAGCGAGGGTTTATCCCTAGGAACCACCCTTGGAGCTGTGCCAGTGAATTCCAAGGGGCTTGTCGTTACTTACCGTTACAGACCTGTGATGGCTTTGAAGGGCTGGAGCCCAAAACCTTCCGCATCCAAGTTTGCCAGTGAAGAAGACCTTGTTCGTTTTTAGGATAGCATCTTGTTAAGATTAGGAAATACATGCCTGCTGCCTGTTAAAGGTGACTGTGCTGTTTCCTGTCATTTCAAATGTTAGAACATTGCTAATATTGGGAATGCACGTTCAGGTGCACCAAAGTAAGGAAATAATTTATTATGTAGAAGTTACGGGGACGTTCAGCACCAAAGAACTCTTCAATGCAACATATAAATTTCATTTATTCAGCTTTTTCAAATTTAGCTGCAGAACTGTCCTGCTGCATCTCAAGAATCTGCTCATGAAACTTTGAAAAGTGTTCAAGGAAAACCATACGACTTATTTTCCTGAATTGTAAATATTGCTGACAGATACTTACTGCATCCAGAGGAAGGTTCTGTTCCTGCCTGTTTGGTTTAAGCCTGCGTGTTTCTAGAAGCCAAATGTTTGGCTATTCCTATAAGGATGAAGATTTCTCCTGTCTTTTGTGTTGATTTGTTGGTTGCTCTTTTGTTTGTTTGTTTGTGGTTTTTTTTTTTGCTTTTGTTTTGTTTTTAATTTAAATTTGTTTAGGAGGACTTGAGGGAAGTAATGAATTAAATATTTATAAAGGGAAAAAAGCAAGACTTAAGTTCAGAAAAAATAAGCTTTTTCATTAAGAAAGCCCCCTAGAAAATGGACTGCAAAAGCCAAGGGCTGTACTGGTTCTACACCATCTTTTCTCCCCAGTTTTCCAGTAAGGAATATAGCAGACTTGAAATTTTTTTTTTTTATCCTGTGATACTTCCAGTGGCATTCCACTTTTTTACTCTTCTGCTCTGTTATTTCTTCTGAAGAATTTTTTTGTACTTAAGGTAAAGATTTGATGCTTTCTCCACTTCCCTGAATAGTGCTTTGTGTGAGGTGTGTAAATTTTTGCACTGTGCATATGGAGTGTATAATTTATTTAAGTACAGCTTGTAGAATAAAACATTTTCTTGTGCAGTACATTATGGTTAGAAGCATCAAAATTCTCTTTCTCTGGATTCAGTGGGCTTAGGTTGTATCTTTTTCTATTTCAAATATTAAATTTTTTTTCATAGCAGTTTAGGTTGTGGTTTACAAAAGGAGTTGATCCTTTAAGCCTATATTAACAGATGAGCAAACAGCATTGATTCTGTGTTACACTTATTTTTTGCATGCATTAGCCCTGAAGATGACCTTAGAAAATCATGTATTTAAATATTATTCTTAACATAAGTGCAAAAGTAGGCACTTGAAGTCAGGACAGATAGATATTAGTAAGCTGGATGGAGTATTTCTTTCAAAAGAACTGAAATGATTGCTTAAATTGCATGTCATCAAAAATTTATTAGTACTCTTGCCATTATTTGCATCTCTCAAATAAATTTTTTCCTTTAAAGTCTGTGCATAATATTGCAAAACCCTTTTGGGTGGCAGGTGCAGTTAACCACATCACAGTATTCCAGTTCTATATTTACAGCAGGAATTTTCCTAGTTTAAAATTATACTTCGCAAACAGTTTAAATTTTAAACTAATATTTTTCTTCTAATGAGCAGTCGGGAAAGTTTTCCATCACAAAGCATAATATCCAGTGAAAAATACCTGTGTAACACAACATTTCTTAAGCAAAGCTCAGAAAGTGCTGCTCCCCCCAAGCAGAAGAATTCCTAATACTGCAGGTAATTGCTCAGTGATGTGGTGTGATGTGCATGTCAGCTTATTCAGAGTTAATTAAGACAGGGTTTTATGATTTATCTTTATTTATGCAGGGCATAATTTTCATTCTGAAACATTACTGATAGCTTTAAAAAAAAATCGAGGTTTGATATATCATGATGCCAATTCCACTGTTGTTCCCTCTTGAGCCTTTAACTCCAAGCTTGGGAATTTTTATTTGTGTCAAGTAGCAGTGGGAAATTCAGTACAAGAGCATTTTATCCATTTCCAGGTTTTTGGGGGGGTGAAAAAAATTATTTGGGGGGGTCTGTTTTAATCACAGTATTCTATTGACCGTCAGAAACATGCAGTATTTCAGATTTAGTAAATTGGAAAGAAAAATACTAGTAAGTCAACAGCAAAAATGTATTTAATGTGTGGGGCTTTTATCCAGTGTGTCGTGGCCTGTTGGGCAGATTTTTATTTAATGGCCTGACTGGGATTGTCTTATCTTCAGGTTGTTTTTTTATCAAATGTACATGGCAAAATCATGCATATTTAAATATATATATATAAAAATGTGTATATATGTGTATATGTTTATAATATATATGTGTGTATAAATAAATAATATATACACACATATATACATATATATAAGGTTTGGATTCACTCAAGATTATTAAGAAATACACAAAATGTCTACTCAGGCAAAAAGTCAGAAGTATATGGAGTTGTTTAAAAAACCCCAAATATGTAAGAAGTAAACATAAATACATAAAACTTTATATATAAATATATAGAAGTAAATATATGCCTATGCTGCCTCCAAACTGCGTGGTTAATAAAGCTCGTAGTAAGTTAACCTCTGTACCAAAACATCCCAAATTATAACAAATTGTATATATTTTTAGCTTATCTTTTTAGCTCCAAGGGATCAGAAAAGATAAAATGTTTTTTCTCCCTGTCCTTTATAAAACAGATACACTTAAAACAAAATTCTTGGTGTGAACTCGTGGATTGCTGATCTTTTTTTTTAATTATTTATTTTTTTTAAGCCTGTTGCATCTGAAAGGTTCGAGTTTCGAGGGTTAAGCCACCGATAGAAGCAGTCCATTGCTGGAGACCGTGTTTGATCAAAAGGAATTATGTTTTACTTGTTTCTACTTTTATTTGAATTTATGTCAGGATAAAGTAGTTCACAAATGGCACTTGAAATAGATATTTTTCTTAGTGAGCTCACTTGAATTTACACATGCCAGGCCTGAAATCTCAGCCCCATCAACTTCCTTGGGATCCAGACTTCTTTTAAGAAGTGTATTTGAGGCAAAAAAATATTGACATTTCCTTTGGGTTTCCAGACTTTTGATGTTCATTTTTAAAAAAAAGTGTAATCACTTTTGTTAACAAGTCTACTCTTACCTTTACCAAGAAGATACTTGGCTATTATGTGCTGGGATTCTTGAAATAAATCCATGTAAAAATATGATATTATTGGATTACCTCAGCTTTTAATAGAAATATGTACATAAAGCTCCAAATATGCAAAAGCAGAATTGAGAAGTGTCGGATTATTTTGAAATGACCTGTGAAAGGGGGGGAGGGGAAGAATAATTTGTACATCTCATTTGCTGATGGCTGTTAAAATAATTTTGTCCCAAGGTAATGTGCCTGGGAGTATTTGAAATGAAACACACTAATGCAAGAGGATATCTAAGGTGAAAGATGTTTGTGTAATGCTAAACATAACCAAAGAAGCTGTGGTTTGAGCAAAGGTACCATGCTCTATTTTATCAAGTGCCAGAAGTTGCATAATGAAAGTCTTTCAGTTTAAAAAAATATAAGTAAAGAAAACACAAAAATGCCACCCAGCTGGTAGAGATCTTCCTAATTTTTACCTGATTGTATTTCTGAAGAAATATGGCAGGGCCCTCGTAAATTTTCAACATGAACTGCATTTTTGTTGCCAATTTCCATATCCTTTTAAAAGTGCTGAAGCGTGCATTTGCTATTTATGTTTGCAGTAGACTGAGTACACTTTTACTATTTGTGGTTTCAGAAATTGGAAACAACCAAACAGTGGTGCTATGGTCTAAAAAAATAAATTTTAAACAGCTGTGGGACAGTATTTTTAGAATGGTAGGAGTCCTTCTGAAGACAGACTTGTAACTGTGTCTCTGTGCCCAGGAAAGCTCAGAGGGGTTTGCAAAATTCCAATTGTGTTGACTTCACACCTCTGGCTTCATTGTCTGGGATAATCACACTCTGGACAAATAGAGCTACTTGCAGGAATACCTTCACCCTGATATTTTCCTGCTATCCTTATGGGATTTTGAATGACTTCAAGCAGTTCTTATATCAGATTCTTTATATCCAGTTCCCTCAAGCTTAACTATTCCTTATAAATGTCATACAAGATAGATAATTAACTATAATCATATTTATAGAGGTAATAAAAGGTTGTAGAAGACAGAAATCCAGTGTTATAATTCTGGCTTATTTTGGCATGCCAGTTCTATTTGTTCCCTAAAAATGATCCTGTATAGTGAATTATTTATTCAGATATAGCAATGTTTTAAGTAATTTGATTAAAATAGATATTTTGAATTTCTTTGCCATTTCATTGGTGAATGTGGTCCTGCCACGGATAATACCATGCTACACTTTGAATATAGTGCTCTGAAAACAACCAGCCATTCCAATGTTTTTTAGTTTACAAAAAAGAAGTCATAATATTTTTTCTTGCAACATTTCAGCAACAGCAGAAATTTTTTTTCTTTTACTCAACCCAAGTAATTAAATTACATAATTAGTTTAGATTATAAGCCTAGAAAGTGTCCAAAATGATCACATGGCTTAACCCACTGTATAAGAGTGTCATTGTAATGTGGCAGCTCCTTTGTGGAGGCTGATGAATTTGGTAACTTAAATCATAATGTGTACCATGGTTTGCTAATTTAATTAATTGCTACTTTTGATTTTAGCTGCAGTCAGCTGTTGATTTAGAGCTTTTGATCTAGGCTTTCGCTGATGTTAACTGTAATTACTTAATATGAATTTAAAATCAAATGAATTCTGATTTATAACAAGTTTTTTAATGTCAGCTCTTTCTAGAACTCAAATTATAACCATGTAACCATATAACCATTCCAAATGCTGCAAAATCTTCTTTCAATGACAGAAGAAATACAGTTCTGCTTCTGGTCTCAGCGACGACGTTGAGTTGTGTTCTTGCCATGGTCTTGTGCCTGGAGCACTTTCTGCCCTCATCCTGCAGCCTCCTGGGTTATTTACTTTTCTGTTTGTAGTCCTGAGCTGCGTGGATTTGTTGGCTTTAGGATCCAGCCTTCCAGCTTTGATTTCAGGTGACCATCCTGGAATGGTTTGGGTTGGAAAGGACCCTAAAGATCTCATTGCAACCCCCTTCCATGGGCAGAGACACCTTCCACTGTCCCAGGTTGCTCCAAACCCCATCCAAGCTGGCCTTGGACACTTCCAGGGATGGGATTTGCATTTGAATGTGAGTTGTACATAAATAATTTATCTGAATGCGTGTTGTATTTTGGGATCCAGCAGTAACGTTATCTGTAGTAGTTTTTAAGGCATAATAGAATTTAATTATACAAATAGTGACTACCCATTGTGTTGAAATGGTTGTGTGATTATATTCAGCCAAGAGTAAAAATAAAGCAGACCACTGACAGTTACTCTCTGAGGTTGTGAATGACCTTACTGTAACAAAATACTGTAATTTAAAAAAAATTATATGCCCTTGTTTTTAAAAGTTGAGGTCAATTTAATATTAGTTTCAGATTCTGACAATGAATGGCACTTTATCTCAGTTCCAAGAAATACACTATGTGTTCAATGTATTTGTTGTCAGTACAAGATGAAAGGATATGTTGCAATTTTTTAGTTTTTAATTTTAAGAAGTAGAGGAGGATACAGGACTTTCTCATCTGAGTTACAGCACTTTGATAAAGTTACTTTTCTGAAAAGTTTCCCTGAGTACTTTCTTGGAAGAAACAATTGTGTCTGTTCAAAAGTGAAAAGGGAAACTAGGGAAGGATAAATTGTGAGTAGGGTGAGATGGTGTCATGCTACTATCAGAGTCATTTTGTAAGCCACATCAGCACTAAACACTGATAAAACAGCATTTCTTTCTACATGGCCTTCAGGCAGTGCTTGTAATTCTTTCATCTTCTGCCTATCAAAGAGCTGTTGTGCCAAAAATAATATTTTAGACATAACCTTGGCAAGTTTTCTGTTGAATTCGCTTTGCCAATGAACCTCCTAAATCAGGTGCACTAAGTCCTTATCATTGTCCCCAAAGTATTAGAAATTAAGCCCTCAGTATTTAAAGAGTGTGTAATCTATTACAAGATTTTAAAAAGCACTAGATGATCAGGGTATAAATGTATGTAAATGTATGCAAATACACAACTATGTGTTGCTGAGTTGTTAATACCTTCAGATGAAAAGGTGCTGTAAAAATACATTAGAAATGAAACATAAGGGATGTTTTTTTACTAAAAGAGAATATAAATTATTCACAGAAATTAAATAATAAAAAGGCTCCAGAAAGCTTTTTTGATAGTAGTTGATGTCAATAATGAAAACCATTTTTACTATCGAGTAGATATTTGGTGGAGCAGCTTTAGAGCTGTTTTTGACAAAAATATTTATGGTGCATTTTCAGGAAATTGTGTTAATGTAATTTTTGTGACCTTCAGGTGGTCAGATATAAAAATATAATAATTTTGTGGAGATTCATTACAGAACAACTGTGTTTTGGCTGCTCTTTGAATTATGGCAATTTGCACTTGGATTTTAGTGCCAAAATCCAGACATTATTGAATTCTGTGGACAAAAAATTCAAGTTGGATCTTGAGTTAAAAGCATGTCATTTAAAAATGGCAATGTTCCTCCAATGTGAAAGGAATAGCTGCTAATTGATATTTCAAAAAAATATTTCTAACTGTATTTTTCAGTAAATTGGTACAAGCCATAGTTTATAAATTTTTTTTAAAATTTAATGTATTTAAATAGAATAAACCCTGCCTTTCTGTTGATGTAACATTCCTGTTGTGTTATGTTCTATTTGACAAGGTTTCGGTGATCTTATACGCCGTGAAAATCTGATTGTTTTGTCATTTTGCTGCTTCAAAGAAAGTCTTACACTAACTCACTAGAAACTCAAGTTCTGTTTCCATAACATATTCTCTACTCCTAATTTTAATTGCCAGTTAATTACATAGCTTGTATTTAGATTTCCATCAGAATTGGTATCTTAACAGGATGCGTATATTTTAGATTAATGTGTATCAGTTATCATCCAAGGCAATGCTTATGATAAATGGATTTTATCCCCTAGTTACAGATGAGGCAGAAATTTAGCAGTTTGCCAGATGTGAGATCCTGGCAGTGACCCTCTACTAGGGCTTGGTGTTAAATTTTTAGCTACCTGTGGTTGCCCCCAAGGTGTTGTGATCCTACAGCTCAGCTAATCTGCTTTGGTCTGGGTCTGCCTTGAGTTCCAGCACTGAGCTGACCCCTACTCCTCCCGATTGGTAAAGATAAGGGTTGTTGCAGTGATTGAAAATTGATTATCCCAATAGTGTTCACCTGGTTTTCAATGTTGTAACCAATGGTATCCCAAATCCTGGTCTCTGTCCTAATATATCTAGTTAATTCCTTCTTTTTTTT
>JAYRBT010000114.1:110348921-110366769 GCA_036023395.1 Myiotriccus ornatus
TCACTGAACACAAACCGTTCTATGAAGTCAATAAACTTATCTCTAAATTCAGGAAGGTGTTTAAGAATCGTTTCAATCTTGCATCTTAGAAAGGGTCCCAGCTTTAAGGACCTCAGTTAGACCCACCATCGTTGCTCCTGGAAGGAGTGCTGTTTTCTTTGGTCCACGGGACTTCCTCTTTAAATTTCTGAGCTTTGACCAGTTAAAATGTCTTTGTGTGGTCTGATGCCTGAGGGTTTGGGAAAAAAAAAGAAAAAAGTCCATGACTTTGCCCTTACTTTTTTTTTTTTTTTGTTTCATAGAAATAGCAACTACAGACATTTCTTTTCCATTCCCATCTTTTTAGTTACTTGTAGTTTTTAGCCAGGTGCTGGGTCATAGATGAGAGTTTTAGGGTCATTTTTCATAGCAAGCAATTCTTCTTGGCTTAAATTAGTACGATATAGGTGTGATAACAGCAAAAATGAGAGAAACCTTTTAAGTACAGCAGTGTTTCTGTAGTTATATCAGAGCCTTGTTTTAACATTTGAAACCAAATTGTAATTTGATCTGTGATTAGATTAGGTGGAATATGGTCTAAAAAGGCAAAGGGACCAACCTTCTCAGCTTTCCCTCCTCCAAACATCTCACTGGTGAAAACCCTTGAGCTCAACCTGTGGTTTGGTGGTGGAGCAACAGGGGCAGAAATCACAGAATCACTTGGGCTGGAAGAGACCTTTAAATCACCAAGTTCAGGCTCTAGCCTAGCACTGCCAAGCCCACCACTGAACCGTGTCCCCCAGTGCCTCATGCAGTCCTGGCACTGCCCCCAACTTCCCATGGTGATCAGGCTGCAGGGTTAAAGAACTGGGAATTGGTACACCGAGATAATTAGGGAGTGACAAAGGACAAGGCTGTATAGAAGGAGAAAAGAGAAGCTTCTTTAAAGCAAGTACTTAGGATCCAGCCCAAACACCACGTGAAAAACCTCCTTGAGATGCAGCACTGGAAACTGTTTTGTGGGAGACAGGTTACCATGTGGTTGGAGCGGTGGTTTGGGTGTGAAGAGAATGGACACAGTCCTTTCAGCATTGCTGGTGGTAGTTGTTGTAATCTTGAACAAACCTTTCAGCTGTGTTTTTCACAGTTCGCCTGTATCTAAAGTAACTTTCTATGTGTATGAAAAGCACTGCATAGAAATTAGAAGGTGCGTGAAACTGATGGTTTTTACTTACAGATACATCCAAGTGTGATTAAAGTTCATTACTATTCACTTTTATTATTGAATCTTGAAATTCTCTTCCATGCAGGATGGTTGTAACTAAGGATTTCCATTCTGGTGTGGTGTGCTGAGAGGATGAGTTTATGCAGCTACACTGTCTTGCTCATGGCAACTGAGATTCATCAGCGTATTTTGACCAAATTTAGCAGAGTGATGAAGATATCAGGGGTATTAAATTGCCCCTTCACAGGCACAATGTCTGGGCAGGGAGCAGTTTGTTGGCCCAGCAGCACCTGTGTGACGTGGGGTAGATGTAGCACATACTACATCGTGCCTAGCAGGATAAAGAACAGGGGGCATGTGACAGGGAGGGGTGGATGGATAGTTACTTAGGCAGCTGATATGTCATGGAGTTTGAAAAATAAGATAAATAGAATCACAAGGAAAAACTTACACTTTGTTTAAAAATGAGGTTTCATCATTTTCTTCCTTTGTCTCTGAGATTGGTCTCTGTGATGTAAATAAACTTCATCCTCACTTTTTTCTGTCTTTGGAGATTTTCTTACCACCAAAAGATTTATTAGAGTCAATGCATTAATCGTTCTCTAATCGAAAATATTGTCCCAGAAGACTGGTTTCACAAAGGTATCAACTGTAGAGCAGCAAATTACACTGTGTGTCTGTGAGAGCTGGGGTACACTGGGGACAGCTCACACCTGCTGTATCACCTGTGAGGGCTCACGGGATCATGCCAAGAGGACAGGGTTGCACTCAGAAAGGTGCAAATATTGCTCAGGATCTCTGAGAAGATCTCTTTGGCAACAGACACTACACCTGCAAGAGCTGGGCACCAGAACAACAAGCTGGGAATCCCTTTCCTCTTCTTTGTTCGGTGTCGGTTTTAACAGAACGTTATTGGGGTTAAAGATAAAAAAGAAGGGTTACATAGAATAATATAAAAGGAGTTGTAAGAATTGCTTGTGATTTTATTCTGAATTTGTTTTTTTTTTCATCTCCTAATAGCCATAATAATTAGTCACAAACGTGGCCCATTTCCAAAACTTTGATTGAAATAAATTAGGTGGTTTGAGTGATTATTGAGTCCTTATAGAACTTGATTTAAGTGAAGCAGAATTTGTAGGGAGAGGTGGTTTATTACATAAACTGAGACAGCTGGTTACAAGTGAGAAGCTTTTAAGTGTTTAAGCTCTTTTTCAGACCTTCTTCATGCTGTTCTCTGGGTGATGATACACGATGAGCGATGCAGATTATGGGCTGAGGATAAAGATCTCCTTGTGGAGCTGTTCTGTTATCAGTCTGGGATCAGGCGTGTGAGCAAGAGATTTCTCTCCTTCTTTCCTCCCTTTCCCACTCCAAAGATTTTGATGCTCCGACATTTTTCATTCTCCTGTTGGCTCTAGCAAGCTTTACAGACGTGCATCTGTGAGATGAGCTTCTAAAAAATCAAGTGTTACCGTAAACAATCATGAAAAATTGCTCCCAATCTCCACCTCTGGACTTGCAAATCTCACGGGCTCTTTGGGGCAGCTCACAGAGCTGAGGCTCACGCGCTGCTCTGGCTCTGGTTGTGTGCCTGGAACAGCTCACCGGCACTTTTTTTATGACCCTCCCCTAAGACCATGGCTTCGCTTCCTACCCTGCCACCGTTGCAGTTTGTGCTACTTTCAGTGCTCTGAGGGAGCTCTGCTTTCACAGCAAGGGTTTGCTGCAGGTACGAAAATGGAGCTGAGGTGACCAGTGTGGAAGGGCTTCAGCACAGTCCTTTGATGCCACCCTTGCAGCAGAGTCTATAAGGATGGTCGTGCACAGGCTGGGAAATTCTGCATTTTGGCACATACAGGCATTTAATCAGGATAAGTACTCAAGCATCTGATTTTCAGGCACTCACTGTACCACTGAGAGTACAGTCAACACATCTCTCTGAGTATGTATTTGCTTTGGGTGATGACACAATTCTTGATGAAACAGTTTACTTAGAAAAGAAAGTGTAATTTTAAACAAAAATTTTGAATACATTTGGGTAAATCACAGCAATATACTGTGAGACAAAAATGGACAGAGATGATATAGCTAAAATGATAACAGCTGAAATGATATTTTCTAAAAAAAACTATCATTCTTGAAGCTGGAAGCATGTTTTTGAGGTACAGCAAAATGTCATTTCTGTAGTAAATCAGACTTATGGTAAAACTCCTGAATATCGTTGCTCACCATTGTGATTTATTTTTATTTCCTCTGCTTACAAAAAGGTTCATCGATTATTGATTGTTTTACAGGGCCTTAATGGCTCTCAGTGCTCTGTAAAATAGCGTCTTCATCGGAAAAGGAAATTGAATCCTGACTTTCAGTCAACCTTTTTACTGCTTTTCCAGTGTAAACTTTTCCACCCAGGGTGCTCCAATCTTGCAGGTGGTACAGAACCTCTTGGTTTGATTTGTGAGCCTGTGACGCTTATTAAGCACCAGGCAGAGCTTTGCAATGAAGGGGTTTATAACATGCACTGTGTCACTGCTGGGGAGTAGTAAAATGTGGCAGTTCTGTTGCAGGTGATCAGCCAAGATAGTGAGGAGTCTTATGAGCTCTTCTGTTCCCTTCATCAGTTATCCATCACAAACTCTTGATTCCATTGAAGGCTCCCTTGAAGCTGTTATTGCCACCTGACGTGGTTCTGTGGCCGTGGTCCCTGTTCTTTGCTAAAAGTAAAAGTCTTGCTCTGGAGGTATTTAAGGAGACTGGATGAGGCACTTACTGCCATGGACTAGTTGAAAAGGTGGCATCAGGTCACAGGTTGGACTTGATGATCTCTTAGAGGATTTTTCCAACCCAGTTGATTCTGTGATTCTTCCTCGAAGTTTTGCTGAAAATAGGAGTGTGAAAAAAAGGCCATTAAAAATCTTGTTGGTCTTATGCTTTGCTTATGTTTGGCAAAGGAAAAATGTTTTGGAAAATGGATATTACTTGCAATTTATTCTGTTTTCCTTATTTTTGCATGGTTGTGAAAAAATAATTTCATTTAATTTCACAGTATTTTTCCTGTACTATTGCTCACCTTCAGAAAGTGTTTTCCTCATTAACAAAACACAGTTGAAATGTTAGATACAATCATTACTATTTCCTACTTTTATTTTTTTAAAGAAGGGGAGAGAAATTGTTGTAAGTACATAAACTTTTCAGTAAGATGCAGTAGCTGCCAGGGCTTGAGAATTGAATTAAAAAAAAAAAAATCATCCTTTATATTGCAAACAGATAATATAAAAATAAGAATTGTAGCATCATTTATAAACTGTAGGATTCATAATAATTCAATAATAAGCCAGTTTAGTTGAATTAATTTTGAAAGTTCTGTACTGTGTACTTTCAACTTTGCAAGTTTGTGGAACCCAAACAATTAAATGTGGGATTAGGATTTGTAATTAAGACACATTTGGCTTGGTTTTCTGCAACAGCATTTCCATAGCCTCTGTGATGAAACCAAATCAATTATTTTATCAGTAGTTGTTTTTATCTTTTTCATGCAATTTTCAACCTCTTGGTTGACTTCTAAGAAATGCTAAAATCCCCTCTTCCCCTGGGAAAGAGAAGCACAACGCAGAAAGACCCAAAAAGCTGTTCATTACTGAAGCTAAATTACAGGCAACAGGAAAACCCACCATAATTCACTTACATATGCAAAAAGTTTTGTTTTCACCACCTAAAATAATATTTTTAGTTTCCAGTTCTGCTATGCTCTGCAAAAACCACCAATTTTGCTCTCATCCATTTTATAGAAATGCTTTACATCAAGACTTTTGTTTATAGAAATCTGATTTTAGAGTAAATTGAAAGTGCATACTTGGATACATGAGTTTGCTCTCCTTTTTTCCTTTGGCTTAGAACATTTGGTCTATGTTACAAATGTAAAATTAGTTAAATTGTAAGTACCAGGAACTGAGTTTATGCTAACCAGGTCATTCCTGGTAAGGGAAGCAAAGCTTAGCACAGGGATAAATAACTGTTCCCCACTAACAGGACTGTACAGTTTATTCTTAAAAAAACCCAACAAAACAAACCAGAAAAACAAATCCTCATATTTACTTCAATTTAGCTAAAACATTTTTAGCATCACATAGTTCTTTTCTTTTAAAGTGCAGTTTTCCAAATTAATTTCTACAAATATTTCCAATTCCTAGTAAGTTCTGGTTTTCAAGCTCAAAATAATGTGCTTCAAAACCTTTGTTTTAGAAAACGTCTCAGCCTAATTTTTAAAGATTGGGCTGGATAGGAAGTGAGAGATACCATCTCTAGCGAGCACTTCTGCCAAGGAGAAGTCTTATTCTTGAGAGATTTTATAGCTTCTCTGAAGGCAAAAATAAAAATGAAGGGCCTGTGGAGGCCAAGTAAGAAAGCTACTTGATAACATGAAACAAATAACTGCATTTAATTGTTGTTATTATTCAGTTATTATTTGCTCTCCGACCCAAAGGACCTGAAGTAAAATAAAGTTCAACCTTTTTTTGATTTCCTGAATGGTTTTGAATCTGATTCTTTGACTGTGTAACAGAGCGTAACACTTTGCTGTATTTTGTTTTTGCAAGGAAGTTAACAAAATACTATATATTTTTCAGTAAAATGTGTGAGAGCTGACAGAATTTGCCACCATGAAAACTATTTTTGGCAATTTCTGCTTATAGCCTTCGAAGTAAGAACTAATAACATACTTTATTTACAAAAGTCCTTCTATCAAGCCTATTAAAAGGAGATTTACTACATACTTGCCTGTGCATTATCAACTGAAGGAAGATACAATTCTACATGTTTATGTCAGTGATTTTAAATTTTTGCATCTTCTCAAGAGTAAGCCAGTAAATTCAGAAGTTGAAGAACAATTAAAAATCAGCTACTTCAGTAGCAGACATTTCTAACTTTGCAGAAGAAAAGATAATATGGTGTCATTTTTCAAGCTAGGTGTGAAGAATAATTTATAATCCTTTGTTAGGTCCTAACAGTAAATCTTGTTGATGGATGGAAGGAGATTTCATTGGTGTTTCCTCTTTTAAGTATCCTTTTATCATACATGCACATTCAAAGCTGTCTTGTCCCCCAGCTCTCTGAGTAGAGTTGTGTGAAGAGAATAAGAGACCATCTCGTTCCAACTTCCCCACCATGGGCAGGGACACCCACCACTAGACCAGGTTGCTCAGACCTCCATCCAACCTGGACTTGCAGGGCAGCCACAGCTTCTCTGGGCAACCTGTGCCAGAGCCTCACAACCCTCATGGGGAAGAATTTCTTCCTACTGTCTAATCTAAATCTTCTGTCATTTTGAGGCCACTCCCCCTTTTCCTGTCACTCCAGGCCCTTGTCCAAAGTCCCTCTCCAGCTCTCTTGTAGCCCCTTTAGGGACTCTAAGATCATCCTGGAGCCTTCTCTTCTCCAGGCTGAATAACCCCAAACTCTCTCAGCCTGTCCTAATAGGAGAGGGGTTTCATCCCTCTAATTGTCTTCATGGCCTCCTCTGGACTTGCTTGAGAGTGTCGTTGAGTCTTAAGAACATGTAGTGTATTGAGAAGTGACATCATGGCATAGTCATTTGTCTTCCTTGAATCTGTGCTGAAGCAGAGTAGGCAAAACTCTTCCCTTACCCCCTTGACAGTTGCCTTTTTCAAATTTGATGGTGAGGGTTCAGGAAAGAGCCGCTCATTCTTTTGCATTGCCATTGTTGCAGGAAAGGTCAGGAAGGAGGTAATAATTTTGTTATTTAAAAACACTATCCAAATTTTGAGTTCGTCCACCTGACATTGGTAAATTTAACGCCCTTTGTCATCCTGTGTGAAGAGTTAGCCCAGGTGCCTCCCAGCCTGCGGCTTAGGATGTGGCTTTCCTTGGGCCAGCCACGTCCAGAGCCAGGGGGAAGCAGGCAGGGTATGCAAAATGGGCAGAGGTTGGGGCTGCCTGTGGTCACCCTGTGATCTTGCACACTTTTTGGATAGGTGATCTCTGGGGCTTGTCCTCTTGTGACATGACAGCTCAACATTGTCAGGCTCTGTGTCGGTGATGTTACAGGCCAAAAGTAAATTCACAGAATCACACATTTTGCTGAGTTGGAAGGAACCCGCAAGGATCATCGAGTCCAATTCCTGACCCTTCACGGGACCATCCCCTAGAGTCACACCATGTGCCTGAGAGTATCATCCAAACATTTCTTGAGCTCTGTCAGGCTTGGTGCTGTGACCACTGCCCTGGGGAGCCTCTTCAGTGCCCAACCACCCTCTGGGGGAAAAACCTTTCCCTAATGTCCAACCCAAACCTCCCCTGACACAACTTCAGGCCGTTCCCTCAGGCCCTGTACTGGTCACCATAGAGAAGAGATTAGTGCCTGTCTCTCCTCTTCCTCTTACGAGGAAACTGCCACAATATTCCAGGTGAGGCCACCCCAGGTCAGAGCAGAGAGGGACAACCCCCTCCCTTGCCTGCCTGGAGATGTCCCCAGGACAGGGTTGGCCCTCCTGGCTGCCAGGGCACCACTGACTCATGTCCAACTTGCCATCAACCAGAATCCCCAGGTCCCTTTCCCGGAACTGATTTCCAGCATCTCATTCCCAGTCTGTACAAACGTCTGGGGTTGCCTCATCCCAGCACTTCACCCTGTTGAACTTCCTATGGTTGGTGATTGCCCATTGCTCCAATTTGTCGAAGTCTCTCTGCAGGGCCTCCCTGCCTGTGAGAGAAAGTGTAAAGTCTTGGTTTTGAGGCATTTCTAAAGGCCTTTCATAAGGTTTTGTCTTATGAGTATGAACCTCTTATGTGCTCATTCTTTCCTTTCTCATGAGATAGTTGTCTCTCAACACTGTCATTAACCATTAATCAGTAGTAACTTGTAGAAATAGAATACATTTCTTCAGCATTGTCAAACAGCTTTGCCTAAAATTTTAGAGATATTTTTTCCAGAATACAGACAATATAGGGCAAAACTTTTAGCAGGGATCTCATCACTTGCCATTTCAGCATTTTGATATTTGATGGCAGTTCTATTCTGATAATTCTATTCCTGAGTGGTTACTCTTTACTGAAGTGTCTTGGAGTAAAAGAACTTAAATGCAATGAAGAAAGGCTGCACTTTGTCCTATTCAGGAGGTGAACCCCTTAATGATCATAAAAAGTTTTCAAGTGTTTGTAGTGGCATTTTCATGGTGGTTTTTTTCACCATATGCCATGTAATTGGTTTTTGTGGACTAGATGCTTATGGAAACAGTTATGTTTCTGAACATTGTTTAAGGTGAAAAGGAAACAGGGCTGAGATGTGAAAGGAAAAGGGAAAAAAAAAAAAAAAAAGATGATGAGTTTTTATTTGCCTGAGAGCTGATATTTGAAAAGTTGCATCCTTTAATGCCTCTACTGAAGAGGCAATGCAAGGACTGCTGGCTGATTGATTGCCTTCCGAGAATGATGTCCCAGTCCCAGCATTGCAAGGGGGTATTTTTGGTGACAGGATTGCAGCCTGTAGCTCTGGCTGGCACAAAAAGGACTTCCCAGTGACACTTCCCACTTCCTTTTCCAAACTACAGATTTTCTCCTGCATTTCCTGAGAGTGCAGCGCAGACTATGGTCTTGCCCTCAGTGATACCATTACCTGAAAATCGTGTTAAAACTCAGTTTAGCAACATAAACTCTGCAAATGAACACATTTGACTCCAGGTGGGTTTTCCTTTGGAAATGTTACGTTGTAAAGCAGAATAAACTTTTTGAATAATCTTGAGAGTCTTCAGAAAGCTGAAAGGGGCAGGGGGAGCTTCCTGTGCTGAGTAAGACCAAGCAGAATGACACACACAAATGGTCTTCAGGGCATATTTACTTGGTGTGTTTTTCGCTGGAGACTTTAAAAGGGGCTTCACGAGAACTTTAACATCTTCCTGCATCGTATTTGCTGCAAAACTTTCTGACAGTGCCTGTCCCTCCCTGGTACTCCAGCAGAGCTCAGGCCTGTGGGTTGTCAGTGTGTTTCCTCTGGTGAAGTGATTATAGGCATTTACATTCTTTATTGAATATCTGGTCTTTATGACTTTGGTCTACAAGTTAGGATGGCTCTTTCACAACGTTTTGCAGTGCCAGGCATGGGAACAAGGTGCTCATATGTTATAAACTTAAAATGATAGAGTATTTTGTGCCAGGGCTTACTTTGTTGGGGCTTGTTGGTTGCTCCTGTGAAGCTTTTCAGCTTGTAGCACATGAAAGCCTCCCAGATATGCTAAACACCCTGGATCTCTGTAGAGATGCTAATGAAACAGCAGTTAGGAGATTAAAGGCCTTTGGAGTGTACAAGCTGGATGAAAACCAAGTCAAGAGAAGAACTAAACAGTCCCCTTTGTATCCTCATATAACCTGATTTGGTTTTGGTTGTTGAAAAGATCTGTGGGATATTTGGAGCTTATTCTGCCTTGCTTCTGATAAGCACAAGAAACCACAACAGTAGTTACAAAACTTCAATAATTGAGACAATTTTTTTTTTTGCTCCCTTGTATTCAGTTTAGTAAAGTGTATTTTTAGCAATGTGTTTAATGATGATTCCTGTGATTCTGTTCAAGTCTATGTTAATGCTACTGTTCCAGTTTCTCCAGGTTGCACACAAACATCTGACGCTGGGGTATGACCACAGGAGGTTAATACATTTTTCAGTATCTCTTGACTTACGTTTGCATAGATTGAAGGTATAGGGGAGGTCATGTTCTTTAAAACACAAGTTGGCATATTTTCAAACTTAGTCGTAGAACTTGTGGAAACTCATCCATTTTAGACTGCAAGCACTAAGATCAGTTGTATCTGAAGTGGCTACTTAAGGGGTACTGTCACTGTTTAGAACAGGTGATGCAATTTAGGAAAGGGAGCTTAAAAATAAAAGACAACTGTGTTTGGATGACATAGGAAGTAAAGGAAGAATTTTTTAGAATTATTACTCTGTTAGCTAAACCCCAGCAAAATCAGCTTAATTGTTTGTCACAGACACAATATGTATTGGTTTTTTTTCTAAATTTATTTCTGAAAGCTTTATTTTATGATTCAGAACATTCTTTTACTGAACTGTTACTTCATGGTTCCCCACATTCAACATGATAATTAATCCATGCCAGTCTTATCTTTGGGCTTTACCTGCGTGGTTGTTCCGTTAATTGGAATATAAGAATATGGTAGAAATATAGGGATGTGATTGTATGTTAATTGTGCTTGCACATTACTCAATCTCACCAGCAGTTCTCTTGTGATTTTTCAGTTGGTGAAAAGGCATTTGAACTCATAACCATATTTCCTACGTGGTGTTTTCCCAAGCAAAGTACCTCTGCTTATTTTATTATTAAAAAAAAATCAGAATAAAAATTATATGGAATCGCAGTAAAGACAAGACGTTTCATTCACTCTGCTTATGGATTTGGAAGAAATGATGAGAATGTTATTTCCATAAAGCTGGGGATAAGGTAGGGTGTGTTGTTTCAAGCTTGGGTAACTCATGTTAAAAATAAAATGACAACATATGAGTTATGTCACTCAATGCTACCTGATTATTTTTCAAGATAAGTTGTTTATCAGTGGTTTAAAACAGAGGGCTTTGTATTTTCAGAAGCATTATTTACCACTTTACTTCCTTTGCACTTTGTGATGATACCTTGGTAAGTAAAAGTAACATCCAGAGTCATTTTGGAATTAAAACATGTGAGAGACCTAAAAGATACCATCAGGCTTTTACTGGTTATAGACAGCTGTGGTATGTTAAGTCTATAATTTTTCATCAGTGAACACTAAAAGATCAGTGTTAGTGACATCTTCTGTGTGACTTCTTATGTATCCATCATGGATTATGCAGTGTTTGTCATTCTTATTGGTTAAAATGGCTGTCAAAGTGCAAAGGCTTAAAAATCTGTGACATTAATGAGGTCATGTTATTTGAAATATCCTTGAAGTATTTCATGTTTTAATATGCTCTTAGTTTTTGTCACATGTATTAGCTCAAAGTATGACTATCAGACTAATTACATGAGATTTATTTTGAATCAAAGGTAGTGGAGGGGCAGTAGCAGATCTTGATTGTTTGATGGGTGGACTCATGTGAACCGTCTGTGTTTTAATCTAAATATTCCTGTCTGGATTTTGGGAATAGAGGGGTATTGTGAGAACAGTGGCAGGAACAATTCCAAATCATACATAGTATCTGTGTACCTTACGGAATAAGATGTCAGAAGGTGCTTGGTCTCTGTTAACATTGAAAGTTAAGGTCTGTAATCTCAAAGAGAAAGGGTTCAAAACCAGCATCCAATTCACATACTGGAAAAATCTAAAATCCTTTTGGAGTTTGTGCAGCCCAAAAATCTGGTCATATCACTATGACCCTACATTTGGTCAGCTGAGTAGCTTTCTGTATTCTGGGGGCTGTACCCACTGAATCTCTTGATGATTTTCAGAGCATTGAGTCCCACAGGTAGGTTAGGTACTGACTGGAAACTGAAGTGAGGTAAATTAATACTAAACCCAGAGCATATTTTTAACAGTGAGATAGTGGAGTAGTTCAACATAGAGAAGCAGTGGTGGGTTCTTCATCAGCCTAACCTTTGTGGTCACATATGAATAAGTCTTTATGAAGCAGAGCTCAAAAAATGAGACCTGTGACTATGAGCTGACCCACTTTCTGTGAAACGTCTCCCTTTACCAGTTAGAGGTGTGCACAATTTTCAGGAAAAGTTTCTGGTCTTTCTTTCTTATCAGTGTTACCAGAAAAAGGGGAGGGTAAAGTATGAAGGCCACAACTTCATGGGGCAAGACTTTTTTTGTTTCAGAGAGTTTCAGTATTGTCAATAATCTGGGCAAGGAGATCAAGTGCACCCTTGGCAGGTTTGCAGACAACATCAAGTCGAGTGGGAGTGTTGATCTGCAACAGCAATAGCTCAAGTCTTGACAGTGCTTTGTGATAACATGGGTTCTTTAGTGCTGCATAATGTGCTATTCATTCACCCTCTCCTTGATTGAGCTTCTATTTCCTTGGCTGAGTTTAGAGAGAAAGACAGAGAAAGGATGTCAGGATTTGGCTGGAAAACTTACTGATAGAAATCAGGAGCTGGTTAACTGGGAGAACTGTGTCTTTCTGTTTTCTCATTTATCCCCTAAGGTATGATGTCCATTTACTCTTGTGCCTTGTGGTTCCAATTCGTTTGAATGCTTGCATCCAATTGAAATTTAAGCAAATAGTTTTGTTCGCAAGAGGAGGACCTACTTGTACAACGTGAAAATCTTTCAGCCTCCATAAAATTGACTTTGCAAGCTGTGGTTTACATACAGAAGCCATTCACACACATGCAGGAAGTTTTCCTGACTTTTGCTAACGACAGAAAAGTCAATGAAATTAGAGAATAAATGATTCGTTGTAAATACTTAGTGAACTGTGACTAAGCACCTTTTAATAGAAAGTGTCAGTGTTTTAATTCCAGGGGCTAGACTGTTCATGAATAGTTATATTTTATAAGGTACTTTGTCATGGCTCGTGAGATATTTACAGCAAATCTTTTTTTAGTCTTTTTCTTTTCTTTTTTTTTTTTCATTAAGAAAACTCAGGAGAATTTCCTGAACGTACAAAGCAGGCTCATGGTTGCACAGTATGTCCCTGAAAACAGCTTTCCATGCAGTTTGCATTTCCTTCCATCTTGATGGGCTGAGGTTTCAAGATGAGTGTTATTCCATACCTACCTTTGTAGATAATGCCTTTATGGGAAAGGAGAGGGGGGAAAAAAAGGGAGAAAAATGTTCTTATAGTTCTAAAAACATGTTTATACTCTTTACTTTTCTATAAGTGTCTGGAGAGATGCCAGAAAAAGTTTCTACTAGTCAGGATACACATATACAAGTCAGTGGGGTTATGCTGAAAAGAGAGAAAAAAACACCCCAGCTTATTATTTTTGTTGCTTGATTTTTAAGCATTACAGGCTGTTCCCTGTCAAAGTGATGGAAGAACAGCAACCCTTAGATGATGATTAAGCTTCTGGGAAGAAAAGGGAGGAAAACCTTCATACATGGAAGTGATTTTTCCATCCAGCTTTATGCAATTTTGTGTTTTACTCTGTCAGCCACTGATGAGCAAATTTAGTCTCTGTAAATCCTTCTTAAGCTGAGGGTTAGGAAGGCCCTCAGTTGCAAAGTCTTGGAAAGAGATTCGGCGAGACTGCTCTACTGAAATCTTACAGACAGCTAAAGCCAATAAGGGATTTGGTGTTTTCCAGGCATCAGGCAAAAACTCCTGAGAACTGTAAAAAACACCCCTCTCTTGGAGGAGGAGGGAGACATCAGGAGCCTGAACTCTGCTGCATTTCAGAGGGAGGAAAGGACTCTCTTTAATACATCAAATCCCCATCTCCAGGGACTGTGTTCCTAAATAAGCCTCGCTCGTACATCAGCATCGTTGTAAGTGAGCTGAGTTCAGAAGCTGAATACTTTAATTTGTAACTTCTGAAATATTCAGTGTATTTTTCCTTAAAGGTAATGTAAAGCATGTTTGCATGGTTAGGGGCTGGACTGCTCTCAGCTGTACCTTCATAAGCAAACTGAAGTTAGTGTAATTTCATGGATAATTAAGTATGAATGAAAATTTTAGAAGTATAAAATGAGACTTTTCTTTGTTCAGGAAATAATCACCATTTATTATTTTTATATAATATTGTATTAGTTGTCTCCAATTGATTTGATGAGTCTTGATTAGTGAAAGGCAAGATGAAAGTAAGTAAATATGAATTAAGACAGTGGAGACTAACTGGGAAACTTATTTAAATACTAGAACCCCTCCCCCCCCCCAAAAAAAAAAAGGTAAAATAGAAAAATCCTGCTGGGTCATGGCCAAAGGGTTTTTGAAAGTCTTTTTTCTCTTTTTAGATTGGTGAGCTAACTCTACAGACATTTCTACTGTAAGTAGTAATCTCCAGGTGCAGTATGAAGCTAAGATTTAAAAAAAAAAATATAACCCCACAAAAATCAAGACCAGAAATTTCACTTTTTTTTAAATCCCATTTAGACCTTGGTTGGGTCTTTTCTGTAAGCTTAATCAGTGATTGCAGCCTCATGGGGTCTTTCTCCTTTCTGCTTTTACTTCATAGCAGAAGGCTGAAAAAATGCAACTTGCCTGTTTGTTCCTTCCTCCTCACTGATAATAAAGAATTTACCAGCAGAATTTTCTGAGGAAAACAAAATTAAGTTGTTCATTTTAGTGAATGGAGAAATTGAGGTGCTAAGACTGTGGCTTTTGCGTGGGTTCCCTCCCACCTCCTAAGAAGGAGATTGTCCTGTGCATCTCCTCCCGTGCCCGGCTGAAGGACCACCTTCTTCTCCCCCTGGCAGCTGAATATCACTGCTGTTGCCATCCCTGGTAACCACACTAATTGCTTACATGGAAAAGGAATATTAGGAAAACATGAAGTGAAGCTAAAAATACATCCAGTATGATATAGCAGCTGGAAGCAGGGAAAGCCAGCACCTTCCACTGGCCAGATCTCCACGGACCACCAGCAAAGTGCTCCGGGGGCCACTGCAACCATGAACCTCATAATGTGCACTGGAACACTTATATCAAATATCACCTCCTGCTTTTTACCTTGACCTCAGAGGAACTTCCCCGGCAAGCGATAAACAATAAACTTACATAGTGTGCCCGGGAGACTTGGGCTCTAAATAAACTCTGGATGGTGCCACACATTTTCCAGGAAGCAGAGCTCACCATAGACCACACAAATCTCGGCCACGAGCACCATCCCTTGTCTGGTGAGCGAGGCCAAGCTGCAGCTCGAAGAAGTGGCGACTGTGCCTGGATATAGAAGCACAGTCAGGGTGTTTTAAAGGGAAAAAAAAAAAAAAAAAAAAGGGAATAGCTCAGTGTTTTGTGGCTGCCCCTTCTGTGGCACCTGGGGTGCCGTGGAACATGGTTCTTGCTCTTTTCCTCTCTGACTCTGAAAGGGAAAGGAAGGAAATGAGAAGTGTTCAGTAACTACAGCACGAGGGGAGACATCAATTAGTAATTAATTCTGTAACAGATCATTCTGATACCAAAAATTACATTTGCTTTTGCCTCTTTAGTGTGTGATTCAGTGAAACCACAGCTTTTCTTGGGGAATTTGGTCTTTCCACGAGTCCAACTATCTCTCCCTTGTCTCCTAAGGAGGAAGAGAAAGGGGAAGATGGGATGCTGGATGTCATTCCCTCGAGCACATCAGCTCCTCACTTTTGTCTTTAGAGACTAATTCTTGCTTTGGAAGTTTTGTTCTTTTTAAAAACTGTTTGACACTGAGCATCTGAGGGTTTTGTTTAGGATGCTGTTCATGTACCTAATTTTTTAAAGAATTTTTTATTCTGCAATCACAGAAATGTGCAATAAGTGATTGGAAGTCTTCACTGGAAGGTCTTTTGTACTTGTGTGCCTTTTTTCATCTTGCCTGGCTTATCTGTTTTGATAAATAAGGGAGTTAGGATTTTACCTGATATCATTCATATTCTGTTCTGCAGATACAGATAAAAAATCAAAGTACAGTATCCATGATAGTGATTTCCTTTGTTGACTCATGCACTGGGCATAACACCGGGTGGACAAATAGAACAAACAAACAAAAAATCTCCGAATTTTTATGTACTTATATTTGATTGCTGATTTTGCCCCTACTTGAGCAGTCTGACGTTTTTTAATTAATAATTCATGTATTAATACTAATTCAATCAATCTACAATTTTATAGTAAATTCTCTCCAAATTGTCAGTAAATACCAAGTCAAGCATGTTTTGCCTGAATGAGCACAACTCGAGTTTGTCTTTTTTTTTTTTTTTTTGAGAAAGGTCAGGAAAGACAATTTTTTTAAAAAGGCAAATTCGAACGAATAACACATTGTTCTTTACATTGCCCTTTTTGAACTATCCTCAATAAAGTGAAATAGGTAACTAAGCATTTCCTTCCTGTGAAGTTCTGTCGAGCCCTGTGAGAGTGACACTTGTCCCCCTTTTTTCTCTTTTATTCTTGACTCACAGGTTGGATGTGCTGCACTGTAACTTCAGATCCTTCATTCAGTGTTCTTAATATATTACATTTAAACTGACAGCACATATTTGGTCCTTGCAATTTTGCTTCTCTCCTTTGTAAATGTAGTATTTTTCATACTTTTGAAAATTAAATTTTTGAATGAAGATCTCAAAGTGCTTATGCGACTTTGCTTGTGAAAAAAATCTCTCTAGAGTCCAGATATTCACATCTTCTCTTTCCTGCTCTCCATTGAGCCACTTATCATTGGAAAAAAAGAAAACAATTTATTTTTGAGAAATGTAAGAAAGCCGTTTCTTATTTCCTTTAGATCATCTCTGAACTCAAAGTGATTATTTAATAATTCAAGTGCACAAGGGGATCAGTTTAGCCTATTGCTTCTGTGTTTGTCCCCTTCCTGAAGTCAGGGGAGGGACCTGGGGTGAAAACACAGAGGGCAAGCATCTGCACTGTCCTTTGGATATATGGGAAAATAGGGGTTTGATCTAGAGATTGTGTAAATAGGAATATCTTTTGTCAGTATTCCCCTTTGGGCTTTTTGTTTGTTTGTTTGTTTGTTTTGGCTTTTTATATCCCATATGTTTAGTTAAAAAATATATCGTCTGTAGTAAAATGAGAAAAATAGCTCATATTTTTAATGAGACATTAATTATCTAAGTGATGGTTTAGCATCTGTGCTCAGCTTAGCTGCTAGACAGCACATTTTGGACAAAATAAAAAACTAGAGTCTAGTTAGTGGCCACGGATGTGGTCATCTCCCAAAGTCCTTGCTTTTGTTTTTGTAGCAAGTAGATCAAGACTAGGGTGACTGTAAAACATCAATATTTTATAAAACTCTTCTTTTCTTGTTCCAAAAAATCTACCAAATTGTGCTTAAATGAAGTCTTCGGAGGAAAAAGGCTGTGAGAGTTCTTTACTATAAATACATTTTTGTGATTTTAAGAAGAATGGGGTATTTATAATGGATTGAACCAGAGCTTCTCTGCTCTGTGTTATCTTTATAATGTTTGCCATAAAGTGCTTCCAGGCGACATCTTGACTTCTGTAATTTTTTTCTTCCTTCTCGTTGGTGCCTGGAACAGATTACTGTGGGTTATAACATTTTAAAACATCTAAGTAATCCATTTGAAAGCAGGAAAAGGAGCACACCATTGATATGTAATTGCCCTGACTTTCCAGAAAAGATTTTATCAGAGAACTTCCAGTTTCTTACTCTAGGGAGAAGGTTGCATAGTTTGAGTTCTGAAATCAAATACATTTTTAAAGCACTGAAATTGATATAACTCACAGTAGAATTTTACGCCCAGAAGAAGTGAGAGTATTGGTGTTTGGTCCTTCCTGAAGCTAAATCTAAATTAAACACAAGTATTTGAAAGAACTATTCTACATTTTAATGTCTTTTGTATCTTTTTGTCTAGTGGATGTATTTTATCTGTGCCTGTTTAAGTTTTAGTGGAGAAAGTTTTAAGTTTAAGTTTTAGTGGAGAAATAATTTCTATTTTTTCACTCACAGGTTCAGTGATAACGCAGAGTGACCCCAGTGGGTTTGACTTTTGGTGACTCTGGGGAGTTGTGGTGCTGCTTTACCTGGAGAAGTCATGAAC
>JAYRBT010000114.1:110376230-110395577 GCA_036023395.1 Myiotriccus ornatus
GACACCTTCCACTATCCCAAGGTCCTCCATGCCCCCTCCAACCTGGCCTTGAACACTTCCAGGGATGGGGCAGCCAAAGCTTATCGGGGCAAACTGTGCCAGGGCCTCCCCCCCCCCCACAGGGAATAATGTCTTCCTAATCCCTGTTATAAACATGCCCTCTTTCAGTTTGAAGCCATTTCCCCTTGTCCTAAGGGATATCCTTTTGTATCAGAATGGATCAAAAATATTAGATATCTATCTGCTTTTAAATCAGTGTGCTGGACCATGTTTGCATCTTTTCTGCATCTCCTGCCATTTGGGGAACTGTTAACTCCTTGTGAGAGAGGTTTCTGAATGCAGACAGGGAGGACAGCTCAAGGTAGGGGCACCATCCTGCCTCAAAACCAGAGATTTGTTCTTGCACTTTGTTGTCTTTGGAAAAGATATCCCAAACCCTTTAATTTGTACACGTGGAAAGCTGAGTAAAACTGAACAAAAAAAATGTATGTTCAAGATGACAATGTTGGCAACCAGGTGTTTACTACTCTCTTGCATAGTTATTTTATTTTGCATTTGAAACCTTAAAAAGACAGAACAATTATTTTTAAAAAATAAAAGACCAGTAATTAAGAATTAAGAACAGTATATTATGGTGGTGATAACTGTTCTCTTTGGGTTTATACACCCCGTGTGATTAAAAAAAATAAATAAATTGTCCTTTTCATTCACATATGCACCTCATTTTAAGAAAAAAGAGAAATACTTAAGCTTTATGAGCACTTGTTTTGAATCTGTGATGGTTTTAATGTTATTTAATATTTCAATATGCTATGGTAATAAATATTTCTGGTTTTATATGCAGGTATTTGCAGTTTATAACATATTTAATAGTCTCTGGATAGATTTCTGTGCTGTGCTTACAAGTTCTAGGAGGTGTCTGACATTCTAATCCGTGTGCATGTGCACTGCTGCATAATAGAGAAGAAATTACTTGAGTTGTGCCCATTTTTGAGATGTTGTACAATATGTTATACACCATCTCTTTAAGATGCTGATAGTCTCAACAAGGGAGACAAATGACAGGGGGCAAATCCAGAGTGTAATTTCCTTGTGCTGTGACTAGTGTAGTACAGTGGCTTATGCTCAGATGTTGCCAGAGTAGTTCTTGTTGTGCTCTTACACGTATCAGGCTGAAATTTGTTATCATTACATTAATTTCAAATACTGTTTGCAGAATACTGGATATAATTTCATTATTAGATAAAGAAGAAGAACCCTACTATAGAACTCTTGAGCTGCTTATAGATAAATTACTGGTTTATTTTATTTCAAGGTAGAAGAATGCTTTCATAAGGAAATAATTGATACATTCAGTCAGCTATGAAGATTTGAATCTTGCTTATAAATAAATTTTCACTATTTTTATAATAATCTGTAGTGTTATTTTTGGCCTGTGCTGTTTAATTTACAATGAATATATTTCACTGTATATGTTTTTGTATTTTAAAAACTCAAGTTTAGGAGGAGGGATTTTGTATTTAGAAATGCCCTGAAGAGATACTAAGAAGCATAGGAGTTGTCTTTCACCTACAAAGGCAAGTGTAAAGAACAACTTCTGGTATTTCTTAGGGAAGGGATAACAGAAAAAGAAGTAGAAGAAAAGGAGAAAGAAATACCTTACAAAAAGCCCATTGTCACAATTCCATATTTTGTGGCATCTGTTGGAGGGGCTTTGCTTTTTGTTTGCAGCATTGTAGGAACACTTATCTCTTTATGACCTCCTGTCATATCATGTTGCAGTGTAGACTTTAAGAGCCTCACAAATCTTATGTATAAAAATGTTTACCTTTAATTTTTTCCCTTCTGTAGCACTAGCCTTTAGATTTGGGATAAAATACCTGTTGGCATTTTACCTTTTCAAGTAGTTATTTGGTAATTTTGAAAGCGAAGGGGACTGCAAATACAGAATTACTCCTAGTGGTGTGTATGCTACAGCTTTGCCAGCTCTTTTCTCATGGAATCATAGAATGATTTGGGTTGGAAAGGACATTAAGGATCATCTAGAGAGTTGTGGCAAGAGAGGTTACCTGTGAAGAACAAGGCAAAAAAAGTTGTTGAGTACCTCAATATTCTTGTCATTCATTGTTACCAGTTTACCAACATAGTTTATCAAGGGCATGAGGGGTGTACACAAATGTTCCTGCAAACTGGATTTTCCTCTGTTTCCTCAGTCTTTCAGTTTTCCTCACCACATGCTTTAGTGTACACTCTTGCAGCTTTTTTGTTCCTTTAATCATATTTGGTTTATAATCCTTGCACCACTCTGAGAGGTCCATTTCCTAATATAGGTGTATTAAGCTTGCTGTTATTATTCATATTTTCTTCTTTTTGTCTTTCTGAAGACCAGTTGCTGTGTTTCTTTTTAATTTATTTCCATAACCTTGCAATAAACCTCTTTCTTTCAGGTTTTCCCTGGGAGATGCTCGAAGGCCTCTCCATGAAACTGCAGTACTGGTGGAAGACATTGTCCACACTCAGCTGATAAATTTGGTAAGAACATAACCAGAAAAATAATCTTCACTCTAAAACTCCTTCAGTCCACGTGACATTTTCGCGATCAAATGGCTAATAACATATTGTTCTGGTTTTAGAAAAATAAATAAAACAAAGAAATAAAATAAAACAAATAAAACACAAATAAAACACAGAAACTGAGGCTGATGCTCTGGCCTCAAGGATCTGTAGAACCTGCTCTTTGTCTTCCCTGTGGTTGTGTCCTGTGCATGTGGGATATCTGCAACCCCACCTAACCCTGGGAATAAAGCTCATGGGTTTGTTTGTTAAAAACTTAAAGTTGCTAAAAAGAAAAATACTGGCAATTCATCTGAAGACTTCCTTGGTAATTTTTTTAAAATATATTCCAGTATTTGTGTTATTGCATCATTTACTTAGAATTTGTGCTCTAATATTCCTATTATGTGTTGTTTTGATTTCTGTCAAAAACTAGTGCAGAAATACGAAATACTTGAATATATTGAAAGCCAATTAAAGTGTTGAGTTAATGAGGCTGTTTTGAATCTTCTCTGTCAAAAGCAACTCTAAATTTGAACCTTCTATAGTTTTTAATTAAAGTTCAACAGTGCCTCTTAAGAAATCAATGGTATTTTATGCCATGGCACGAATTTGCAGTCTGATATTTTGCATGAAAAAGTATACAACTTGTAGATTGGGAAGCATGACAAATGTGTTTTTCTTGTTGTTTTCTTTAAAAGATGTGTAGATGTGGCACTTGGGGACATGGTTTAGTGGTGACCTTGGCAGTGCTGGGTTAATGGTTGGACTTGATCTCAGAGGACTTTTTCCATCCTTAATGATTCTCTGATTCAAATGAAATTACCACCATTTGTGTGGGAAGGGACATTATAAGAGACTAACCTATATAGATAACACTGCTGCATATTATAACTAATATTTACATCTGATGACTCCCTGGATCAGCTAGAACTTTGAGCTGCAAGTTCCTAGATCTCTTCTCTGCTATGAGCCCTTTTAGCAATCAGAAGGGTTTTTAAGTTTCAAGCTAGGTCCTGGTACTACATTAACTAGAACTAAAAACTCCTGTAAAATGGTAAAATTCAGAATTTATCACACACGTGATAAATATGCATGTGTATGTATAATATATATTTTATATGTGATTTAAATATATTGTATACATATACACATATGTATTATATATATTTATACACTTATATTTCTGTCTATTTATGCGTCTTTTTATTATATATAGATTCAGTAGAATTACACTATAAATGAATTTCCCCTTGCCCACTGTTTGCCTGCAGACAGGTGTTTTTCTTCAGCTTTGCACATAATCCGAGAGCCATTCACTAGTTTTCTGCATCTCAGCGAATGCCTTGGCATCCCTTCCAGCTCTGGGCAGTTTCTTTCTGCTCATGCCTCTGCAGCCCAACAGTGTGTCCCTGTCTCTGCAGTCTCCTGGCATCTTCGTGCCGTGGATTCTTTCCTCATTACGCTCCTCTTGGTCTGTCCTGAACGTGCCCCGTGGCTCCTTGGAGGGGACAACGTCTCTCTCCTCTCTGCGGGTTTCCCTCTGGTCAAACACGCTGCTCTGGGCATATATTTGTAATTCTTATTGCAGCTTTAACTCTGACAAAGTAACGTTTTCTCTCTGTTAATGACCCGTGTAATTTATGCAAACGGGTGGCCGCGGCTTCGCTCTTCCCTCCGCAGTACCGTGGTGGAGTCTGCGCTGCTCAGCCCCGCTGAGCTGAGCTTTACACCAAACCCTGGCTTTGAGGAAGTGCAACCTGTGGCCGTGTGGTCTTTGCACTTTAATCAAAGCCGGGCACTTACTCGGGGCCGGCGTGACCCGGGGTTAACCCTGCGTGGGGTGTAGGAGCATGTAGGATTTCCTGACAGAAGGAAGAATGGGAACGGAGCGGCAGATAAACAGCTTTTCTAACCTTTCCCCTCCCAGCCCGAGACAGCACTTTATTTCTGAGGAAGTGAAAGTATCTTTAATAGCTCATTGCTTTGACCTCTGACATTCACATGCCGGAACTCTTAAATCAGGAGCGTTTTACTTGCTCCGGACTTCTGATAGGGGGCTTTGCACATTTGTCATCCTTAGCTGCATGTCCTGATCGAGCTGTTCTGTGTAGTTATATGAAATTTTCACTTTAGTTGTAGGTATTTGTGTGGGTATTTACCCAGTAGTAGAAAAATGCTATTTTCATAATTGAAGCTGACTGCAGATGTGAATTTATTGCTCACCACCCAGATTTTGTTATATTACTCATGTTAATGGACTAGGCAGTTCTCACTATGTAATGTAGTAATTTCTGCTCAAAATTCATGTCCATGTTTTCCATAACTAACACATGTATAAGGCTAAACTGTAGAAATTACTTTTACGCCTGCAATAAAGCTGGCACATATCCTTCATTGGTAAGAAGAGCTTGTAGTTGTTAAGTCCAGGTTTGAGCTTCTGAATTAAAAAATAAGTTGCCAGCATGATTACCTTTGATTGGTTGACTTTAGGTATCTCGCAGGTTTATAGTTCCAGCTTCCTATTTTCAGAGTTGATCTGAACTCTATTAAATCAGGGTCTGGTATGGACAGATTTATACAGTCACTGCTTCAAACCACTATACACTTCATGAAGTCCGGCTGCTGGAGCAGATGGGGCACTAACAAGGCAAATTCCTGGAAAGCAGACTCGTAAGAGTCTGCATCACATTTTATGATCAATTTTTGGGTGTATTTTGAACAATATGTACACTGCTTTACAGTGAGGGGAATTCTACTGAAAGTGTACAGCAATGTGTAGAAGGAAATGAGCATCTCCAGAGGAAGATTCATGTCATCCTGAAATTACTTTCTGAGTTGAATGAGCTTGTATCTCTCAAGGAATTTATTTTCTCAGCTGACTAATAAAAGGATCCTTTGACAGCTGTCTGGGGTTTGAATATCTAGGAGGTAAGCCTAAATGTTGAGAGATAAATTCTGTCCAGTTTGTGTCAGGATGCTAGCATGAGTTTGAATTTTTTATGCTTATATTGTAATTATAATTCATTTGTTATTTACATATCAAGCAGTAGAAAACCATAAAAACCCTATGCTGGAAGGAGAAAGTTCTGCACAGTTTTTTGTCAAGCATAATGTATTTGAAGAGCACAAGGAATTCAAGTTCAATCTGAAATTAAATTCACTGTTGACTGATCTAAATATTCATTTATAAGTAAATGTTTAAGGGATTTATAGATGCCTTCATGTTACTCTAAAACTGTATTTATTTATGTGTGCTAAGACTAGAAGTTCCAGTCACAGCTATATTCTATATGGTTAAGCACAAGTAGCAGTACACAAGTAGTACAAGGAAAATTGTGCCTGCAGAAAAAGGTTCAACAGGGAATGCAAAATCACAAAAGGGACAAGCCTTTAAATTACTGAGTTTTGGTGTGGAACAAGGCCTCTTTTGGTTCCTTCTTTCATGGTATTCAATGCAATCTGCACATGCAGTAAGAACATTAGGAAGTATCATCTTTTATAATAACCAATTCATATCTATTCAGACCCTTTGAAGGGGAACTCAGAGATCCTGCTTTAGGAATATTGTCAATATCAATATTATTCAGCACTTTAAAAAAAAAATTCAGCAAAAAAAAAAGCTGTAACTAAGAGGAATGGAATAGGATTTTTTGTTCGTTATTAAACTATCATTGAGAGGTTTGTCATCAAAATAGCTTAAGTCTTGAACATATACAGATGTAAATTTTTTTTTGAAATTGTTTTATATAATATTTAAGAAAGAGGAAAACTCCCTCCTCGCCTTCACCAGCTCTCTCCAGATTTTTTTTCATGCTGGGATGGATCATAAGAAAATGTAGTCTTATTAGACTAATATTAAAAACTGAATATTATTATCTTCTCTTGATAGGGCCATAGCTCCCTGTTCATGCTTCAGATGTCATGATCACAGGTGAACAGACAGTAAGATCATGATGTGCTACTTAAATCAAAAAGGCTACTAGTGAATTACCTTCCTGGTGCTGGGAATGTGTCAGCTGGTGGATTGTTGCCAGAATGCAGTACCAGCAGTTTATTCTCGGGGCATGCTGAGTGTGGCACAATTGCAGACACCTGTTTTCACAGGATTTGGTTATAGATTTGAACTTCAGTCCTTTACATTTTGTTTTGGAGATATTGGATGGCTTCTGGGAAGAGATTAGATTTGTTTTTGCAAAGTGAAAGATGTTTCAGCAGTAGAACAGGGCTCAGCAAGAGAATATGAAAATTACAGATATGCACACCAAAAATACAGGTAAATAACTTTGTCTGTCCATGAAGGAGGGACTGCTCAGAGGGAAGGCCACAGCACATCGCAGCAGCCTTGGACTGCATCCTTTAAATGTTTTATCTGCTGTAATTCTTTGTAATGTGTGATAAGTCATCGTGGAGGCTGTCATGAATGATGGAATTCATGTTAATAGAATTGTGGTTTGCTCCCTGTCAGCTGATGTGTGTCTGCTGGAAAATGGACTCTGATCTCTCCAATTGATGTCAAATGATTTAAGCCAAACTCACTTGGTTGGCTTTTTTTAGAATGCAGTAGTGTCAACTCAAAGGAACTTCAGTTGCCCAAAATCATGTTGTATGTGGTGTCTGTTGGCATTTTTTTTCGTCATTTACTTTTATCTTCCTATGGAAAAATTTAATTTCATCCAACTTGTGCTGCTACCTAATGCTATAAATATCCCACTCTTGCTTCCTTTGTAGGAGCATCGTTTGGGTCCCATGTTATATATGTGCACATATGAACACTTTGCATGTACACCTGGATAATTTTGATATTTTTTTCTTGTTGATTACTTCTGGAAATTATTTGCCTCTTACACAGATAACATATTTAATTCAGAATCAGCCCTTTGGTCTCAAGCAAAGCACAGAGCACAGATCGGCAGGTGAGTAATCTGTACTGGAATACACAGATTATATTAAATTGCAGCAGCAATTCATAGGTAGAAAACTTAGAGTGAGATGCAAACATTCAGCAGTATGCCAAATCCTGAGTAAGTAAGTCCATAATAAATCCATCCTGTGGAGTAAGTTGCTTTTTATTGTAGGAAGTTTAGTAAAGATTGGGTTGTCATTTGCCACCGTTTGCCTAGGAAAAGGGAAGGTGAAAACACAGAGACAAGCATAAGGATAGGTTTACTCATACAAAATGCTAAGTTACTTATCATGATCAGCATGAATTCTGTATTTTCCAAGGGCTGTACATTTTCTGGATCAACATTATGTACTTTCTTCACTTCCCAGCCTTATTCCTGCAGCTCTTAACCATGGTTTTGCAGTTTAAAATGAAAGAAGGAGGAGGAAAAACTCACCTTCACCTGACCATCCAAAGAGAAAGACTATGACAAAGGGAGAGGGAAGTAAAGTATTTAAGCAGAAACAAGGATAGAGTTTTCTTGGTCCTTTACGGCCTGTTCCTACAGGTTGGTTTTTTTTTTAAATCAAGTCCCACTCTTTACTGGTTCACAAACTGGATTAGTCATTTTAACGTTTGTAACCTCACACAGTTCCAGGTTTGTTCACTGCATTTTTGAACTGTTAGACTTGTAACCTTTATATACATAATTGTAGCATTTCTGACATTCCTTTTAAAAAGGAAAAAAATTGTAACAAGCTCGTTCAGGAGCAGGAATTGCCCACTGATAAAAACCAACAGTGTGAAGCACTGTTCCCTCTTGATCCCGAAGTTCTATGCAACTGTCACTTATGCCACCCCAGCAACGGGAAAAGTCGTTGTTTTATGAGTCTGTTTTAAAACATTAATAAAGTTTCCTGTGCAGGACATTAATTAGAGGGGTTATCAAAATAAGACAAACTAATATAATTTGTGATTGTACAAAATAAAGGAAGTCGAGGGTACCATAGGGACCCAATGAATCACAGGATGGAAACAATCTTCTGGCTAACTAAACATCCAGACTTTGTAGTAAGTCACAGGGTGTATATACAGCTCGGCAAACCGGAACACGCTGTGTGTTTACAGGGATGGGATAAAGGGAGTTCACAAAAACCATCTGGGAAAAATCCCTCCACTATTCATTCTGTTCCTACTGTAGAGTCAATTAAATAACATGTATACGTTTGCAGCAAACACATGGCACACCTGCCCTGGAAGAAATCAAACTGGAAAATAAGTCTGGAATATAAAAGATTCCCCGGGTCCCTGCATTTGTTTGCATTTCCCATGTGGGATGGAAAAGGAGAGATAGGACTTTAGAAAGTGGTTGTTAATTGTTCCCTGTGCATTTGCAGCATTTAAATGTAGTCAATATTTGGATTTATTTGATAGATTTATGTAGTAATTTATATGAAAATCCATGTCCTGAGTCTTCTGGTTTTGATATGAGCTGCTGCTTGTTCACCTTATTCAGACCTGTTTATTCTAAAGCACAGAATCTACTTCAGGAGATGATTCAGGAGTCCCAGTTAGGGATTCTGGACTCTCTCTGTGCTTTCTCTTAAGATGAAGGATTTGATGACTTACTTGGTCAGACGTTTTGGTTTTTTTCCGTGGATCTGTCTGCTATGAGACAGAGATGCTGCTTTTTGCCTGGTCATGCAGAGATGTTGCTCAGTATCCAGTGGTGATGAACTGCACGGACCTTAAAAATGGGAAGACTAAGATACTGTTATTAAGAACCCTAAATTATCAATGGGCATTAATTTGTTCACATAAGTCTAGCAACACGTTCTATAGTAAAGAAAAAGATCCAAAGCACTGACTTGAATTGACACTGAATGGAAAATACAAAGGGGTCAGTGGTTAAAGGTTGGCTTGTAGTGCAAATATAATATAAAGAATTAAGGTAGTGCAGGCAGCTGTAATACCAGCAGTTCCTGATTTTCTGTATCAGTCTGGGCCTTTAATAACAATTCCATAGATTTATGTGTTGTGCATGTGTGTGGATACATGTGGATACATGTGGGTACGTGTGTCTGTATGTACAGGGCTGTTTTTTCCACCCTTCAACATCAGTTTCCTGTCTGGGCTGTTGGGCAAAAGGAATGAACTATGTCTGAAATTTCACTCATGGGGGCTTTGGAATTTGTGGCATTCTAAAATATATATATATGTACTCAATTCCCTTGGCTTCTGGGGCTTTTATGAAACAACTGATAAGCTGATCCCAACCTGAGATTCCAAAGTACAGATACATCCTCTATTTAATTTTTATATATAATGTTAGGAGTATAGCACAGACTAATAGCGGTTGATGAGCTGAGATGAACAGAGACATTCAGTGTGTACAGATGCACTGTCCTGGGTGTTTGGCTACTTCTACTGATGTCAATTATTAACAATTCAAGAAGTTAAGTTTGAGAGTAATCATTAGATTTTTATTGCTCAATATGATGCACTCTGGTAAATCAGTATTTTGATTATGATTTTGAAAATGCTAATTGCATTCCAAGCTCCAGAAGTCAAATAGAAAACTGATATTCAGGGTTTCATTTTTTCTTTAACTTGTTTGCATGGTGTACATTGAATATTATAAGTAAATTAACATGTGTGTAAAGTCCATATCTGCACATAAAGATCCATCTTGCCTGTATTCTGATTCTGGCAGCAATTAGTAAATTAAATGAAAAGAATCTGAAATGTATCGGTGGTGTGCAACACAGAGATATTTAATAAGGAAGATGGACCTCAAGTTAACTTTCAAAGGCATCTGTGTGTTTGAAATCAGCTCCAGAATCCAATAAAGAATGGGGGACAAGGGGGGGGTAATTATTATTTTTATCGTCTTACCTGCTCTGTTTCAAATAAGTGTCCATATATGTGAACTGGCAATGCCTGGTGGCAGGTAACTTTCCTTCTGCTGCTTCTCTGGGGTCCTGAGTGGATTCACCTGAACAAACATAAAGGCAAACATATTTTTCTAAAGCTGAAGTAATGATGCCTGATCATCTTTTGTGTCATGAGAGATAAATGGGCACTTCTAGGATGAGGCTCTTCGCGTCCAAAAGTAGTTATTTAACATTCTGGCCATGCATTTTAAATCTGGACTTCTAAAGTGAAGTGAGAGACATCTCACCTCTATGGCTTCTGTCATTAGCTGTATTTTTTAATATATATTTAGTCTTTATTTGACTCTGACAAAAAAAGAAAAAAAAAAAGCAACCTGTAAACTTTAAGTCGTGAAAGACACAAACTGATTTATGGATATCTGAAAAAAGACTAGTGTAAAATTCTGCATGGTCTTTAAGAGCATGGTCTGTAAGTGTAACTTACAAACCTTAAAGGTCATCTCAGAGTGGTTAACAGAGCAAATTCATTGTAGTTTTTAAATCACCTTATCTGATTTCAAGCAAACCTGATAGTTTCAGAATAACTTCTTTAAGGGAGATTGGCTTGTTAACAGTGTTATGCAGCTACAAGGAAATGTGGTTACAGCTGCTTCTGGTTTCTTAGCTAATCCACCTGATTGGAAACAACAGGTTTTTGATATTTTTTCCATTTCTTACACTGACACCTAGTGTTCAGAGATCCTGAGTTTCTAATACTGCACTTGGTTATTAATAAACAGCTGTCCATTCCAAAGTTCTCCACCTTTGTCGACATCTTCCATTGCTGTCCTTCTGCAAAAGAAAACAATTACTAAAGGCAAAGGTGGTACCATCATTCAAAACTATTTTATTTTGGAAATGCAAATACTGCACAGCTACTGGAAAACTTGGCAGAAGCTACTTTACTTCTTGAAGTGCGGCAAGATTTGTTTTCTTAAAAATTAAGTGCTTTAGTTTTGGCAAATACAACCCCTTTGTGTCTGTAAGTGTCACTGGCCAACAAAAACAAGGAGAACAGCAGAAACCCTTAAATCAGTATTTATTTAATTGTGGGAGATGTCGATGCTTTTTATTTCTGTGTTCCTTTATCTTCCAGCCACGAGTTCTACCTGATAGGACTGTTGATGGCTGCGCAGTCCTTGAGTGCACAGAAAATAACTTACACGCAACAACTTGCATAAACAGTCTTTTATCTCAGATTTGCAAATAAATGGAGCAAAGCAACCTGTTCCTGAAAAAGATGGTAACTGAGAGTAAGATTTACTCTCTGCTTTACCTGTGATTTTGAAGTGTGTTAACAGAAGAAATTTCATCTTTTAAAATAATGTATTAAGAATTTTGTGTGACTGTATCTAAAATTATCAGTGATTTTCTTCTGTTTTAGTGGTGGGTTTCAGAGAAAAGCAAAAAATATTCAGGCATAGAAAATACGTTTTAAGTTTATTCTTGGTTTGATGATTCTTCCCTTTTTCTTTTCATGACTTTTCTTGTAGATGCACCAAAAAGCCACCTTTCCAGTGCTTCATCACCCTCAAAGTAAAGAATTTCTTCCAAATACTTAATCTAAACCCACCTTCTGTCAATTTAAAACAATTCCCCCTTGTCCTGTCACTACATGCCCAGAGTGCACATTTTCATATCTTGGGTAAAGGCACTGTGCTTCTGTGTGTGGTACATCAGATACTATTCTACATTATTCCTGTCAGTGGCCGATGTTCCTGTGAACCAGAGCCTGCTTCTTGGAGAAATAAGACAGTAGAGAGAAATGTTATTTATAATATACAATTTATTTGACTTTTTCAGGGCATTTATATTAGATAATAGGAAGAAATTCTGTATTGTGAGGGTGGTGAGCCTCTGGCACAGGTTGCCCAGAGAAGCTGTGGCTGCTCCATCCCTGAAGTGTCCAAGGCTGGGTTGGACAGGGCTTGGTTCAAGCTGGGACAGTGGAAGGTGTCCCTGCCCATGGCAGGGAATTGGGATGAGATGATCTTTAAGATCCCTTCCAAGTCAAGCCATTCTGTGATTCTGTGATTTATTTTCTGGGTGAGGTGCATTTGGACTCAGGATGGTGATTTTTGTCTAGTGACAATAAATGATTCCCTGAGTGACCAGCTCAGGTGGAAATGTCTGTGTTTAGTCAGATAACTCCCACCTGAGAGATAACTTACCTGACAGAAGTCTTGAAGCAATGCAAAAAAGAAAGGAGGAAAACAGGAATTTCTCTGATGGCAAAAGGAGATGCTAACAGTGTCAAAACCAGCAGAAAAGTCAAAGAAAATAAAGACATACTAGAAGCCCAGGTTTCTGGCCAGGAAGAGGCACATAGTGTCCCATATATGAACAGTTTTAAGAGATGGGATTTGTGAAAAGTCAGCTTGGAGCTGATCCAAGACAGAGTTAGAAGAGGGGAAGTCTGTGCATTAGCTGAAAACTGCATGGTCTGTGTTTTTTAATAGATGAAGAGGGAGAAACAAATGGGAAAAGATTTGGAGAGACAGGCTGGATTGAGATTCAGTTTCTTTAAAAGAGAGGATAGACGGAGGACATCTGTACACCAGGAGGGAAAGTACCAGAGAGCAAAGAAAAATTGAAAACTAAGTAGGCAGGATATGATGCAGCTACTGAGGTGGGTCAGAGTTGGGAAAAAGGCCAGTGATTTATGACAAGGGAAGGTGTTCAGGAACAAAAACTAAGTGCAGCTTTATGGGAATGCTTATTTTCTCTCTTGTAGCAGAAAAATTACAGAGCTTAAAGTGGAACCCAGGCTGTGAGTAAGGAAAGGGAAGCCTGAGATTCAGCAAAGAGTTGTTTTAAATAAGTGGAATAAAGGAAGACAAAAACAACCTTGTAGTGGGAAGAGTTTGGAAGATGTTCCTATGACACTTCCTCAAAATGTTCAATAACAAGAGAATGGGAATAATTGAAATAAGAGGCAGAGGAGTTCGAAAGAGAAACTGTAGCTGGTGCACTGGAGCCTGCAGAAGGTCTGGTCTGGAGAATGAGTTTGAGAAGTAGCTTTACAGGACATTAAGTGCTGATGACAGAGAAGTCATCAAGAAGTAGTAAACGGAGTGAGAGTCAGCAGATGTGTTACTCCCAAATTGAATCTCTGATGAGGCCAGAGAGAGTAGGTGGATAATGATGAAACAGGTGGAACATGGTACTGGTGTCACCTTGGAGGAGAGCACAGGATGAGGAAGAAAGGGAGAGACAGCTTCTACATTTCAGTGAAGAATTCATGGTAAAACAGAAAGTTTTGTGACAAGTGCTTCTTCTGTGGACAGCACCATAGGTGTGGAAGTGTGAGTGCAGGTGCCTGCACTGTCACATATGGGCAATTATGTGTTCATATATATAGATTAAAAATAAGTGCTTATATAGTGATACACAGCCTGATGCCAGCATATCCACTTCAACATACTCAGCAGACATTGCTCCTAACAACCATTCTCACAATACTCAGTAACTGCATTTTTTATCATCTCCAATTCTTCAGTATATTTTTACATTGTTTGCCATTTTTGCCTCATGATATGCCATCGTCATTCCAAATTAGGGAAAAAATTGGATCACTTTACCGATGAGAAATTAAAGTACAAAGAAGACAAAGTGGATTTTCCCAAAGTCATGAAACAAATTAATGGTAGAGCTGAAAAAAAGTAGACTGGTTGTAGCTGAGAGGGAAGCTGTGCAAAGCTATTTTACACTGAAGGTCTGTGTCTCAGCCAATTGGATTTTTATTTGACAGTCCAAAGGCGTAATAACTTTTATTGTAAGAGGAAGAAAAATACATCAAGGCTAATATATAATGGAGGACCTACTAGGGATATGCATAAATGCATATCCTGTTCCCTGTGTATACAAGCTTAATTGTGTCTCTTTTAATTTTGCTGTTTGATTCAACAGGATTGTCAGGTAATCGTCCTATTGAAAGTACAGAAGAGGATAAAATTTCAAATACCTTTGTTAATCTCTTCTGGCTGTTAAAAGAAAAGATTTATTGGTATCAAATTTTATTGCATTCTTAGAATTTAGGGATTGATTGGCTGCTAGTTTAGCTTACTTGTCTCTTCCAGTTAGAAACCCAAACACAACAGAAGAAAGACATCGCATTGAAGCTGACATGCAACAAGTGAGTGAAAGTTCACTTGGCTTTTTCTCTCGGCACCAGGTGCAAAAGTTGGCTAAAAGTGCTGTGGCAGGCAGTTATTTTAAAGCAGTTTCTGGTTTAGTGTTTTATCAAGCCCAGGAGTGAAATATTCTGCAACTACTGCAGTTTCACAAAGCTGCTTTTTAAGGTAGAACTCTGAATTGTTTCACTAATTAAAATGGCCCAGTACAAACATTAATCAAACGGTAACTGTTAATGGGAGGGGTATGGGGATATATGGAGGGCTGTGGATGATATTTTAAAAGTGTGTATCACTTTTTGTTTAATACACAATATGCTTGCAGTCTCCAAATATACCAGGGGTTCTTGAAATCCCGAGGAGTGTTTGTGATTTTCTACATCCCCTCGTAGAAATGCTGGAGGAGGTGTATTCATTTCTGGGGTAAAACAACTTTAAGAGTGTTCCAATTAGTGACTTGAATAAATCTGATGTTTTTTGTCTTGAATAGCTGTCCCATTACCACCTTGTAGTATACTTTAAAATGCTAGTTCTCCAAACTGCAGCTTTCTCAGAGTGAAGGTGGAGGCTCATTGATGACATAAGCTGCAGAAGTGTAGAGTTCAAGTGGTTTGCATGTGGGGTTGCCAAATAACGCGGGTTTGGTTTGTTTTCATTTTATTACACCGATTCTCCTCCCCAGATGTCTTGGATTTCTGTGGTACCCCCCTTGCCTTGGATTCTTGCTCCTTGTAGCTAACTGCTTTTATTAGTCATCCCACTAATACTCAGCGTTTTTACTCAACACCTGTTTTCTTCAAAGCACTTTGCAGTAATAACTGGTTGATCCTCACACAGGTCCTGAATTTCAGTGTCATTCCTGGCTACACATAAAAAGTGAGCTTGATGACATCCCTAAAACTGTGTAATGGCTTTGACACCTGTACGTGGACTTTGCCTGTTCCATGTCCCACTACCCAGGCTGATCCTCGGCCTCTCCACATGCTGAGTTTGTGGCACGCCAGTTATAAATTGAGCATTTCCTTCTGGTTAATGACACATTTTTTACCCTGATTGCTCTGGAATTTCCATCCTGAACTGCGCAGAAGAACTATGCTGGAAGGAGCCTCAAGAGGTCATCTGAGCCATATCTGATCCTGAACTAATTTTGGCCTTTGTTCAGGTGATTTCTTAAATATATACATGTAAAAGGGTGTTTATGTGTGTGTGTATGTATATATACAATTATTTATTGAATCAAGCCTCGTTTCTGGAATTGTTATGGATAAATGCCTAATCAAAGTTTAATGTAAACTACCAGCAATTGCTTTGAAATACTTTAAATCTAGTGTGCCTTCTGGAAGTATTACTTCCTTTTTTTTAATTTATTTTTTTTTTTAAATTTTTTATGGACCTGTAGCAAGAAATCCATTCACTAGCTCAAGTGAGGTGGTGATTTTGCTGCTTAATAAACCCTCAACTGGTTTGACTATTCTTGGCCTGTCCATCTGAAAGCTACAACTTTATGGAAACAGAATGAAATAAAGTGTTCTCTAATATGTCACAAATCACAGTTAAAACTGGAAATCCAGTCTGACACTGTGGTCTTGATTTGTATGGTTTGCCTGCCCTTTTTTTGTTTCTGCAGGGCAGTATATGTGTTTGAAGGCTGGAGCTCCAGCCAGGATTTTCAGTCTTAGCTGTGAATTTCCTTCCTTTAACAGGTTTAAAGCAAGCCTTTCAGATTGCCTCAGTATAGCTTTTAGGACTTGAATTTCCTTTGTGTTCGTTTTGGTCCTTTTCCAGTATTTATCCATACATTTGAAACTCCTTCAAATCTGTGTGTATGGGAGCAGTTACAACAGGAGGTGATGGCATTCCTGTTATATTCCTGTTAGACTTGATTCAAATGATTCCTGATTTTCAACTCAAATACTGCAAGCCTAAAATTCAGGCTCTTGCTCAAGCGTTACAGGGTTCGTGTCCAGCTCAGAGGTCTCTGTAATTACGGTGTCTGGCTGGAAAACAAGAATTCCACTTCCTGAAAAATTGAGACATTTTGACGTTTGCCTTACTCTTTCATCAGAACAAAACTAAAAGCTTTTTTAAGAAAGTTGTACAAACCTATTGAAATGAAGAGGAATCTTGTCTAGCTGGTAGCCCAGAGTATAGGACAACAGCCCTGGAGAGGAAAGACTTTCTGGAACAATGTAACCTTGAACCTGAGTGTCCCATATGCTGAGTGAGTGCCAGAATATAAGACTGCTGAATGCATCTTTTGATGTTATTATTTTTCTATATGATCACTGAAATATTGCTCAGTACCTACATGCAAAATTGTTTCAAGGGATATGATTTTTCCAGTAAAACATATTTCATTTCAAGGTACTAACCAGTGCTCATGATTAAATTATTAATACATTTCACATGTGAATTTAATCCAAAATAATCCTAATAGAGATTGTTTGTAGTTGAATAATTCAGCTTAACCTTTTGCTTCAGCTATAGCTGCAGGGTCTCATAAAAGCTTGACTGCTTTGTGTTTATTCACCATATTAGTGGTGAACTTCATTATTTACAAAGAGTTATTTTAAACACTTTGCAGGTTTAACTCTGTTACATTATTATAGTACAATACCAAATGTACTAAGTGTTGTCTGAGCAGATTTGACGGTAGATGTATCCATCTGTAGTCTCATCTATGATAGGATTTTTTTTCTTAGCATATACAACCCTCTGATACTGTTTCTACATAAAGAAGTATGTTTCCTTCCTTAAGGAGAATTTTCTTCCCGCTCCATTTGTTCTCCACAGTTTCATGTTAGGACAATTTTTGGAAAGGTCAATCCAAATAATTGATCCTGCTCGAGGTGAACTGGCTTCAGCAGGGGGGTTGGATTAGATGATCTCCAGAGGTCCCTTCCAACCCTGGCCATTCTGTGATTCTGTGAATTTAGATCCCAGTGAATGTATTTCTTTAAAAATAGAAATTCAGTGGACTTGTTGCATCAGTACTACATGAAATAATTTGCATGTTTGAAGCCTGTCACAATTCTCTGCTATATTCTGTATCATGGGTTGGTGGCCTCCATTAAAAAAATTATGTCAAACTTCTCCATTAGAATAAAGTCAGTATTGTAAAGTTATTTTTTTAAAAAACATTCTTATGAAGAAAAGTCACTTAAATTCTGAAAAGCAAATACTGTGTTATTTCAAATTCCTGCTAAACCTCCCATCTATTTTAATATCTACAGAAATGTCCATACCAGTTGATTTTTCTGAGGTTATTTTTATCCACATTGCATGTTATGTTTGTGTGTGTTGTTTCTCCATGATGTGACAACATCCCCCTTTTTATTTGACTGTGTGATGACCAACACTTCAATCCCATGACCCACCAGTATCAGTAGCATATTGCTGTATGCTCCTGCAGTAAAAATAATAAGCAACTGAATAAATACATAGGAAAAATTAATAACTAAGTGAAAAAGGGACTTATTTTAACATGAAAAGGTACAAACACCTGTTTTGGGGAGCAGGGGTGGAATATTCCTTGCTCATAGATTTAATTAGTTATTTTGCTCTTACCTGCTGCTACAGCTACTGGAGCTCTTTTTACCCCATCCACACAGAAGATGGGTAAGAGGTGTGTCAAGCTGGATTTCCACCTCAAATCATTCTTTATCACATCATTTTGGAGGTGTCTTTTGAGGGGGTGGCATGTTTTTTATGAGCCATTAGGCTTTTCTGCAGTTAATCTAACAAAGAGTTAACGTTACACAGAAGTTATAGCTTGGGTGGATTTCTGGAGGATGGTTAAAGCACAGCTTACATTTCATATTCCGAGGGAAGTGCAGTGCCGTTCCGCTGCCGTATGCCATGCGTTTCATTAGTGCTGGAGACAGCAGGAGGCTATTTTGTGGAAATGTTTCTGTCACTGTCAGTAGAAACATGCCCGTCTGGTTGAAAAATAGCCTGTGTCTTGCCAGTTTCCCTACTTCTGAGCAATTGCAGTAGGAGGATGTTAATCTTAACCTGTCACAACCCATTGCAGATCCAAATTTTTATTAAAGTTCCAAATGCTTCAGTAATATAAGCATGGGAGACAGGACTGTGCTCTTACTCAAGAGCTGCTACCCCTCTCAGGTGCAGGAAACACTTTAATTAGTGTTTATTAGTATTTAGTAGTTAGATGTGCTGGAACTCCCAGCCAGGCTCTGCTAAGGCATGTGAACCCTGCAAGGTTGGCTGGAGTCAACTCGAGCTCTGGATTGTGAATCTCATGTCTGTTCTGCTGACTGTACACCAGGAATTGCATGTGGCCAAAAAAAGGGGGTTTTGGGTTGCATCCAAAGCAATGTGAGCAGCAGGTTGAGGGAGGGGATTCTGCCCCTCTGCTCTGCTCTGGTGAGACCCACCTGCAGAGCTGCCTCCAGCTGTGGGGTCCACTACACAGGAAGGACATGGACCTGTTGGAGCGAGTCCAGAGGAGGCCACCAAATTGATTAGAGGGATGGAGAACCTCTGCTGTGAGGAAAGACTGAGAGAATTGGGCTTGTTCAGCTTGGAAAAGACAAGGCTTTGGGGTGACCTAATTGTGGCTTTCCAGTACCTGAAGGGAACCTACAAGAAATGTGGAGAGAAACCTTTTACAAGGACCTGTAGTGAGACAGGACACAGGGGAATGGCTTCAAACTGACAGAGAGTAGCTTTAGATTGCATTTTAGGAAGAAATTCTCCCCTGTGTGGGTGGTGAGGCCCTGCCACAGGCTGTCCAGAGTTGCTGTGGCTGCCCCATCCCTGGAAGTGTTCAAGGCCAGGTTGGACGGGGCTTGGAGCAACCTGGGATAGTGGAAGGTGTCCC
>JAYRBT010000114.1:110398935-110417068 GCA_036023395.1 Myiotriccus ornatus
CCCGGCAGATGAACCTTAGGATTAAAGGGTGGGCTCAGTTCCGCGCACACTGTAACTCACCTAAAAAAATCCAGTGCTCAGGCTGGAAGGTGTAAAGACCTTCCCCGGTTCTTCGTTCGCGAAGACTGGCCATTATTTTATTATTATCTTAAAAGAAAGCATCACTTACAAATCATGAGTGCTAATTAGAATGAGTCATGTTTTTAATTAAAAATAAAATCTGTGGAGGCCCCAGCAAACTAATGATATTACACATATGCCATGCTTCATCCCCAATGTAAGTTATTTTTTTGTGCTTTTTTTCCCTCTGTCATGAATGTTCCCATTATGTTCTCCCTCCTTCCCAAATTCCCTGTTCATTTTTTCTGGTTGTTTGGCAGTCTGATCTCTCAAGGTGCTTGACTGAGTGTCAGCTGAAGAAAAGACGTGGGTTTTGTCTTAACAATGCTTACAATTCTCTGATTTTAAATTCTTAATTTAGGATTCTGTTGCTTAATTTGCTCTTGGAAGTTATATATCTTTGGAACAATTGAATTCTTATAAAAGAGCCACCAACAAAAGTGTTTTAGCTATAATGGAGGGTGGAGGCAACTCGCCTGCCTATTGAAGTGCATCTTTCATCATCAGAACAATAGCTGGTTCTTTTCCCTTGTCAACTGACCATCTTTTTTCCTTCCATTAATTAGCTGAAATCTTGAACAATTCATCCTTGGCCCCTCCACTGCCTGCTCTGATAATCCCTCAGGATACTTGGGATAGGATGATAAATCACAAGAAAAGATGTTCTGATTTTCATTCCTCTGCTGATGGGGAGGTGCTGTGTCTGCTACGTATGGAAGGAGAACCAATTTCCTGAGGTTTGCACTGGAATTAATTTATTGATTGTGTAAGTGCAAATGCGTCTGAGCTGCATTTTGCTGTCTGTAGAGAGGAATCTTTCTGTGTCTTTAAGTCATAAAGAAAATTTAGATAAGTGCTAATTGTTAAGCATCCGTGTAGGAGGAGACACCTAATAGGTTTTTCCCACCAGTCTTGTATGTGCTGCTCAGGTGGCTGCTCAGGGTGGGCAGAAGGGCAGGCATTGAGAATGTCAGAAAAAACCCTCATTCCCTTTTCGTTTCATATGCCCAGTGCTACACAGAGCTGACAGGGAGAGCTTTTAGGAGAAGAAACTGTAGGGAAAATTCTGTTCAGCTTCCAGCCCTCTGGCTGCTGCAGATGGAAACTTTGTAGATTTTGCTTCTAAATTCCAAACAATTATCCATTGGCATGTGCAAATACAGTTTTTTTCATAAGGCAAATCAACCACATCTGGTGGCTGATTTTTCTCAGGTATTGCAAAACCCTTTTTATGAGGGCAACATTTTATTCAGCAGAATAAAGATGTTTATAATTCTTTAAAAATGAATACGTAAGTTTTTAATGTTTACAAAAACTTTTTTTTTTTTCCTTAAACAATGCTAGTAAAGTACTGAGCTATTTCTGCTGCACTTTATCTCGAGTGTTTTAAAGGAAACAAAATTACAGAAAGCAGCTCAGACCTGTGCTTAACTGCAACCACCATTACTTCTTTAGCCTGTAATTATAACAGATGACAGATCATCCTTTCTGGACTGTCAGTTCAATGATTCATCATTCACATCTCTGTGACTAGAGGTGGTGAAGATCTTGAGGAAATTAAATTGAAGGTGGCAGTAATTTCTAAGAACCCAAGGAAGGTTTTGAGAACTTTCCAAGCTGTGTTGGTTAATGGAGGGATTCAGGACGGGTGTCTATGGGTGTCGTTTATTTCTGAGTACCAGATTTGCTGAATGTGCATTTGATGACTCGTGGTGGGAAAAGGCATTGGAGAAAAAACTTCAGATGTGACTGGATGTCTCTACGTTGCTTATATATGGCATTGCTTTAGCAATGAAAACTTATGACCTGAGTTAGGAATCTCACCAGACAAAATATTGGGTTACCTGTAGTATCTGCACTGTCTTGAACTATGGCAATGTTCATTTTTGCTTAAAAAAACTGTATGTAAATTAATTTTTTTCTGTGATTACCCTAAGAGAAATTAATTAATCTGTGTTTCCACTGGAACTTAGTGATCATCAGGCCTGAGGCTTATGTTTTGAGGTTTCCAGAACAATAATTATTATAAGGGTTGAAAAGAGTTTTTTCCTCCATTTGAAAGAGACTGAAATATTTGGGAGTTTTCTTTGAAATACAGAAGAAAACCTCCTCTATACCAGGGTTCAGTGGTTTGTGTAGCTGCCTGGCATACACAGGAGGTTGATATCAAGTTCCTGCCCTGTTCAGTCAAGGGAATTTAAGCTTTCTCTCTCCTAGATGAGATCCATAAAAGGCTGTTTTTCTTTTGTTAATTTTTTTCCTGTGTGAGCCATTTCACTTTATTGTGAAGAATTAAATAAACGTCTGTTGGCTGATCCCATATGATGTGCTTTTAAAAAAACAAACAAACAAAAGAGTTTTTTTCCTGAAAAAATCAAATAAAGAAGTATTGATACAAAGAGGAGTCCTTCAAAGAGAGAGTGAGAAAGACTGCCCATGCTTCACAGTCAGGTTTTGGCATTCGGTATTGAGGGCTGGTATGTGTATTTCCTCTAAAATAGTTTTGGAGAATGGATATTTTCAAAACCAAAATGCAGCCTGTCAGAAAATTGTTAGCAAATTCAGCTTGTGCTTCATGTTGCCTTTCTGCTCCCTTTTGGCAGTTGTGCATTCTCATGGCAAAGCTCTTGGTTATTGCAAATTTCCAGCATATCATGAGCCCAAGTGCAAACAGTTGCTGGTACGATACACACACTTACCAGCAGTGCTCCCCCATTCTTCATGAATCCATCAAAGCCGTGCATTTTGCTTTTCATTCCTTCTTATTGCCATGCCCTGGAGAGAGGTCTCTCTTTGTAGCTAATTCTGATTTGAAGAGCATAGAATCAAAGAGTATCCTGTGTTGGAAGGGACTCATCGGGATCACTGAGTCCAACTCCTGGCCTTGCACAGGACACCCCAACAATCCGACCATGTGCCTGAGAGCGTTGTCCAAACACTTCTTGAACTCTGCCAGGCCTGGTGCTTTGGCCACTTCCCTGGGAAGCCTGTTCAGTACCCAGCCACCCTCTGGGTGAAAAACCTTTCCCTAATATCCAACCTAAACCTGCTCTGACTCAGCTCCAGCTCTTTCCTTGAGTCCTGTTAGTGCTCATGAGAGTGATCAGTGCCTGCCCCTGCTCTTCCCCTCACGAGGAAGTTGTAACTGCAATAAGGTCTCGATCTCCTGCAGGCTGAACAGAGCAAGTGCTCTCAGCTGCTCCTCTTATGCCTTCCTCTCCAGACCCTTCACTATCTCCACAGCCCTCCTTTGGACACTCTCTAGTGGCTTCATATCTTCCTTATGTTTTGGTGCCCAGAACTGCACACAGGACTTAGGGTGAGGCCACAAAGATGGTTGAGAAGACAATTGGTCATGATAAAGCTTTAGGAAAATGTCTAGTCCTTCTGACTGGGTTACAGATGGAGGTGCTTGATCCCAATAGCTGTGTAATTAAAAGAGGCATTATTTTAGTGAAGAAATACTGTTTTACTAGACCCCATTTTCATGTATGGATCTCTCTGACTCATCCTTTAAAGCTCAAAATCCAATGAATGGCATGAGAGCTTTCCCTATTTTCTTGCCTTATTCTTTCCACCACTGGGCAGAAATGGTCATTTTTTCAGAGTGCCATATTTCACACTTCAATTTAATTTGGCTGATAATGATTTGTTAAGCAAATGTAAGTATGTAGAGCACAGGCTGCCTCTCACACATAAAGCATTCAGCCACTTCAGCAGTTCCTTTAAAACCCCACTCCAGCCTTATAAAAGCTGCAGGTGCAAAACAGTTTGCCTCTGTACCACTCGAACAGAAGATAAAGGTAACATGGAATTTTACGTTCAGTGTAACTGTTTGGCAAGTGTAATGTTGTAAGAAGAGGACTGGGTTGGTGGTTTCCATCAGAAATACACGTTCTAATGAATGGACTTTCTCTTTTTTTTAACCCCATGAACTGTTGAACTAAAAGGGGAACTGATCGTGGTGTGCATGAAGTCTGAGACAAAAAAGAATTGGAAATGGAGAATATGGCGCTTCTTGTGTTCGGATGGAAGAGCTGTTTTTGAGGCTCTTTTCATCTTCAGTCTTTTAACTATGAAGTGATTCTTCTCACAGTAGTTACATCATTTTTAAATCTTACTTTAAAGTGGAGGGTATTCTTCAACTCAAGGAGAAACATCATATTCTTCTAATCTTCCTCTCCCTCCACTATGTAATTCAATGTATCTTTCAACAGAATTTTCTTACTTTCTTTGGGCATCCCACAAATTTCTGTTCTTACTCTGTTTCCTTTTCATCAGTGGGTTTTTGAGCTTCATCTGCTTTCAAGGATTCAATATCATCTTAACACTGGTGTTTTGAATATTTCTCTCTCCACTCTCAACTCATCTGTGCTTACTCAGGACTGCATTCTGGCATGTTTCCCTAGAAGTACTTTTTTATCCACTGAAATTCAGGAAGGACAAAACCAAGCTCCATATCTTTTCTCCCTTAATCTCTGAGAGTTGCTTAAAGCTGTAACATTCCCCAGGACCTTCTGCCCATTTTTTTCCCCCGTGTCTTCCTTCTGGACCATACCTAAATCTTGCTGCTATTTAGGATCATAGAATCATTAAGGTTGGAAAAGTCCTCTAAAATCGAGTCCAACTGTTAACTCAGTACTGCCAAGTCTGGCACTAAACCAGTCCCTAAGTGCCACACCACATGTGTTTTAAACACTTCCAGAGATGGTGATTCCATCACTTCCCTGGGCAGCCTGTTTTTCAACATCATATTTTAAGTTGATAAACATAGTGTGTTATCAATAATACCAATTTTATCAATTCAGCATAATATTTTACATAGTTAATCTTCATGTCTATATTGCCAGAACTGCTTCCATGTTCAATATGATAGGAGTCATTTCTCTTTATATTTTTAGAGTAGAATTTGGACCATTTTGTAGTTCAAGGAGAATATTAGTGCCGTGAACAAAATCAGATGTGCTGCTTTCAGCTCAATAATATTTAACATTTACTCTGCATTTATTTTCTAACTTTTAACAAAAACAGGAAAACAGGAAAAAGTGAAGTAGTAGAACAACCCTTTTTAAATTGGAATAATTACTTATCTTGCTTATTTCTAACTTCATTGAACATTTAGTAGATATTTTTGATGATTCTTCACTGAAGATTTACTTTTTTCAAAAGTCATATTGTTTGAGTACTAAATACCCCAGGCTTGTGCTTTTTGAAGTAAGAAACTTATTTTTCTCTTGGCTAACCTGAAAATGACCAAGTACATCTTTCTCACATACTGAAACCAGAACGTTTTTCTTAACTGAAATGGGGCATAGAACATGGCAAAGTAAAAGCTAATTACAGAAAAACAAAAGTGAGAAAGGGATTTACAGCAAAATTTACTTTTAAAAACTTAGTAGTACATTTTGAAAGGTGTTTGAATGGTAAAGAGTTTTAGAATGTTAAAAAAAAACCAGACTTGAAAGGACATTCAGTTATCACCCATCCAGTCACACACAGCCGTGTTTTTCTCTAAAAAGCAGGAATATGAAATGATTTTGAGTAGAGATCATGTTGTACTGGGCAGAATTGGTGCTGCTGGAAGAGATGTGTGGAGGATATTGTAGAAAATTTTAAGAATATCGTGAAACACAGGTGGCATTTTGAAAATTAATATCTGTGTTATAAGGAAACTGCTAGAAACGTGTAGAGGAAGAGATGAGATGCAAGTGCATCCTGCTGCCCACACAGCCTTCCCAGTGACCCCAACACTGGCTTAGGCTCGAGTGAGGATTCGTGCTGTGCTCGTCTGCTCCCGAGCCCAGACTGCCACTGGTGTCCACAAGCTGTGGACAGGGTATTTTGTGAAGTGGATGGCAGCTAAAGATCAGGTGCTGATTTAATTTGGTACTTAGATCAGCTTGGAATTGTGGCCCCTGTGGTGAAGGGGAAGTGCAACGCTCAGTTTTCTCTGGATCTTTCTCATTATTGAAACAGCTACTGATGTGAGATGTGAGAACACAGGCAGGAAAGAGGATAGATAAAAATAGGAAGAAAAGTTCTGTGATTCCCTATTGCCCATGGAAGTGAACAGTGTTTAGATTATTTTTCTTGACAGAGAGGTAAACTGTGGCATATTATTATTAATCCAGTTCAGATGTGTGGAGAGAGTGACGCACTTGAAATTAGGACATGTAATTATAAAATAGCTATTCCAGCACACCACTGGCTACACCATTATTACAAAAAGTGAACTTGCACTAATCTTTCAGGAATAACACCTCCATAAAATAATGCAGGACAAGAAATCATTGCAGTCTTTAGCTCTGCCAGGACCAGGGGGAATCACTTGCTGCTTGCTCAGTGTGAGTTCAGTGTGTTGCTGGTTTGCAGGAAGTTCTTTCTGACCTAACTATAAAGCCTGAAATTGAAAGTAATATTTCTAGATTGACTTTACTACTTGGCATTCACAGACTGGAAGTAGGACTAAAAGGAAATTTTGAGAATTAATACATTTAATTTCTAGGACTCACATGCTTGTAATTGTACTGCAGCCAGAAATGCCCTTGTATGCACTGCATGGATAATACACATTATCACAGAAGCTGCTTATTAATATTTAGTTGAAGAATTTTTCATTTTACATCTAAAATAATATTACTAATACAATCAGACTATAGTTGATAAATACAACACTATTTCTGCTTAATTAAAAAACCCTTTCATTATAAGAAGCTATTAACAAAAGTACATTGATCTTTTATAGATACAAATCCACTGAAATTAAGCTAGATTTTCAAAAGAAAAAAAGGATTTTTTTTCCCCCTAGGGACTATTTCATCCTATGTCTGGATATAATGTATTTTTAAAAAAAATGCCCATTACTGCCACAAGACTCAACTTTTTGTTGGCCAAATGTCATCCATCAAAAGATCCTTTACCCTTGCTGCTTTGATTTTGTTTAATATAGTCTTCAAGAGAATAAATGCAGATTGACTAATCAAGCTGATGTACCAGTGTCATGATGGATGATGCATTTCCTGGAGACACAGGACATGTGAGTTGTTGATGATTCTTCTGGATTCCCTTCCAACTCAGCATATTCTGTGATTCTGTGAGTCCCTCTTTGTTCCCATTGACAGTGGAGGCCTGAGCTTCAACAACTGGCTTAAGGCTAAAGGCATGGAAAGCACCCAGTTCTATGTTTCTGTGCATTGTGAGATAGTTCTGGGGAGTCAGCACATCAAATTATCTTTTTCTGTTGAGTTTCGAGCATTAAATACAATTTAACAAAACATTCAGTACTCATCAAATGCGTACACACTGGATATCACTGAACATACCATAGGACAAAAAAAAGGTGGACATGACAGCAACAGGTGCTTTAAAGAATTATTTGCACAAATTGCCTTCCTCCCAGTTAGATTCCAGATGATTGGAGGGAAACATCCGAAATACAGTTTTGACTCAGAAGACAAAAGTTATAAGGCTTCCCCCCTGGGTCATACTCAAGACACGGTCAGGTAGTGAAGTGATGACCTAGAATCAGAGAACTTGTAAAGTAATCAGTAAAAATGACTTTAGATGGATTGATTTTTATTTCTGTGCCTCAGGTATTAAATCAGAAAAATGGGAATGATGTTATTGAGTTTCCTTGTAAAGTACTTGGAGACAATTAGAAGAGGGTACTGCGACACACACTTTTTGTGGAGTTGTCTGTTTATGTACAACCTGGAATTTGTCTTGGCATGGGGACCTCTGTCTTAGTTCCATTGTCCTTGCCACCAGTTTCACTGCAAGCATCTCTAAAAAGTAGAAACACTCCCTGTGGTGCTGCCATCTCATGAGACAAATCTTGTCTTTCATTCATTAGCTGATACATTACAGTTTATTACATCTGTGAGTTATAAAGAGAAATTTATCTAAAGAGAATCTAAAAACTCCAACAGCCTTAAGTTTATTAACAATAGTAACTCGACTATAAATCACTGTCTACATGAACCCATTAAAAAGGCCTCAATTCTGGACCTATTCTATAAAAACTTGTGTTAGGTCTTCAGGATTTAGCTTATGGGTTTTTAAGAAGGCAGATCTTAACTAGATGAAATTATAAAGTTAACTGTGAGGTATGAGTTCCACCACTCTGCATTTTATTACTGGTTGCAGCTTGTGGCTGAGTACACAGCACAGAGATATTCACATCTGTAACAAATAACCCTTTTTCCTAAGTGAAGCTCAAACACATATTAGCACAGCCTATTTATCTGAATGAAGCAAGGCTGCAAATAATTAAGAATCTACTCTGGGAATACTTACACCATCATGGAAGCTGATTTTCATTCAAGTTGTATCAAAAGAAACCCCAATAACCTTGCTCAACTCATTTTACACACAACTGCCATTCGTCGTCCTGGTGACTTGCTGTGACTGAGCCCGTTATTTTTATGTATTTATTCGTTCTTACTGAAGGAGTCACCAAATTTGATCTTGTCCTACATCTTGTTCAGTGCACAATGGGGCAGCTGATGTGAAGTGAAGAAGCAGACCTAATTTCTTTTGCTCCATATTAACAGTGCTTTTGCAGGCTTTTGCTCATGGTAGATATTGGGTATATTGATGGTTGTAGCAGCAGCTCAGAGATGTGGTGAGGTTTCTCTCACCTCCACCTGTCTTCTCTGTCTCTTGCAGAGCCCTCAGACCCTGACTTTCTGCACTTCCACTCTTTTGACACACTGTTTTTTGTAATGATTTTAATTTTGGTGTAACAGTAGATAGAGGATCCTATTCTAGATGGAAGGGAGGGTGACTGGAACCTGTACAAACAGAACTAAACAATTTCCTTTACTCAAAAACTCTGTAAAAATACACAAAATACAGGAAACAATCAAAGCCCTGGAGATGTCTAGTTGTACCCACTCAGAGGAGGACTGTCACCAATACTAGATCTGCTCAGCCTTGACTTTGTCCAGCCCTGGCTTTGGAAGCTTCACTGAGGAATTTTGTCAGAGCCTCTCCTGTTAACTGCTGCAGAGCTGCTCTGTCCTCCCATGAGAAAGGTTTCCCTAACAATCTACTCAGTCCTTCCAAATTGCAATTTCTGGCTGTCATCCCTCATTATATCATCTGACACTAACAAGAAGAGCTTGGATCCGTCATCTTTCTAATTGCTCTTCAATTATTCGTAGGCATCAGCCTTTAATTATTTGATCCCCTTAGCTTCCCCAAACTTAGCTGATTTATTTGAATATTAGTGCCAGCAGACATCGTTATGTTTACAGTTCATTCACATCTGAGATATCCTGTGCTGATGACTGGAGTGCATTAAAATCTTTGAGTTTTACTTCATTTCAGTTCATTAGAAATAATTTCTTTCAGTAGATCTCTTCCATGAGTTGTCCTACGTTTGCTCTCATGCTCAAAACCTGAGTTCTTCTCAATGTTCAATGAAAATGATTCTCCTACTCTGGAGCCGTGTTTAGATTTTCCATCTTTATTTCATTTCTTTCTACTGTTTTATGTCTGAAGCCTCCTTTGCTTTGCTTCTTAATTTGGCTTGCAAACCTAATTAAGCCTTAGTTTTGGCAGTTCTTTTTTCCTGTACTTCTTGACTTCTAATGGTCTGGCTGATCCTATTCCTTCTCAAAATGCAACTGACTGAAAAGTGATTTCTTGTGAATATGAGAATTTACTTTTGTAGTAGAAGGTCCAGGTTCTAAACTGCAAACCAGTGACTGTGTTGACATTGTTTATGCTACTGTCTCTTAGCTTTATATTAAAATGACTGATACTCTTTTTAAAGCTTTATGGAGGTTTGCAGGTTTTTAGTTTAAATGTTTAGTTAGTTTTTGGTTTAAATGTCACTGAGAATTATGAGCCTATATGATATAAGACTGGCCTGCTTACTCTAAATTAGAAGAGAAATGTATTGGGCACAGTTTTTATGGTTTGTGTGTCTGCTAAATCACCTCTGTATTTCACAGCTTTAGGCCCTGGGAAATATTTATAGTTTTTGCTTCGATACAACAAACTCCTCAGTTAAAGCTCAGAAGAGGTTTGGTTGGGAGTTTTTATGTTTTTGTGCATTATTTTGCAGCTTTTCCTATTGCTTTAGAGGAGAATTGTTAGCGGTGAAGGAGTGCTGGTGATTGGGTGGGGAGGGAGGCAGAGACCAATGTCTCTGCCCCTGTGTAGAGTGTTGTTCTGTGACTCCTTTGGCCTATTTTTAAAATGGATGTAGAACAGAAATCCCCGTCATATGACCGTGTAAAATTCATGTAGGCAACATAGCTCTTCCACAGTAACAAAATCATCCTTGAAAGCAACCTTAAAAGAGAGCCAACTGAATTAATGGAGAATTTGGTCTTTATTATTGTGAGAAATCTTATCCCCTCCTTTCCTGACCTGTTAAATCCCCTCAATAATCAGTGTTCCTTCTAAAATCTTACTCAGCCTTGATCTTTTCTACACTACATCTTGATCTATACTCTACATTTCACTCATGGCCTTTAGAGAAGCATCATCTACTCTGTCATCGTGAGAACAGAGATTCCTTTCCATCTTTGTGATACCTGTATTGATTTTCCTCACGCTCCTCTTTCCTCTCTTTTGGTAAACATAATTAGCAGTTTGTGACTGATATTGGAGTTCACTTTATTATAAATGCTGAGGAGAAATGGAAGTGTTCCATTGTTTTTCAGGAATGAAGGTACTTTTCTAGCTGTTTCCATGTATTTTGGAGGGGTGTTTTTTGTTAGAAATTCATCATTTGCACTTCAGGAATTGCACTTGTAGTCTACCCCCTGTTTTCATAAACACTACAGAGAATATCTCTAATAATTAGAGAAAATTGTCCATTTTTCCACCCCCTTTCAACTGTGTGACTGTGTAGAAATATATAGATCTCTTCTTGTAGAAATCTGTGCTATGATTATTTTAGGAGCTAAACAACCAGAATCCAGGTGATTTTTTAGGGCTTAGCCTTTACCATGGTCAGAATCACAGAATCAAGATTTTTCATTCCATCCTTGCTTTTTTGCCCTGAGAGCTTCCTCTCATCTTGAAGACTTCTGTGATATTTCTGTGTCTCTTGAACTTAGACCTCTAGCGCTGACACTTTTCTCTGTGGCTCCCAAAGGATCAAGATAAATGCTGGAAATACTAATTTTCCTCCTCCCCAGTGGCATCATTGACATTATCTTCTGACTCCCCTGGCACCAGTAATGGATATCCTGAGTTTGTGCTCAGCCTTAGTCACTTAACACATGAGCAGTTTCAGTGGAGCTGCATTTAATTATAAGATTGTACAGTTGGATTCCCAAAGCATGGATCTCCTCAGGGGAGGGGAAGTTATTTGTCTTCTCCTGAGGGATGTATATGGGTCCACAGCTTGGACCTTCTGCGTTTCCAGAGATTTTTACAAAAGATATGTCTCTTGTTTCCTCTGTTTTATCAGACTTTTTGCTCAGTCAGCTGAGGGTGCTTTGCACTGACTGGACTGACTGTCTGCCAAAGCCTTTCCAGTTCATACCCAGTTTGAGAAGGTTTCCAGTTTCTGGCTTAAATGCCACCGGTAGGTAAAACATTCAGAAATTCACTGAATCCAACCAAATGTCTCCATTGCCAGTTCAAGTCTGACAGTGGCAAATAACATGAGTTTCAAGAGAAAAATAAGAATTCTACAATGTACAATGAGGCTTGTGGCCTATTTTTGTGTTTTCCTACATTCAACATGTTCTCTAAATGTGGTGACTTCTACTCATTGGGAACAAGTAACCTCCTAAATTTTCCATTGAAGGTTGGACTTCTTTAAAAACGTAAGAATCACAGGGTTCTGTGATTCTGAAGGAGTTTTTTTATGACCATTTTTTATGACCATTTCCATAGACTGTTAGAAGTTTGGAAGTAGCCCATGAACCGAATACTAGGAGGACACTAAAACTGTTTGATCTGAAAAATTTTTACAGACTTATTTTTCTGTCTTGTTTTCTCTATTCCTCTCAAAACCTTCCTTCATCTTTCCCCAAGAAACATCATGCCTTGTACTCACCCCTTCCATGTCATCCATTCTGCTGTGTTGAGCGGTCAGTCCAGTCTCTGATGGGCCCAGGAAATCAGTCTCTGCTGCCTGCAGGAGTGCTTTTTCAAAGAAATGCTGCCTCCTATACCACCCTGAGGCTTAGGAGGAGCTTTGCTGAACAACTTCAAAGATATTTTCCATTGTTCTTCAAATTATTTGTGAAATTCCCTCATATTTTAGTGTATTTTAATTTTGAGAGAAGATAGTGTTTTCATGAAAGGTAATTTCAGAGCATCTCCACCCCAGTCAAAGTGAATTTAAATTATGTACAAGATCACAGCATTTGCACATTCATATCCCAGTTGTGGATATTCACCAGTTGCCAGGTTATCTATTCCAACATTTTAGAATTCAGTCTATTTGTTCATTAGAATTTAAAGCCCTCCCAATTTTTTATGACAAGAACATACTTAAGAAATTAAATACTTTAACTTTTCCAACAGTTGCATTCAATTTGAAGGATCTAGTAAACATTATGAAACACAGCTATGGGAAATCCCACGTGGCTAATAAAGTTTTGGTAGTAATAGGAGATAAATTTAAGTTTTCATAATAGATTATCTAAACATCTCCAATGCAAAGCATTAAACAAAGCAGGCCCAGAAGCTATTGTATGGTTTTTAAACTATCTTCAGAATCTGTAAAGAATCTGAATAAATGTAATACTTTTCAAACTCTTGATGTTCTGGCAGAAATGTTGCTGCTTTTTCCTCCCTATTGTTACAAATACTTCTGTTCAGAATTTCAGAGTACATTTGTTTTTTGTTTTTTTACGTTAGCAAAAAGATATTCCTACCTCCCAGTAATTTGATTTTAACCATTTGCACGGTTTCATTAAAACTGTCTTTTAGCAAGAGGAAGTGTAGTAATTTATCCTTACAGGGATGTTGTGACTCAAACACTCCCTTCCCTTCCTGTTGCTTGATCCAATGTAATTAAATAATAGATTTCATTTCATAACTTTGCAGTAGCAATAAAGAGGAAATTATGTTCAGAAGGCATGTTTATTTTTTTTCCTCAGCCTTTTCATGGCTTAAAAGTGATTCTTTCTCTTCGTGCTAAAGTAATGTGAAACAGCCTTTTCAAACTTATGTCCTTGGGAAATGAATGTTAATTAAAGAATGAACATTAAATAGGAGTTAGGAAATCAGGGCCTTTTTTCAGACACAAATATCTGTTGTTCAGATTTTACATTTATGTTCCTTTGTCGTGCTTTCTTTTCTCTCTCTTGAGTGAGAGCTCCCTCCTTTTTTCTTTCTTTCATCTTTCCAAGACGAAATCTGTCAAGTTCATGTTATCATCATGCGATTTACCTTGTGGTTTTTGAAGCTCTGATAATTATAATTCACCTAAATAAGAAAATACAGCAAAACAACACATACATAAAAAAATTTGGGCTTCCTTTCCTCATTTTTATGTGTAAATATGCCTACCTTGGACTGGGACTATTGTTTTCATAAATTGCCCTCTGTTTTTTTTCTTTATCTTGGAGTAGAAGATTCTTGGAAGATAGTAGTCATAGATTTAGGATTTTGAAACCATTTTGAATGTCCTGGAGAGACATTTCTTGATATAAGAAAATAAATTCATAGAACTGTCATCGTATGACCCATTCTGATTATACCTTATAATCATTGACATTAAAGATTACGGAATTAGGATGAGATTTTCTCTAGTGTCGTAATGTACACTCCATGCATATCTTGTGGTTGAAAAAGTATTATAAACTAAATGATTTTGGTGGGGGTTTTTTCTATTGATAATTTGGATACATGTTGCAAGATGACAGTTACCTGACTTTCAAAATTCTGCAGGCAATATAATGAACCTTAAGCCAAGACACCTGTATGGCCTTTGGCATCCAAAACCCTTTAACCCCATAGTCGTGTACATCTTTTATGTGTTTCACTGTTTAACCTGAGAGATCCTGTAGCGTTTACCTGTAGTTACCAGATGCTCTCACTTGCTTGGAAGCTGTACTTGAGCAAATGAGAATTAAAAAGTGTGAAGAAAGAGCAATGTGAATCATTTCAGGTAAAATTGTTTAACTTACGAAGTCTTCCACCAGTATTTCCAATTGTGAACATGAAGGCATGTCTCTCTAAGGCTGTGAATAGTTGTAGAGCTTTCTAATGAAAAATGTTGCTATGTTGTATCTTTGACTGAACCTGAATCCTTTTCTTTCTCCTTCTGTCTCCTAATCTAAGTTTTCAAAAGACATCAAATTTCAAAGCAATGTCTTACTTATGTTTTGAGATTTAATTTTTTTGTCATTCAATTTGAAGTGTTTGAAGAAAATTTTTGTATTACTTTGAGATCCCTTCAGCTAGAGGATCATGGTTCTTGTCTTCACAGAATCACAGAAACACAGAATAGGTAAAGTTGGAGGGGAAAGTGGTTGGACAGTGAGTAATCTGGTCCAAGCTCCCTGCTCAAGCAGGGCCATCCCAGAGCACTTGGCACAGGATTGTGTCCAGATGGTTCTGCAATATCTCCAGTGAGGGAGACTCCACACCCTCTCTGGACAATCTGTTCCAGTGCTTGGTCACTGCACAGTAAAGAAGTTCTTCCTCATGTTCAGGTGGAACTTCCTGGGCATCAGTTTCTGCCCATGGCCTCTTGTCCCATCGTTGGGCACCTCCGAGCAGAGCCTGGTCCATCCTCTGTCCCCTCTCTCCAGACCCTGACAGACATGGATGAGGTCCCCTCTCAGTTGACTTTTGTTGAAACGGAACATCCCCAGCTCTCTCAGCCTTTCCTCATCAGAGAGATGCTCCAGTCCCTTCATCATCTCTGTCACCCTCCACTGGATCAGCTACAGGAGCTCCATATCTCTCTTGTCCTGAGGAGCCCAGAGCTAGGCACAGCAGTGCAGATGTGCCCCCCCAGAGCAGAGGGGCAGGATCATCTCCCTGACCTGCTGGCAATGCTCTCACTAATGCATCCATTGGCCTTGGCCACAGGGCACACTGCTGGCTCATGGACAGCTTGTTGTCCACCAGGACCCCCAGGTCCTTCTCCACAGAGCTGCTCTCCAGCAGGTCACCCCCAGCCTGTGCTGGTGCCTGGGGTTGTTCCTCCCCAGGTGCAGGACCCTACATTTGCCTTTGTTGAGCTTCAGACAATTCTCTGCCCATCTCTCCAACCTGTCCAGGTCCTCTGTACTCAGTGCACTGCTCTTCATGGCAATACTTGCTGTGCAGTTCTTTCATTACCCTGAGGCTCCCTCTAAAAGCACTTTTATCTCTGTGCTTGGAGGAGGTAAATGCATGTCTTATTCTCCCTGTGTCCAGCAGTGATGCCTGATTCCAATTTGCTGTCATATGGAAAGGAAGAGTATTTATTTAGGGTTCTGGTGAAACTAATATAAAGCAGTGATTATTTTCCTTTGTGAGCAATGTAAGGATACATGATTTATACAAATGGTGCTCTCTACAGCAATGGGAGAAAGGAGCCTGTTTATATTAGATGGTGTCTCAATCAACAGAGAGCAGGATTTTTTCTCCTTGCAGCATTGGAAATTGTGGAATAATAATCATGAGTGGTGGTTTCTTCTGGGATTTGAAACCAAAGGACAGGAAGCTGGGGTATAACGTAAACCTCTGCTGGTTTGCGTGCCATAGTAATATTAGAGAAAGAAAAGAAATAGAACTAATTGATGGATAGAAAATGAATCCGAGTTAATAGACTAAATATTCCAAAATAATATTATTTTCAGTTCTTAAAAAGGGTAAATTCCAATGCTTTTTTTGTTTCTTTTACTAAAGGAAAGATGAATGCATTTATTGATGAAAAGATTGCACATTCTTGTTTTTTCACAGTAACTTTTAGTGCCATAAAGACATTAAAAGATGCAACTTAGGTGGAAGTAATGGTTATATTTGAGATTCACAGCTTGGAATAGCTATAATGATACTGCTGTGAAAATGGAACAGCTCATTGGGAAAGTTTTACTAGTTAGTTTTATTATAGTTTGGACTAGATGACCTTCAAAGGTCCCTTCCAACCCAAACAATTCTATGATTCTACAATAATTTCCTGCAAAACATCAGCAGTTATTTGGTTTAGATACAGGGAAATTTGCTGCAGTGATTTACAGTGGGATGGAATCACTTACCTCAGCATCCAGAATATCCTGACAATCCTAGAACATGGACAGTCAGCAACAGAGGACACCTACATTCCTTTTCCTTAGAAATAGAGAGATCTGTTTGCAGAGGTTGGAGTTCTTTTGGCCATTAGAATTCTTCAGTTTCTTACTGGCCAATGAATCTTTCATAACTGTAGAGCTCACACTTCACAAAGCTTTTTTCACAGTCTCGTGCTCGTTCTAGAGAACACTACTCCGTCCTTTCCACTTGGATGATATTTTTCAAGCTTATTTTTTTCTCCCTTGTAATAATAAGAGCTGGAGCAGCAGTTTCCAAGTTTGTTTTCTTGCCTGCTGTTATCACCAGCAGTGGGAGAGAGCATCAGCAGTGGCCATCCCCAGTGACACGCCAAGTCTTGAATTAACGCCTGTGTAGCCCCTGAATACTTTGACCACATGAAAACTGAGTCCAAGGAGTCTGAATACTTTTCTGTGCCCAGAGACTTTATGGTTTTAGTGTTGTTGGTATAATTTCACTTCGTTTGGTCAGTATTGCGTGCTATAAATGTCAGGTGTGCAATAGGGTTTCTTTTGTTTCCTGGAGAGCAGAAGAATTACAGTTATAAAATGTTGGCCCAAAATGTTGATTTTGGAATTCAAATTGAAAGAAGGAAAAATAGGAAAAAGTCATGCCTGAGGCTTAAGTTGAAATGTAGTTATTGTTCATAAGTGCATTAAATTCTTTTCCCTGTGTGACAGAAAATGGAAAAACAAGCTCTAATTTAAGAAGCTGAGCTTAAATTATTTATAAAGAAGAGATTTGTTTAAAAAAAGACTGATATAAGCTCATCTTTTGCAAAATAGCAATATTAATTTCATTATTTACTTGGAAATTTATTTTACTTGGTAATCTATTTAATATAATTTTAAAAGAGTCATTCTGTCTCCAGTACATGCAAATTGTCACTCTAACTTACAGAGCTTGGGAACACAGTGCATTTTCCTGTTGACCTATTGCATTACGCAGACTGACTCTGTGTAGTTTTCTAAATGCTCTGTACATTTTCCTGATTTTTTGTTTCTTTATCTTTTGTATTTTGAAAAAGATTTTGTTTGTAACGTGAAGAACATTAGCTCAAGCAAGCAGGGGGTGTTCTGCTTTTGCTATTTTCACTCCCTAAGAGTATGTACCTTCTGTTGTTGCATTTTTTTTACTTTGATGGTACTGAATGTGTTGCTAAAAACATAAAAAACAAAATAAAACAAAAACATTCTGACCTTTTCTATAATCAGAAGTAGTATGTTAGTTGTGAGTAGAGTGAGGAGAGGTGATGATCTCCAAAATTATATTCAATGTTCACATTAAACAGATGGGAGTAGTAAGACAATATCTTCTCTTCATTATATTGATCTGTAGGGATCTCGGATAGTGGTGGCCCAGTTAAAAATGCGTAGGTTGAGGTGTAGGGCTGTTTACTGCAGTTTGTAGGACTGACTTTCACACAATTTCAGTCTGAAGGCAACTGAGGAAAGGGCTGGAACATTCTGACTTACAACCTTAATGTCATAGAATCACAGAATCAGCCAGGTTTGAAAGGACCTCTGAGATCATCAAGTCCAACCCTTGATCCACGACCACCATAGTTACCGGACCATGGCACTGATGCCTCATCTTAAAAACCTCCAGGGACGGAGAATCCACCACTTCTTTGGGCAGCCCATTCCAGGGCCTGATTACCCTCTCTGTAAAGAATTTCTTCCTAATATCCAATCTAAACGTGCCCTGGCAGAGCTTAAGACCATGCTCTCTTGTCTTACTGATAGTTTCCTGGGAGAAGAGACCAACCCCCACCTGGCTACAACCTCCT
>JAYRBT010000114.1:110417168-110430932 GCA_036023395.1 Myiotriccus ornatus
TCAGGGAGTTGTAGAGAGTGATGAGGTCACCCCTGAGCCTCCTCTTCTCCCGGCAAAACAACCCCAGCTCCCTCAGCCTCTCCCCATAGGACTTGTTTTGAGTCCCTTCACCAGCCTGGTTGTTCTTCTCTGGACCCGCTCCAGCACCTCAATATCCTTCCTGACCTGAGGGGCCCAGAACTGCACACAGTACTCAGGTGTGGCCTCACCGGTGCTGGGTACAGGGGGAGAATCTCTTCCCTGGTCCTGCTGCCACACTGTTCCTGATCTAGGCCAGGATCACCTCTGATGTTGAAACTGTTGATTACAGGACCTGTAGACATGCTCTTTATGCCTTCGGTGGGAAGGAGTCCTTTTGTAACCTGCTTATTGCCAGAGATGCTTTTGAGGTAATTCTTCTCCAGCTTCTAGGAATTGGCTGCAGACTCTCTGTATCCAGACCCCACTCTCTGGGCTGCCTGAAATGTGGAAATCAAGAACTGTTGCCACCTGCTAGAAGGAGAGGAGAAGCAGTTGGTTGTGCTGCAGGGACTCAGGAGCAAGGTTTTTATGAAGGGACAAATATAACAACAAATATAACAAATATAATAGTCCTTGAAAATGAGTTCTCATGATCTAAATGGACTGAAATTCACTGAGTGGCAAGCATAAGATAAGAGCTCTTATCACCCTCCTCAACTACTTGAGAGGAGATTGTAGCCGTGCAGGAGTTGTTCTCTTCTCCGAAGTAACAAGCAGTAAGACAAGAAGAAATGGCCTTCAGTTGCTCCAGGGTAGAGTTAGATTGGATATTAGGACATTTTTCTTCACAAAGGGTTGTCAGGCATGGGAACAGGCTGCCCAGAGAAGTGATGGAATCACCATCCCTGGAGGGGATGTGGCATGGGGGGACATGGTTTAGTGGTGGACGTGGCAGTGCTGGGTTAATGGTTGGACTTTACGATCTTAAAGGTACTGTCCAACCTAAATGATTCCATGATTCTCGAAAGCCTCAAAATGGGGCACAGAGCTTCATCTCTTTGAGGTCACACATAATCACCTGGTGTTACATTAAATGGTCTTCAGTAAAAAATACTTAGATTTGAAACCAGAATCCTAATAAGAAGAAAATTGATTGTTGTTTAATGTGCAGATGGACATTTTCTGGTTTAGGCAGCTTGTGATGACTCAGTCATGCTGTTTAACCCTTGTGCAGTGATCCTAAATCGCTACCTATTAGAGTGCTCTGATGGGCTCCTTAATGTAATGACCTCCCCAAGATGTGCTAACTGCATAAAGCACATCCCTATGCTGACTTATGGAAACAAATTCGGTGGTTTTCCTCTTTGCGTGTGTTAGAATGAGAAGCTCAGGTGTTAACATTAATAGCATGTGAGGTATTACATTGAAAGATTGAAGTATAAGCCTCTATTTACTTCTTTTATTTAGTAGCCTATGAAAAAGTATCAGGATGTTCTATTTGGAATTTATTTACAGGACTATATCTAAATTCAGAATATTCTCTGGTAATTTTATAGTTGCATAGTTTTTATCTGGAAAAGATGAAAAAATAGGACATTTTGATGCATATTTAATAACAAAACAGCCTTCCTGCCTCAGAAAAAAAATTCACCCAGGTGAACTATGATCTAATTTTCTCGTATAATGAAAACAAAATCATAGCTCCTGCAGCATTATTCTTGGCTCCCAGCAGTTCCAAGGCATGCAAACATTACCACTCCAACTCTGTCCTGCAGTTTAACTGGAAGGATTATGTCACAACACAGTATGTTTGTTTTCCAGCTTTTTGTCTGTTTGTCCATCAAGACAGTTTTGTAGAAGTAGTATCGGTGATTGTTGACTTTGGAGGTAGTGGAAGAAAAAATAATTACGGAAAGAAAAAGCGGCAGACAGTCCCATTGAAGTAACTGTGCTTCTGTCACAGGAGAATGAATACTCCTTTCAACAAATCTATAATTTGCAGAAGTTGCAAAAAGAAAATAGCCGTAAGGTGACTGTGAACATACTTCAGTTCATCCTGCCAAGAAAGTTAACTTCATAAAGTCATTAAACCTGTGATTACATTTTAAAATATTATTCCCCAGCCATTTCTTCTTAGACTTTAAAATATAGTTACTGTATATACTACTTTCTTTGTAATGTGAAGAATTGTAAAATACACTTATTTTTCATAAACTTCTAATTATTAACAGAGCTATTTGCGCTCCTATAGTTAAAATCATATCAACACTTCCGTTACTTAAACTTCACTTTTAGAGGTTCATAATTCGGCTGTAATAAAAAATATATTCAGACTCTGAGGTCTCAAATATTGTTTGCTGGTGCTAGGAAATTTAGCCTGGTTTTCTTTAAAAAGCTGAGTAATTTGGATTGTTTGCTGTTCTTCAATATCATCCCAAACAAAATATTTTGTAATGTGGGCTTAATAGTTTAAAAATTAAAAAAATGAAGAGAAGACAAGTGAGTATGTTGGAACTGCTGCTGCCCCAGATTCTGTGACTGGCACTGAGTATTCCTGAGGCTTGGAGAAGGGAGGTGGTGGGAAGTTCTTGCCATATCTCCCCCGTTGCCATATAGGAACCTCATCTGGGAAAAGTTATTGCAACATTTATATGCCACCCCTCATCTGGAGTCATGGGCAGTGCTGCTCGCAGAGACTGCAGCGAAGGGTGAGAGACCTCCTGACTTCAGGGCTGCAGAGCTGAGAGCAGCTTTTCGGGAATGACAAATGCCTGGGTGCTCCGGGATGGATCGTTCCTTTGGTATGGCTTCCTGAAATCCCCCTTCATCCCGGAATGCGGTAATGACTCCACGAGGCCTTCCGCTCCGGAAATTAAGGAATCGGGGCTTATTGCATATTAATGGCAACTCTGGGACAGTCAAATAAGACAGTTTGTTATAATGCTAATTATAGCAGAGCACTCATGTTGTGGTTTGAGTGAGTCAGTTATGTGTGTGTTAAACTATAAATACATCCTCCCCCCCACCTCGGCTGTGTGGGACGTAATTTCTATTTAATTTCTTGGATACATATTTACCTGAGCATATCCCGGTTTCCCAGGTAAATATGTGTACCAATGCAGAACTCATTATGGTCTGTTTGGATAAATAATCCATATTTTATAACTGCACAGGAAGTAATTATTTTCATATTTTGCTTTCTTTAAGCCAAAGAAATTAAATGCTGTGTGTCCGTTCCTTAAAATAAAATAGATACAAAAGCTGGGGCAATATGAGAATAAAGTTTTCATTGTTTTGGTAGAAACTGAGAATATTATTCCAGATTTTGATCTTGTGTTTAGCCCAGAATAACTCCATTAAAGTAAACAGTGTTATTCAGGATTTACTTAGATGCAAATGGGACGTGAATTTGGCCTCTGCTCCTTACTCTCCCTTCCTTCATCATGAGGCTCCTGTAAGGATCTCACACACAATCTGTGTTATAAATGTCGTTATCACATGTTTATCATTTGGAAAAATAACATGTTTCAGCTACAGAAATTAACATATCTGAATTTTATGGTAAGAAGTTTAATGCCTTGGAGAGTGACAGAATGGTTTGGGTTTGAAGGCACCAAGAGATGGTCCTGTACATTTTAGGGAACTAGAGCAAACTTTCACATCCGGTATTTCTGCCATTGTTTTATGTGATGTTTGGAAAAGCTGTGTTGTGTTATCACCATGCTAAGGTCAGGTTTTCTAACACTTTTAAGCTCAGTGGGGCCAAAAGTCAGCCCTGGCATAAATCCATTAGCTGCAATAGATTTACACCAGAGAGGAATATTGGCTCGTACTTGGTAAATTTTTTTTTATCCAGCTCTTTATATTTTATGTTAGAAATATAAGTAGCTTGCGTGCCCTCAAACTAATCAGAATAAGAAACAGTTTTGCTTATGCCAAAAATTAGAACTATCGTTTTTCACATTCTTACATTTTTCAAGTAAGATTGTATTACTGTGACTTCTGAATTCCTGAAATCTCTCTGGTCTCGGTGACTGCAAGGGCCAAGAGGGATTTTCAGGGGGAGACTCTGAACCTCTTCACGCGGTATGTTTTGTGTTGTGAGTATGAGATACAGTTAAAGTTCTGTGTGCGCGTGATTAGTGTGGAAAAAAATTAATGCAGTCCAGTATTATGATTTATGGACTGAATCTTTTGCCCACTGAACACTTGCCAAAATGAAAATCTTTCCCCCCCCCCGCCTCCTTCTTTGGATATTAGAAACAGCTACTGTTTTTGTTGATCTTTTTAACTTCTGAATAGGCCTATTTCAAGTCATAGCAGCATGGGAGCTCAGATTAATAATATACTTATTCAGCCAGTGATACTGAGTGAAACCATTGCTAGTGTGAGCATGAAGGATAAGATTTCTTTAAATTATTTTCAGGTGCATTAATGCATTTGTAAAGAAGAATATACAGATATTTAAACATAAATTGCTGTTTATTGATCGTGTTACAGGTGTGTATGAATTTTAAGGTCATGGATTTTTAAAGGTGTCTCTTGTTTTGATAACTTTTGAACTGTGCTTATGGTCAGTTTTCCATCACATGGCAAACAAGGATAAGAGAAAAAAACCCTATGATTAATTCTTGCTTTTTGGACAATGTCTTTTAATTTTGAGGATAAAGTATATTCCATGCCGGGAAGCATCCTTTCCATCCCACCATATCTGCAGCATCATGGTTTACACTTAAACACGTTGTCCAGAGAGCTGGTAGATGCCCCATCCCTGGAAACATTCAAGGTTCAGACTGGACAGGGCTCTGAGCAACCTGATCTAGTTAAAGGTGACCCTGTCCCATTCCTCACTGAACCAGAGGAACTTCAAAGATTCCTTCCAACCCAAACCATTGTATAGTTCCACAATCATCTTGGGAATGGGAGCAAATCGCATTGACTTCTTTTGTGCATTTGGGTTGAACCTCCTCAGCCCAGCAGTTTGATAAATAAACATCAGGCTGCACAAATTTCCAACCAAGGCTACAAGGTTTCTGACCCTGTTCTAGTTTTGATATGATCCATTTGTTTACAAAACAGCCTGATTTCCCGCACCTACTGAAGGCTGATGGGATTAGTCCTTTAGAAAGAGATCTCTGCTCTTTCCAGCACAATTTGAGGTGTTTAGGGCCTTAAGAGGCAATGGAGTTGAGGACAGTCTATTGCTTCCCACTCCTTTGGCCACCTCTTACCAATTTTTCTGGCATTCCTTGCTCAATCCCATCATTATCACTTTCATAGCTGAAGGGCCTGGTCTGCTCAATAAGGTTTTTCAATTCCTTCGTTAATAGAGTTGTTTTTTCCTATCAATTCATTTTCTTTCTCCCAAATGAAATAAGAGTACGGCTAAAAAAGTTCTTCATGTGAGTCTGGTTTGTACTAATGCTAAGTCAAGGAGGGGTAGAGTTTCTTTCAAAAAATACTTAGGTAAGCTGTTTAAAATTAATATTTGTTATTCTAAAAAATTGGGAGAGGGATCAGCCACCCTTCCACAGTTGCAGATAAAGTGCTATGGCAAGAATTTGGCATTTTTACATTGCCTGAGAGAATTATATGTTCATTTTCTGTGCTGAGGAAAGAAAAAAAAAAGGGCTGCAGTGCTTTTTAAAAGCAATCATTTTCAATATAAACAAAAAAGCTTTTGCTTGAGATTTGTCAAAAGTCTTTCAGGCTTTTCATGAAATTGTTTTTCACTTCTTGGCAAACAAGAGCCGGGTGAGTGACACCTTTGAGAGTCCCAGCTTGTGTTTTAGTGCACAGCCTGTATTTTGCTAGTCAGGACTGTGCAAAATATTATCTGAATTTATTTAAGAGAAACCCCAGTGAATAAAGTTTTTAACACTGAAAAGGCCATCTTAATTTATTCATTTATTTTAGTTGCAGCAAGCAGCTGAAGTTTCTCAGATGAGAGGAGCTCGAGTCATCTCTGCTGAAGATCTTCTGTTCTTAATGCGCAAAGATAAGGTACAGTAACAAGACAGAAGTTTTTATTTACATAATCAGCTGCTTATTTTGTTTTCAAGTGTTTGCTTAACCTATGCAAAAGGAGGCCATCATCATGGATAGCTTTATTTAAAAGTATAGCTGCTCTAGAATTGAATTTTATTGTGCACAGTGCAGTCATTCTATAATATTTTAATTAATTTTTGTCTTTTCCTGTAACTTCAATTATCAGTAGATTTTTTTTCACAAAGCTGTAGGGTGGGTAGTGCACCTTAGAGCTCAAAAAAATTAGGTAAAAATATTGATCCAGATCCTTTATATTCCTTTTATTAAAAATCAATAATTCTAATTTCCCCCTGGGTATCCAGGGTGTAGATGTGACATTTGACAGTGTGACCATTATAGTTTTGTCATTTAGACTGTAAATTATCTTTATTTTCTTTTATAATATTTTTGCCTGTACAATGTCCCTCTAAAATCTCCAAACTTAGGGATGGCCTTGCTTTCTCTGGGTAGTAAGTAACTGGTCAATAAAAAAATTTTTTTTCTTTCCTCAAATTTCAAAATTCTTCAAAAATTATTGTCAGCTGTTTTTATCTACATTATTAATTCTTCCTATATCTCCTTTTCTTCCTTAGTTCCTCACTTTCCCTCACCCTTTTCTCTCCTCTTTGTTTTTCTTTCCTCATTAGATAGGTGAAACCTGATGACCGACACGATTTCAAAACTAAAAACCACTAACACGTGAAAACCAATTGCAGTTCCTTTATCTGATATGAGCCATAAGTCTGTACTGAAAAGAGCAGTTGATATGGATGTCAAAGTTCATGGAAATGTGCGTTTCTAGGCTTGAATTTCCAAACTTGAGTAAAGATTTTGGAGAGCCCTAAAAGAAACCTTATCGCTGAATTTCTCCTTTCTGAAAGTCAAACCCCTTTCTGTCTCACAGCAAAGTACCAAGGAATTCAAATAAATAAATAATATTTAATGTTTAATTGGTATTTACTTTGAGGTACTTTCCATGTACGGGTTTTCTGCAGAATCAAAAATTATGACCATTCTAACAATTATATTTACTGACTAATGTATTGCAGATTACAGTTAGTTTAAATAAAAAAATATACTAATTAATGTAATTTTTTTCTCTCAGAAGAAGCTTAGAAGACTGCTTAAATACATGTTTTTTCGAGACTACAAATCTAAAATTGTCAAAGGAATAGAAGAAGAAGACCTCCTAGAAGGTAGAAAAAAGAAATTACCTTATTTGGGATAGGCTTGATGTTTTATAAGTGTGCTGAACAGCTCAATGCAAAGTATTGCTAACTTGCTTAATAGTTAGAGACACAAAACTAGTATCTTTAGAGGAATTTGTTTGAAAATCTGTGCTTTTCCATTTGAAATGCTTCTAAAGAGGGCATCTACCTCTGCAATTGAATGGACATTTGTTAAATTATTGTCAAAAGATTTTGGCATATTTAAAAAACCATCCTATAATCTGAAGTCATTGAATACTAATAAATGACCTGGGTCTTTTTTTTTCACTGTGGTTTGACATTTTACACTTTGAATCTGTAATTTAAAGAATGGGAAACACTTTTGTTTCCCCATTCCGTGAGCAAGTCAGTGATTTTATAACCAATGCATTTAAAGGAAAAGCTCCTTGAATTAAAAATATATTAATTTATGCCATATGATTTGCTGTTATAAGGTTTTGTTGATTTATATTGACATTAGATTTAACATTTCCGTTGTAAAAAGTCAAGTTAAAACTTATCATAGCAAATCTAAACCTTGCCATACTCTTACATCTAACAATGTCCATACACAACTTTTTGTATTTAACTTACTTCCTTTCTCAGAGCCTTTTATTATTTTTTTCCCTTACAATGAATTCCTTTTATTTGGTTCCTCTGAGCATCCACACTGATTTTAGATAAACACTGTACTTCTTGCTTTGACTTAATCAAGCCGTGGATAAATTTTTGTCAACTCATTTGAGATTTAATTTGCCTGTGGCATTTTTTCACCACACATGAAAAGGTACCATTTCATGCAAGCAAAGTGGCAGTATCACTTCTTACCTAACAGCTTTGGGTTTTAATACTTAAGCTTGTGGCACTACTTAAAATGAATAAACAATTTTCTTAAGTTGTTTGGATGCTCATGAAATGCTTCCTAAACACAGTTTATCCTGGAATTAAAGTTGCGCTTTCCATCAGGCTTTGGTAATTGAAGCCATTAATTTTGTTTGTGAATTTAATGCTTTTGTAGCTGCTCTTTTGTTTGGAACAACAGTGACCACAGAGATCACCCTGCCACGGTTTTTCAGGTTTTCCTGCAGAGCAATGGTCCATCACCTCTGGAACTGCATCCTAACGTGTGTTAGGGTTTGCTTTAAGCTGTAGGCAATGTTTCTGCATGTGTTCAAAGAGCTTTTCCTCTATATATTCTGCCTATGAGTGAGCGTTTTTTGTGCCACTGTGGATTCTTTGGTGAGAAGTAACAGTGTATGAGCAGCAGGCTTCTCTAGATCATGAAAAGGCTAGGTTATACCAGAAAACACTATCACTGCAGAGTAGTGACCTAGGTCAGGTAGCACAACTTGTTTGAGGGGACCGTAGGAACAGGCCCTTTTCTGCACTGTGCTGATTCTAAAACATCAGTTGATGTTTGGAGAAGCCAAATAAGTTTGTTATTCTTTTCTTGTCTTTATGAAGACAAATTCAACAGTAGTAACACCAACAAAAGGCAGAAGCTTGCTCAAGACTTTCTCAACTCCATTGACCAGACTGGAGAGCTCTTAGCCATTTTTGAAGATGATGAGATTGACGATGTCAAGCAAGAGCGAATGGAGGTAATTCTTTTCTTTCACTGGTACCCAGCTCCAGCAGAGAAAGCTGTGAAATATTTCACACGTCATGCTGGTCTGATGCTTTTTTCATGCTGCATATTAAATCATTGGTACATGTTTTTTTCCTTTTGCCCAGATGGTGTGAAGGAATCCTATTTCCATATTTTTCCTATTCCTTCAAATGTTTCCTGATATCTAAGCACACATGCTGAGAAGGAAGATTAGTAAAGGGTAGTTATGGATCTTTATGTCTGCCACGTATTTGTATTTCCTTCCTGTAGAAAGCAGATTCTATTTATAAACATTTCACACACATTTTTCACAATACTTTTTTTTCTTTTGCATTATTCCTCTCATTAGAAAATTGTTCAATAGCTTTTGAGGACTCTTTTCACTTAACACAGCTGAAATTAAAATAGTCTGTGCAAACATGCTTCAGTATAAGATGTACTCTCCCTCCTTTCAAGTCCTATTTTCTGATCTATGTAGTTATGAAAGGTTTTGTCTACATTACAGAATGCAGCCCCACATCACTCTCATAAAGCTCAGTGGAATCAAGAAGCAGCATAGCTGTGGTAGCACGAAAGTCTGTGGTTTTGGCCAAATTTTCTGTAGATGGACAGGACTGCCCTGTCTTTTTGGTAGTTTTGTCTGTCCCCCCAGTTCATGTTTAATTGCTCAATTCCTTCTCGTGTCTTCTGTGGGCAACTACATGTCAAGGGCAAAACTGTGCTGGGAGCACACTCACAGTTCCAGACTAACATTTAAGCCAATTTCCATCCATTTTTAGCAGCAATATAGTATACATGGCTGTTGGAAATTCATTATTTGTAGAGTGCTTTTTATACCCTTTCAGTGGGTGCATTGGTTGATTTTCTTTTCTGTGCTGAGGTGGCTCATGTGTTTGGGAGTATTTGTGTGTTTAATATTTGACTATTAGGGCCTCATTTCACTTTCAGGGTTTCGTGGAAAATTCTAGGAAATAATGAGGTTTTTATCCTGCTCAAGTTGTAATTCTACATTTTTTCTTCTTAATGGGACCTCTTTTCAGAACTGTGACATTCCCAATCTCGTTTCCTCTTCTTTCTCCCCTCTAATGGGAAGAAATCAAAAGCTAGTGAAGAACCCCTTCCCAATAAGAACTTGGCAAGGAATGAGTCCCATTTCCCCCCAGCTGAGAATTAGTGTCGTTCAAACAGTTGTTCCCAACCACTGTTTGTGTTTTGGAAACCGATGGTTTCTTTTCTTTAATTTCTTACTTATTTATTTATGCAAAATGTTATGTTTTGCATAAAGCCAAAAAGCAGGCAAATCCTTTGAGCTTGTACAGCATTATTCTGAATGAATGGGTCATGTGCTTGGCTTTACATCCTCTTCTGTAATTCTGGTACAATATTTTTTCTGGTCTGTAAAACTACACGATTTGATAAAAGTATGAAGGTCCCTGTTCTAGGCAAGGGCAAATCTGATTCTGTGTTTGTCTGTAAAGCAATGTGTGTCTATAATCAGATATTTGTCTTTCATCTGACTACATGGGTTTTGTTTTTTATCACTAGACTGTAATTCATTAATTGTCATGTGTGTATATATATGTATATGTGTATATATATGTATATATGTATATGTATATATACAGATATATATATATCAAGTAATTCTTCCCCTATTGCTAGACTTTATTACATTTTATGAACTTTTGATGTTTCCATGATAAAAAAAAAATAAGAAAAAAACAAAAGAAAAATCAAGATCTTGTTTTAGAATGGATTCATGAAGCCAGTACTATGTATTTTCTGTCTTATTGGTCTCTAAACTAATGACAGAACATGAAAGACTGTTTGAAACCTGCTACTCAAAATGTTTAATTAATTAATTAATTTAATTAATTTTTGGCTTTGTTTCATTTGGGATTTTGTTGTCACTTTGAGGTAGGTGGGAAGGAATCAAAGGTAGTAGGAAATGTGATCCATTCCTAAAGGAAGAGTTGTTAGTGGATGGGGTAATCTCCTGAATCCCACCTGCTTTGTGCAGTAGATTGTTTAATCCATGCCAAGTTTTGAAGGAAATTCAGTGGACACTTTACCAGTGTTCTTTTAGGAATTAGTGTACTTAAATCATGAACTGCAATCTAAAGGCAGTATTCCTTTTAGGTATCAATTACCACAGAAATGTGTGGTTATCTTGGTTTGGACAACTGTAAATGATTTCAGTTCCACTTTGCCTTAGGCCAAAATCATGCTAAGTTGTCCAGAGCAGATGATAAACATGTATTTCTGATGTCATTATGGGCTAAACAGGATATGATTGTTTAGCAGTATGGTTTCAGTTATGATACAAAATGAAAATATTGTTTATGCTAATTTCTTTTAAAACATTTTGTAAAATTAGAGCTAAGCCTTCATGTGATAGCTTGCAGTGCTGTGAGGTCTATTCCATTTTGTACCACGGAGGAGTAGGCAAAGCTTTGCTGAAAACATTACTAAAGGAGAACAAACAATTTTATACTTATTTGACTGAAACACACCCACCAATGCTGTCATATTAGTAAGAAAGGGCACTCTTCTGGGATTGTCTATAGAACTTACTGGTATATCCTGTGATTTCAATTTGAAGCAAAGGAACTGTCATTAAAACAGTAATACCAATAATGTGCAAAGGAACATGGACTACTCTTAAAATACAGGACAGAATTTAAGAACAAAATTCATGTTACTTGCCATTACACATGATTATGTTATCAATACATTGCAATTAGATGACTTACTGTAAAAATAGTAGCATTAAATGGTGGCAGACCCACCAACTGTATTGGCAAAATCAAAACAAAATAAAAACTGTACTAGCACCTCTGTCTCACCCCATAACAGTTACTGTTTTGCCCTCCTGAGGCAGCAGTAAAGCACTAGTGAAACACTTCTCCGAATTAAGAACAGCTATAGAGGGAATAAACAATTCTCAGTCATAGCTGTAACTGAACTGTGCACGTGAAGGAGAGATGGATCATAGAAATTGTCTTTATAATGGGTGACAGTCTCTTGAGAATAACACAAGAATGGCATTGTACCCACACTCCTCCTATACTGTACAGGTTGGGCTGTGGAATAGCCAGAGCTGATGGTGCTTGGGAATGTCCTTCCTTTGCCTGCTCTGTGGCAGAATCCACAATTAACAAAACCTTGCAAGTGGATTGCAATTTGGCTTTCCTCTGTCTTTTAAAAATCATCTAGAGAGGAGAGTTATATTCCTGTGGGATATGGCTGAATGGGTGTGGGAAGAAGGCACATGTTCATTTTAAATCTTTGAACTTCTTGTTTGCAGTTCAGGTAGAGATACAATTTTGAGTGTCCTCGTATTGCTCCTCTGAACCTCTTGACTTCCTGTCCATAGCTGAACTAATTGGAGGTTTGGCTGTTATTTCGTGAACTGTAGCTCCAGTTCTCCTATTTTTTTCTGTCAAATTCTGCATTTCATGTCGCTAAAATCAAGTGTAGCTGCTTTAAAACTTCAGTCAACATAATTGCAAAGCTGAATTCTCACTGATAGTGTAAAGACCCATTTTTTAATCGTTTGTTTTATAGCTCCAGTACCTCCCCCAGGAAGAAAAAGTCTTGCCATCAGAAACCTGGACTGGCACAAAGGAATGCATAGAGCATCACGCTGTGAATGCTCTGTTTCACTTTTGTTCCCACAGGACTAGGAGAAACACCATTCATCTGTCACTCTGACTGCTAGTTCAGGGATATATTTCCAACACTCACATGTTAAATGGCAATAATTCAGTTGCAGTAGCTACCATAATGCTTTCATAGTACATTGCAAGTTTGAATAAACAGTGGAGGGAAAATAACTTCCCTACAAGAATAGACTACCTTGAAAGCAGGCTGGAAGCCAGCAAAATGGTAAAGCTAAGTTATCCCTACTTTGTGGTTCTTTTGTGGGAGTTGAAACTAGATGATATTTAAGGTCCTTTCTAGCCCAAACTATCCTGTGATTCTATGATTTGTGTATTTTCTTATGAATTAGATTAGATATTTAAAAACTAGAGATACATATTTTTATTCTCGGAAGTTCATTGTGGATGTGATTTTTCCAGTGCTACTCACGTATCTTTTCTTAGTGGGAAGTCTGTACAAAGCTCACAGCAATGCAATAAACTGTGCAAAATACAGTAGATTGCATTAAAGTGTAGGTGTGTTTGGAATATATAGGTTTTTACATGACTTTTAATTACTCCCATTTAATTTTGTCTTTCTTCAGACACAGTCTGGACAATACACCTAAACACACCTGACTGCACCTTGGGATACAAGGAATTGTGCTCTGGAAGTTCAGTCTGGTTTAGTCATAGAAATAAGGTGGAAGTACTAGTAAATTAGGCAGGGATCAGGAATAGACCTTCCTGCTGGAGTACTATCATCTGCTTTTGACTGATCACACTTTGACTTGTGCCAGGTTATGTTGTCCCAAAAATTGTGCACATCTGGGGCCCTCAACACAGGAAAGACAGGGATTTGCTGGAGGCCACAGAGATGAAGGCTGGAGCACCTCTGCTATGAAGACAGGCTGAGAGAATTGGGGGTGTTCAGCCTGGAGAAGAGAAGGATCCAGGGAGACTTTAGAGCACTTTCCGGTGCCTAAAGAGGCTCCAGGAGAGGGACTTTGGACAAAGGCCTGGAGTGACAGGACAAGGGGGGGAATGGCTTCAAACTGACGGAGGGTCAATTTAGATTAGCTGTAAAGATGATGTTTTTTACAGTGAGGGTGGTGAGGCACTGCCACAGGTTTTCCATCAGGGTGGTGGATGCCCCACCTCTGGAAACATTCAAGGTGAGGTTGGACAGGACTTTGATCAGCCTGATCTAGTTGAGGATGTTCCTGCTCATTGCAGGGAGCATGGACTAGGTGGCCTTTAAAGGTCCCTTCCAACCCAAAACATTCTATCACTCCATGAACTCCTGGGAGCCAGCAGA
>JAYRBT010000114.1:110432222-110479177 GCA_036023395.1 Myiotriccus ornatus
TGGGCTAAATTTCACTTCACTGTACCTACCTAGAAGTTTAAACATCTCAGTAACTTAGCCTGTCTCCTGTATGCAGAAATCAGAGAGAAACAATCCAGGGAGAAGTTAATTTCCTAGATGACAGAAAAAAAATGCCTTTCCTTTGCTTTTTTTTTTTTTTTCCTTCATTCCCAGAAACATCTAAGTCATATCTGAGTGTAGTTCATCAGATGTTAGGAAAAGTACTTCTGGTGCCTTGGGGGGTGATTCTCTTTGGACACTCAGGTTCTGTGTATGTACTGGGACTTCGGTGATACAATAAAAAAGTGTAATGGTGATCTATAATAGACTTAAAGGTCACACCAGCTCCCTATTTACAGTCTTCTGCTTTTGATATACATAGATGCCAAGATTAAAAAGAATGTAGATGAAACATCGTCAAGACAAAAGCCTTTCTTCTCTAGGGAATGTTTTCTTTTTTTTTTTTCAATATTGCAAAATGGAAGTTATGAATGCAAATATAGAATGAATTCATTTTACTGCATCAGTCCATTCAGTGTTTCCAGACGAGTGCGAAGAGAGCACAGCAAGTAGAGTCTCAGCTCTAAATTTGCTGTCTGGGCATCAAAGTATTTGTAAGCATTACTGGGTATAAAAATAAGCCTGCTGGTATTAATGGTTTCTCTGATTACACATTGCTTGGGAATGTTTGGGATAGTGAGAAAACACTGTTTCTCCTGGGTAATGGTTGAATTGGTTAAAAGTAAGCAGAAAATAAACAGAAACAGTTTTTCCTTATTATCTATATGCCTGTAAATGTTGTGCCATTCTTGTTGGAATGGGAAAAAACTCCTGAGTGGAAAAAATTTCTTGTTACAGCCATCATCAGACTTTTTTCACTGCTACAAATCTTAGATTATTGGGTTTTTTTCTCATGTTAGGGTTGCTTGCTATGGTTACATAAAGTGACCTATTTGTTTGGGTCTTCAGTCCTGGTAAAATATTGTTGTTTTTAGAGCATTTCAGTGAATGTTGCTCATAGTACAAGTTTAGGTAGTTTTGCTGGGAGGGCAAGGTGTTATTTGCTTTTCTGTCTTTTAGTTCTTTGAGTATTTTTTTGCCACTGTTTACTTTCTCTGAGGAAAAGGAAGATTCTGGGCTGTTGTATTTTGTATTTTTGACACCCAAATGACTGTGTTTAGACTTAACTTTTGGAAGGAAACTTTATATGCACAGATTATTTATATCTCTGATTAAATGTAGACACACGTACATATAAACAGTATTTCCATGGAGCATTTGATTAGGAGCCAAATATAAGATTAACAAAAACATTCTCCTTCCAAGTGTATTTAATATTGTGTTTATTTGTGGTCCTGTGTGTAACATGCTTGTTGCTTAGATATATTAATCACCATATATTGGTACTCAAAATACAGTTATTGTTTATGTCAACTTTGGAGAATTGGGAACAAGGATCAATGGTAAAGTCTGACAAAGATCCATTGGTAGAAGGTGATTTTAATTGCTGCCATACTTTAAAGTAATTAAACAAATTGCTGCTGATAAAGATTTGCCTTTCTGAGGTTGTGTAGAGATGCAATAATGCAAATTTTTCTACAAGACAGGATGTAATTCTGATGCTTTGGGGGGGGGAAGTTATTTTTTCAGGTCTTTGAACCTTTGTATAGCAAATTGCTAATCTTTGAAGCTCCATTAAGCCTAAAAGTTAAGTCCTTTCTGAATGAAGAAAAAATGACATCTGTTTATTTCTTAGGGTAAGATGTTAAACAGGTCTACACTGAAAACAGTTATATAATCTCAAGCTTTCCAGAAAGAATTCATCACTTCAGTAAAACCATTTTCAAGACTGTTTTGGACAGGATTCACAAAACTCAAAAGGAAAATCCATGAGGTTGTAAGATGATGTAAGATGTAAGATGATGTAAGATGTAAGATGTATTAATTACTCTGTGACATTCCCGGTTCTCATGTCTTGCGAGGAAGAGATTTTCCATCTTCACTGTTAAGAGCAAGACTGAAACCTCAGCACAGAGACCCTATTTTTGGCATAAATCTTCACAACCGCCCCCTTCTCTCACTCCCACCTGCAAAGCTCCGAGGGGCAGGAGCACCTTGGGTCATCAGCCACTGTTTGACCAAGTTCCAGTGTGCACTCCTGAATTTCTCTTTCCTTCCATTTAAGGATTCATGTCACAAAAAGTTTTGTGTGGAAGAAAATAATATCTTCTAACAAATGAAGACAATAGAGGAAGGTTCCCTGTGGCATGAGATAGAAGGGGATTTGATGGAGTTCTGTTTCAACTGCTGCAGAAAAGAGGGGTCTGAGATGTAGCAGGCAAGGTCGTGGATTTAACAGATAAGTGAGAACAGTCACAAACCAATATTAAGGAAAGGATTTTTTCCTGCTTCATCCATAGGAAGCTGATGCATGTCCTGAACCTAAGGCAGTGTCAGGCTCATTTGTCTGTATTTTCATTTATCTGCTATTTCTAGACATGAAAGATGTAGTAGAGAAGCCCCATTTTCCTCTCCTTACTCTGTATATCCACTGAGGGAACAACACTGCCCTTCTCAATATTAGACTCCAGCTGTGAACTACACCCTAGTTTGAATCAGGCCCATGGGTTAGCCCTGCAAATACCTTCTACAAAGTCTCTAAGAATCCCTTTCTTTCACATTGGCATTTACCCTCTAATAGCAGACTGAGCAAGCTGTGTGTCAGCAAAACCTCTCCATCCAGTCTGCAGCATACAGACAATAGAGAGGGGCACTGGAAGTAGTTTTCAGGCTGCACTCCAGCTAAATATAGCCAAAATGAGCTCAGATCTATTGAATTGCACAATTTAATGGCAAAAAAAAGTCTATTGAAGGTTACTGAATTCAAGGACATTGCATTCGGTTAAAGAAGTGTTCGAGCCACAGATTACTGGGTGCTGCATATTCAGGAAAATAGTTACTGTAAGCTTGTCTTGAAATTACACTAATCATCACCCCTTACTGTTGGACCCTGGGCTAATTGGAAGTTTGTTCTGTCCCTCCTTGTGTATATTTGATCTTTACTTTTCCCCTTTTGTTCTTGGTTTGGCATTTTGTTTGTCTTTTTTTCCGTCTGACCACAGGATTAGCCAGACTTGTGCAGTTTTTCTGCTCGGAAGTAAAGAGGTCAGTTTGCAAGCTCCTGGGCTATACTGCCTGTCATATGTGTTTGAATTCACATAGGATTTTGTGTCCTGTGGACCTGTGTCACAGGCACTTAAACAAAAAATCGAGGATCCCCTGATTCACTCAATATTCGCTATCTCTGTTTTGTCATCTTCCTTTGACTAAATTCCACTCTAAAAGCCAGCATGCCACAAGATTTGATTACCTATTTCCCAGTTACTCAGGTCATTTTATGTTCTCATTTGCAAAGCCACCAGGGGCCAAACCTTCCCACCTACATTAACACTTGAGTTCAGATGTCACAAGGAAAGCAAATGGATCTGTCCCCTAAGGGGAAGGTCATAAAGATAATCCGATACTAAGCACATTGCTTCCGATTGAATCAAGAGGTATGTAAGAAATACCAGCATTTTTAGTTTTAAAGCTCATTCTGATAGGACTACACTTGTAACCTGACGGACTATCCCTAAAATAGAATCCTATGACATGTTTTTGTAGGGGATATCATTTTAGTACTGGGGGTAAGAATAAGAACACAAGTACAATGACAAATACAAGTTATGCTTGTGATATGATGTGATTTTACTTTTATCAGCTCCCCATATAAATTAACATGGAAGGAATTAAAGTGAGTATAGGACATCTCATAACCACAGTAGTTTCTTCCCCTTGTACTGCATTTTCTTGAAGTGTAAACATGGCAGGTTGCCTGTCCCTTCCAACCCAAACCATTCTGTGAATCTGTGATTCTCCTTATGCATTAAACTCATACATGATTGGCTGTTGGATCTTATAAACTAAGTAAAAGCTGTAATTCATAGCATGGCCAATAAACACTGAGTCATGATCCAAAGCAGTCCAGTCTCTGGAAAGCCGACCTGCCATTTGCAGGGACCTTTTTGATAGACTGGAGAAATGGGCTGACATGAAGGTCAGCCACAGTAAATGTAGGATGCTGTAACCCTGTGCACCAGTACAGCTTGTGGGCCAACCATGCACTGGGCTGTTGCAGCAAGAGATCAATATCCCCTGCCAACAGGTCAAGGGAAACAATGATTCCCCATTAATGCTTCCCCATTATTTGGCACCTCTGAGACCACATCTGGCATCTGTGTCCAATTTTGTGCTCCCAGATACAAGAAGGACTTTGAAATACTGAAGCAAGTCTGGCAGAGGGTCACCAAGAAATTTAGGGGGTACTTGACAAATAAGGAAAGACTTGGAGGCAAGAGCTTGTTGAGCCTGAAAAAGAGGAGGCAAAAGGGAAAATGCATTGCTGTTTACAACTGACTGATGAAAGGGTATGGAGGAGATGGAGCCAGACCCTGCTTCATTGTTGCATGGTGAAGGACAGATATGAACTGATATGTAACAGGAGAAAAACAGTACTGATCAAAGATTGAAACTGGTTGGCCAGAGAGACTGAGGAAGTCTCCACCTTTGGAGATATTCCAAACTTGACTGATCAGGGTGCTAAACCACTTCATCTGGACCCTTTTTTGGGCCAACTAGAGATCTCTGTAAGGTCCCAAACCTTTTCTGGTGTAAATTATTGCACCATCCTATGATTCTGCACTGGAGTTTCCCGTTTCAGATATTAAAATGGCAGGTGGGGTGGAAATAGAAGAGCTTTTATAAAACACATAGATGATAAACCATGTCAAATTTCTAAAAACTGTTCAATAATCTAGGTAGCGTATAATTGGACTTTTCAGCTTCTGCACTTTCGGTAATCTGTAACTGCTGGTATTTCCTGGAATAGATGTTTTATGTATATAAGGAACAGGGTTTTCTGTCTTTCATTTTGTCTCAGCCGTTGTGGTTTATTTTATCTGTGATGTTGCTTGCTGTATTCTTCCGTAAGAATATGATCTGGCTGCTGTGCAAAACTGCGCTGGGTGAGAGCTTCACACATGTGCCACAGCGATGGGATCAGGAGCACTAAGATTTAAGCATCTCAAGTGTCTGTTGAAATGGTGAAGTAATACAATTAAGCTTTACGTGTTGCAAAATGGGAGATGAATCCTTGCCCGATCCACTGGCAAAAGGGCCCACAATGTTCCTAACAGAGCAGCACAGGTGGTGTGCTGGCATAATTTATTCCCTCTACACAAGGAGCATCTTTCCATTTGGATGTTTAGCCCCTCAAGCTTTAAATTATGTCTCCTGTTTTCCTTCATTTTGCTCCACCATCTTTGTTTAAAATTGAGGATACCTAGACAGGTACACACTTTCATTAAATTAATCAGAAAAAGTTATTTTAATTTGGATGATCAGGAAAAGCAGTAACAGCTCTCATTTTCAGATCGCTACCTTACATAAAGTCCTTATGGAGTGCACACGTAGAGTTTATTCTTACAGATAGTCCTAGGATCAGCATTTGACTCTATTAATAATCTGGGATTTGCATTAAACTAACTTTAAAACATGAGAAAAACTAGGCATTGCTACTGCTTTGGCTTGAGAAAGGGAATCCACAATTAGACCTAAATTTTCAAGGAAAACAAGACCATAATACTGTCACTAGCAAAAATACTGATTTTGCCCAGAGAATAAATTTAGAAAATAATTTATGTGAAGATCTTTATCAAGTAGGGAGTCATGGGATTCTTTCTGAGAAAAAAAAAAAAAAATTCAGTTGAATGTTTGGGTTATGACTTCAGGGATAGATCTTTTAACTTTTTTATGGAGGTAGTGGCTTTTAGAATTTCTGTGCCATAGTAGTGTCTCTGCTTCTGGTGTGCTTAAAGAAATCTCTTTCAAGGCAGTGGTAAGAAAGCAATGCGGAGTGGTCATACAAAAAATACACTGATGCATAGACTTTATTCTCACATAATTCTCTAACATCTTTTCCAGACTCTTCTTTTGAGTGGCACATGTGAGGGGCAAAGACACTCCCTGGTAGGAGCGTTAAGTGCTGTTGAAACTTTGCCTCCGGAACTTCGGAAACAGTCGTTAAATTTGGTTTTCCATCTGATCAAACGAAAGGAGGACGGGTAGTCTCTGTCAGAGGGCTGGATTTTATTTCCCAAGGCTAACAGCCATTTCCAGGACTTTGTCAGACCTACTGAGAGTTTTTTCTGCCATTGTCAGATGGTATTATTTAAAATCAGTTCATCCACTTGTGTGGGATCCATATCCTATATCATACAGCAACTCTGACAAGAAGATGCTTTTACTAGGAGTGTTATTCAAAGCACTGTTGATTTTCTCAGGCTGCAGACATCTGCAGAAAAAGCTTGTAGAACATACAGCATCTGGTATCGAGTCCTCGCTCCTTACACAGAGCGTATCAAACAGCTTGGAAGCGGAACACGTTCCCTACATCCGCTTGGAAATCACTTTTTTATGTTTATTGTAGATGTATGAGCTGTCAGCTCATATCATCAGCTAATTATTTTATATCTGAAATTTGTAATAGCAGCCTCAGATGTACTAAAGTCAGACAGATTTCCAGCTACTAATCACACTCTTCTCAAAACGGGAATTAACTCTTGGTGTGCCCCAAGGCTGGAGATCTGATTCCTGGTTCCAGTATTTAGAGAAATGGATTAGTGAGGTGGCTGCTGTGTCTGCCAGCGTTGGTACCCTGAACTGTGTTCTAAAGAAAGAGACGAAAAATGCTGAAGAGACACTGGCATCTTTGAGAAAAGCTAGGTTTGACTATGAAAGTGTCAGAAAAATTGAGAAATCCTGAGGAAGCCAAGATGCCACCAGTGAAGGGTAATTTTTCTCCAGGATATGTGATGGCATGAGAATCTACAGCAACTTCTAACAGTGCAGTCAAGTAACTGATGCCAGACTGTGGCTGTCAGTGTTCCTGCACTATAAGCACCTTTAATTCCAAATACGCTTAACCTTCAAAGTGGTGCTTCAAAATCCTGGTATTAGACATTGTTCTTTGCATCCCAATGATGTTAAATTGTTAAGTATAGTATTTTGACCTTTTCCATTTTTCTGTGAGTAGGGATATGCGATTTTTTAAATTTTCCTTTTTTCTTCACAGATCTTTGATTCACCTTGGTACCTCTCCACTTCCCTAAAACCCCCTAACCCTCCATTTCATCGTGAACCTCCAGGAAAATCTAAGTAGGATGTGAGAAATCCTTAGAGACATGAACAGGTTTTGACATTTCCAAATTCCAAAATTAAGTCATTTTCATTATAAGATTAAATTTACAAAGCTTTCAGTGGCCAGCAATAAAAATATCAATCTTAACTATGACAAATATTTAGTGTTTTTATAACTAATTTTGAACAGGAATTAGAGATGTGGCTTCCTTTTCAGAAGGAACTCATGCAAAGTTCTTGAATTCAAGACTTTCTACCTTTTAAAAATCAACTGTCGAATAAAAGTAGAACAACAACAAAAAAATAATTCTTTCTATATATTAATTTTTTTCCTCTTTTGGAAGTGAATAAATATTTTGCATGTTGGATTGAATGGTGCTGACTCCTATTGAAGGGATTCTTTTCACTGTAAGCAATGTAAAGAATGTGCACAGGAAATAGTGTCCTGTTAAATTTATTTCTGTAACAAACTGGATGAATGTTACGTTCAAAAGCCATTATTAATGCAGCGTAAAAATTTGTGTGTCGGGCAGCGCAAATTAGGAAAGTAAAATTCCCCAAACTGTCCCCTTTTGTTGATATCTTACAGTCTCAATACTCTTTATATCCCTTTTAATTGCTGATTTGAAATAAGCAGTAACTTCTCTCTTATGATGGGCCTCTGAGGAGCTGTGCTGATTTAGCAAAACTGAAAATCCCAGCAGTTAGTTTAATAGTTCATAATTAAATTTACAAATGAGGTTACCTTGAAATGAATTGTTTTCAAGAGATTTTAAATCTACATATTTCCACAATGTACAATTACATTGGTGTTGTTGCTGTGAATTATGATAATTTAAAAATGTTTCAAGATATTTTCTAATTATTCATATCTCTCCAAATTAAGTAAAATTAGGCAAAGCTTTTTCTTAAATCATAGAATCACAGATAGAATAAATAAATAGAATAATGGAATAAATTGTAAATCAGAATATCATACCTGAAATTTCCTAATAATTTATAATTCTGACACTCTGTTAAATGTGATTTTTGTGTGTATATGCAGCTAATATGAATTTAGATTTACAAAAAGGAAGTCCAATATAGACAGCACATCAAAATCCTTACCTTTGGACCTAAAATTATCATCCAGTATGCAGCTCAATTCATTAATTAATGCTACATTATTGAGTATAATTGCGAATTTCAGACTTCTTTGGCATACAGCATTCAGGTACTTTCTGAGAGATCTGAAAGTCTACCTTCACTGAATCAAGTCTTGTTGCAAACTGATGGACTTTGAAAATAATTTCACGTGTGTATCGGACAGGAGAATAGGGCTGAAGGATTTGGTTGAGACAGTGCTAACATTGCTTCTTTATATCAGTATTTGTGAGATTCAGATCTCAAGGGGTGCTTCTTTGGAAAGCTGCATATATTCATTATCTGTTTAAACCCTCAGCATAAGAACTGCCTTTGCAGAAATAAAGATTTCTCAGTGGAAGATGAAGACTCTTTTCCACTTTACAAGTGAAGGGAGTTCATAACAAAGGCTGTAGAAAGCTGAAATTTCAGCTGAAAATATTGCTTTCATGGCATGTCCTATACTAAAAAACTTTAAAATATTTCACAAAAATGTTACTTCGAATGTGTTGTTTTAAATTCTATATTACTTAAGCAAATATTTAAATATTATATTAGTTTTTCTGCATACTTGACGTGAATATAATTCTACCTTCCTGCCAAGTATGTCAAGACCATTCACTTTCATTTGCCAGGATAAATGTTTATTTTGTTTTCCCACATAATGTACTCTTTAAAGTGTCACCAGGATACCAAATCTGATGGCTTTTTAATAGAGACACGGAGGGGGTTTTTTGCTTTCATTAGGAAACAGGATAAACTATCAGTAAAGCTTATGGTAATGAAGCCACGTACAGTAGATGCTCTTTGCTCTCCTTCCCCTCAGCATTTAAAAAACAAAGAAATTCTCATCAAAACTATTGTCATGGTACCTCATTTTTTTATGAGTGTATGAAGGGTCTGTAGTAGGAAAGAGTTTTGGGGGAGGAGAGGAGGACACATAGGACAATTACTTCTGTTAAAGGTAACCTGTGAAGGCTCAACGAGGCTCCCCAAAACAACTTTGTCATTTGTTTTGCTGTGAAATGGGTGAGATAATTCATTTAAGAGATTCAATTTAAGAGATAATTCATTGGAAGATCACTATGAACCAACTGTGGTTTTACTAGAACAGAACATCAGCGTATGCTTGTGTAGTTTTTCGTCAGTCAGTGAGTTTCACTTTGAGCCTTGAAAGTCTCGAAGAATTCCTCCAGCCTTAACCAAAATAACAAAACCTGTGTTCACAAGTTAAAATTTCGAATTTTCTGCTTTCAAGTGATACATCAGTAACATTTCATCTAAAAGTTTTAGTTATACTTCTGATACAAAATGAAATGTAACCACTGTGAAAGTTTTATGCATTTCAAAAATATATTTTTTCAGTTTTCCCTTTTTTTTTTCGAGAGAAGGGAATGGGGATGTTTAATAACAGAACTCCTGTAGCGGTTTTGGATGGTGAGGATTGTTTTGAATTAATGACAGCATATGTTTCTTTGGTTTTATGTAAACACTTAATAATTTTGTGGTATATTTATCAATGGGCATGGTGTAAGGGAGTAACTAAATAGATTGTTCCAAATTAGTCAAATTAGCTGATGGTTTAAATTAGCTTAATTCCAAACCCCAGAATCTTCATGTTTTCCTTTTTCTCTCTAGCATTAGAAAGAGAAAAGAGAAAGTGGGGGCAGGGGGTGTGGGGCTGGGAAAGAAGGATTTGCCAATTAAGCAAACTGCCTTTGGGAAAATGATCTTTTTATGGTTCTATTTCTCATGTATATAGTGGAGATAATGCTCACAAGGCTGCTATGAAGACAAGTTTGCTTGTATTTAAAGAAATTAAGAAACAATAATGAATAGCTGCACAGAAATGTTTGCATAGTTAAATAAATAACAATATTAAACACGATCATTAACTTTTGACAAAGGAAATATTCACACTAGGGCAAGTTCTGTTCTCAGTGTCATGAATGAAGTCCCAATTAAAATCAAAAATAGTATAATGCTTTTGTTCAAGCCTTTCAATTCAGACAGCGATTTTTAGGGTCTCCTTTCCTTACTCTTCATGCCTGGCACAATGAGAGGTTAAGGAAGTCTGGGCTGTTCAAAAGGCAGCAAATTTCAGCTTGTGGAGTTGAGACGCATCTCTCCTTTCGATTGCTTTGAGAAATCATAGAATCACAGAATAGTTTGAGTTGGAAGGGACCTTAAATATCTTTGAGTTCCACCCCCTTCTGCCATGGACAGGGACACCTTCCACTTGCTCCAACTCCAGTCCAACCTGGCCTTGAACACTTTCAGGGATGAGACATCCACAGCTTTTCTGGACAACCCGTTCCAGTGCCTCATCACCCACACTGTAAAGAATTTATTCCTAATATCCCACCTAACCCTGCCCTCTTTTAGTTTAGAGCCATTCCTCCTGTTACTCCCGGCCCTTGTCCAAAGTCCCTCTCCAGGTCTCTTGGAGCCCCTATAGAACTGGAAGGGGCTCTAAGGTATCCCTGGAGTCCTCTCTTCTCCAGGCTGAACACCCCCAGCATTCCCAGTCTGCCTCCAGAGCAGAGATGATCCGGCCATCTCTGAGCATCTTCATGGCCTCCTCTGGAACTGCTCCAACAGGTCCATGTCCTTCTTGTATTGGGAACACACAGGTTATATGCAATTCATAGTGGTCACTGTTTTTCTGAGGGAAGCATTTCCTCTTCAGCTCAGTGTATGACTCACTTATTCCCTGAATTTCATGATATGATTTTTATCTGGAATTCCACGTCTTGCAATTATCAAATTAGAAAGGCTTTTCCAAAAGACTAAAGCTCTAACCACAGAATTAGATTCAGTGGTGTAAATACCACAACTAGAGAAATGTCTATATGCTTCTGGTGTTAAGGAAGCAATACATTTTTGAATACCACTCTGCATTGTTCTCTGGTTACAGCGGACTCCTAGCAGACAAAGTAAATTCTAACTGTGCATTCTCAAGTCATATGCCAAGAGAGAACATCTATGTACACTTAATAGCATGCAGTTTTATTTCAACTAATTATTTTTAATGTTTTCATTTAAGACCTTAATGAATACACTTATGCGAATTCATCATAAAAGCTGCCAGATTTGGATCTGTCATGGAAAATGCCTGAGCTAAAATGTTCTACTCATTTTTGTAATAAATAAGTTATGTGAGTTAATGAATGAGTGGCCTTCCTTTTAAAAAACAGATCAGTGTCTTGTGCTGGGTGCATCCCATAGAGCATCTGCGTTCCGTTTTGAGAGCCCATTTTTCTGCTTTCCTTTGACAAGAGAATGATAACCATTTATTCTAGGTGTAACCTACAGTTAGGAGTGTTCATAGGGTGCAATCCTACAGCTATTATGTTAATGGAAGCTCTGGTGGGGAGACTATAAAACCAGTTTCATCTATAATTTGTAAGACCAAATTCAGACTAATGAACTGGATTGATCTAAATGCACACTAAATTACTTGTACATAAAGCAAAAATGTTGTGTCTTTAATTTTTTTTTGTGCATGTATGTTCCGCTGTTATTTTGAGAGTTGTTTTTTAAAAAGAAATAAAGTCAAGAAAGAGTATAACTGAAAAAAACCCCACCATTTTTAATTATAAACTCTTTTCATTCTGCTCTGATTAAAATAACATAAAAAGCATCACTTTCCAAGGATTCCTGCGTGGATATGCCTGTAGGATTGCATTGCTTGTGAATCTCCTGCACAGAATGGTAATTTCTTGTGAAGGATGGTGATATCCTAAAGAATGGCAGATACTGTGAGAATTGGCTGTTCTACTGGGAATGAATATAAGACAAGTCTGTTTTATTAAGGGGAAGGGAAAAGACGGCATTATAAAGATTAAAAATAAGATAACAGGATTCAAATGAATATATATTGTTCATATGGTCTGAAACTTACTCAGGTTTCTGTCAGTCAAAGTTTTCCTTAATCTTGTTATGATCTTCCTTTTATAGTGAAGCTTCAGGACAGCATTTCGGTGTCAGTCAGCAGGCCTGGTTCACAGACTTGTGCTGTGATATAATGAATTTCATCACAATTATTGCTTAATAGTGTGTACCTTGGGTTCACCCTCCTTTCTTTTTCAACATAAAGCATGTATAACAGTTCTTTTGAGGATTTCCTCCTCCTCCATTTCTCATTTAACATTAGCCAAACTCTCAAACATTGTTTTGCAACCGTGTATTGATGGTGGCTATTAACGAGACAGAGTTTCACCATGCAATTTTTTTGTAAATTAGGTTTATTCTCTTGCTTGCATTTATCAGTTAAAGCCAGTGAATGAGAGGGCTGGTCTCCCAAACTTATCTGCAGCTCAGTTTAACAAACTTTACTGGTGTATTTCTTAAAAAGTCGTTGCTATAAAGTGAGTAATTCTGGACATATTATAGCTGGGTGAATATATAGAATATGTCTGGAAATTGAGTTTCACTGGTGCTAGCTAAGTGTAGGATTGATTGCCTGGTTAACTTCGAGTGGAAACAACCCCCTTCACCTCATGCCATTCCATTTGGATCAGTAGGAGCAGGACTGGATCCTCCAACCTTATTCCACACCCAGAATGGTGAGGAAGCCTTTGAGCAAGAACCACCCCATGAATTTCTGGACACGAGTCCAAACATCATGTCTGCTAAGAGAAATATTTAAAAAATAGAGAGCAATGGCTGGTTTTGACTGCCACTAAGACAAAAAAAAATAAAATTAATTATGCAAATAGGGCTGCTTTGTTGTCTGTATCTCCCAGACCTTGCAGTGTTGAGTGGTTTGATGACTGGAAGCTTTACTGGTGAAATGGTAAATCTGTTTATATAAACCTTATTTATGAATGGATACGTTTCAGAGGAATGTTTTTCAGAAGATATAAAGGTATCCTAATATTAACGTGGTATGTCAAGTTTTTGATGTACAGCCAGATGGAAACCACAGTAAAGTGCTACAATGTCCTCAACCAGAAAAGTGAGGGAAGGCAGTAGTCTTGATTTATTAATATATCAATGTATCCCTGTAACTTTTTTTTATTTAGTAGCATAGTTTATCCCAAATTATTTTATGTTTTTTGGAAAGCACTGGTAGAAGACAGCCATACATTTAACACGTAGTTTTACAAAATTCAGTATGATACTTATTATAGAAGAAAAATATATTTTCCTGTAGAAATCAAAGGTATTCCATGAAATGGAAATGTTTCGTTTCCAGGTTCCAGCTCCACATTTCAGACTAGAAGTAATAAATTTGGACAAGGAATTTGGCTGTGATATGGAACTGGTTCAAATAAATGCAGTATGTGTAGATTTTGCATATGTTCAAGGGCAAAGTATTACAGGGGCAGCGAGTCCCTATCAGGAGGTCAGTTTTATTTATTCCTTAAGCAGTGAGATCATGACTGCTGGGAATTAATCCATTCATTTTGTTATTGTCTGTGCAATTTCATTTGCTTTCTTTCTTCATAATTCCCTTGAAATTTTTACATAATCTTAAATAGTCTTGCCAGCTCCCTTCCCCCTCCTTATCTGCACATACTTTGTTAGATTACATGTTTCATCGTTTGAGGGAGATGAATGGAGTTAACACACAGCCGGGTACAAAGCCGCCTTTGTTTAGACTTGCATTGCTTGAAGCTCAGAGCAGGAACCAAATTTACTGAGTCATCCTTTAGTCTTGGCTTTTGCTTGGCCCTGAAATAGAGGTTGCCCTCTTGGTGATGTTGTTCTTCACTCCTCACTCACCAGAGCAGGATTCATCCTGCTTTTCTGAGCATGTCTGTGCCTTCACTTGCAGACCTGAGCGATGTCCCGAGGGCTCCATTGGTGATGTCCCCAGTTGGTGAACTTCAGACAAATTCACAGATGTCATTCATCTGACATTTTAAACAGTGAGTTGAGGATGAAGCTGCTCACTAAAAGTGTGTAATACCTTTTTTACCATAAAGTGACTTTGGATGACTAATTAGGATACTGCAGATGTCTTCAGTTCCTCAAGTGAATCCCGTCTTTTGTCCCTGGACAGAAAATCACCAATTTTCTATAATGAAGAATTATAATTTTATTTTAAAATTATATTTTAACTAATATTTTATATTTGTAATCATCCACAGCTTTTTTTTCATGTCATTTACAGTTGTATATCCTTAAAAATCTCTGTAACAGTTTTGATTTTTAAGGTTCTTAAGTCTTAAACTTTATTTATTGCAGGGAATGAGATTAAAAATATTGTAGAGACAAAAGTAAAACTATTTTTACTGTGAACATACATTAAAATTGAGATCACCTTGGTCTGACAGAAAAAGACCTCATCTTTTCTTCTACTACTGGGAACTTTGCACTAAACACACGAGCACTCAAAACCAGTATTACATCAAAAGCCTCAAGTTTGCTATGCAGGCTTGTTCAGCTTAAAAGTTGCTACAGAATGTTTGGTATGTTCTATAAGAGGTGGGTAAAAAAATTCCCTGTATGTGTGTACTTTATAGCCAAATCAGGTATTACATTACAAAAGTTATTGATCTTTCCCCAAGTGGCATTTTTATTTTCTGTATAAAACTGAGTAAGCTAGAACTTTGAAAATGCTTACTCTTGAACTCCTTTTGTTTCTTTGCTTACCAATTCAAGTGATTCTCAGAAGAGTAAATACCTTTTTCCTTTATGTAACAGAAGTCTTCAGATAGTGATAATCTCAGATAATGTCAAGATACAGAAGACTAAAAGTGCATTTTCAGCATATTTTGTAAACACTTCAATACCAAGCTACCTTTTACTTTATTTCTCAGATTTTTATTTTTTAAATCTAGGTAATTTTTCACAGAATATCAGAATGATTTTATTTGGAAGGAACCTTAAAAGATCATCTCTTTTCAGCACCCTGCCATGGGCAGGGACATCTTCCAATAGACCAGGTTGCTCCAAGTCTCGTGCAACCTGGCCTTGAACACTTCCAGGAATGGGACATGCACAGCTTCTCTCTCTGGACAACCTGTGCCAGCCCCTCACCACCCTCACAAGAAAAGTTTTTCCTCATAGCCAATCTTACCCTGCCCTCTGTAAGTTTGAAGCCACTCTCTCTTGTCCTGTGACTCCAGGCCCTTGTCCGAAGTTTATCTCCAGCTCTCTTGGAGCCTGTTTAGGCACCTGAAGGGGCTCTAAGGTCTCCCTGGATCCTTCTCTTCTCCAGGCTGAGCACCCCCAGCTCTCCCAACCTGTCTCCATAGCAGAGGGGCTCCAGCCCTCAGAGCATCTCTGTGGCCCTACAGTTTGAACCTCCGTCACCCTGCTGGTTTTGTCCTCCAAACCCAGAGCTGTCAGGTACAGGACACAGTGCCCTGTTATTCTCTAGTCTAAATAAAAAATAATTTATTTAACATACTGTGTTGGTAATACCAGCCATTGCAAGGCAGCTTTGCTTCTCCCTGGAGTAGCCACCTGGCTCCTTGGAAGCCGTGATAGGCGCACAATGAGAGGTCTTGAGCAAAGGGAATCAGGAAATCACGCCACAAGATGAATATGTGAGTGGTTTGGGAAGCCAGAGCCTTCATCCTTAACATTGTTGCCAAACACAGGGGTGTCCAGCCATGCCTCCAACGTTTCTCAAATGTTCCAGCTTAGCAGCTCCTCGGCACATTTCCTCCAAACACGGAGTAGTCGGTAAGCAAGTTAACGTTTGGCCTCTTGCCTTCCCCCCACACAAAGAGCTTTGTATGTCAAGTGTGAAAGCTTTAAAATGGAATAAAAAAATAAGATTATTTTTCATCCTGGATGGGAGGTGACAACATGCAACTCTTTACCTTTCTTTCCTTTCCCTTTTTAGTTTTTTTTATGCTGAAAGAAAGATATAATGCAACACATTTTTGGAAGACTAAGCAGACGTTTGCTGTGCCAGGTCCTATCTACTGCATCCTTCAGCATGTTCCAAGGAAAGCAGGCAAAGTATTTTAACTCTGCTATACACCACATAAGTCAGCTTCTTAACTGCTTAGGGTGACTGGTACTACTAGAGAGGGAGTAAAAACTATCTATTTTTAATTCTTTTGATAAATGAGCTGAGCAGTGTTGTTGCTGTCACTTATTGTGTCTGCTTTCCAGCTGAGATTGTTTCAAGGTGGTGTATCATTAGGGGTTTCACTGTTTCTTCATGTAGGAAAGATTCCCAGTAAACTGATTTTTATACTGCTGAAAGAGGACTTCAGTCCTGTTGGAGTGACTCGCTACTCCTTCCAACAACAGAATTTGGAAAATTTCACTTGCATAAAATTGAAGTTGTTTCTCAGTTAGAACGTCCTGTATCATTTCTTGTTTGCAAGAAATTATAGTTGAAAAAAAAGCCCCAAAGACTGTGAAAAAAAGAATAAGTAGTACTCTTTAGACTTAAAAAAAAAAAGCATTACTTACAGATAAAGTTATTTTGACTTCAAGTTTCTGTGACTTCCCCAACACTGAATGCCATTTTCTTTAAACTCCGTTGTCCTGGAGTCATTCTGTGTTCACAGTAACGTGCTCACTGTTTCTCCTTCTTCTCCCTTTTGTATTTCATGTTATTGATTCATTTTGAGTTCATAAAATATACCTTAGAAATGCAAAGGTAAGGGAACAGGGAGTCAGAGCAAAATTTCTGTTGTGCGTGCATGCGGATTTTCCCTAATGTTTGTTGTCCTGGGTGTGAACACACCTGTGCTTTACCTACTTTGGTAGGTAAAGCACAGGTGTGGATGGTTTCTTGAGCCGTACAAGTACAGTGTCGGTGCCATCAGCCACTCCTGATCCCACTTTGTACCCACAGTGATAGCTCTGTTCTTACCAGGTGTGATGATTTAGTCATTGAGTTATAGTTTCAAAGACAGTTGCATTCATTTCCTTGTTTAAGACAATCTATGTGATTGAGAGATTGGAGTAAGTTATCTGCTTCTGACGAGGATAATCATTCCTTTTAATCTGACTACTGCTTCCTGCCTCTGCTAATGGGAAGGATTTAATCTCTTGTGGAGACTAGATGCTTACCTTGTGAAAATCACCCCTGCTCTGTTGAAGTAAACAGAGCTTAAGCACGTGTTCAAACCTGACCACAAACTTCAGTGTTGCTTCAACCATGATTCAGTTATGGCATCATGTATATGTGGAGGGGAGGGTGTGTGTAATGTTTATGGTTTCATAACTTGTCTCTTTTGAGATACACTCCTTTGGTTGTCACTGGACTCCATGTGAAATACATTCTTAAATGAAATTGTGAACATTTTAAGGTGTTTTTCTTGAACAAGCTCTAATTCAGTCTAATTTCCTTCCTTTTCCTGAGGTGTTCAGATGTATAAAAATTCAAGCATTGATTAACAGTCAAAAAAATAGAAACAGATACATTTACCACTTACTTAATACTGTGTACTGAGAATGGGAAGGGGCACTTCAATGCTCTTTTCCTTCTGGCACATCCTTAATGTGATGGAGTTTATTCATTTCAGAATTTGAATGCACATGGGCCCAGTTCTGCAGAGGGCAGAACGTGTTGGCCTCGATCCAGGAGAGCGTTGTATTTGTCTGGTCACCTGTAAACACGTGGGCAGAGGGCTCATGTGCTTCAGTTTAAACGTGCCCCTCAGTCAGGGCAGGCTGCTCAGCACCTCTCCCGCCTCAGCCCTCATCCCTGAGGGCGAGCCGTGTGCAGGCAGGTTTGTAAAATAGGAATTGACACCCTCCTCTGGGAAATTTAACTCACAAGACTAATAACCCACGTGTGGTTTATATTTCTTCATCTTGACTTGTTCAATGCATGTTTAATTTGGGAGGGTTGCTTCAAGGTTGTGGCGGGGGCGCTTTGGCGCTATAATTTCTGTTGTGGAATGCAGTTCTTGTTGGAATAAGGTACATCATGTACTTTTACTCTTTTGTCAGAGAGCAGAAAGACAAACACGAGCCATGGACTCAGTCCAGTACGCAGAATTCTGTGAAAGTCGGCAATTGAGTTTTTGTAAGTATTAGAATGGCTGCACTGTATGGAGATGTTTGATTATTATTTCATGTAATAGAGAGCACACCAGAACCTCGTGTTTTTTGAAAGCACTTTTGTTTCATCCTCAGTAATAAAACTTTAAATTCTTTCTCTGCATAACTCCTGGGAACAGTTAATTTAGCAGTTTCGGGCTGTGTCGGGCAGAATATTTTATTTGAATATTTACCAAGCTTTCCATGTGCTTCAACACTGTGCTGGTGAGGACCATAGAACTGGTAAGGAGTTAATGGATTAAAACCACCACTTGCCTCAAGTTGTCATGGTGGTGTCAAAGTTGGCATATTAGGAAGTTTCATGGTTGCAGGTTTTTCGGAATGCATCTAAAATTAGAGAAGAGCAGCAAGTTTTGCTTTTATTTCCCGATCCGCAGAGACACAAAGAACTCACTAAAGAGACTTTTCTATTTTAAGCTGTAAGCTCCTGCTGTGGAATTTGTTCAACATTAGCCAAGTTCATCAGTATACGCCATTCCAACACTAATAACATGATGACAGAATTAGGGTTTTTCTAGCACTGAAAACCAACTTACTAGAAGTACTTGTGGGCCATGACTATAATGAGCTGTAAATTAATGGGCTTGATCATGTAGCAAAACATCATTACAGAAGCGGTTAAGTGATGACTAAGGTTTTAGGTCAAATGTCAGAGAAAAGGAGGCAAAGGAGCCAGTAAAAACCATGACAAAACAGCACATGATCCTACAACACGGACTTGAACACAATGGTGTCTTTAAAGGAGAGACCTTATCTTGTTCTTCCTTCTAAATTCAAAGAAAGAGTGACTCATTTATGGCAAAAAAATGACACATTTGAGATACTGTTCTGCATCAGCAAATGTCAGCAAATGTAGAAAAACATGTTTTGCAAGCATTTCTTTTCTTGATTCAGTATGTTTTTTATGTTTAGTTATAATTTGGCATCACACATCTGTGAGCCATTAGATAAATGATACTTCAGATTAGGGTCACTTCAGGAAATGAGAGGTTTGTGATAAAGTCATTTTGAATACTCAAAAATTGCCATTTGGACACAGAACAAATAGAAATTTCAAATTTGAGAAATAAAATTGAATGTTGGTGACCAGGGGATTGTGATCTATAAAAATATCTCAGTGCTGTTTTCACAGTGTTTTTAAATGACCATATCTATAAGGTTCTTTTTCACTGACAATGTCATTAAAGAATATGAGAATTACAGTGGTTAGAAAATAAAAGCAAGAGAGTCTCGGGCACAAATTCAATTACATACCATGAGCTCAAATAGATAGAACATAGCAAGTGCCATGCAGAACATTTGTTCAAAACTAACATAAAGGCTACTTTTTAACTTCTTAAATTTTAGTAAAAATTGAATGTGTTACTATGTTTAAAGAAGAAAACCCTTTTTACTGTAATATAAACCCATAAAAACTATCTCGTAAGAGAATAAACTTGGAAGGGACTTCAAGAAACCTGTTCTAAAAATATGTATTAATAAACACAGCTCCAGATATTTCTGTGCACTTTTAAAGACAGGCAAAAGAAAATGTCCATCAAAGGATCAAATACTACAGAATTACAAATTTTAATTGTAGGGAGCAATTTTATGGTTCTTCTGTCACCTTCACACTCCTCATATTTCTTTCTTTCTTTTTATTTTTTTTCCTTTTCTTAGTGACCCTATGTAGCCTTCTCATTCCCTCCTAAATAAAAATAGCCATTATTTACACCTGTTTCCTGTTTAACACCTGACATGTCTGTTGCTTTTTCGTCATTGTTGGAAGCACTCTGAAAGAGCTGCTTCAGATGATTCTTCTCCTTGTAAGCACTTCATTTTGGCTGTTCTGTCTCACAAACAGCCCTCATTAAGACCTCTGTCTTAACAGTTCTTTCTGTCCCCAGATTTCTGTGATTATCTTCTCCACCACTGACCTAAGTAAGATCATCCTTCTTTTTTTTTCCTTTTACTCTCTAAGCAAATACAGTGTTTCTCTGTTCTGTATTTTTCTCTGCCCTTTCTCCAAAGTGGTCTCATCCTTTACCAGTGTGAAGTTCTTGTATGGATGTTGATCATTTGCAGATCTACATCTATCATTTTTTTTTATCCACAGCACTCTTTAAAAAACACTCATCTACAAATCATTTTGGGTCCCTTGTCAGCACCTAACCCCTGTATGGTTAACACCAGGACTGCTGAATTCTTCTGTCCTTCTTCATTTGTCTTTGCTGTTGTTAATAAGATTATATCAATTTTATCTGGGCTCATATTTGTATCGATTTCTTTCAGTGCTTTCTCTAATTCATCATTATTTCTTTTACAATACATTCTAAATTAGGCTCGTCCTGTCTACACTCCTCTGAGGTTGACCCTTCATTGTTTTAAATCTTCTGTATGATTGATTATCCTGTGTTTTTTTCTCTTTACTCCATGGGCTTATGGGTCTGCAGAATGTTGTGTATGAAATAAGTCTTTACCCACAGGTTCCACTTTGGTAATTCCTTTCTTGATCAGTCAAATCACACTCACTCTGCTTGTTCCACATTTTCAGTATTTCTGCTACCCAAAAAATTGATTATTTTGGCCTACCTGTTGTTAACTTTTCCTTTTCTGCATATGGTTTTAAATGACAGCAAAGAAAGCATCCAAATTTCGTGACTGGTTGGACTGTAGCAGTATGGAAATAAAGCCAAATGCGGTTGCAATGGAGATTTTGGCATATTTAGCATACGAGACTGTGGCCCAGGTAAGGGACTCTGCTGCCTGAACTCTAATTAAAATGAATTAATTACTCTTGGATGTACTGCAGCCTCAGCGACAGTGTTGTGAGCCCCTTCAGAAGTGCAGTCAGTACCCCAAATAACCAAGCTAAATGGATTCATGGAATCACAGAATGGTTTGGGTTGGAAGGAACCTTAAAGCTCATCCCGTTCCAACCCCCTGCCATGGGCAGTGACACCTTCCATTAGACCAGCTCAGAAATCCTGTCTGCCCTGGATGACAGATATGGACTACACTGTACCATCCCTCTGATGCACAAATAGAAATGTTTTATAATGGCTACAGGGGAGAGTGGAGTCCAGCACGAACTTTATTCAAGTCCAAACTGAAACCACATACTTTGCTATGTGACCTTTGGCAGTGTGCTGAGGCTCATTCAACCCCATTGCACAATTGGATTATAAAGAAGGATTTCCAGGAAAACAAAATGTTACCTTAGTGCCAAGCCGAGCCCTCTTGGGTAGATGGATTGCTCCATATATTTACAGAAGTGGAAAAGAAAGGTTCCTTAGGCTGAAATATGTCTGAGTAATTTTGTTTTCAGCTGAGAAACACTAAGAATATTCTTCCTCAACCCACAACCCCTCACTATCCCATTGTTACAGTGGCATTTGTAACCCTCTCTGTTTTGCCTCTCCAGCTGGTGGACTTGGCCCTTTTGGTTAAACAGGACATGGCTCCCAAAGCTGGTGACCCATTCAGTCATGCCATATCTGCCACCTTCATACAGTACCACAACTCTTCTGAGGTAAAACTTGCTTTTTCACATATTAATGCTTTTTATGTTTTACTTTCACATGTATTTTCTTCCTGAATAGACATTTTTGATTCTGGTACTGATACAAACTTTCTTTGTTGTGGAGTTAATGAACTCTGAAGTTATAGATTTAAATGAAAAGCCATTAAATTATAGTTCTGAATGTTAAATTCTTAGCAGCATCTTTATAATTAAATGCAAATCCTCTTTTCTTCAGTGGAAATTCCTTCGCTCAGCATTCAAGGCTCTCTCTATTGCAGATTTGGAGACTGAAGTTTTCAAAACTGGCAAGTGCACCAAGTGCTGTATTGCATTGGTATAATAGATATTTTAGAAATTTCTGGATTGAGCAACCCAAATTTGGTATAACATCTCTTCTAAGAGGAAATCTAAGACAGCAATAGTTGGGGTGGTTTTTTGTGATTTGATTATATAATGGCTGTTTGTCATCTTGCTTTTATAGCCACATCTCTTAGGGCAATCTTCAAGTGTGAAGACAAGTCTTGACTCTCCTGAAAACACACCACCTCCTACACCCACCCCCCCAGCATCAGCAGGACAGCAGCACCTTGGGAAAACCCCCTCAGGAGCCTTGGGGAATGGTGGAATTGGACAGGACTCTACCAAATCCAAACAAAGGAAAAGAAAAAAGGTATTTGGTGCACAAACATGGGATTAAAAAAAAAAAAAAAAACCAAAAAGAAAAAGAAACCAAAACATCTTCAGGAAATCAGTACATAATCAAATAATGGCTTGGATTGGAAGGGACCTTAAAGACCATCTTGTCCCAACTCCCCTGCCATGGGCAGGGACACCTTCCACTTGACCAGGTTGTTCAGAGCCCCATCCAATGTGCCCTTGAACGCTTCTAGGGATGGGTCATCCAAAACCTTCTCTTGACAATCCGTGCCAGGGCCTCACCACCCTCACAGTAAATAATGGGTCTCATTTTAAATATTAATTTTAACCTGTATCACGTATTAAAGACCATTATTATTGTAGAGCCAAATGTGTAGTTTAGTGTGTTTTCCATCAGAACTAGGCTCGAGCTTCCCAGTAATGCCTGCAAACTGAGTTTTGTTAAGGTAACAGTTGCTGCTGCTCACATAACCTGCTCTTCTACAGCCACAGCAGGAGCCACCACCCCAAATCACCATCCCCTTCTCTGGCAGTGGCAGCGAGCATAGGTTTTAAGGCTCAAAACATAAGCAAAGCAGAAGAAGAGGTGCTTGTGATTTTCCTCCTCCCAGCAGCCTTTAACAGCTCTGCCTGACTTCCTTTATTTTTATGCCAGTTTGTTGCATTCAAGCTAAATATTTGTTTACTTTGCATAACATGGAGATGTCTCATATGCAGAGTGTGAAATGTAAATGTTGCAATTCTTGTCTGCTGTTGTGGAGTCTTGGTGTTCTGTTTGATAGGGATATATGTACCTTAAAACCACAAGGGAAATAGATTTGACTAAATAAAATGGATAGGAAGCCCCACCTTAGTCACTTGGGGCTGTTTTGAAAAAAATGTGATGTCAGTACTCATTTTGCTTCAAAGCAATAGAGTGACTTGGGATTCTATCATGTGTTTCATTATTAAAAAATACTCATTTTCCAGAGTAAACCCAGTGATTTTTACAGTGATAGATAAAGATGTATTTTCTCCTCCTTTCTCCTAATATGTTCAACTTTATGTCTGTCCTTATACTCCAGTTAGAAAGCTATTAGTGAATCCTAAAAACCTTTCAGAAAACTTTTGCTTTTCCTCTTCCATTTTTATATTACATTTGATTATGTTTTGTTTCTGTGGCTGATTTCTATTATAATTCCTAGGAACAGGAATTTAGCTGGCAGTGTAGTTTTTGATACATTATATTTTGCTGGTGTTATGAGTTTATTTTAAATTCTTAGTGTTTTGCTTAATGCCTTTTAAAACAATTGTATTCCAAAAAGTGCACAGTTTTAATGAAAAGTTCTCCTGACATATCCAGTTTGGTTAGGTATCTACTGGATATAACTTAGGCATTGAGACAAACAAGTTAACTTGGTGAAGAATGTTATTTTTAGGCTGTGAAGGCCCAGTCCAGCAAAACATATTTGAGTTTCATATTCCCTTTATGAATGTCAATCAGCAAGGGAAGAATCTGCCATCGTATTATGAATAATTCCGTGTGTACACACAGGCTCCAGTGGACTCAGCACTCTGGAAAATAAAACATTTCGCAGAAAATATCCCAAATCTGAGAGCGTTAGTGTATCACGTGAATGTATGAGGGGACTGCCTGTGTGTGTTCATTAAACTTCAGTGTATAACTTAAGTTTTTGTCATTCTCAGTGCATTCACTAATATAATTTTCGTGAGTTTATTGCCAAGAAGCCATCATTTGATAAGTCATCTGAATTCTGGCAATTTGGGTGGAGCCTAAAACAGCATTTCAGATTGACTTATAAGGAGAAAAGAGTAACTTTTTGTTCTGAAATCCTGACAAAATTTCTGTACAATCGGTGCCCCACTACCAGTGAATTCTTCTTTTTATCTATTTAGGGTCCATAATCCAAAAAATCATTTGAAATTTGAAAACATTCCAATTTGAGGTAATTAAATTTTTTTTTTTTTTGCATCCTTCTAACACCTTTATGTCACATGTTTCAGCTTCAAATTTCAGTCTGATGTTACTCAGTGGTGATTTTGGTGTCAAATTGCTTTCCACTTAGGGTGCTTGTTCAATATTTTCCCCACCCCTTGACATCATAATAAGAGCCTGAAATGTTTTAAAAATAGTTTCTGTGGTTATTGCACTGTGACTTATATGACCCTCTCATTTTAGTTTGAACATTTTCTGCTCTTTTCAGTTGCAACACACAGCAGCACTAGGTGAAAGATTTAAGAGGACAAACATGGTGTTCTTTGAGTCTCTTAAGCAAAGTTCATGTAAAAGTCCCCTTTAATTTGTTAATAGCTTTTTCTCTCTAATGTAGTGTGTGGCAGCAATGATGTGTATCCTCAGGAAAATAAAAATAAAAATTGCTCCATTTTATAAACGTTTATTTTCATGCCTTATGCACTGTAGGTCTGTTGTGTGTTTTTGATTTAGTAACAATTTATGTGTTTTTCTGTTGCAGAGCACTGCAGCCTGTGGTATAGAGGCTCAAAGTGATGCCATCCAGCCCAGCCACATCAGAGAGGCCATTCGACGCTACGGCCACAAGATTGGCCCCCTTTCCCCATTCACAGTACGTAATAACAGAGTTATAAAAAGTTATATTTATAATCTTAAAGAACTTTGATTTTCAAGTGGTCGAATGAAGAAGCTTTGGAATTGTTGAGAGCAATTTGTGGTGACTGTAATTTTCTTTATAAAAGTGGCATAATTCTCTCGGGAAATAAAACTTAGTAATTTCTGTCTCTTTTTGGAAGGACAAAAAAGTTTCTTTTTTTCCTTTTAAATATTATTTTCTTTCAATTACAAATTATGCTTTTTTGTTAGTGCTTGAATCTTCTGTTTTTCCAAAGTTTAGGTTTACAGTTATTTTAAATTATATGTATTGCAATATGGTGAAGAGCACTTTATATTCTAAAATTAGTTGTGTGTCAGATACTGCTCCTATTGGAAGCTGAACTCTCAAGTGTTATATTTACAGCTGGAGAAAGAAGAGAATGGTTTCTTTAGACAACTTTGAACCTCCACTGAAATGTAATAGAACTGAGCTTGTGGTAAAACACTGATGGGTCCTGAGGTTTTGCCATCATTTTTTCTATGCAAATTGCAAATCCATTGTTCAGAGCAGCCAAACGAATTCTTTATTTAATTTTCTCAGCTGATGAAAATGTGAAAGCAGTCCATCTCCAATGTCATAAATTGGGGTTATTTTCTTCTCATCTGCTCTTCTAAGTGGCATAAATCCTGCTTACCTCAGAATATCTACATTTAGGAAGCAATAAATGTCAAAGAAATCATTATAGGAAAAAACAAAACAAAACAAAAAAAACCACCAAACTAGACCTGAGCTTTTAAAAATCAAGAAGAAATTGTCCAATTTTTAAGAGATTTTAGGAAAAGAAAATTATTCTGAATTTGGAGGAAATTCATCTACATAAAAATGATACAGAAGTGTATGAAGACCATAAATATCAAGAAAATAGTGGCCCTTGACCTCAGAAGTGAGGAACAAAAAAAAAAAAGTAAATGAGTATGTGAAGTAATAATTTTCCTAATGTCAGAACTGATCAGTGCTTTTAAAAATGACAGTGAATGTTTGGTTTGTTAATGATAGTCAATACACATTTGCAATGAATTGTCTTTACATAATTTTACCTCTCACAAATGACAGATTAATATCATGTAAAGCATGGGATAGAATTTCTAGCCCAAAACAGAAAAATGTCTTTAGCAGAAGTTTGCTAAGAGATGTAGTAAAGAACATGGCAATGGCTTCTGAAAGCAGAGAGTGTATTTAACTTTATTATAAAGAAGTAAAGAGCTCAAATAAACAGCTGCAGAAAGGTGAGTCTTCCTTCCCTGACCCTCACTAGAAGTGGTTTGGTCAATTATTAACCAAAGTTTAACTTTTTCTGCAACCACAAGTTATAATAAAATCCTCTGGTTTGGGTTGGGGTTTTTTTATGTCCTCCAGTCTTATGAAGTTCCCAAAACAGTGTAGCTAACTGAACAATTTAATTTGTTAACATTACTTACTGTCAACGTGGTTGATGAGATGAGCAGATCTTGTTCCCTCTCAACAAGCCAAGAATGAGAGGGAATCTTGGGTCAGCTCCTGGGTGCATTCAGAGGCTGTAGGGCTGTAATATGATTCTGCTTTTAATGAAAAAGCTCAGGAAAAGCATTTTGAGAGGTATTACAGGGTATGCATTTAGGTCTGTCCATCTGCCCACTTCTCTCAGTGCCCTCATTGGCAGCTTTGGGGATAACGTTGCTATCACACCTGTCCCTGCAATAACCATGACCTCTGTGCCTTAATTTGGCAGAAATGTAGATGGAGCACTGAACAGCCTCTGCAAATCTACATAAAAAAACCTTCCACAACAGATAGACTTCAGTGATGGAGAGGTCTGATGGCATGTGTCTAACCAAACATGAGGAGTGAGATTAATAGTCCTACCACAAATTTTTATATAATCACACAAGGTCATTTCCTCAGATCTCAGACAGAACTATGTGACACAGTCTGTGTAGGTACTGAAAAACCTTGACATAATATTAGAAGTCTGAGTCTTTGAGGGAAGAACTGTATCAGAAGGATCTAAACCCTTCCCTCATCTCTTTGAAGCCACTATAATGGATATTTTTATGGATCATTGTAATAAGCAACAGACAGGCAGTTTTCAAGGGCCTGCTGTATTCAGAAAATTCGTATCTCAACCCAAACCAGTAGGGGACAGGTTTTCTAACTGGAAGAATGAAATCTAACAGTCAGGTGTTATCCTACACAAAGATGGGTGATGTGGAAAGAGAGCCACCAATTGCGTCCCAACAGTACTCACGAAAAGACACTTTTTTATAAAAAAAAAACAAAATAGACTTGAAGAATGAAAAGGCTTCATATGCTGGTGTGTCTGGATAGAGGATTGTGTCAGTGGAGTCATGCACTGTGTGGATTTGCGTGGAAGTAAGTACTTGAAGAAGGAGAGGTGATTTTTGTGTAATGGATCTGCAGATACGATTTGCTGTGATTCTATGATATTTTGGTTGTATATTTTCCCTTTTGCCCATCTTTTCTGAGTTTTTTCAGACTCTTTAGGGGGAGAGAAACAAAGGGCTGTTGTGGCAGTTCGGTCAGTGCAAAATAATACGCAACTATGGTTAAAATCCACTTGACTGGGAATCCTGATGGTTTTTCAGTACTTCAGGAAGGTGCTATTCCTGAATACACCAAGAGTCATTTGTACTCAGCTTCCAGTGTTTAACTGGGTCTGTATCTAAGTTGACACTTACTGGATTAGTGTCATGGTGTGCTTTACTTCTATGTGTGAAGAGGTTTCTCGGAAGAATCAAGGTGTGTTTATTAAGTGCATGGTGGGCTGGTCACTGTTTAGCCCAAAATCACTTATGTCACTATCTGAATATTAATGTAAATTGTTCTAAGTGAATTAATAAGTATTTCAGTACTGTTAGGTAACTGTTAGTTTTGTTAGAGGGACATTTTTTACAGAAATGGAGATGCTGAGTATTTTCAGGCATTAAACCAATTACAGAGGTGAACAGCGCTAGTAGCAATAATATCTGGCATAACAATTTATAACACTTTTCCTATGGACATCTCAAACTTCAAACTTTTAGCTGGTAATGTTCATTGAAATGTCCTCTTAATATTCCTGGGGTTATGTGTAACTTCCTCTCTGGCAATTTTCTCTGAAAGAAAACGCCCATGAGCCACATGTTCCATGAGGAATTCTGTATGGCAAGGGTCTCTCACAGTCAGCAAGCATCCTGGGATGCATATTCAAAGAAATTTTGCTTTGTTTCTTCTCTTCCCTTTCCCTTTTCCCTTATCCTGGTGTCACAGACCTAAGATACAACACATTTTTTCACATCTTTCCCTGTTTTGCTGTTTAATCATGATCATCCCTCTCTTCCATCTGATTTGGTCATGAGTGTTCCTAATGAGGCAGTTTTGGAAGAGGAGTTGAGCTGGTTAATTTATTCTTTAGCAGCATTTGATGGATTTTGGTTGGGACAAAAAGAATACTTTGAAAGTTTTATAATCATATGGTAAATGAAAACTAACATTAGACTAGTGAAAATGATCCGTTTGCATTTATTTTGACCTTAATAGCTATGTCAAAATGACTAACATAATTAGAGCATTTAGGTTTTTTCTCCAAGTGCAAGCCACAATGGAAAGCAGCAAGTGTACTCTAGATTCCTCTGCATTGTGTCATGACCAAGGTAGTTTAGACATACATTTTATCCATATATTTTCTATTAACAATATTGGGTGGCGCTCAGTGTTTCCTGCTCTAAAGCATGGTCTAGACTTGCAAGAAGTAGAGAAATGTTAAAAAATAGTGACATATAATTTTGCAAGACGGGAATGGGAAGTATGGAACTCTCCATCTTGTGGGGTAATGCAATTCCATGTGCCAGATCTGTGTCTATTAACTGCATTTGAGTTACAAAAGTGTATAATGAAAATGACATGCTGTCTTGACTGGCCCTGTAGGAATAATCCTAATATTCATTCAAATAATATTCAAAATAATAGTATTTAGTATGCCAAAGTATTCACAAAAATACGGATATATGGAAATATGGATATTTCTTATGAGGAATACAAGCATAATGCAAGCATAATGTCTCTAGAGAAATTATTTGAAGTTACTTGAATTGATTGTATTTATTCTGTGAGCAATATACAGTGCTTATCTGAAATCTTGATGTGAGCAGTTGTAAGTGGTACATGAACAGTCTGTAAGCAGTACTTGTGACCACGAGACCAGCTCTAGTACGAAGAACAGCTGGGATCCTCTTCTCTGAAATTAAAAAGTGGTCTCTACAACAGTGGAAGACCAAAGGCAAAAAGAAAATGTTTCCAAAACAGATTCTTTGTCGTTAGTTTATGCCAGTTGGGAAACAAAATGCTTCAGATGTTTAGTTAAGAGAAGCTGAGTTCACCGATGTAAATTGTACCCCTGCCAGGCTGCAGACAGTGGCCATTATTCAGCAGTGTGTGTGTGTGTGTAAATGGAGTGGATTGAATGAAGGAAGGTATAACCAACATTTCTTTGGATATTTATGTTTTGGGGGGAATGCTCCTTCAGCCTCCAAGGCATTTCAGTATGAAAAGGCTTGCTAGTCTAAACCTCATCTTGTTAAATATTTCAGTCTCATAAAATTGCCTATGCAGCATAAAACAATTAATATTTACAAACCAGTGTTTATGATACTGTTGTGACATTCCCTGCACAAAGAACATGTAACACCAGAGAATGTGCTTTGGCAGAGACTTATATTATTTGGGTCTATATTATTTGGCCCTCCTTATATTCTTGGAGGTTCTTAAATAATTAATGCAAGTATCCAGTGTAGATTTCAGTATGTTACATGTGCATGTAAATCATAACTTCACAATCAAATTAAATACTTAGTCAGGATTTTTCACTTCTGATGTTTTTTTAAGTGCCCATTATTGATCCTGATTGAGCTCAGCTTTTATGCAAATACTTAGATCAATTTCTGAGGCGAAAAACACCGAAGTTCATCCCATACCTTTAGTGACTTCAATATAGTAAAGATTATATTGACTCTGCTGATTTCCCCTAGAGAACAAAATCTGTGGAATTGTAGCCGAGGACCTGGGAAAGCTGAGCTTGTGAGAGACTAAACCAGCAGATTCAGGAAAAAGTTTTTCACCCAGAGGATGGTTGAGCACTGTTACAGGCTCCCCGTGGAACCAACCCTGTCTCAGTGCAACACTCATGGTGTGACTCTTGGGGATGGTCCTGTGTGGGACCTGGAGTTGGACTCGATGATCCTGATGGGTCCCTTTCAACTCTGCATATTCTCTGATTCAGGGAGTAGAGAGAAGAGAGGGAAACTTTTAAAATACAAAGGATAGTGTGGCAATATATTTGTGGAGATAAGGAAAACAGGACATCTTGAAAAGAAGGTTTGGGTTAGGGGCCTTAAACTTCAAGAAAAATTTGTCTTCACATTTCATAGAATCACAGAATGTGTAAGACTGGAAGGGACCACTGGAGGTCATCTGGTCCAACCTCCCTGCTCAAGCAGGGCCATCCTAGAGCACATGGTTGTGTCCAGAAAGCTTTTGAATATCTCCAGAGAAGAGGACTCCGCAAGCTGGAGTTGTCTCCAAGGGGATTTGGTCTGCAACTTAGTCTTAACTGAAAGAAATCCCTTTTTGCATGTTTCAGACCAAAATAGTAGTGAGAAGAAGTTCTGGAATATAATCTTCAATAATTGCTTCAATAGACTCAATGTAGATGCATTACATCTAAATTTTCCTGGAGCACTTGAATAATAAAAAATTTTAATGCTGTTTCCAAAAGAAATTAGGTACATGGAAATCAAATTTAAAAATCTCTGATATTTAGGGTCCTGTATAATTTATACTGCCCGTATCAATATTCAAAATCAATTGATACTGATTTTGAAGAAGTCAGGATTTCATTCTTAATCAGTTCTCAAAAATGAAATGTATGTATTTATGTCAAAAGGCATTTGAAAACTTTTCCTTCAGTTACACATTCAGTTTCTGATATAGAAGAAATCAAATTGACATTTTTATTCTTTCTTCTCATTTTGAAAGTAAAAAAGGGCATTATATTTCATTAAATACATACTTTGACGTCTTTGTCTGTACTTCAAGCTGTTGTCTGTAGTTATTTGTTATTCTACAGTGTTAACACTGTGTGTTTGAAAAAGATGAGTTATTATTCTATAAAACCAGTAGGAAGTCAAATCACAGTTTGGAAATCTTGTTCTCTTCTCTCCCAACCCCCATCCCAAGGTTCCTCCTTTCAGATTTATGAAAGAAAACATTTCTTTCTGTAAAAGGTTTTTGTATGCCAGCATCTGGAAGTGTTTATTTCAGTGGCGTGTAATCTATCTGTGGATTTAGTTAGCACCAGACCCCCTTTTGTATACTCCTGACTTAAAATTTTTATAAATGATCTTGTTGAATTTGTGCCAGTGTGCACATGGTTTGGCTGATTGCTGCATATATCCTTTACCTGCCAGTCACCTTTGATTTATATCCCTTCCCTTCTGCTTTTACCTTCCAAAAATGGTGCCACTGAACTATCCTCTAAATCATCTTATTGGATAAATTACTCCAAGATGAGATGGCACAGTTTTCGCCGACTCCTCAACAGAAGACATTCCTATAATCCATCCTTGCCCACTCTCTGTAGAGCCATTCAAAAAAGAGAATGAACAGGAGAAATCAGGCTCCCTCTTCCATCCCAGCACTATTTCTCCCAGTGCTATTCAAACATGTAAAACGGGACATTTGTTTTATACAGCTCTCAATACCATCTGAAGACACATAAACTGTTTGAGAATCTTTTACACCCCCTTTCCTGAACTTCTTCATTAGATGAGTTTAATCCAAAGAACACGGTCATACAGTTTTCTCCCAAAAAGATTAAAATGTGAAAGAATAGTGTGTTTAAAAATGTTTTAAAGCATTTCATTTGGAATAGATTATACAATATACATGACAGTTCTTTCGACGATAAAAATCCCTGCTGGTTTCCTGAAGCTAAACAGCTAATATTCCTTCAGAATAACAACAGGTCTGTAAGCTTTACTTAATGACATTACTAATTTGGAGAGTTTTATGAAGTTTCCTGGAGAAAAGCAGGTGGCTTGGCAGTAATTTAAAAGGTTCCCAATTTGTGGTAGCAGTTTCAGGGGGTTTCATGTTTCTAAAGAGGGAGACCGAGCTGCATATTGCTTAAGAGTGTCTGACACAATGATGTATCATTTTGGACTAAGTTTCCAGAAGTTCATTGGTCATTAAATGTGCTGCTTGACTTTATACTGCAGTTTCCCAGCTCTCTCTACTGGGGGTAATCTTAAGGCTCAAGCAGAATTTATTAATGAAGGCATAAGCTTGCAGCACTGATGAAGCATTAAGTTGCCCAGATGATTTTATTAAACAGGAACATAGATTTTTTTAGATAAGACAAAAATGTCACTTAAGTAGATTTGAAAAGAACTGGCTCACTTTCTGCAGAGCGCTGGGAAAGTATTTACTAACAGTCTGGATAGTATTTGATATCCTGTGGGGATATTTAAAATTCTTGGATCGCACATACATCAGTGTCGTGCTACACAACACAGTACATGAATTGTTGCAAGCAGCACGTGAGGCTCTCAGGCAGCAGGGATGTGGTTCTGTGGAGGTAGGAGATACTGGCATGAAGTGACTCTGATAATGTACAACCCTTGTACTCCGTTGTGTCACCTCCTGTTCAAGGATGTTGCACTGGAAGGACTGAACAAAATGTGCATCTTGCTCAATGTAGGAGCTCACAGTGTAAGATTTTATTATTTTTAGTGTGTAATAGTTAAAACAATCTGATTTGGCAAATAAATTTACTAGCTCTGTTAGTGAGAAGATAAGTCAACTATAAAGTCTGCAATCAGCTATAAACCAAAGCAGCTCCTGGTCTCATAAACCTTATATGATTATTTTTTTCTAACTGTGTGTCCAGATTCAAATACATACTAGAGACATTTTAAGCTCAGTTGTACTGATGTGAAAGGATCCGAGGGTAAGAATATGTTACTTTCTAAATGAAGTGTATGCTCTTATGTGCCTCCTGAGAGGCTTAAAAAACCGTAGTATAGATGAAAATCTGACTTCTGGTACTTTGCTCAAGGCAATCTAACATGTAATACATAAATATGTATTGCAAGAGAAAGGTGAGTGAATATAATTCTAGACCAGGTACTAGTTCAAAAAGGTAATTTAATTAAGTGTTCCAAGGTATTGCGCAAACATAAATCTGTCCTTCTTCAATAATTTATGTTAATTTTTTTAAAGACAGTGACATTGCATCCATGCAGCAGCTACATTTGGTACAAAGGTAATAAATAGAAACTTGGTAATTGAAGAATCCTAAGAACAAAACTGAAGACTCTTAGAAACAAAGTGTCTTTTTCTTACTTGTCATTACACAGAATAACAGTGCAGCTCCCTGCAGGTTTCATGTTTGTGTGAATCTGCAGGGTTGTGGACAATACCATGTACTTACAAGTTCAGTTGTTGTATTCTGTACCATTCTTTCAGATTTCCCCTGAAAATGAGCATTCATTCATTCATATTTTTCTCCTTGAAAGATTTAAAAGTGCTTTATGAACCGGAGCTGCTCGTAGCTGTCAGTTCACCTCTGCTGGTCTGGGCCAGCTCAGATGTGAGATGCAGCAGCTGTGAGAGTGTGAGTCGGCAGCAGAGCTGCACAGCTCTGGAGCACAGGATGTGAGCTGTCGAGATGAAACATTATGGGAACTTTGGGATCATGTAATAGAGCTGTTTGACTTGGAATTAATCTACAGTTGAAGAAAAACCGCACGAAACCTAATTTGCCGTGAACAGGATCTTCATTTTAGACGCTATTTGTACGACCAACACTTGACAAATGTGTCCTATCGTATTGAGCTTGCAGAGAAAGACAGGTTGGATGGGACTCTGAGCAACCTGGTCTAGTGGAAGGTGTCCCTGGCCATGGCAGGGGTTAGGAACTGGGTGATCTTTAAGGTCCCTTCTGTCCCAAACCATTCTGTGATTCTGTGGTAGAAGCTTTTACCTGTGGACACCTCTGGCTGTCACTGACTTGTCACTTTGCAAAAAAAGAATGTAAAATCTCTGGAACCTCAGGGCTAATCTAGAAAAGAGCAAATAATAATCTTTGAACACCAAGTGGAAACATTTAGTATAACTCTTTTTATCTCTTATTTTCCATTCTAGTTGCCTACTCCCTTGTTCATAAAGTCCTATGATAAAGCTCAAACTTAAGCACTTGTTCAACTTGGCCGTGCAAGTAGGAGGAGACAAAAGATTCCTGAAATTTAAACAGGGCCTTTGTGATTTTTTTTTCTGTCCATTTATCGTGTCCCACTCAGTGAGGTGTCAGTTCTCATTTAAATCTTTGATACCACCAACAGCAGAAAAAGTTACTGAGCCTGCAGCGGTGCAGATTATGTTTGATTGCCTCTCATTTGTGTCCTCTGTCCTCTCCATCCCCTGTGGCAAAGGTGCTCATTCTCCCCTTATCCCTCTGATACACCTCCAGGCATCAGAAGGCAACACTGGGATTTGGTTACTAGAAAATCTCCTTAACATCAAATCTTCACTTTTCTCCAAACTAGACCCATTTCGGGAAGCCTGGCTGCTCACTTGGTACTGCTTGGGGATATTTGTGTAGCAAAATCAAGTGTAAACACCACACTTGAGGCAACCAAACACATTTCATGAATTTTAGTTTGGGATTTCTGTGTTTCTTCCCTTCCCTGAGGTTTTGTGTTATTCCAGCTTTCTGACTTCAGCTTTAAGGTCGTGTAAACCTCAGTTCAGCAAAGCAGTCATCTGCTTAATTTTTAAACTATACCTTCAGTCTGACAAAAGACTGTGCTAAATCGAGGCTTTCTGGTATTATTAGTGATATACATTTGATTCATCTGTTATTTCAACATTCTGTTTTTAAAATTTATTGCATCAGAGAAAAGGGTAGAAGGATAGATACTTTCAGGGGTTGAAAGGATCCTTGAAAGGATTTTCAGAGTTGTAAACAGAGATACAGAGAAATACATGTTTATAAATATATATAAATGTCTGCTAGTAAACAGAACTAAGAAAATACTCCTTGCCATGTGAAAAGCTTTAATATTTTGTATTTATACATTAAGTGATTCTTCCTGGTATCTTGGTTTCTCTGGACATTTAATTTAAGGTAGTTCTTTTGTCAGTGATGGTGATCTCAAAGGTGGCAGTAGTAGAGCTGACAAAAAATACAATTTTATTATCTGTGTTATATTTCTGCAAATAAGCATGGACACTGCTCAGCTGAGAGAGTGCAAATTATGCATCGGTGTACTGTAAAGGTAGGTGCCAGAATAAGAGAAGATGGCTAAGAGTCCTTAAAAAGTACTTGCAGCACAGATAAAATGGGATGAAATTAAGATCAGATTCTTCCCTGGCCTTGTAATACTTGCCTCACCGGAAAGTTTTGGAATATATGTAAAGTGTTTAGACTTAAATAGGACGCAGCACTGGGTGAATATTGTGGTGTTAGGAGAACGAGAGAAAGATTATGAGATGAAACTAAATTCTTGAAAGGAGTATCAGAAAAGTTAAGCATGTTTTTAGTGCTGTGTATTACTGTACTTATATTTGTGACTGTGATGTCCAGTTTAGGATTAAGCTTCAGCCAAGGCTTTCTGATGCATCCCTTGTATCTGCCGTTCTACAGTGGCAAAATTTCACAGTCAAGATGGTTTTCTTGCTTTTAAACCAAGCTTCCTCCTCCCAGTTATATCACCCTGGATAATTCGGTTCCCTTCACATCAGTTAAGTTCTTTAGTTACTTACTGGTAGAAGTTCCACCCCCTCCTCCATGGCAGTCTGAGGAGAAATACCAGGATATGAGGAGGGATTTTCCTTGGTAAGACACTCTTCTGTCTCTGAGTATTTGTGTTAGTTAATATGCAAGTGGATGAAAATGTAAGGTATTGGGCTTCCATAAAGACCCTGAGCTATTCTGCAAAGCCCTGATAACTTATATGAAATAGGTGGTTTCCTTCAGGCTTCAATTGCAGATGACTATGGAACCTGGAATATACCTGAATGGTTAAAGAATGTCCTGTTATGTTTAACTAATTCAGAATGAATTCCACAGCTAAGAGCTTTGCCTGTGGATTATATGCTTGTAATTTTACATAATTTAAATTCCAATAATGCTGGGAGAAAAATAAGAATAATAAGTAATAAGAATAGGAAAGAATTAGGAAAAAAATAAAATAAGAAGAAAAATCCCACAGTAAATGTTTGCACAGAGTTACCAACATGGGCAGGTGAGGTAATTGGGGAAGAGGCTGGTATCCAGCCTGGAGAAATTGTACTAATCCAGTAATGCAGACTGAGCTCCTCCACAGGTCAGTCTTAAAGATTTGCTGACAGGATTGTCATTTTTGATGGCCAGGAATTGATGCAACAGGAAAAAAAATAAGAGACTCTAGAGATCTACATGTGTTAGTTTTACTGCAGAAGGTGATAAAACTGCTGGAAGCAAGCAGTCTCCATGCAGAATTACTGCAATACAAACGGCCTGGAGGTGAGACATATTAATTTCACGAGGTTAATTTTGTCGGTGGTGAAGGCTTTGCGTATTTTTTTTTCTTGCAAGAAGGACAAGTTATTAATATTCAATGTCAAGAAAACTGTAGTTCTAATTGGTGTTTAGATACGATGCTTAAATTACCCTCAGAGATATAGTGTAGATTTGGAGTATAGATTAGGTGCTTCTGAGAAAAAGCATTCAGCTGTTTCTGCATCTGTTAACAAGGAAGTTAAACAATCTCACCATTGTGCATGGAGGTTTTTTGTTTTTTTTTAATAGCAGATGGTACAGAAGAAAGGCTTGTTACCATTTATGGAAGCTTGAGATTTAGTACTCTATGGGGTAGATGAGGCCCATCTTTGTCCATAATTTACTACAGCAATATATAGGTGATAAAAAGAGTTAACTAGGTACAAAAGAGAGAAACTGGATGGCTCAACAAGTTGATAAAAAGCTATTAATCACAGCTTTTTAGAACATGTTGAAAGCCATTCATGTGAGCAAGGAATACTAATTTTAAGACATAATTTTATAAATAGTTCCAAATTGTCAAAAGTGACCAGACATTTTGAATATTAGCCTGAAATATGTAAAAGAATACTGGTTTTAATTTGGTCTTTTAAAGATCATGATGCCATTTCTTTAAAGTGGGATTTTTTTTTTCTGGAGTCTCAGCTTCTATAACACATGTAAACTGTCATTTAACTTTAAAAAGGGAGGGAAATCTTATTAGTAATGCTTTTCAATGTAAGAACATGAGTCAAAACCTAGGACTCTTTTGTATTTATATATTATTCATCTTGCACAAATGCAGAACAGAAGTTAATGATGGCTCAATAGATTGTGCAACATAGAGACATGACAAATTACAAGATTTGATAAGATAAACAGGAGAGTAAAAGGGAGATACTGTTGTTTAGCTGGTAAGGAAGTGGTCTCAGCATATAAATTATCCAGTCAGTAAGAGATTCTTTCCTGTACGAGTCACAGCACAGAAGAGTTTTAAGAACAAAGTGACAGTGGGTGATGATGTTAGTCTGCTCTTTGCGTCTTCCTCCCAAAAAGATGACGCAGGAGATGTGCTGTCTTGAACATTTGGTGTGTGCACAGCAGAGAATGGCAAGTGAGGTTGGAATCTGACATGGAACGGGAGATGTGCTGCTGCACAGGAGGGGGATGTGCCATGTAGGAAAATGAAAAGTATCTTCTAAAGGAGCTGGGAGGAAAATCAGCGTGATGGGTGAGAGAAATGAGCTTGGCAGGAGCTTTATGGCTTGGTACAAACAAGAAAATGTTGTTTTTTCAAAGCTAGACTCCTAAGTGTTTCTGTGACTTCCTCAGAGGGAAGATGGGAATCTGGATGAAGGGTAAGGAAGGCAGGTGCTGCCACTAGGATTGTTATCTGGAAAGAAAAACCAGCCACAATCCTGGCGTGAACACAGAGAGTATCCAGTATCAGAGACTGTATCCATGTTATAGACCTTGATGGTGATGGTGGTGGTCACATGGTTCTTGATGAACAGAGACGGAGGATTTGGAGTAGGCGGGAGATGAGGAATTCCAGTTTATCCACATTCAGCCTGAGCTGGCAGCCTGACATGAGAGCTCTCAGAGGGACATAAAAATCTAACTAGCCCTGAGTTACTCAGCCAAGAATCTTTATCGGTTGTACTTCAGGGTAAGAAACACTTACTGCCATGTCTGTGAGCAAAGGTCACAATGCGGAGTATTATTTGCTTCCCCTAATTTATTACACACTTCCCAATTCATCAAAGCACAATTTCCTTTTAGGTTGCTGAAGCAAAACCCTTATATTTCTTTTTTTTTTTTTTTTTTTTTTCATGGAAAGAATTCATTCCCAGCTTCATAAAGTTTATTTTTAAGAAATTGTGGCTTAAAAGTTTCTAATAATGTCTTTTTCCAAAAAAAGTAATATTTCACTTCAAACTGATGTGGCAGCATTCAGCTGCCTGTAGTCAGCAGCAACCATTTGGCTTTAGTACTTATTGACATAAATCCCAAGAATAGCACTGGATACTGGGAAGTTCTGAGATTCACAATTATAACTGAGGCTGACTTCGTAATACCAATGTAAAGACAATAAAGGGGAACCCTGTCACTCTCTACAGCTCCCTGAAAGGAGCCAGGTGGGGGTCAGTCTCTTCTCCCAAGTAACAAGTGGCAGGACAAAAGGAAATGACCTCAAGTTGCGCCAGGGGAGGTTTAGGTTGGATATTAGGAAAAATTTCTTCATGGAAAGGGTTGTCAAGCATTGGAACAGGCTGCCCAGGGAAGTGGTGGAATCACCAGGCCTGGAAGTGTTCAATAAATGTGTGAATGTGGCACTTGGGGACGTGGTTTAGTGGTGGACTTGGCAGTGCTGTGTTAATGGTTGGACTTGATGATCTTAGAGGTCTTTTCCAACCTAAACGATTCCATCATTCTATGAATGAGGCTTTACTGGTTGTTCTGAGAAGTCCAGAATGCTGCTGTGTTTTATAGTATGGATACAGGGAGAGCAGCTGGAGCTCTGCATTCATAGTGAGTGTTACAGGTTTGGAAAATTTACATTGCAAACTCTTCAACTTTCCGTTTCTCCAAAGGTAGTTTATTTAGGGTCTAGTTTCCTTGTCAAATATTTTTGGAATAAAGTTAATTGAGGATTGTAAAGTAATGAAGAGGACAAGGTAGTGACAGAGAGTTACTGAGTTACCGTTTGATAAATGAAGTGTAAGCAAATTATTTTCATTCCAGAGAAGCCAGATGTTAAGTATTTCATCTGCAAATTAAGAAAATGGGCAACGTTTACAGTCTCTGGGGCTATATCTTGCAAAGTAGGGATTTTGAAAGAGGGTCCTGGAGTCTTGAGGAATCAGTGATAGGGCCAGTACAGCACTGTAGGGGTTGAGGCAGTCCTTGGTCAGGCAGGCAGGGGAATGCGAAAAAGAAAAGTTTTCCCCTGTACTGGGGCAAGCACAACTAAAATACCATTCCAGTTTGTGTTTTAGTAAAAATCTCAACAATTAGAGAGGGCAAAAAGATCTGGGAGGAATTGTGAAAGATTAGAAAATCCCAACACGGAGATACACACAGTGGAGTTTATCAAACTGAAGAAAGTGGTGTGTAGTCAGTCTTTAAGGACTCACTAAAGAAGAAAAAATGTCACATCTTAGGGTTTTTCAGTCCTAGCATGAAAAGTTATAAGGATATGCAAAGTTTTAAGGATATTCAGGGTGGGATTCCTTTGGCTAGGTACAAACACCTGCATCTGAGCACAGTGGCAAACATTTGTGAGCACAGCTAGACAGGTTTACCAGAGAAGCTGCGGTTGCCCCATCCCTGGAGTAGTTCAAGGCCAGGCTGGATGGGGCTTTGAGCAGCCTGGAATAGTGAAAGGTGTCCCTGCCCATGGCAGGGGGTTGGAACTAGATGGTCTTTAAGGTCCCTTCCAACACAAACCACTCCGTGATTCTATGATTTCCTTTATAGTCAATTGAGAGGAATAAGCAGTTTTGGGCTGTAATTTATCTCTTCCTTAGGTAGATGTTTAAGAGGGGGTCAAATGGACCATATGCTGTGGAAGTGCCTTTTTCTCTACCTTGACAGGATGATGTGTGTGAGGAGTCCTTCCAGTGTGCAGCTTGACATTTAAGCTAGACAAATTCAACCTAGAAATAAGGCATATATATTTATAACAACCTAACTAAGTGCTGAAATAGCTTAACCAATGATTGTGACAGATTATCCATGACTGGAAATTTTAAAATCAAGAGGAGATGTTTCTGTAAAAGCCATGCTCAAGTTCAACCACAGCTATTGGTTCTGGAGAGCCAATTCGAGAAATTAGTGTGGGCTGTGTTCTGCAGCACAGTGAGATTAGACGGTCCTTTGCATCCCCAAGGGTATGAATCATCCTTTGCTGGTGCTTTGGTAAACTGTAAATGTGAAAATCCACTTTGAATGCAGGTCAGCAACATATTCAGTTAGAATTCCTGATGTTCACATGCATAGTTTCAAACGACAAAATTTGCTAAATATAGCAATTTCACTTCATAATTACAATTTTCAATACCTTTTCATTAGTTTTGTGTTACACAACGAAGTCTGATCTTTTTTTTTTTTTTTTTTTCCTAAAAAAAAAACCCCAGAAACCTCACAACAATGTAACATAAGTTTCTGGAAAGAAGTCTTGATTATACAATTGTGACATTTGTTTTTAGAAATAAAGTTTTGATAATTCTTTATTAGAACAGGTAGATTAGAAAGAAAACATGGGTGTTCCTCCTAAAAGCCAATGGAATAATCTTTTTTAAAACCCTCAGAAACTTTGGGTCATTATTTCTGTATGTGGTATCTCTATACATTCTTAAAAATATTCATACTACTCTTATATTATGCATAAAATGGGCTAAATACACCACCTTAATTAGAGTAGTGGAAATAACAAGTTATTTCCATTCTTTGAATGTCTTTGGCAATTTTCCATTGTGTCAACATAATTAAGATATATTAATATTAATCTGGTAAGTACTAAACTTTACATAGTGGAAAAATAAAATAAAATGGACCATGAGAACATTTTTCAATATTAGTTTCAATTTTAATACTTTATATTCTTGTGAAAAGTTATAAAAATGTGTTATTAGTTTATTACCCCATTAAGAAAACAATGCAGCAACAGATGCTTGTTACCCCAATTTTCTCAGTCTGTTTATGGGGATGTTTTATCAAAATGGGTCTTTTAAAAGTTATAAAGATATAATACTCTCCTAAATTAGGTCATAAATGCCTAATGTGGAAAACTAATACATTTTATTATTTTTCAAGTATGGGTTTATGTATATTAAAATATGCAGCTGTTAGGAAGTCTGGAGTGTGTATAACAGAAACATATTGCATTACAAGATGTTAGTGTCTCTCTGAGTATGTACATTCTTTATGCACATACCCACACAAGGTTTTGGCATGTGGAAGAGACTACGTTAACATTTTGGCTCAGTATTATTTTCTAATACAGATTATTTTTTATGAATAGATGTAAATGCTAAATATACTGAGCACATACATGTATTTTTACTCTGTATTTGCCAAAATCTTTACTGCAGCCACACACCAACTGAGCAAGTAGATCAAAAATGCAAATGTGAACAACATTCAGTTCCAACCTCAGCAATTGTTTGCTGTGTTTCTGCAAAGATGGTAGATATTCCTGTACCAGGAGCAGCAACAAGATAATTTCTCAGCTTAAACCTTGTTCTGTCTTCCATGCTAATCATGCTGGAGTGGATTTGCGGTGAAGGAGGAAGAGGGATTGAAACACCTGCTTGTTGCAGGTAGCGTGGCTGCTTTAGGAAATCACAGAATGGGTCAGGTTGGAAGGGACCACAGTGGGTCACTTGGTCCCACCTCCCTGGTCAAGCAGGGCCATCCCAGAGCACTTGGCACAGGATTGTGTCCAGGTGGTTCTGGAGTATCTCCAGTGAGGGAGACTCAACACCCTCTTTGGACAGTCTGTTCCAGTGCTCAGTCACTGCCCAAGGAAGAAGTTCCTCATGTTCAGGTGGAACTTCCTGGGCATCAGTTCCTGCCCGTGGCCTCTTGTCCCGTTGCTGGGCACCCCTGATCAGAGCCTGCTCCATCCTCTGTCCCCTCCCCTCAGACCCTGACAGACATGGATGAGTCTCCTCTCAGTTGTCTTTTCTTGAGGCTGAACAGGCCCAGCTCCCTCAGCCTTTCCTCGTCAGAGACATGGTCCAGTCCCTTCATCATCTTTGTCGCTCTCTTCTGGACCCGCTTCAGGAGCTCCTTGTCTCTCTTGTACCCAGAAATGGTACAACCAGAAGGATTTTTCCAACCTAAATGATTCTGTGATTCTGTGATTTTTACAAAATTCCCCATAATTTGAGGTGGATAGACCAGTTTTCAAAGATGTTGTTGAACCTCAGACTTCATGCTTCCATTGAGGGAAGCCTTTAATGGTCACAAAAATGTGTGTGAAGTACAGACCAAACGTGTGGCAATGATGGGAACTCACTGAATTAACAGGGGCCTGTTTCCCACACACACACGTATCCTCTCAGTAATTTATGTGTTTGGGAAAATTTATATATAGTATTATTTTGTTATAGAAGGGAGACAGGATTGCATAGTTTTGTGATATTTTGTTCTAATTATTGTGGCATCATTTGGTCACTTATCCAAGTGGACACATCCCTGAGCAACCTGCTCTAGTTAGACTAGACAATCTCTAGAGGTGTCCTCCAGCCTCAGTGAGTCTGAGATTCACAGTGATGTTGACAGCATATTTAGACATTGTGTCAATTCAATTTTTCTGTCTTCTCATCTTCCTCTGAATTCAAGACCTACATTCCAAAGGCTTTATGGATGTACCCATTCCAGTTAAAATCATGCTGTAGCACATTTGCCTCCCTTCCAACCAAGTTAGGAATTGCACATGGAGCCTTCATGCCATATAGTTTTAATTAACCTAATTGATCCCAGTAGCTGTGCTGCCAGCCACCAAAGTGTTGATAGGACTTCTCCGGAAGCTCAGCCAGTCTGTCATCATCTGGTCTCAAAATGTGGTTCAGATGATCCTCCCCTCCCAGAACTGTAGGTTTTTATGAAGTCTGAAATTCAGACCAACATGCAAAAGGCTGAAATTGCTGTCATATTCTGCTTTTCAAGCTTTGCAAATAGGTGACTCACTGGAGTGTCCTGGGTGCCGTTCACATAAACGAGGTGGATCCTGTAAAGGCAGCATAAAATAAAACGTGGTTTCATTACTGGGAATCCACGGTCAGCAGAGAGTTCGGTCGGCCCTTCCGCAGGAGTTCGTGCTTCAGAAAAGATAAGTCAGAAATAAGCCTTTACAAAACTAAAAGCTAAAAACTGGAGATGTGTTTTTCTGAGTTTCATACGAGGTTGTTGTTCCTGGAGGCAAGATATGCCTGTTGCTTCCCTACAGCCCGATAACGTATATTATGGACTGCGCATTTCTTAATTTAGCACCGACTCCAAGTGTTCATAACAAAGTGGAGCAAGTCCTGGTAAACAGTGGTTTTATGGCTTCAAGGTTATTTTTTGAGATATTATTTTCGGGGTTAAATATTTCAGAACCAGTTAAGTTATCTGCTTGTCATTCCTTTCTAAACCAAACTAAAAGGCATTAACACTTGTACACTTTTCTGGGGCCTCAGGCTTCTCTATCTGCCTTCCCCACAGAACTGGGGAAAATAATTAAAATAATAATAATTTTATATTTAATATAACAGTAGTAGTAATAATAAAAAAACTATTATTACTGTAATAATTATTATTGATTCTATCTGACATCATTTTTCTCTATTGCACAGCCAGCTTAATGTTGGGCCTCTTACACACTACTACTGCCAGCCCTAGGACTGGCAGAGGGGAATGCTCAGTATGGCATTTCCTGAACTTTAAGGTGCATTGTTTATCCTGCAAACTTCTTCCAGAAACACGTCCCCAGATGGTGCAGAGAGGAGTGTGCTGAACTGGACCAGGCTGCAGGGCCACCCACCCACGTCTCACTCAGCAGGGACCCAGATGGCTGTAGCTGTGCCAGTTGACTCCTGTTGTAGGAAGGTCCTGCTGTGGCTCATTTACATCTTACATATGTTTTTAAGCACAATATCTAGGGGGATGCACTTACAGAGGATGCAGTCCAGTGCCTTGACTTGAATACACTGTTGTGTGGTTTCTGAGCAAGGCACGACGATGGTTCTCTGGATCCTCATTATAGCCTCAGATTTTATAAATACAATGTTTTTGTCATCCTTTATATGAATGAAAGTGTTTGCTTTTGTGAACTGTTCATCTTCCAGCTTGTAGGGAATACAAATTCAGAACAGGTCATATCCTGGGATCTTAATTCCTCTTGTTTGCAAAAAGAGATTTGTGCATTCTTTTTTCTATACTGAGAATTCCTGTCTTAAAGATGCAGCAAGATGGGAGGGTTTCTTGTATTGCAAGTCACTCACTAAGAATAGAATCATAGAATCATGGAATGGTTTGGGTTGGAAGAGTCCTTAAGGACAAACCTCATTCCAGTCCCCTGCCATGAACAGTGACACCTTCCACTATCCCAGGTTGCTCCAAGCCCTGTCCAACCTGGCCTTGAACACTTCCAGAGATGGAGCAGCCACAGCTTCTCTGGGCAACCTGTGCCAGGGCCTCACTACCCTCAGAAGGAAGAATTTATTCCTAATTCCTGATCTAAACCTGCCCTCTGTCTGTCATTGAAGAAAAAAAGGAACTACAGTTTCAGGAGTTTCCATTAACAATCTGATTTGTTGACAACTCGCTTGATATTTAAAGGAAGCCAGTAATAATTTATCATTTGATGAAAATGTTCATGATTAGCCACTCTGCTTTTTCAGAAAGCTCAACTTTATGTGCTAAAATAACATCTATAATCAAATAAATCATGGAGTTCTATATGGTTAAACTAAAGAAGTTCAGATTTTCCAGAACAAGGGAATTGGAATTCATCTTGGCTAAAGCAGGCATGTAGGAGAGGGCACTTTCAGGGATGCATGTCCTTCCAAATACCATATTTCTCAGCGCTGACTGTAAGTGGAGGGAGGTGACAGCTCAGACTGAGATGTCTGTGGTCTAAATCAAAAAAGGTTAATCAATATCAGTGCACCTTAAATAAGTGGAAAATATTTTGGGATGTCTTATTTTTATTTAATATAGAGGGTGATGTTAGCACTGTAAGGTCTTATTTTTAGGATTGTCAGATACAGTGCATATTAGATTTGTTTTATTAAGCATAAAATATTAATAATTGTTATCATTTTTATATTTAGAATATTATTTTCTGTTTTTTATTTCATATCTCAGTATCAGTCATCTTAAAAGTGGCTCTGAATTTCCTTACCAGTTTTATAATCACATTTTATTAATTACATAAATATATTTTCTTTCTCAGTTGCAACTATGAGAGATCTCACAGTAATATGTAAAAATACTTTAAGATTTAAGTTGATTTTTTCTGGGTCTTTTTCCATCTCATGTTAATATTAACAATTTTTTAACTCTACATATATAGGATATTTTATGTTCCTAAGTATTTTGTATGGATTTTTTTTCTATGCAATGTTATTACATCCTAGCCCTTAAACAAGTTGTGTCAAGAATTAGATAGAAAAAGAGATAAAAATTAGATAGAAAAATTAATATATTTAATAGGAAACAGATTCAGTGTTATGAATAGACAGATATTTGCTTGCAAGGCAAATACCCAAATCTAGAAAAATGCAGCACCCAGATGTTTCAAGTAATTGATGGATTTGAAAATTCATGATACTGTTGGAGATTCCTCTTGTTTGTTGTCACATTTGTTAAAATGACACCCCAAGGCCCTTAAGTAGAACCTGAAACCTCATTTTGTTGAGCAGGGTATGAATACAACTCTCATTTTAGATGTGTGAAGTGGATTAAAATGAGAAATATTTAGTTGGAGCTGCCGAGGTCAGGGATGGAGAGGCAGGATGAGATGGAAGAGATGAGCGAGCAGTCCCAGTGCAGATGTGAGCGCTAGTGATGTACGTGCCATTAGCTCAAGCCAGCACAGAAACTACCTGAAAACAGATAAATAGAAGAAGGCTGAATTACTGTAGATCCCAGAGAAAGGGGCTGAAGATGCAGGTCTTTTAAAGAGAAATCCTAAAGGGATGATGAGAGTGGAAGGTGAGTGGGGGAGAGAATGAAGTCACAACTGCTAAAAGAAGCTGCGGTTTTAAGGATATAGAATCAGAGAATAGTCTTGGGTGAGAAGGAACCCTTAAAAGTCATCTAGTCCAAACCCCCTGCAATGAGCAGGGACATCTTCAACCAGATCAAGTTGCTCTGAGCCCTTTCCAACCTGACCTTGGATGTTTGCAGCAATGGGGCATCTACCACCTTTCTGGGCAACTGTGACATTGTTTAACTACCCTCATTGTAAAAAACTTGTGCTTTATATCTAATCTAAATCAACCCTCCTTTAGTTTAAAAGCATTACCACTTGTCCTATCACAACAGGCCCTGATAAAAAGTTTGTTCCCATGTATAACTGATGTGTCCAAAGCAGCTAAATAATGTGAATACGGCTTACTAAATCATAGAATCATAGAATTAACTGGGTTGGAAGAGACCTTTGAGATCATCAAGTCCAACCCTTGTTCCAACCCCCCTGTGATTACTAGATCATGGCACTCAGTGCCACATCCAGCCTCATCTTAAATACCTCCAGGGATGGTGAATCCAC
>JAYRBT010000114.1:110479277-110492483 GCA_036023395.1 Myiotriccus ornatus
AAAAACCTCCAGGGACGGTGAATCCACCACCTCTCTGGGCAGGCCATTCCAATGCCTGATCACTCTCTCTGTAAAGAGACATAACACATCCATAACTCTTCTTTTTTGTTCGCATAAGTATGACATTGTGTAATAGCTGTAAGACAATCCAGAGCGCTTCCAGGGGATTATTGCACATCTCAGGTAGTTTAAGTCATCCAGCCTTTTGGCTTCATGCCTTAAAACACTACCAGAGGCATGTTATAATCAGCCAAAAATGCCCTGCCTCTGGTGAATTACAGCTTAACCCAAAATACTGAGTACTTTACACATGTACCCAAAATAGACAATTTATCCAGGTATTGTGCATGTTTTAAAAAGTATAATCTGAATATGAATGTCAGTGTTCTCCCACAAGCTGAAGAGGCAGTTTACCTACCCATCCAGAACAGGTCCAGAAAGTCATTGCTAGTTTGCAGTGTTGTTTCCTTCTGTCTTTAATCATCTCATTGTCTGATTTTATTTGGCTTTTCTCTCTTTTCCCTTGTTTTTGGATTTGGGCGCTTTGTTGGATCCCTGAAGTGCCTCCTATGCTTTGTGCCACTCAAATATGGGATGTGATTATAGCAAAGAAGTGTAAAGGATGTCACATATAGCATTTGAAACTGTACAGAAGAAATGGAGGGGAGAATAAATAATGGCTAAAACTCTATCACCATCACTGTTGTGTTTCTCTAAGTTACACTTCCCAGGAAGAGGTTTTCCTGTAACAGAACATATAAGTGTCTCAAAGGCGGGTGCCAAGAGGATTGTGCCAAACTCTTTGCAGTGGTGCCCAGGGACAGGACAAGGAGCAGTGGCCATAAACTGAAACACAGGAAGTTCCACCTCAACATGGGGAAGAACTTCTTTACACTAGGTGTGGCAGAGCACTGGAACAGGCAGCTCAGGGAGATTGTGGATTCTCCCTCTGTGGAGACACTCCAAACCCGCTGGGACGCATTCCCGTATCACCTGTTCCAGGTGACCCTGCCTTAGCATAGGGGGGTTGGACTGGGAGATCTCCAGAGATCCCTTCCAACCCCAACAATTCTGTGATGCTGTTAAATGTCATTATTTATGTATTTTCCTGTCTTCTCTTATGTGAAAGATGAAATAGTAGATCCCTGTTTACCTTCTTACTGACTTTTGGTGCTATTCATCCCCTCTAAAATCTGCCATCCTGGGCTCTTCTCTGTCTCATCCTGACGAGCAGCTTTCTTAGCCCAATGTTTTTATTGTTCCTGTCTTTATCAGCCCTGTGATAGTTTGCTCTGAATCAAGCCAAACATTCCCCACTAGACAGGCTGGAGGAGTAGCCAGCAGCCAGGCACACCTTCTGTTGTTTCTTTTTCCTCAGCTGCCTTGTTTTTGCCAGATAAAATTGCAAGCAAAAAGCAAATTATGGTGTTTTCTGATATTAACTGTAATATTATGTCTTCTGCCTTGTAGGCAGCGTAGCCCAAGCTGGCAGCCTGCCCATCCTAAAGCACAAGGACACTGTTTTCCTGGGAGGCTGTGTCAGATAAAGCCCTTAGTTTTTTCTGGAAGCAAAGGCTATTTTTTCCCCCTGGTTAGTTAAACAAGACCTTATCAGCACAGAAACACAGCCTGCATGGCAACACAATGGTACCTGTTTTGCCTCATACTTGACTTCCTCACCAAAGCATATTTCTTGTGTGGGAATTAAAATAATGGCTTTTAAGGTAGAAAGTCTGCTGGCTCACACTGGGATTATTAACTACTCAGTTAGGACACTTCTCCAGCTATCTGGGCTGAGGTTTTCAGAGGAGCCAAGGGAATTGACTGCATAAAGCTGTGTCTGCGCCGGGAGATTAACAGTGTCTGTGCTCCCTGACACTGAGGCTAATGAGCATGGGATGGCCCATGTCCATATTACTCAATTTTTGTGTTCTCCAGAATAGGGTGGCCACCTCCAAACTGTCTCCTGAGAAGGGTTTCTGGCCTCCATATAGCTCAGAGCTGTGTCCTGGCATTGGGGAATGTTATTTGCCCTGTGCCGAAAGCATTCCTCGGGCTAGTCAGATGGTTTAAGTGTAAAGGGTTTTTTCGAGAGTCCAGGAATATTCCTTGAGAATGTTTGAACTTGAGGTCAAGTCTTAATGTGTTGACTGCCCTAAAACTGAAGTCTTAAGCCCTGACCCTCAAAGCAGCCACAAGACATGGTTTCATGGTTTTACCACGTGCTGTTTGAGCTGTAAAAAAGGTGCCTTCTGCTCAGGGAATTTATGTGGTTGATTCTGTTTTATAACTACTGTAACATAAAAAATTCAGTCATCTTGAAGAACTGCACAGCTCTGGCATATTAGATCCCCTTTGACAGCATTCAGTATATCATCCATCCTTTTGTATAGAATCACAGAATGGTTAAGGTAGGAAAAGACCTTTAAGATCATCAAGTCCAACCATCTACCCAGCCCCACCACCATGTTCACCATTAAGCCATGTCCTCAAGTGCCATAGCCACACATTTTTTTGAAGACTTCCAGGGATGGTGACTCCACCACTTCCCTGGGCAGCCCCTTCCAGTGCTTTGCAACCCTTTCTGTGAAGCAATTTTTCCTAATATCTAATCTAAACCTCCCCTTGGTGCAACTTGAGGCCATTTCCATAGGAGGCTTATTAATAATATCAAAAAGAATAAGAATATTCTAGTCTATCATTTTGTGGCATCAGCAGTAAGGTGGCCCTGGCTTCCTAAATGCTGCAGACATCACTGCTGCTTAGCTCAGGGTTGTCTGAACTGCAAATATTGATGATAATGTTGTCAACAAGCAGAATACAATCTTTTTTTGCCATTTTACTTCCCTGTAAGAACATCACTTGTCTTCTTTAATGTCACTGAAGACCAGGTTGGATGGGGCCCTGAGCAACCTATTCTAGTGGAAGGTGTCCCTGCCCATGTCAGGGGAGTTGGAAGTGGATAGTCTTTAAGGTCTCTTCCAACCCAAACCATTCTGTGATTCCGTGACTGGGAGGATTGATGTCAAACCATGCTTTGAGATCCTCTGATCAAACACTGTGTGGCTGCAGCTGGTATTCTTGTGTACCCTGATGTGGTCTGTATGTTTGTTATATGTTCCTGATGGTCAGAGACCTGCTCCAAAGCTTCTGCTGGTTTTTGATTCAGGCCCTGGATATGTCTTGTGTAGACTGGTTATGTTTTCACACAATCCTTCTGTGTTTTATATACCCATAATGAAGTCACAGCACTTGCTGTTTGACATCAAAGCCTGTTGCCATGAGAATGGGGGTAATCTAGCAAATAATGACCACATTGTGTGTGTAAGCAGGGAAAAGAGAAGACAAGTTAGAAAGCAGAACCTTTTTCATTTACACAGCAATGTTTTAATAACCAGCAGATTTTGGGAAAGGGGCTGGAAAAATAGTAAAAAAGATAAATGTACTTACGTTTCAATGTTGAGATTTTTTTAACAAGTACAAAAGTTCACTTCTATGTATTAAATAAAAAATACCTTTGGATTTTTGGGCAGGATCCTGAGAGAGCTATTGGCATTCCCAATCAATGCTTGTCAAGATATTTTCTTTTTTCCTTCCCCCCTTCCCCAATCCTTCTATGGTACTACTAATGCAAACCTCCTTAGCTGCACACTTGAAGCTGCCCAGTGTGATAGCTTTACCACAAAGGGCTTCTGTGTATTCCAGGAGTCAGGATATAGCACTCTTCTGACAGAAAATGCCCTGTAATGAAGGTGAAGCTCAGACATTATTTATTCCAAATACAGGATCTTTCCATCTGCAAGTTTATAGAGGCTGAGAAATTGTTGAATTTGGAGATTTGCAAATAGAAATTACAGGCTCGACTCTGAAAATATTCCCTCCTGGAAAACAAGTCCTGTTCCCTCTTGTGAGCATTATCCTTATGCAGCATTAGATTGGTACGAAGGAATTTTGAAGGTGGACAGTTTTCCTCATAAAGACACGGCACCACCCACTCCTGGAACGGAGCAACCGATCCCGAGCTCCGGAACCTGGAGAGAACAGACCGTCACTTGTGTTGAATTACGTGGAATATTTTCTGTGTGTTTCTTAACCAGGTCCACTTTTCAGGCTGCAGCAGGTTAAAGTTAGAGCTGTGCAAATTTTGAGAAGCCTACGTCCAAATTAAGGCTGGCGCATTTCCAGGAATGACTGGAGCTGGCAAATTTAAATCATTTTCAAGTTGGAGCTGGTTTTTTTCTCGGTTTTATGTCATCACTTATGAGTTAAAACTGAGGAAAAACCTGGTTGTGACTGATTTAACCTCTTTTTGCCTCCTGCCTTGGTCTAGAGTATTTTTTCTGTATGTGTGACTTGTTTGTTGAGAACTAACCACTGATGGGATTATACAGTGTGTCGAGTCTCTGGAATTGCCCATCTAATAAAGCAGGAGATTTTAAAGCTTTTATTTTAAACCTTTACAGAGCATCAGTTGCTGACGTATCTGGAGGAAAGTGGGTTTTAGAATATTTTCTTTAAAATAAATTATTTTTCCACACTATATTTTTGTGCAATTCAGATATTAAATGACAATTTTTAAATTAACTGGCATTACCAACACCTTGGGACGTGGCACACTTCTGCTTCAATAATGAATTAAAAGTTTCTTAGCACATAGTTTTTCTGAAGTTTTCCTGTGGTGGTGGGATAATTTATATACATGAGCTTGCGGATGAAATCACTCTGGAGCCCTGAATCAGTGCCTAACTTTGTCCCTGGCCATGGCAGGGTGCTTGGAACTAAATGATCTTTAAGGTCCCTTCCAACCCAAACCATTCTTTGATTTATGGATGGTTATGAATGTGGATGGTTATTCTGAAGAGATCTGAGAAGCTCTGGAGAAGGTGCTGTAATCATATCATGGGAATCTGAGGAAACAGTTCACTTCAGTAAAATACAGGTGCCTGGTTAGGACTTGACCTTTTGAAGAGCTGCCCAAACATTTACTCACTCTCACAACACCCTCATGAAGTAGAGGATAAATATTATCTCAATTTTATGGACAAAAAGGTGAGCACCAAGAGAGTCTGGATTAAAACTCAGGAATTTGTGTCATGCAGATGCTTGCTTAATCCATTAGACCATGCTGTTTGGTTTGTCAATAGTCCTGTGCTTTAAAAATTAGACAAAACCTTTAAAATACCAATTATTTAGATAGGCAAGAGTTCATTTCTCCCTGTGTAAATGGAGATGAAGCCACTTCACATCATCATCATCATCAAAGCCAAACTTAGTGAATTTTCTCCCTATTTGTCTTAAAATGAGGATTGCTCTTGAACATGGTAATGTATAAAATAAACCTTTTTCCGGAGGAAGGGGAGCTCAGAGAAAAGGGTGATATTTCCATGATAAATTAAGTAGATCTTAATTAAAGATCTACTTAAATTAATCTTAATTTATCAAAGCCCACTGTCAGGGAAGCAATGTAATTATCTTGGTGAACAGTGCTATCATGTTTGCATACAGTGACTTTACATTTGGTTTATGCAGAATAGGATTTATAAAGCATTTCTATCATTTACACCAAGTCCTTGTGATATTTTCTGTCACCCATCAGTTGAAACAAGGCTGAAAAGCACTGTAGAAATTACAAAGACTGCCATCATCATCCCTCCCAAAGTGCAGTGGAACTGAAATGATACAGGACAAGAGGGCAAATGTTGAGAACTGGAAAAACAGAGCAGCATGAAATGTCAAACCACATTTTTAAGGCGCTTTTTACTATATTTCCATAAATGCATGAGGGAATTATGTTGCAAATACTTGAAACTGTTTATTTTCATTTTTGGCTTGATTTTCTAGCATTGAAAAAACCATGTCTAATGATCTTGAGTATTCTTAAAGAAAAAAAATTATATTTTACATAATGGTTTGCATGTGTGAGTTCCCTCTGGCAGGAGGGCTGTAATTAGCCTGTCGTCCCTCAGAGAAGAGACTATCTGTCTTAAAGATGCAACAGTGAGTCTTGGCTGCTAGAGCCAGGAGCAGAACATTGTGATTTTTTTAAAAGATAAACATTATCCCTTTTCACTTCTTCATCTTTCTCCTCTTCCTGTTTCTTTGGCTCCAGGCTAGCCTGGAGAAGCAAAGGACAGCGGGGCACAGTTTTCTTCCTTCCCCATTCAAGAAGGCATGGTGAAAGATCTTGGCTTCTTGACATCAGTAACTTTGCTTCAGCTCAACTTGGAGCTGTTTGGGCAGCCTTTCAGAAATAGAAAGGTATGATAAAAGGGGACTGAACTTCCTGTTTTACCCATAAAGTAGCAGATTCAGCTAAGGCACACTTTCCTTTGGGATTGTCCATGTACTGCCTGGGAGAGTCATAGAATCGTTAAGGTTGGAAAAAATCACTAAGATCTTCAATTCCAGCCATTAATCCAGCACCGCCAATCCACCACTAAACCATGTGCCCAAGTGCCACATCCACACATCTTTTGCATCCTTCCAGGGATGGTGATTCCACCACAGTCCTGGGCAGTCTGTTCCAGAGCTTCCTTAGCTGCTCCTCATCAGACTTGTGCTCCAACCCCTTCACTAGTGAGTTGAGGATGTGGAATATTGTTCCTCTGCACAGCGTTATTGTAGCTATTAAAAGACAATCAGCCAGAACAGGGTGGTGGCAGACAGTGTTCTGTGTTTCAGCCTTTTGCGGTCTCATTACTAAAGGAGAGTAATTTTGGTAGAAAGGCTTTGCTGCTTTTGGGTATCCATGTGTGTCCTTGATCAGAGGAGGGGGAAAGAGAGAAGGAAAACTCAAAACCACCACAGAGTCAGAAAAATGTAACTGGTTTGAGCTGGCATGGATGTGCTGGTGTGTGTTAACTGTTGATATTATCATGCCTGAGGTTTCATTTCCAGCATCTACAAAGAACGCTGTAATGCAGGAGATGATCACATATGGATGGCATCCTTCCAGGGCAATGGGAATGGCCAACATTGGCAGGGACTGGGCAAGAAGGTGAGGTTTCCAGTGGGAACCAAAGTATATTGGATTTCATTTTGGAGACTGTCATTATGTGTGCCAGTCCATCAGAGAATGTGTTGATGTGCTGGGGAAAACTAAGTGCGGTGGCAAGGACATTTCTCCACGAGTAATGATCTGTGCACCAGGTTCCTTGAATGTACCCTTTGTCGAATTCTTTGACTTGTGCCATATCCATTTATTCTTGAGCTTTCTTTGTAATCCTTCTGCTGTTGCTGTCCTTCTGCCCCTCTTCTATTTTGTGTAATTAGTCTGAACAGTATAATTTTCTTTTCTTATGCCTTGCAACCTTTCCCTCTCCACCCCTCTGCTTTCCTGATACTTTCCTTTGCCAAATAGTCAGAGATTTCGCTCAGTTCTGAGTTCCTATGTAAGCTATAATTTTATTCTATTATGAGTGAGCACTGCTACTGCAGGCCTGGAACTGATTACTGTTTGCATATATCCAGCATCACCAGCCAAAGAGTCAAAGACCAAAGAGACTTCTTGGAACCTTACAAGGATTTCAAAATCACCTTGTTTTTCCTTTTTAGATTCCCCCTTTTGTTGGGAATTTCTTTTTTCTTTGAACTGTATCTGGAATTCAAAGGCCAGGTTTATATTTTGAAAGTTGTTGTATATATTCTTTGCCTTCACAAACAATCCAAAACCTAAAATCTCATTTTAAATTAGCACCTACTTCCTGTCTTGGAGATCCAAAAAAGTCCTTGATTAGATCGGCATGAACTCTGTTTGTGCTTTTCTGCAGTGAATTTCAGTCTTGGGGCTTGACAGACCTTTGCTGGGAGGCTGAGAGCAAAGCTCTTGTGTGTTTTTTCTTGATACTTGGCCCTGGCTGAAACATGCTTTTGTTGTTTTTGGAATTTTTCAGTACTTTATTTCTTCATCCCAGGAAGGAGAAATCCCAAAAATCAATCAATCAATAAATAATTTAGAAGGCTACAAATATTACAAGCAAAAAGAGGATTTTTGGTTTTAAATAAAAAAACTTATGGAAGGTTTTGCTCTTCTGAAAATGCAAGTTGAAATTTCTGGGGATTGCTTTTTCCCTGTTTAGAAGTTATATGTTCTGAAAATATGAAATAATTAGAAACTGTGATATAGAACAGGTCCTACTGGCAAATCTGATACCTCTTCTGCTTTTCAACTCCTGAAAAGGAACATTTACAGGAATTATGATTTGAAAACCATGGTGAACTAAGACTTAGCTGTCCCAATCACTTCCCTGAAGAGCTCCATAATAAATCTTGATTTGCCATGATCACTCATGCATTGACCATTTTAGTCTCCAGGAAGTTTCCTCAACAAAAATAAAAGATATTCTGAAGTGACCCTGGATCTTACCATCTTTTTGCTGCTTTTTGGTCATTTCTTGGTAGTTTCTACCCCACACAGAAACACTTATTGCTGAGAATGGCACTGCTGGCCTGGCAGCAACAAAAAACACAACTTCCTTAAGTGGCCTCGTGTGGAATTACATGTCTCATTTTAAATCTCCTTCAGCATAAAATGCTTAATTGGCCTGTATCTCAGGGCTGGGTAAATGGGTGCAAGTTCTGAAGATATATTCGTATTCCTCTTCCCCTTGGCTGTATATTGAAGGTCATTGACTGGAAACGAAAGGTTAAATCAACTATCCAGATTGTCTCTAAAATTTGTGCAATAGCCATTTCCAAATTGTGAATTCTGTTGTTTATTAGGTTGGATTTGTTGCCCTTTTTCTGTGTCAGTATCTCCCCTTGTCTAGAACCCTTTTGTTTCTGAATTAATCTTTTCAGGATGAGCCAGGTGAATTAGTCCACAATATTAGTTATTCCCAAACAGAAGGATACCACTCTAGAAAGGGAACTCTCTTGGCTGTTGTACCTTCTGATCACTGCCATTCTTCTTCAGATTAGGGATTAATACCCAGCTATTGTTCAACTAAATTAATTCCTCCTATTATTCCTCCTATAATTAACTCCTTCTTCTGTTGTTCTGAAATTATTTGCGAAATCTTGATTTTCTGTTCTCCACTGCTGCTGGCACAAGGTTCCTTAAAGCTAGGGGGAACTAGGCTAAGACTGCTGTAGGAATTTTGGGAATTAGGCTGTGACTAGTGGAAGGTGTCCCTGCCCATGGCAGAGGGGTTGGAAACAGATGATCTTTAAGGTCCCTTCCAATCCAAACTATTCTATGATTCAATGATTCTGTGCTTTTGCAAGCAGTTCAAATAGGAGCAGATGTGTAGAAGGCAAGTATTTTGTGCTGACCCGACATGCACACGATGAGTGTTTCAGAGGGGTTTGCTTTCTCTCCAGCACCAGGCCAAGTCTGGCCCTGTTTGAACGCCTGTTAGTGGTTGCAGTGCATCTTTTGATTTGGTTTTATCCAAAAAGAGACCAGTTAGTGTTCTCTGAAATCATGCCATAGTGCAAACTGATGTGCAGTAAGTGTGGATAAGTGGGAGATTTGTTTCAAACCCCACCCCTGATCCAAACTAAAACACTTCCATAGATGTATCTTTTCGTACCTGAACTTAGACATCTCAGTAAATCCAATTGTCTGGATCAGCTGGTACTTAAATATTTCTGTGCATGTGGCCAAAGGCTTCTTAACATCCCACTTGGACATATTGTTTTCACATTAATGGCACAGTTATTGTGGAGACAGTTGTAATTGGTGTTCTTGTAACCTGTATTTATGTAGTAAAGTAATACCAGAGAAATTCAACATAAAAATGAGGCACAAGGCAATTAACAGTGGAACAAAGTACCAAGTGAAGTTCTGCATTGTCTAGTTCTTGATGACTCCAAGCGGAGCTCAAATGAATTTCTGGAAAATGTGCTTTTGTTAAACTGGTTACTGGCCCAAATTAAGGGCAACTGGCTGAAATTCTGTGGTCTGTGGTATGCACGAGGTCAGACTAGATGATCTAATTTTCCCTCCTGACTTTAAACTGTATGAACTGAATGTGAGCAATTCCCCTTGTTACGGGACACTTTTGGCCTTCGAAATCTGCAGGATCGAGCTGTCAGTTACCAGTAAAGAACATTTGCTATTCTGCCATCAAATTAAGAAATTAATTTTAGGATTTCATGTTGTTGTATTCTCCTTTATGATGTGTATAAACAACAAAAAAAAAAAAATCTCCACCACCTATAGCGTGATTTAGATTAGGCCAACTGTGTATTGTAAACTTACCCCTTGGTATTGCTTATCACAGCTGAGATTCAAAATCAGAGCTGAAATAGGACTTTGTTTCAGAGCTCCAGTGCCAGGAAGGTTAACGGGTTATTGACAGCTTTAGGAATGAAATGTCAGGGAGGAAATTAGAGCAAACACGGATCATGAGCCAGCACACAGCATGGCTGGTTTTAATAGAGGCGGCAGATCTTGTGTAGTAACGCCTCCATTAATAGAGCCGTTATCTGCTTCCAGATGGCCTGATCACAAACACACAGAGCTTGTGCAGGGACCTATAATTTATCCTGATCTCTTCCTCCTCTGGATTCGCCCAGAAGGAAGACAAGTGGTACCACAGCCATCCCCAACTGTTTTGGGTTTTTTTTGCCAGGAAGTGTGGGGTGTGGGCAGGATTACATCTGGGGGTGCGTGGAGCCCACCAACAGAGACTGCTCCGAGTCTTGATGGCACAGGAGCATCCACTGAGCCACTTCCTGCTCACTTCACTGTTCCACTGGGACTGGGCTGGTCCACGCCCCATATTAGAAGGCAGATTGCAGCTCCTTTGCACCCCTTTTAGGTCCTCAATCTGACTCTCCATTTTTTCTTTTTTTTTCTTTAAAAATCAACAGGCAACCTGCTCTAGTGGAAGGTGTCTCTGACCACGGCAAGGGGGTTGGATATATGTGACCTTTAAGGTCCATTCCAACCCAAACCACTCTGGGATTCCAGGATTGAAGTTTCACTCAACCACTGCAAAATCATCATTACAGATAAAAATTTAGAAAACTGAGAAATGGGAGATATTTCTAACTGTATTCTTGACAAAGCATATTCCTTGAAAAAAATTGGTAAACTGCTCTAGTCTTCACAGTAAGTAAGAATGTGAATACAGCTGAGAAGTAGTTGAGTAAGGGGTGCCTCCTAAAGAGGAAAACTGCAGCAAAAATAGTTTTTTCTCTTCCTGTGTACTAATATAAACATGCAGCACTGTGGAAAAGCATGTCTCAAAATATACTGAAATGATATGAGGTTCTTTTCAGAAAACTCAGATCTTAATGTTTCTAGGAAGTAGGAGATACCGTTGGCAGTTCTAAAAAATTTCCTCTTTGCAAAATGCATTCAGAACTTTTTCACTTCTCAGTTTAGATCCCTGGGTTATCTCAGCAAAAGTATATGTGAAAAAAGGTATCTACTGTTGGCTAAAAAAGGACCAGCGTGCATTACCAATGGATTTCTTTGCCATATCTGCCTTACATTTTGGAGGAAGAAATGGGAAAAGAAAGAAGGATCAAGTTTCTGCTAAGCTCTGTTTGGTTTTGAACTGTTTGGGTGGGTATTTCCAAAAGCCAATTATGGCACCTTAAATTTTGCTTTCGTCAAGAAGATAGTAATTCAAAATAGTTGGCTGAATTTTGGTTAGTTGAGCAGCAGGTCTCTTCATATCTCTCTTTGGGTTTTTTTTGGAGGGGGGTATTTGTAAGTAAACACCCATGATTTATAGAATATTTTGTTTCAATAATTTTGACTTTGCTTTCACCTCTTTGACCTAGAAAATCTAGAGTGCTTTAATAACCAGTATCCTTGTTAGAAACTTATTATATGGCTCTTTTTGGAACAGGAAGTCTAGTATGTGGCATAGTATAAGGAATTTCAGTATAATTTGTTTAGAGAGGCTGTTGCTTGACAAAACCTTTTCTGAACAGGCTGCATGGTAACCAAGAAATTGGAAGTCTCGGGGCTGGGATGGATAACAGACAATAGATGCTTTCACTTCTGGTGCCTGTTCAAGTCCAATCTGTCAAAGACTGAAAATTGTTCCCTTTTCAGACTGGGCAAGTGGCCTGTTAGTAAGTATTTGGTTGACTCTGCCTGGTGCCTGATAAAATTTGCCCACAAGACAAAAATGCCACCCAATTTGGCAACCTGGCCACTCGTTTCAAAAGCCAAAGCTGAATCAGCAGCTGTCTTTGCTGTATTCTCTTCCAGATCAGGACCAAGATGTTTTTTTGTGTCTATTTATTTATTTATGTTTTGTTGTCCCCTGTTTTGATGTCTGTAACACCTGTTAGGAATACTAAATGGAACACATCAAAAAAAGGGTGGTTTCCTTGAGAATGAATTTCATCACCCTACAGAGAGCCAGGATCAATGATTCAGCTCATCAGCAGCACCCCTTGAGGAATAAATATCACCCCAAAGCACACTCTGCTGCACAGTATCTCTTCATTTGCTAAGGGCTCTGGGAGACTCAGTCATACATTTTCAGCTGAGTCTTGCCCAACTAAAGGCAAAGGGAGGAGATACACAGCAGTGAAGCGACACCAAGCTATCAAGGATAAATAGAAGTTTGCTAGTGATGATGGCTTGTGAGCTCGTCCAGTCTGGGAGCACAGTGAACCTCAGGGCCACCATTTCTGGGACAGAAATCCCAGCCTTTCACAAGGGGAATGTTCCCACAAAGGTGAGGTGGTTTTGAGCAATTTCAGTGGACATGGCACCAGATTCTCTTTGACATGAAGGTGGTGAGGGGCCTGTTTTTTAGCCTCTCCCTCTTCCTTTCTTTTCCTTAAGCAAACTGAATAATTACAGACACCCCCCCAAAAAGAAAAAAAAAACACTTAGAGAAAACTAAATACTTCATTTATATTTAATATCCAAGATGGGACTTAAATTTATGGGAAGTACTAAGGCTCTCTCAAGCTTTTGAGGGCTCTGTTGTGCCCTGTGTGCCAACTGCTGGCTACTCCAAATTGGTGTTTATGGTTCTCCTGCTCCAATTCAAAAAGACTGAACTTCTTTCTTGCGTGGCCAGTGCCCACTATGGTATTGCCAAAACTCTTCTTCTGTCCTACAACTGTCATAACCTGTAAATACAGTTTCCTACAGTTTCTACAACAAGTGGAAATATAGTTATAGAGCCCAAAGCTGGGTGGGAGAGGATAAATAAATTTTGGTTGGAATTATATCAAGACACAGAAGCCCTTTGCTTCTTTACAGAGGAGATGATGTCAGTAAGA
>JAYRBT010000114.1:110492583-110504106 GCA_036023395.1 Myiotriccus ornatus
TAAATAAATTTTGGTTGGAATTATATCAAGACACAGAAGCCCTTTGCTTCTTTACAGAGGAGATGATGTCAGTAAGAGACAAGGACCTGCAGAAGTAAGGTTGAAAAGAAAAACAACAGAGACAAAAAGTGATGGCTTGTGTAAAGATAAGAGTGTCAGCTGGGAAGCAAGGGGTGGATAAGCTGAACTGAAGGGCAAAGACAGATAAATAGAAGGAAATATTTAATTAAAGTTATACATAATAGAGTTGGTAATAAAGAATTAGGGAAAAAATGTTGTTATGAGGAGCAGAAAAAGGTGATCAGGAAAATATGTTGAGAGAAGAAAATGAAAATAATTTGGGTTATTGGGGAATATCTTGAATTTTCTAAGAAACGAGTCAGTGGTGGTGCACATTTTACAAAGCTGAGAGGGAAGTAATAATGAAAAAGCAAAGAATAAAAGTTTTAAGTAGGTTTATAAGGTTTATTTCTGAGTCTACATGACATTTTAGCCACATAGCTCCTGGTGAAATGACCATGAGTGCAATAGCTAAGATCAGTGGCTGGCTTTCCAAATCTCAACATTAGAGTATATTTTGTAGAAATCTTAGAAGTTACTATTATTCAATAAGATATAATAACTAATGGTAAAATTTACCAACTAGTATGAATATATACTGCTAATATTGGCTGGCATGAGGAAACAACGGTCCAGTTAAATTAAATACAGATTAGCACAGAAAGTTCCATGCCTTGTCTAATACCAAAAGCACAGGAAAATAGGCAAAAAGGATTTTTTTTTTTAATCGCAAACTCCATGTATGTTTGGGTTCTTTTTTATTTTGAAATTTACTGTTTTTGTGAGAAGATAATGGTGTGTTTTGGGAAAGGAGTGATAGAGAGAAGGAAACTCTTAGAGATTCTTAGAAAGTCACACCTGTATTCAAGTACTCAAGACTTGAGTGTTAGAATAGGTCTGGCATCCAAAAAGATATTGGGGTTTATGAAAGGAGAAAATATCACATAGGGCGATGAACTGTTTGGAAACAGACTTTAAGCATGACAAAATGGTGTTTTAGAGCTCTAAGATCTTCTGAAGATTCCCTTACAGATGCTGAACATTTGGAAACACAGCTCTGCTTTCTTAGAAGTCCAGCTGTGCTTATAAGTGCATTTTAATTACGGCTGTTATTATCTATTGATAGGAACTTGACAAAATACAGGGCAACAGATCAGTTTTCCACCCAAAGGCTGTTACCAAGATGTATCTGTGAATGTACCTGTATATATGTCCCAGTGTCTAAAAAATAGGCCCTGCTGAAGTGCCTCAGATTCTTCCTCCCTAAAAATCACGATCTTGTGCTAGAAGAAGCAGAAGGTGCTGAACCCACCAGCTGATGCAGCGTGATGATCTGCAGTAATCTCTACTGGTTTAATCTGTCTTTTCCATTTCGTCATTTTAGCATCTGAATCCTAGTCTCGCTTCTCTTGCCCACCTACCCCAGGGTATTTGTGCCATGCACTGGTAAAATGGGAAGCTGAAGAGTCAAAACCCTCCCCATTAATGGGCTGCAGTGGTGTGTATTCCTGCCCCGACAATGAAAATCAGGTTCTTCATGGGCAGGACGTGCTGATGGAGACTTCTGTGCAGTATCATTTACAGCCTTTGTAGATGCCTGCTACACTGATGTGAGAACACTGATGAGTGGAAGGGGGAAGGGACCAACCTTCCACATACCATATGGAAGACATCTGTAACGGGCAGCATAGCTCTCTCTAAAGAAATGTGTTGCCATTTCATAGATTCTTCAAAGTGTTACGTAGACAAAAGGTATCAACTTGAATTTTTTACCAGGGTTGACTGTCTTGGCCTCTGGAGCCAGGCATTTACTGTAATACCAGAGTATTCTTTTAAATGAGACAGGCAGTAATGTTTTAAACTGTCTCACCCAAAAAGAATGCAACATCTACTGGAAAAGTATAGAGTAGTCAAAGTGCTCCAAAAATAAAACAAAAGGAACAATATCATGCCCTTTTATTGTGGCCCCTTAACTCTGGTCCTCTGAGAGCAGCACTGACTGATCTCAGTGATGCAACCTAAAAATTAATGTCAATTACCCAAAACGAAATGCACATAAGCAACGTTAAGGGTCTGATTTCAGTCCACAAAAGCCAGGAAATTCAGAGCTACTGGAGAGACAAAAACCTGGATTTCACATTCCCATCTTACCAACAGCCATTCTGCTGGGGGGCAAGAGGAGAAACAAAGGAAAAGGGAGTTACACCGTTACAATAAATAACATGATGGAGACAACATGCTCTCTCTTTGCTGAAGCCCAGATCCACTGGGTCCTATTAGCCTTAAGTCCAGGAATTGCAATGTGTTCTAGGTTTGGGGCTCAGTTACCCCCCCTACCACCTTTCTTCTTTTTTAAATATAACTCTTCTATTGTTCTAGTAACAATAACATTTAATGAGACCCAACTAACTCTTCATTTGCAGAAATTATTTACTGTTCTTGCATTTCCAGCCGCCGGATGTGGGGGTGTTGCTGTGACCATAATTAGCCCCCGTTATCTATTGATGTTATAATTGTGCATCCAAACAGGATCGACCCCGCACCCTCTGATAAATGAACATGCAGTAATCGAGATGTTCTGGTGTCAGCATGCACACAAATCAAAATGTTCTAACATCAAAGAAGTGCATATGAAAAAAACTTCCATACAGGATTTAAATATTCCTCAATGTTATTAAAAAAATATGGGTTATGATATGAAAAGCCCATGGTGGGGTTACAAGCGGGTAATCCATCTCCCTGTTCCTAAACCCGTATTTAGTGACTGAACAATGGCAATCAGCCAGAAGAAGCTCATGGCCTGGCCAGTTTGTTTTCAGACAAGGATCACTTTTAGAGATGTGCATATAAATGTGTGCCTGCTGTTTAACTGGATACAAAAAGAAAAAGATGAGATGTGATGGAGGAGAAGAGGGAGTTTGATGTAATGGGTCAGACCACTGAGATGTTGTAAATGGCACTGGTCTGTCCTTGCATTTTGAAGTAAGTTCCATTTAAGTAACATGTGCCATAGCAAGTGACATGTGAAAGTGGGTTTATGGAGGGGGAGTATGGCTTGAAAGTTCAGAGTCTGATGAGTTATTTCATTTTCTTTGCTGAATAAATATTATTTTCTCACACACATGCCCCCCCAACCAATCAATCAGAAACTACCAAAAGGAATTTTTAGTCAATTCTAGGAAGGACATTTTGGAATTCTGCTATTCTCAGCAACCATCCAGCGTCTCTTGGATGACCTATTTGGTCATGATGTTGGGAAGGTAAGGAATAGATGAACAGAAAAACATTTAGAAAGATTACAGGTAACTTGAACTGCACATTAGAGAGACTAGAAGTCCATCTCACCTTGTGAACCAGCTTTTCCAACATATGAACATGGATGTATTGTATCTAAAAAGTCTAATGTCACACAAAGTCTGGCCTTCCTCAGGATCCCAAGTCTCTTGGTGCATCCTTGCAGCTCATAACTTACCAGCAGCTCTTTGAAAGGGCAAAAAGGGCTCTTTTCTCTGCAGGCTGTCTGATGCAGGAGCCTTTGAGGCTTTGAGCAGACTTTGCACTCTGCCCAATGTGCCACTAGAACAGTTGGTGCTTGTCAGACCCTGTCTGACATGAAGGAGTTTGTCTGTCCTGCAGGTAGGAGCTGCTGGGAATAGACCCAGGTCCTGGGGCAGCAGGACCAGTCCCTGCAGCAAGTGGTGGTCAGGAGGAGACCTGCCCTTTCACATGTCCCCACTTGCTCCATTACAAATGAAGCCACCCCCAAGTCAAGCTCTTCTTGTGCTCACTGTGTTTCAGCATTGAGATCTAACTGCAGGCTGTCAGGAGAGAGTGAGCAGGGCCACTGTCACCCTGACCCAGTCAGGATCTGTGATTTTTCACAAATCATGGAATCATTCAGGTTGGGAAAGCCCTCTGAGATCATTGAGTCCAACAGTTAGCCCAGCACTGCCAAGCCCACCACTAAACCACATACCCAGGTGCCACATCTACATGTTGACCAGTTCATTCTTGTTATCCATTTTTTTCTTCTCTTACTTGGTTTGCATATACTGAAGAAATCTGTCATTCATTCTCCTTTCTTTTCCACATCCTCATGCTTAGATCTGGCTTTAATGGGATAAATGTGTCATTATTTTGCCCAGTACTTAAATTAATTGTGACTTAAGGAGAAGCATCCTTCTGAGATTATCACCAATTACTAGTGAAGTGTTAACTGTTCAAAGGAATCAACTGCTTTGCTTTATATTTTTTACAGGCACATCTTTGCATAAGGAATAGGACATCCTGCATGTAATTAAAGAATAAACTTTGATTCCTGAATTATAAATGCTTCCCATCATCAAAAATCAAGTACCTGTATCAATACATGACTGGATTAAAGCTCAAATTAAGGATGGAGCTTTGTTTTGAAGGATAAGAGTATTTGACTTTCATACTTAGTGGACCATTTTTTAAGTTTGGATTTGATCCTGATTTTCAAAAGTTCAGGAGGGACCAGGAAATGTATTTTGATTTGGGGCTATTTCTAATATAAATGTCATAAAACCTGGTAGTGTATAATAATTTATTCTGCTGCTAAAATATTGGTTTAACTGGTTAAACTGCCTCAGCACTTGGATTTTTTCTCCAGCCTGTTGCAGAAATACATGTGAAAGATCGATTGGATGCCATTCTGCAGTCTAATCCTAGGTCATTTATTCAGTTTTACCTGAGAGAAAGGTCTAAATATATGTTCTTCTGGTTTTAATCAGTTCAACTACAATTGACTCAACTTTTGCCTGAATAAGGAGAAGTAAAAACTGAGAGCCTCAAGATTTGGCTCTTATTCATTAACCTCAGGGCAGGCTTCATTTTGTATGATTTTTAAGCTATTAAAATGTTGGTTGGCTTCCATTTGAGCTCAAATTCCTAATATCACCAAATAATTATGTGTAGATGATGAAATGAAAAAACAGGCATGGAGTCTCCAAACGCGCGTTTCAGTCTGGGTGGCTGAAATGGCTCATAACATCCAATGCATGAAAATGGGGTGGATTGAATAAATTAGCAGAATCACAAAAGGAAACCACTATAGGAAATAGTTTTACACGTGTAATCACTGAAATACTCTAGTGAATGTGTCAATCTGTACTAAATAAATATATTTGTTTATAGACATGTTCTGTATTAGCTTCCACTCTTTCACAGCACTTTGCCAAACAAAATCCCACTAGAAGTAGGATGTTCGCACCCGAGTAGGAGTTTCTTGGATAAATATTTTTTCTATATTGAGACCAAAACCACTTCTACAACTTTCAGACTTTGATTGAAATAGTATATTTCTTTTGCCCTTTTTTTTTTTTGCCCTTTTTTTTTTTTCTCCCTCTCTCTTCCCATCTCCTCCACTGGCAACCACTGATGCATTACCTTAATTCCTCTTACCTCCCACCGCTCCGGTGCGCCGGCCCCGCTGCAGACAGAGCACATCAGTCAGTGCAGAGCTGGGCCAGAAGTGGCTGCACCCCTGTGCTGCCACCAGCAAAGGGCCTCGGAGCCTGAGAAAATTCCTCTGTTTACAGACCTGAGATGTTGGTTGGGTTCTCATTTCCCCAGTGAAATGCTTCGTTCAATCAAGGCGAGAGCAGAGATGCTGTGCCCTCTGCAGAGAGCGTTCACAGGATGCTTTCAGGGGGTGGAGGAGGAGAAGTATGTTGCAAAATGTCATTAGGTGCTGCTTTTCATTACAATTTCAACAGTTCTAAGGAAAGAATGTAGGTGAACTGTCTTGTTTTGCCAAAATAATTTAATTTCAAAGTAATACCCTCTCCTCCTATGCAATAGCTGCCGATTTCAGCTTCCATTTCTGTACATCTGGTATTTTAGCCATTACAATGGAAGATACAATGTAATGAAAATAATAATTATGGTGTAGTATACAGTGTATTCAAAACACCATGTATTAGCTCTGTAATCAAGCACTCCTCAAAAAATAGTTTTCAGCGAGTGATAGTGTTTCTGTTTCAAAGGCAGGGGAAATTGCAGCACAGAGGCACTAAGTGGTTTGTCTGAGGCCACACAGCAAGTAAGTGTCAGAGCTGGGAGCAGAGCCCAGCCCTGGCTCCTGCCCTTGTACTCAGACGACTGTACCACCCCATATTGTTTCCAAATAAATTTGCTTTTTAGCTCCTATGCTGAGCTCATGAGCAATAGTGACACAGAGGGGAAATTTAACCTCTTCTGTCACTTCCTACAGAAAAAAAGTCTGAGCTTCTACAGTAGTAGAAGAAAATCTTAAAAAGTCAAGAAAAGTCATCCTCGGAGACCGGAAGCCATCCAGGTTTCATGCTGGATCACTCTCAGGTTGAAGGAGTTTTTATTGTTATTGGTATATTTTCACATGGGAGTGCTGTGACTGTACAGTGCCCTGAGTCATAAACCAGAGGTTTCAGTATCCAACCATACCTGAAGTCTCACGGCTTCCAGTTTTAATTTCATTCTCAGACATAATAAAGTTGCCTGAGTACATTATTGCTGCTGTACAGCTACAGCAGCGAGTTGAGACACATCAGAAGAGGAAAGGTTGACCCCTGAGCAATTCAAGGTGTTTTGACCAGTTTGACTTGAGGTGATAAAATTACAAGTGAACTAATTGTAGTGCTCATGAGGAGATCAGGGACCCTCAGGAAGCACTGCATGTCCATTGTGGTGGGGGTATTAAGCTTTCCCAATTATGCTGGGGTCCAACAGGTTGTATCCATCAAGGTCTGGTGCCTCATGGAGACCCGCTGTGAGCTTTGCCAGTAGCATGTCTTGGACAGACAGTTATGTGCCCTTAGACCCATGGCAGTAGTAACTTGCTGGATTTCTCCACAGGAGAACAGCTGACTCTGTCCATGGAAGGGTGGTGATGGAGCCCAGCTACGGGTTTTGCAGCCTGGAGGAAGGAATTCCTCTCCCTGACTGTGAATGGAGAGCAGCGTCCTGTAGAAGTAGGAATTTCTATCAGTGTGCCAAGCAGCGTCGCCTCTTCTCTGACAATTAAAAAGGGTTTCTTGCTCTCAGACAAATAAAGCCTATTAAAGCTGGTGGCAGTGATGGGAAGAACTTTGTGGAAATATGTTTGTTTTGCAAAGCTGGCTGCCAAGTATTGTTTTATAGTTCCATTTTTTCCTTCTTTCTCCACTGTTTACAGTACCCTCTGAGAAACTTAAAATGATCCCTCCCTCCCCGCCAATTTTGTTCTTTTTTTCTCTTGGTGACATTGGTACCCCACTCCCACACCCCAGTTCTTACTGCAACAGAAGCCGTGATCTTCTTGCTGCAACAGAAGCTATGATCCTTTTGCCTTGTTTTTCTGTCTTACAACACCAGCCCAGCCCTGAGAACAGCGTTTGCTGGTTAACTGCAGCGTTGCAAATTTGGCCAAATGAGCTGGAGGGCAGCAGTACAAGCCCTACATTTTGTTCTCTGTCCACTGGTGGTACTGCATGAAGTATCTGAGAAATACATTTGGTCCTTGTTTGCCAGTGATCCTACATTTCCATCAGCCTTGGGAATGTCATTTATCCCAGAGGCAGAGAACAATAATAAAAAACGTTACAAACTGGTGATGGGTGGTTTTCTGGAGAAGTGCTTTTGTCAGCGTGTGATGTTGGTGGGCGCCTACAGGAAGTGCAGGGGTGATCTCAGCCCCCTTCCTGGAGGGCAGGTGCTCATGGCATGGAAGCTGCTGCTGTCCCTGGTGTCTCAGGCTGAGGACTCCGGGAGCAGACCTGAGGAACGACGTTGTTGGTGTTTCTTACACCGAGCTGTGGTTTCTCGGGTGCTGGCGTGAGCACCAGTGTGGTTGTGCTTCCAGAGGGACTGGCACTGTATGGATATACAAATGGATGCTGTAACTTTCAGCACATCGGTCTGGCCTCATCATAAATGGAATCCATGAGATTTCATGGCTACAGCAGGGCAGATCACCCAAAGCATTGTACAAGTTCATAATGTACTGAAGCTGGGTGTCCATAGATACATATTTGGGATGTGTTACTCATTATGGACCATGAACTAGATGTTACATACATAAAACATTCCCTCATCCTTTGAGTAATATCAGACATCTGTGCTTTGGCTACTGATTAAAGATGGGTTTGTGGAATTAGAGCCTTCAGTGCTATTGTTTTAAATTGGAGGGAGAAATATCCATTATATTTCTTTTGTAACATGGATGCACTTTTAATAAAGAGAGTTTATATCCACACAAATTTATTTAAACCTAAACAGAAGCAACTAATTCTAAAAAACATAAGAATTTTCTTTTTTAAACAATGTTGCTTATACTTTGCCACTTTAATTACTATTTTATTCTCTAAATAAGCTGACACTTCTTTGCATGTGGTTTGTCTATGCAGGTTAAGAAAAATTAGAGGAGTAACCTTTTAATCACAGGGGGTTTAATGTAGATGTTTTTATGTACAGGGAGCAGTGAATCTGTCCAGGGTGACTTGTTTGATATTATGGCAGGCTAATGAAATTTCAAAGTTAACATTCCCCAAATAAAATGGAAAGAAGACACAGGGAGAAAAGGAGTAGATTTAAAATTAGAGAATCTTGGTGGTTTATGGGTTCCAGGTTATTTGGAATGAAATGAAAGTTAATGCTACATCCTTTTTTCCATCCTGCCAGCCAGTGTCTGATCCAGGAATGTCTCCTATTTAAAGGGCAGGGCTCCCTCCACTGTTCTTAAATAAAGGTTCTCACTGTCTGAGATCCAACCCTCCCTGATTTTCACAGTACCATTGTAAGGCTGCATGAAGAGAATTATTTAATGGCAAGGAGTTTTGCATATGATTCCCCTGTCATAAACCTGCTCAAGTCATATGGTTTTATTTATATTTATGCAAATGTCAGACAATAAAGTAAAATTACCAAAGGCAGAAAGGACCGTGGCACGTCCCAAACAAGATGTGCCTATTTGCATTTATGTTTGCTAATGAAGTTCAGCCGGGGCTTGGTCTTGGATTTGGATGTCTCTGTCTGCCATTCCACTTTATGGACTGCAGTTAAAGCACTTGCCCACACACATACAGGAGGACAGCAAGAAAGTCTTATAAATGCTATTCTGTAACTCACTTACATAGGACCTATAATTCAGGATTTAACATCTCTAAGTGATACAACAGACCTGCAGTATGACACTGTGCTTCAGTGTAAGCAGAACTGCAGACTTAAACCAATGGAGGATTTGGCCCAATAAACTGCAGTGTTTCGGGTGCCTGCTGGAGATGTTTTACCCCAGACTTTCCAAATTTTATCCCAAATAAAAATTAAGCATCAGCTCACTCAAAAATCACACCTGTTTCTTTCTCTTGCCAAAATTATTCTTTTCCATCATGCTACAGCTGCGAAATTATGCATTAGTGTAAATTGTTAACTGGAAACCGTTTCTAGCTGAGGTTCCCATTCAGAAGTGTTGGTTTTCTAATCTGATCTGTTACCTCACTGAGGAGTACTCACACAGCTTGAGTTTTGGCTGGGACTTGTTTCTGTAAATCATTGATTCACAGAATGGTTTGGGTTGGAAGAGACCTTAGAGATGGCCATGGGCAGGGACACCTTCCACTATCCCAGGTTGCTCCAAGCCCTGTCCAACCTGGCCTTGAACACTTCCAGGGATGGGGCAGCCACAGCTTCTCTGGGCAACCCTTTCCAGTGCCTCACCACCCTCGCAGTGAATATTTCCTAATATCCAATCTAAACCTGCTCTCTTTCAGTTGAAAACCATTTCCTCTAGTCCTAAATCACAGTATATCATGTCCTATGAACTCTTCAGTTCATAGGGTCATGTTCAGAAGAGTCATGTTTCATTTGGTGGGACCTACTGTAAGGAGAGGAGTTTTGCTGTCATCTTCGTGGAGTGGTTCTTTGTGGTCCTTCATAATAACACTGCCTTGGGCTATTGCTACGTGAGAGAAATGGGACCAAAAAAAAAGAGAGTGGAAACAGGGGGATTTTTCACTAAATTTGAGGAGTTCCTTAACAAGGCCTCTTGTGGCACATTGCCTTTTTAAGTCGTTAGTTTTCCCTCCTTTCTTCAAACGAAGGGCAAACAATGGTCTTGCTTTTAGGTGACTGACAGCAGTGAACTCTGCTCATCTTTTCTTGCTTCACTGTACCTCCTTCCAGATTGCTGAAAAAAACCCTGCCTTCATTTATTAAATAACAATAGCATTCCCAGAGAGGGTCTTATGTCAGAATGCAATGTGCTTTGATAACTTGAAGGGGCAACATTTTCAAGGCAGGGTTCCTCTGGTTTGGGATGGCAGCAATCTGTCATTTCACCTTCAATGAGGTCAGAGAAGGGGAGGCAAAATCTTGTAATATGATAGCAATGAGCAAGAAGTTTCTGTGAGAGTTAGATTGGCCAAATAAGGTTAGATCAGCTTTTCAGAGCAGGGAATCCACTCTGGGAAGGTGAACTGTGTAATTTGTGCCAAGCTTAGTGATTCCCCATGTCTAAAAGGTGGTCCTTTGACCACCTGTGCACAGGACAGGTACAGTAAGAGGCTGATGGACCTTCAGCCATGGCATAGACTCAGCCCACCGCAAGAAAAATCAAAGTACAGGCTGGTAGACAGCAAATTTTAAGAGATCACACAGAAAATTTGGATGCAGTAGACACTTTTCCAAAAAGGACTCCAGAAGGGGCCATGGGCGTATGTTACCTCTTGACATTGGGCTACAGCAAGATATATCCAGCAAAACGGGTACAGCTATTTTAATCCCACATCAAGAGCCTACATCATCCTCTATCTGTAATTCTGAGCCAAATAATCATATTAAAAAAAAAAAAAAAGGATACTGCCAAAGTGGCACAAAGCACCCAGAAGTGTCATCCAAACCCTCTGTGTTATCTCCAACCACATTAAATATCTGCCACATACATCCAAACTCTCTTGCAAGGGCACATACTCATGCAAGTTTTATAAAAAACATCTTGTTGTTCCTCTTCACTAGTCTTGGCATGTAAAGATCTGTCTTTCAGTATCACAAATTCAGCTGTATAGATCTTAAAAATATCTAGTATAACTCAGAATGATGGGATGACTAAAATAGTTTTTCTCTGCTTGAAAGCATTTCAGAGGTTAACCTTTATTATCTAGTAATCTATCAAAATGAGAATGAAGTGTTATCTTGTTATGGAATGGGATGAATCAAACTCCCTCCTCTGAAATACTGATTTTCAGAACAGTTGCCTTTAAGCTGAGATTGAAGGCAAAGATGGTTTCTGGGTAAAATGGTTCAATTTATGGCTAAATTCCATAATAAAATATGCATATATCAGAATCACTTTCTCTGGTACAGGAAGGAAAATTGTGTTGTTTTCATTATTGCTGGACTTCAAAATGGCTTTGGGAATTTTGTTGGTCTTTCCAAAGAAAGTGAACTTCAGGCAGAGATTAAAGCAGAGGAAACTTCAGCCCAAGGGCA
>JAYRBT010000114.1:110504206-110516118 GCA_036023395.1 Myiotriccus ornatus
GGGAATTTTGTTGGTCTTTCCAAAGAAAGTGAACTTCAGGCAGAGATTAAAGCAGAGGAAACTTCAGCCCAAGGGCAAATGTTTCAGAAGGTTTAAAGTATGTGAAACGAGGAGTGAAGTAGGAAATAGTTTTCAGTCCTAACTATAGCCACAGTGGTTATAGTATATCGCTAAATATAGACCTGTGGGTGTGTCCAACTCTCCGAAGGTGTTCTCCTCCCTCTGCTGACACTGGCTTCTGGAATGACCTTTGCAGGGATACAACTGCCTGTATAACACTGCCTGTGTTGGAAAATGTTAAACTTCATTATTTCCCAGGTGAGCCCAGCCAAGCCCAACTTTGCTTTGCAACCAAAATTCCTTTCGCAAAATTCCACCTTTTATCTTTCATGTAGATCCAGCTTTGCACTTGGGATCATTTAACTTCAAGCAAACTGCACAATAGTCCTGAATATTTTGTTCATGTGCTAAAGGTTGTCACTCAGGTTTATAAAGCTCTGTAAAAATACCAGGGTCAAGGAGCTAAAAACATTACTTTTGCATTGACTTCCAAATGCCAGCCATAATGGTTTGGGCAAGCTGCACATCCAAACTGCCTTGGACTTGCTGCTTGTGGTTGTGGGAGTACATTGGATCCCTTCAAAGTTATTGGCTAGTCTGTTTCAGGCATTTCATGTTTGAGTATAGAGCCTTTGGATTTATTTTGTGTTTTGTTTGTGGTGATACTGTCATGTCTGATGCCTGGCTGTATATCCCAGGGTTAATGCTCTGCTCTTTGATTTTAATGCCATGTGCTGCTGGATCTCTCTACTGGAGTGTGGTGTTAATGTAGAGGATGCTGTAATGAACATCTTGTACATATTTCCTTTTGCATATTCACTGTCTGTAAAATGTCTGTCTGAATACATCCTTGCTGGTTTTGGAATTATTTCCTTACCGTTCAGTATGAATACTATTTATATCCAAAGTTGTTTGAGGTTATCCTTTACTCCTAATGTTACTCTAATTCTAGTTTAAGAGAGGAGGAATTGATCTGGCTGAAATTAATTAGGAAATTGGTAGAGCCACTAAAAATGGTAGTTATATATGGCACTTCCTAAGTGCTTGGACTGAAGAGGTACAAAATAAATCTGACAAAGCACTAATGTAATGAAATAGATGACTATATTTTCATTTTTAAAACTAGATGACTGCTGAAGGTGAACCAAATAAAGTAAAAGTATTTAAACTCCTCTGCTTTTTTTAAGATACCATTAATGTTAAAAAAAAAAGGCATTTTTAAACTGAGAATATCCCCTCAAAATATAGGGTTTCCAGTGTGCCTGGCATAAAAAGGCATAGTTTCCTATATTGATTCAGAAAGAGCTGTTAAAAATGCATGAAAGGTATTTTAGGAAGACAGTGTCACAGGATCTTTTAAAATTATTTTCTCCAATGCTCTTTAACTCCTGTGCTTCTTTACCATTGGAAACACTTGAGCCCAAGTTACAATATATGGGATATCAAATTATTTCATACTGACCAAAGGGTCTTTAAGATTAATTTGGGTTTGCAGTGGTGGGGATTATACCAGTGTCTGTTTACATAACTTCAGACTCAGACTATAAATTGAGTTTGGAAAACTGTAATTATTCAATAATTTGTAGACTATTCAGATAGGTTAGAAATTATTCTTGAACATGGTGAGTAGAGAACACGTGCCAATACAGGACAAACAGATTCAGCAGAATGGTGTATTTTTGGCCTCATCTATTTTGCAGGCAATTAGCAAAATAGGATGTTACATTTTTTGCCTATCTCTTGCTCTCCTGAAATAGAGTCACTAACCACTTGTTAACCACACTGATTTTTTAATAGACAAAGTGGTTGCTTATAGCTTCCCCACCAGAAATGTTCAGATTAAGCACATTATTAGATTGCAGCCAGAATAGCCTACAAAACAGGAAGAAAGCCTTGCCTTTCTCTGTGCCTCCTTGCCTTGTTTAAGCTGATGTGATAATTCATTACAGATTTTCTCTCTCCCTGACAGAGTGCCTACCGCAGGAACGGGATGACTTTTCTCGCCTGCTGATGTGGATGTGGCTGCAGCAACAGGAAAGACAGTGTTATATTAAGGTGATTTTCTTTTCCCCTCCATCGAAGGAAAAAAAATACAAGCTCCAATGTCTCCATGTACCAGTGAGTGGGCTGGTTTGTTGTGACTATCTGCTGGCTGTCTCTGTCTCTCTTTCCAGCCCCCTCAGTCGTTATTCTTGTTTACTAGCTGGAACATTTAGCTAATTAATGGCAGGATGTTTGGGATAGGGTGTAGGTGGACAAGAATGCAGCTCAGACAATGCTGGAGTTTGCAGGGGACTTGCTGCTGTCAGCCTCTTTCTGACTGCCATGTCATTTTTATTTAAGTGTTTGGAAGTCTGTGTGTTCTCCAAAAGATGTTTTTTTCTAAAGCAGGATGGGGCAGGAAGAGGCCAGAGATAGACTCGGTTGTGTTGGTTTATATAGGTTATATAAAGGTTACGTGGGTTTCCTTGTGATTTTTACAAAAATAAAAATTATTTCCTTCTATTTTCCACTAATTTCTAGCTGTTTCTCTCATTGATTTAAGTGTTCAGACAGTATAACCCAGTTTAATCCAGTAAAGGGATTTTGATGACAGTAAAAGCAAGTTTGGACCCAAAGATATTCAGAAAAAAGTTCAGGTAAACTGAACTTAGCCAGTGAGAGACTTGAATTTCTTGCAGATCCAAGGATAGGCTAAGTGGTCACCCCCAGATTCTCAATGTTGGCATCTCCTAAGGCTTGAGTCATTACTCTCTAAAATCTAAGAAGGCCTTTGCAGTGTTCTGGCACTGGATTGGGCTCCTATTTGGAAAAATGCAACTTAAAGTATATAACTTAAAATAACTGTGTCTGTCTCAGTAGTTGTAGGCAAAGGCTTAACGCTGTGTACTTGCTCAGCGTTTGCTGCAGGAAGCAGATGTTGTCCCTGTTGTTGACAAAGGCAGCATTACTGTTGGATTTGGTTAAAGAAGAAACCAAGCTCTTTTTGCCTTTTTTTTTTTAATATATATTTTAGGTAATGTTGTTTGTTTTCAAGATTTGTTTTTTAAATCTCAGTCCCTCCCTCTACACTTCTTCCCGTCCCCTGCTCCTCCAGCCTTTGCTGGCCTCACAAACACACTCATTTCTTCCCATAAAACTGTACAAATATAGAGCTGACCACGGTGATGCTTGACCAGAGAAAAGCGCTCGTGCTTCAAGCCCATCACCGGGATCTGCAGGCACGTCCTGCTGGTTTCCCCGCGCTACCCAGGGGCCCAGGTCCGCTTCAGCCAGGCTTGGAATCCAACTTAAACCTCAGATTAATACAGAACACTCAAGGGATTACGAGGAGATCAGCAAAATATTAGTTTTATATAGTGCAGCCGTCCTCCTCCTTTGTGCTTAGCGTGTGAGGTCTTAATTTTTACTCCTGCTCTACGCTCCTGTGGTCGTTTGTAGGTGATTCTGTTGTCCTGCTCTCCTGGACCTGCTCGCAAAAACTTTAAATGTATGTGTATTTTTTAAATAAACAGAAAAAAATGTCTCTTTGCACCCAAAATATTGTAGAAGTGAACTTTGTACATCGAATGTCACTGACGTTCATAAACTGCTTTTTCCTTTTGCCTGCTTTTTGCTTCTGTTTTCTGGAAATTGTCTGTGTGTAAAGGACTGAAAGTAACGTGTACAACGCCGTGTATTAAACGAGGGGAGGGGGAAGTTTTCTAATGCTCCATCTGTGCTTCTTGAAATATATGATTAAACTTTTCTTTTTATCATCACTCTTTATTTTTGTTGGCGTCCTTAATCACGGAAAATTATATGCTTGCTGTAAACATCCAGACTTTTTTAAAAGGACACCAGCATTTATTGTATTTGGTTTTGATATGCAGGGATAGAGACAGAAGAAACCATTTCAGGCACTGGGTACTGGAATCAAAATTCCTTCTGTAGCTGTATCTCTCCCAGATTTTACATTTTAAAATATGCATAAGCAGGAAAAATACTGGCACTTATTTTTTTACTGGTCTACTTAAAGTCCCAGAGAATGAAGACTCAACATACATTTCTCTCAGAAATATGACAGATCATGTTTTTGTTGGTCTGCTGTATGTTTGTCTATCTTGAACAGCCTGACAGGCAATTATTTATAAAATCTGTGTTTGCCCAGCAAACCCATATAATAACCTTTCACTTCTCTGTACAAGTCAGGGAGCTGAATTTAGAGTCAAACAAGGTAGGTTATGTCTCCCTATCTTGGACTAACCCAGTTTATTCTTATTTTGGGAAGTAATCACCTTTTTTTTTTTTTTTTTCTCATCCTCAGAGTTTTCTTTAACTCTGTTTAAAACAAGAAAGCAGCCAGTAATACTCGTGCTGCATTTGGAGTGTGTCTTAGTACCGGTTCTCGAGCTGCAGAAACTGAAATGTATGTTTAAGCTGGTGCTACACATTTTTATTATATGTATAAAAATCGGTTTGAGATTCAGTTAAATGGCTGCATATGAATAGCTTTATTCCTGTATAATTTCAACTTGCAAGTCATTTTGATTCTTAGTTCGGATTTACAGTGAGTGGGTCAGGTGATGTTGATTATTTCACACTAGTTACCTGGAGAAGGAAAACTATTTCAGTAGGAGTAAGGCTGTGTAAAAAGGGAGCGTGACTTCTGCTGTCAGTTCAGTACCTGCCCTGCTGTGTGGTTTTACTACCTCAGTTTTCAGATTTTTACTCCAGCCATGCACAAAACAAGGATAATAATTCAGCTTAAAACTTGTCGGAGGTGATTTGCCACAATGCAAATTTCTGGTTGGGCTTCATCTCATTTCTTGACCTGTCCTTCCTCAGGCTTTCCTGAGAGGATAAAACCCTTTGAAAGAGTTTTGCCTTCCTCTGGAAATCGAGAGAAGCTGACAGAGCTCTGTGTTTCTCCAGAGACACTCAGACCCCGCAGAATGTGCCCCCCTGGGCTTTCAGAGCACACTCCTCTTTGTCAAGTGTCAACCCTCCCTGAGGTGTGAGGAATAAAAAAGTGGAGCTTGGCATTTCTTGAGTGAAGATGGACCTTTGTGTTGTATTAAGGTTCTGCCATCAGCCCTGTGTAGATCTCATTAAATGTTTTATAGATTCCCATCCACTCATACAGAATGTTTCATAGTACCTAAACACTTCTAATAATTATTTAAGAATAAATAGATCGTGACGTTAGTCACAAGTCTCACCTCTAGTTGAAACTTAAACAGTTACAGGGTTGAGGGTTTGTTTGTTGTTTTTTTTTTACCTGAGTGAATCATCTTTTCCAAGGTTCAGCTTTTTATACCTCTATTTTTTATGCCTCTACTATATATCCACCCCAAGCAGCCACGGAAAGGCAGTGGTGGCATGCATTAAATCCAGGGCTTTATTCAGAGGGCACGGAGCCAGCGCAAAGCAGCGGAGCCATCCCTGAAGGAATTGAATGTAAATTTGATGGTTTAAATAAGGCCAGATGCCTTAAAAATTATTTTGAAGGCTGTATCTTTAATGTAGCTCTTAACTTTTTTCTTTTTCTGCTTAAGATAATGATGTTGCCTTTACAAAATAAGAAAAAATAGCTCTCATCTCTTGTGGGGAGACAAAAATCAGATACTTTGGCTTCTATAAATCACTGAAATGTTGGCAACTGAAACAAAGTTTTAGAAGGCAGATGACTGCAAATTTGAAGGAAACCTTCATATTTTACTGTTAAAAGCTTTTTAACTGTCTAGAGAGTGCTCTGAGACACTACATTAATAGCCATTCTCAGTAATCAAGCTCCACTATACTTATATACTATTTTTCTTAAACAAGATAGATTAGTAGTGGAAGAGAGATGGAAAGATAAATAAGGAAAATTAAGAACTAAAATTATAATAATACAGTTTCATTTTACATTTTATAGTTCTCTATTTGTGATTGATAATTCGTCTTAACTCCTATCAGACAGAAATATTGGCACAAGAGTCTTATACCAATATCTACATATTTCTGGACTTGTCTTCATCCAGATGCTTTGCAGATTTTCTTGCTGGTTTTGTGAAGATGTGATCTGTCAGTTTTTGGTCCTTGTATGACCTTGATTACTGTAATATCTGAGTGCCTCACAGGTTTCCATGTGTTCATGCCCACAGCACCACTTTAAAACAATAATAATGTGTTGCTATCTCCATTTCTTCTGTGGAAAGACTAAATGATGGGACCCATGTTGGGAGACCTGGGATGGTTCAGAAAACCTGGATTTCCCAAATCCATACTGATGCTCTCAGTTCTGAATTGTCTTCCCTCTGCGGTGAAAGCAATAGGTGTGTCAGCACATAAACCAGCCCTGCAGGTTAGGAGAGAAAGGGGCAAAAGCAGCCTCCAACTGGATCCATGAGGGGATTTGGGGGTGGAGGAATGCAACCACTCAATTTGGATCCAGTCCAGGACTCAAAGCTTTAAGCCCTTCCAGCTGAGATGTGCCACGGCCACTTAGTGACCCTGTGCAGAAACATAAATATGTTTCCACCAGAGCGTGGACTGTGGGACCCTTTCCCTCCTCCACACTCTGCTGGATTCCTGCATCAAAAATCACCACGAGGAACATGCTCAGTACTTTGGCATCGCCAGAGTGTTCCTACCTTCATCTCCCAAACTGCCTTTGCGGAGTGCCTCAGAGCTGCGAGAAACAAGAGGAGAAACACAATTAAGAAACAGAAATGCCCTGTTTTAACTGGAGCAGCAGCTGTGATGGGTGTTGACAATAAGTAAAAATGTTAATTTTTCATAAATGAGCTGGGTCTGAACATAATGAAGTGCCGCTGAAGTGGTGGTGGCTGATCTTCAGCCTGGAACCAGGCCTGGGAGAAGGTATAAGAAACCAGAAGCTGTAACAGGATTCAGACAGTCAACAGCCAATAAAGCAAGTTGGCTCAAGCCAGTTTTGTTTAGCTCTTATTTCCATAACTATTTAATTAATCTGCAAAACAAAACAAAACAAAAAACTCCAAAACTATTGCATTTCTTGTACTGACATGATTTCCTCAGATCTGCAAATGAAATGGCAGCAACTGTGTGTCAAGCTGAGGTGAAAACAAATCTGAACCATGGCTGCAGAAGGAGAAGGAAGGTGTTCAGAGGAGAAAGGCTGCAGCCAAGCTTCTCCCCTGAGCTCCCTTGGTCAGATCATCCTTGCTCACCAGTGACTAAATCTGCTGCTCGTGCTCAAATTTTGTTGCGGCTTCAAGTAACTAATTTTATTAAATTAGACAGGATCTGTTTAGTGTTGTCCCTGTCAGCTTGTCCTTAATTTAATATTAAAAGCATTTCTGTTCCTCTGTTTTGGAATGTTATCAGCGAAGTGCTAAGTTTTCAGTGCTCAGCAGATTTTGGTGTAGATGGAACACAAATAAGTGGAAGCAATTATTAAGGAGTACTTTGAGCACCTGGGAAAGGGTCTTTGACAGTCAGTTTCTCCACGGAAGGTGCTGCTCTTACTCGTCTTGCATGGTGGCAAAACTGATACATGATTCCTGTAGAGCTTGAACTTGTACAGCAAACAGTTGAGGTCAACCTGAAGTCTCCCCCAAACTCATGAGCATCCCACTGGTCTCCTCACTGTGTAAATCAGGCACAAACCCAAGAGGAAAAACATGACAGATTCTTCCACTGGAAGATCAAGAACCACATACACTGAATACTCCAAGGTAAGACAGAACAAAATAATCTTGGTCTGAATGGACTCAGCAGGATGTCACTTGAGAAAATATATTTATTTTTCCTGTTTGATGGTTACATCATTATTATTTCCACTCTTTGTTGAACAGAACTGTGGCACTGAAATAGTTAAGAATAGCTATTTCTCATATGAGGTCAGGTTTCAGAGCCAATACAGTGGTAAACAGGTCTCTGTCCTCTGCAGCTGTTGTTTTTGACTACTGAGTTAAAAACCTTTCACATTTTAAGGGCACATGTATTTTGGGGCAGAGTCTGAGTTGATCACTTTTATTCACAGTACCCAAATAAATAGTTGTTGCCATCTAAGCTAGTCCATGTTGCTCTGGTGATGTGTCCAGGAGAGAGAGAATTAACGTTGTCCCTGCAACAAAATCATACAAGAAATGGCCAACGCTCCATCCACACATGGGTTACTGGGAGCAGTGTGAAAATTATTCCACACGGACTGTGGAGTTTAAATATTCATTAGTTGCTCAAATCCTGCTAAACCTCTTTGGACAGGTGTCTGTGAAGCAGAGGACAATATCCTCGTGTCTGGGAGTGGGGCTTATGTAGGAAATCGATGTTACCTTGGGATCGAGTGTGGGCTACTGTCAGGAAAGTCTTGGCTGGACTGTGAGAGGAGGAGAGGCCACACTTGCAGGTTACAGTCTTCCCAGTGTTATGGTCGTGAAGATAAAATTTGGTACAAGCAGCCAAACTTTTGAATTCTTGGCCAAAGTCCAAAGCTTCCCAGTTTTTGCCATGGCTGGTTTTTATAGGTGCTTTTTTACAGTGTTGAAGTTGGGCTCGTAGATGATGCTGGATTCATTTTTATTTTGTTGAGGCTTGTTTTATTTGCGCTTTGGTATGTAGTTGTGGTGCACGGTCTGAAGGGATTTTGCATCTTAGCTGGTTTCTTTGGTGGTCCTGAAGGCAGTGCAAAATTAATGCAGCACTTAAAGAGTCTGTTATTAAAACTTTATTCATAGGTGAGCAGGAGAAGCATAGAAAATATATTAATTTATATGCATATATATTAAATAAATCTGAATATATATTCATATTTTTCATGAAGACTGAATTCTAAAAACCAGCTCTGCTTTTACAAATCCAAAAGCCAGCATAGCCCTGTTTTGATGCCTCCCTCTCTCTGCAGTGAAAGTATTTTATCCTTGTAAAGATAAAAGATTTTTACTTGGTAGAAGTAATTTAATTTGGTTTTTTTTTGCTGTCTGTCATTTTTCTCTTGCACACTGTGGATCTTTAAGAGATTGTGAAACTTCCTGAAGTTTTGGGGGGAAAAAAAATCTTTGACCTGGGTGTAAAAGGCATTTTTGAATTTGAAAGTTGCTTTTTTTGTTGGCAGTGGTTTGTTGGGGTTTTTTAAAGTCAACAAAATACGATTTGAGAGGGAGAGATCTCAGAGGGGTGGGAATAAGCCCCCAGTCTGTGCATGGAGGGCAACAGCAGGTACTTTTATAGCTCTTGAATGCTGAAGGGAGTTGTCTGAGCCAAACACTGCAGAGATACCTCATTGCTCCCTTAAATTGTTATGAAATGTCCTTGTTTTTTACAATACATGAGTTGTGCTCTTGGCTGCCATTTCCTTCCTGCAGCCTCCCAAAGGTAAGTGGATTGTGCCCTCTGGGGGCTCTCCACTGCTTTAACTTGGATTTAAGTGTGTGTTTTTTTCTTTTCTTTCTTTCATTATTTCTTTCTTTTTCTCTTTCTTTCTTTAGCATAAAATGTCACATTGATTTTTTACCCCCCCCTCCTTGTGTCTTATGAAGGAAGAAATTTATGGCCTTTTTACATCAGGAAGTCTAGCTTTTCCTGACGTTTTATTGCTTTGAATATTTGAAACATTTCAATCCCAGACAATAAATATTACATGATTATTGTTTTCATATGGATAGGCTATTTCCCCCTGTTTTTGCTATCCAACTTTTACTAGCAAGTGACACCCAAAAATTTATGGATACTAAAACCATTACTATTCAACTTTGCTTGGAAGGTCAGAGATAGTTCCTCAATTTGCATGTGATATATATTAAAAAAAAAAAAAAAAAAAAAAGTTAAAATCATCTCATATGTTTGGAATTTTGTAGTGATACAAACTTATGCCAAAAAAGGAGGTGTTTTTTTTTTTCCTTACAAAAAATGCTCATCTTATGGGTCAAACCTTTTTTCCCCTGAATTAATTAAATGACAGCTCTTGAGGCTTGGGTGGAAACAGCAGTGAGCCCAATGGAGCATTTCCCAGATCAGCGACTGGCAGCCTGCAAGTGCAGAGCTTGGGAGTTTTCTGGAGGTTGATTTGATGAGTTGCACCACTCCATGACTCAAAGTGTAGATTTTCTGCTCAGCCAGGGCTATATCCTGTCGTTCTCATGGCAGAAAGAATTCCTTGTCAAGTGGGACTCGTGAAATCCAGTCTGAAGTTGCATTATTTGATGTTTTCTGTTTGGGGGAAGGCAGTCGGCTCCTCGCTGTACGTGTGGAGCACCAGTTCTGCAGCACAACCTGTGGCACCCAAGTCTGTCTTGCAGGGCCAGGTTTGATGTGACAACCAGGAGATAAAGCAACATATGTAGTCTCTGGTCAAGTCACTGAGGTAATAAGAATGCAAGAGGCACAGGTTCTGCTCAGAAGCACTGGATTGTCTGATTTTTTTTATATACTGACAGTTTTTCATGGATTCTGTGCAGGACCCTGCTGCCTGTGTTCCATTAGCCGTCATAGAATCTCAGAATGCTTTGGGTTGGAAGGCACCTTAAAACACCATCTCGTTCCAACCTCCTGCCATGGCCAGGGACACCTTCCACTATCCAACATTGCTCTATGTCCTGTCCAACCTGGCCTTGGACACTTCCAGGGATGGGGCAGCCACAGCTTCTCTGGGCAACCTGTGCCAGGACCTCACTACCCTCAGAGCCAAGAATTTCTTCCTAATGCCCCATCTAACCCTGCCCTCTGTCAGTTTGAAGCCATTCCCCTTCTCCTGTCACTCCAGGCCCTTGTCCAAAGTCCCTCTCCGACTCTTGGAGCCCCTGTTAGGCCCTGAAAGGGGCTCTGAGGTCTCCCAGGAGCCTTCACTTCTCCAGGTGAACACCCTCAATTCCCTCAGCCTGTTGAGAGAGTTATTATCATATTATCAATGACTTCCTATTGATCTTTATTGCAGAACTGGGTCCCAGATAACCAGTAGATCACCCTTTTTCTGTCAGTTCCCGATCAACTGTTTCATCCAAATTCAGTGACTGTCTCTATAACTGTGAGGAGAACAATCCTAATGTGTTTCCAGAGGAGGAAAGCTGTCAGGTTGTGGGGACAGAAAACACATGTACATGACTTTGGGAGTTTATTTTCAGAGGAGCATCAGACCACTCTCAGGTTGGATAAAGGTTTGCTGTGGGGATAAGAAAAAAAAGACAAAATCTGGCAAAGTTTTGCACGCAGCAGTGCCCACGAGCCAGTGGTTCTTTCTCTCCTTTCCTTGTGCAGACAAAGGGAACCAGAGTCTAAATCCACTCAGAAAGGAACACTAGTAAGTACTTGTTTAAAATCTTTTTTAAGTGTTGTTGTGTCTTTAACCCTCTATCCTGTCTCATCCCCTTTTGGGAATGTTGAAAATAACATTCAGTTCTGTGCTGCCTTTGTCTGTCCTTTTCCATGTGGTAAACGTGGACTTTTCCCTCCCTGTTTCTTAGACTTTCAGCCAACTCAGCTTTTCCTGTTTACCTCCTTGTCAAAGGCATCGTTGGTGATATCACTCCCAGTCTAGAAATAAGGGCTTTTGCTGTTTTTCCTAACTAGCTTTTCATCCATTTGGAATTATATTAAATTCGCATCATATCAGATTTGGCACATTTACTGATTAATTTATTTTTTAAGGAAAGCAGATGCTTTCCTACCCCCCTTACCAACACATGTGTGGAAGGTGAAGGCACTGAAATGTCTTTCTGGAGACCTGGGCTCACATCCAGACCTCTCAGTGCCTCAAATTCATTATAGCCGTATCATGGGAATGAATTTGTGGACCCAGTCTTTTTAAAATAGTTACGATAATAATGGTAATGAGAAGCCTGGAGGCCCCAACATTCAAATGAAAAGATGGTACAGAAGCTGCAATAGCTCTGTGACTGAAAACCTGACCG